>JAMJXE010000001.1:1200000-1800000 GCA_023634365.1 Tilletia setariae | reverse complement strand
AACATCCCTAGTGCGGCAGCATTCATGAATGCCCAAGCTCTTGGTGGTAACTATGGAAGCCCCACGACCGGATCACCGACCAACACCAACTTTGGTATGCCAAGCTCGGTCCCTGGCTCTGCGAACCTGTACGCATCCTTTGCCAATGTATTGGGCGGAACTCCTCAGACGCCAAACTTCATGATGGGTCCCATGAGCCCGAGTGCCCAGGTGAGCTCGGTCTCTTCGGCATTCTACATGCCACTTTGTTGCTGACTTATCTCCGATCTCCTCTTGCTGTAGCAAATGGGCCCAGCCACGCACCCCAGTCGGACAGTATATGTGGGGAACCTGCCGGCGGATGCGTCTGTCGACGAGCTGCTGAGTCTGGTCAAGTTTGGACCCCTTGAATGCGTCAAGATTTTGCCGGAAAAGAACTGTGCATTCCTTTCATTTCTGGATGGCAGCTCTTCCTCTGCATTCCATGCTGACGCTTGCGTCAAGAAGATTTCGCTCCGCGGCCAGGAGCTCAAGATCGGATGGGGCAAGCAATCACCTGTGCCTGCAGCGGTGTTGATGGCTGTCACACAGCATCAAGCTACTCGTAACGTGTATCTTGGGCAACTGGAACCCGACGTGACAGAGCAGTCCCTCCGGGATGACCTGGCGCGATTTGGCCCCATTGACCAAGTGAAGATTGTGCGCGACAAGAACATCGGCTTTGTCCACTTCCTCTCGATACAAACGGCAATGAAGGTCGTGGCCACGCTGCCCACCGAACCAGCGTGGGCCGGCAAGCGGGTGCACTATGGCAAGGATCGATGCGCATATGTGCCTAAATCCCAGCAGCAGAACCAACAGCACAACAGCAACGCCACTGCCATGGGTATGGCAGCAGCAGCTTCCCTCGGATATCCCCTTGCGTTCAGCCCAGCGACTGCCAACTTTGGCGGGTTCGCGCCTGACCAGAACAGCTTTGGCGTCGACTCTGATGGTAGATCCCCCGCGAGCTCCCTATTCGCGCCTGCTGCTGCTGTGATCGGTGCCAATTCGACTGCGCTGCAACACATGGGCAACAGAACCATCTACCTCGGCAACATCCACCCAGACACGACCACCGAAGAGATCTGCAATCACATCCGAGGCGGCATTCTGCAAAATGTGCGGTACATTCCTGAGAAGCACATTGCGTTTGTGACCTTCGTCGACCCCAACGCGGCGCTTGCATTCTTCCACCTCTCGTCGTACCAAGGGATCATGATCCACAATCGCAGATTGAAGATTGGCTTTGGCAAGCATTCAGGCCCGCTCAGTCCTGCAATTGCCATGGCGGTGCAGGCGGGCGGCTCGCGCAATGTCTACATCGGCAACATCGACGACCCACTTCTGTTTGATGTGGAAAAGTTGAAGAGAGACTTTGGGGACTTTGGAGAGGTGGAACTTGTCAATACTCTGGAAGAGAAGAACTGCGTGAGTTACGAATTCTTGTCTATATGCGGTGCTTTTGAACTCACCCAGGACAATCGATTTTTCCAACCCAGGCTTTCGTGAACTTCTGCAACATACAGAATGCCATCAAGGTAAGCGATGTACGACAAGATCAGATTGTGTGGCAGACCGTTGCTAACATTCGCTCGACCATATCACATTACAGGCGATGGAGGCAATGAAGAACCATCCCGACTATCAGAAGGTAAAGATCGCGTACGGCAAGGACCGATGTGGAAACGCCCCTCGCAGCGGCGCGCAAGGCGGTCAGCGCAAGGCGAGCGAATCATATGCGCAGATGATGCCAACTTCCCCACCATCCGGCGACCTCTCAGCCGGAATTGGAAACACGTCTGGAGGCTCACTGGAGGGCAATGAGATCCACGATGACAGCGCAGGACTGGGGGCTGTGGGCGTCGCCGAGGAGAGTGAGGACATCCCTGCGTAGGCGGGTCATCAGCACTCAAAACCCAGCCGCGAAGTGTCACACCTAGGTACTGCGGAAGGTCCTACGACGTTCATAAAGGATCGTCCAGCTGTGTCACAACGCAACACCAAAAGCCACACCGGTGGTGAGGCAAGGCGCCTTCGCGCCAATTCTTCTGTTTCACTACTTCCGCTTCTGCCGCAAGGGCACGTCCTCTTTCTTCACTTTCTCCAAGATCCACTTAAAGTTTACTTCTCCTGCAGTCGCGCGTCCTCTTTACGCGCCTGCTGTAGTTGTGCCTCACCTTGCGGCACAAAGCATCGATGAAATGACTACTTACGAAACTCGGCCGGTCTCGCACCTTTTCGGCGCGGCATACTGTAGTGCAACAGTCGACAGCGAAGAAAGCTTCGGATGGTCCTCTTCGCACCTTCGAGGATCGCACGGACCGGACATCGCTGATCTTTTCTGTCAAAGCTTTCACACCATACCGCGCACAAGATGCAAGGCTTCTCCTAATCGACCTCGGGATTCCGCTCCGCAGGACGTTCCCGAGGACGGGAAATGGGAGGGATCGCAAAATGAGTGCAGTAAGCGCCCATGCCGCCAAGCTCCTCAGTCGCGCCTGGAGCGCGCCCAAAATCAACACAGTCGGCATTGCAATCAGCCTCACGCAAACAAAAGCGCACACGAACAAGTCTTTCCTGCAATGCACGGGTCACTCTCATCAACGGGTTCACCAGTGGTCTCCGGTCCGGTTCTTCCTCGTTCTCCCTTTCCACCCGCGTTCCTCGTCGCTGTTCGAGGTACAAAGTTGCAACATTTTTGTCTCTTCTCTTCTTTCCTCTCGTTGTCTTCCGCTCACACGACTTTTCGGCTCGCGCTCCCGCATGTCAACATATACCGTCAAACTCTGTGCCGCGTTTGGCGACTTTCGTGGTCACCTTCTCAACGTTCTACGAAGCTCGAGCATCGATCCTACCCTTGACTCCTCCCCTTTCTTCTTCTTCTTTTCTCTGCTCCCATCGTTTCCTTCTCTCTCTTGTTCAGTGCTCGCGTTTTCCCCCAAGGCCCTTCACATTGTGTTTTTTTTTCTTTCTTCTCTTCATTTCTCCTGTGCAAGCCGTCATTTCCATTCCCCCTTTCCACTTAGCGAGCTCTCGATGATACCTTTTTTCTTCTTCTAAATCCTTCTCGTCTCTCTCTCTCTCTCTCTCGTCCATGAATCTCATTGTCCTCCATGCGTTCCTCCCTATCTTTTTCTCTCTTTTCCGACTTACTCGACTTTTCGATTCGCTGCTTGGTCTCCAAAATCTCATTCTGAGTTCTCTTGCGCCGATTGTGTTGTTCCAAACTGTCTCCCTATTTAATCCACATGGGCCATATTCCAGCGAGATCTGGGCAGGGGCGAGAGGAGGGGGGAAAGGCAGGGCGTCGCTGTTTGCAATGGTGTTCGGTCGAGCACTTCACGCGCCGAACATGGATTGGCCGACCTTGACGATCTCTTCGAATACTTGTCCCGCGGCCGAGAGTCCGTACGGGTGCAAGGGCAATCGGAAGACCTCTCCAATGTATCCGTTCCCGTCCGCGTCCGAGCTGAGATCGACTTCATCCCGGTATGATGGGGTTCGAACTGATGCTTCAGTCCGGGCAAGCAGTGATGCTGATCGGACGCGGATCTTGATGGGCGCAAAGTCCACCATCACATGTCCGCGTCGTAGCACCTCAGCATGGATCGGCCGGACCATTTGCCGAGGTGTCGGATGCTGGGCATCTGGTGATGGCAGACCTGTCTGAGAAGAGCGGCGATATCGGAAGCAGACACTGTAGGATGTCACGCTATCGTCTCTGGGCAGGACGAGCTGCAGATTTGGATTTTCTCGAACGCGCTGCCTGACGATCCGTCCGCTATCCAAGGCATCATCTGTAGAAAGCAGAGGACAAGGTCAGCATCCTGATCATGGAGATCTGATTCTCGAGATGTTGCATGCTGACCTATCATCCGTGCCAGACCCTGTAATTTCAAAACAGAGTAGGAGATGAGATGAGGTTAGGTGCCGACTCAATGCATATCCTTGCGGACACTAGCTACCTGCCTTCGAGCCGTGCATTTGCCAGGCGAGATAGAGTTTGAGGGCGTCGCTCTTTCTGCCACAGAACGTTGTCGTCGAGCCTATGTCATACTGTTGACCTTCGTGGAACAAGTAGTCTCCGTTGACGACGTTTGCGCTGAGCAGCTTACGATCTCTGACCAGCAGGAACGAACATTGCAGAGGCACCCGAAGTCCTTTGTGCGGGTTGACGGTGACGGAATGCGCCTGAGAATGTGAGTCACTGTATTAGCGTGGTAAGCCCTCACCAGACGAGTCTGTTGAATGGCTTACCAGATCGATCCCGTTGAGGAGCGAACGATGCTTTGAGCTCCACAGCACGCTTCCACCCCAGGAGCCATCGACGTGCAACCAGCAGCCATATTGTTCAGCTACTGCTGCAATTTCCCGGATGTTGTCATAGCAGCCCTGCGAGACGGCAAGGATCAGCGATCTTCCATCAGAGGTGCTGCAAAGGGGTGAGACACCTACCGTGACTGTTGTCCCCGCTGTAGCATTGATATAAAAAGGCTTTTGGCCTGCATGCAGGCGTGCCTCTATCTGACGCCTCAGATCCATAACGTCCATGCGGCCTACATGATCGGTCGCAACCTTGCGAACGTTCGAAAGCCCGATCCCAGCTGATATGGCAGCTTGCTCGACGGAATAGTGGGAATGTTCGGAGGTCAGGACGACGGGTGGCTGTGACAACGACGCCATGCCCTCATGTTGGACAGAGGGAAGCAAGTTATTGATCGCTGTAGTGAGAGACAGACGATTTGAGGCACTTCCGCCCGGCATTGTGAGACCACCGCTTTCCTGTACAGAGTTTCGATAGAATTTCAGTCAGCATCAATGAGCAGAACAAAGTGGAAGCAACCAGAGCACTAACCTTGCCATAACCGATGAGCTGGTTGATCTTCGCCACAGTGGCAACCTCGATGACGCTCAAGGCAGGAGCAGCCGAGTAGACGTGGCAGTTTGCATTGAGGGTTGCCAGTAGGAGCTCGCTTGCGATTCCTGTGGCATCAGTTGAAGAATACAACTTGGCTGCGAAGCGACCTTGGGTCCAGTGATTGACGCTGTTTCGGAGGATGGCATCGGCGGAGGCCAGGACTCGCTCTTTGCCTGCGCGTGAGGCAAGTACGTCGTGTTCAGTGCCTTCTGGAAAGTCAATCTGGAGCAGATGCTGGAGTTCGGATGGCGTGTGTTCCTGTATGACGGGAGCGCCTGCTTCGCCTGCTCTGATCCCTTGAATTATCGAGCGCAAAGCACGGCATCAGCCAGATGTCGACCGCCGCGACATGAAGGTTCTGACTTACACTCCAATGCGAGAGTTGTGATTTCAGGCAAGAGCACTTCCACTTCTTCACTGTTCAGTGGACTCTGTGTGCTCGACTTGTGGCCATCTGGCGGTGTCGGGTTGATTTCAGATGTGGAAGGAGTCATGACGTCTGGACGTTTCTTTCTCTCTTTGTCAGGCAGCTGTGTAGAGACTCAGACTGAAAGGATAAGCATGTCAGAAGAGAAGGGGAAGCAGACATCAGCGTGGACGAGGTGAGAGACCGCAGGCAGTCAGCGATCCTTACCCAGCTCCCTTCGCAACATGACTCGGTCAGTTGGAGGACAGAGCTTCTGATTTCTGAGCGTGGCTCAAAATAAAGTGGCGAATGATCGACACTCGGAGCCTTTTCAATAGCCGGAGCGCGGTGGTTTTATCCGTGGATTAAAGACAATGGTAATTTTTATTAGCATAACGGTCGCGTCGAAAGGAGCCAACACCAAGCACAACAACACAACAACAGTCCAACCCAACACTCACCAGTCATCCACAACACAGAGACCGCTGCAAGCACAAACACCAACACCGACACGTTTACTGACAGGCACAGCAAGATGTCATCCTTCTTTGGGTAAGCATCTTGTCCTCTCCACCCTCTTCAACCTCGCTGCCACAAGCACCTTCATCAGAGCCCCTGACCACACACACTTCTCACAACCCCGATCGTGAGCGAAACCATGACAGGCGCTGACGTCCTTGAGCCCCTTTCTCTCCTCCCGACGCCCAACTCGCCGTTCAGCATGTCCAAGTCTCGCACCTTCAAGCCTAAGCGCAATCTCGCTGAGGGTACAAAGCAGTAGTGAGTACAGCCTCAAAGCTCCGCATGTACGCACGCTGGGCCAAGCTTTCTGACATTGTCTCCTCATCATCTCACCTGTCCCCAGCCAACTCAAGCGGTATGCGGAGGCCACTCTAGGTAGCGGAAACCTACGACTCGCGGTAGTGCTGCCGGAAGGCGAGGACTTGAACGAATGGTTGGCCGTCAATAGTGCGTGGATTAAGAGACACAGCATCACAGCGCCGAGACCCAAGGAGGGCATGCTTATTCCCTTCTCCGTTTGCCCGCAGCCGTGGACTTCTTCAATCATCTCAACATGCTTTACGGAACTGTGGCAGAGTTTGTGAGTGCACATCAGATCTGGCCTTGCTGAATCCAACCTCTGACCAAGTCGTCCCACCCTTTGGGCGCTTCGATCTACATAAGTGCACACCCACAGAGGTAAGTCTCGCATCGCAGACACACTTTTCACCTCTGCCATAAACCCGGCTGATCTCTTTCTGCCTCTTTCCTTTTCGGGCATGCAGTGCCCAGTCATGTGCGCCGGGCCCCGGTTCGAATACCAATGGCAAGACACCTCCTCCTTCCAGTACAAAAAGCCAACAAAGATGTCCGCACCCGAATACGTAGAGCATCTCATGAACTGGGTACAGGCCCAATTGGACGACGAGGACGTCTTTCCTAGCACCATTGGCGTGCCTTTCTCGGAGAATTTCCGCGCGACCGTCATGTCCATCCTGAGAAGGCTGTTCCGAGTATATGCGCACATCTACAATCACCACTTTGCCCAAATCTGTGCGCTCAGCATCGAAGGTGAGATCGTGATCCCCTCAAAGCCACCGGACCTGACTATCCTGCACCTTGTAGCCAAGGCTGACTCACGACGTGCCCTTACCACAGCGCACCTGAACACATCATATCGGCATTTCCTCCTATTCGTCAACGAGTTCAATTTGATCGATCCACGCGAGCTTGCGCCCCTGGCGGAACTCAACGACGCCATCTTGGCCGAAAATTAAGCCCGGCGGAGCGCGCAACAGCACCTGCCACACTTTTTACGACCGGCCCCTCCCCATCCTTTTCTTTTTCTCTCCTCTTCATCTCTCGCTCTGTAATTGTCACTGTGTTCCAACCTCTCCTCCCGCCCTGTCCGGCTCGTAATCTCGTCATACCTGCGCATGCTCTTCGGGCCGGTCTAGCCACGATCATCACATCCAGCACGACCGCGTTCTGCCACGTTACGCCTACTCTATGATCGTTCATACCTTCCACGCGTGCTCTCTCTCTGTGTGGCTCTTTCGGTGTTGTATGCACCTTGTTTGACGAATTCATTCATATTATCACCGGCCCTGGTATCATCGAAACTGCGACTGTGGGTCAGTTGGTAGTTTACGAAAGGCGGAAACGTGAAAGAGATGCACGTTGGGCGAGGTTGGCGTTCCAGAGGGAGTATTCCACCTTCGTTCCGATATGCAAGGAACGAAGAAAGCCACCGCAGGGCAGGCGTGGTTTGGAAAGGCGTGTCGAAACATTTCATAGGAGCATGATTGGGGTATCAGAGGGCGCATTCGTAAGTCAAAACGATCTCAAGGATCACGGCATTCGAAAGAACGGTATCCTTCGGGGCCGTTGGGGTCGCCATGTCCATCGTACTGCGCGACCTGGGGCTGAAGGGACACAGCACAGAAGTAGAGGAGGAAAAGGTCAATTTCAAGAGGTCACTACAAGCATCAAGGATATTGCCGATTACTCACCCAGGGACACAGCTTACGGGTGAAACGAACGCGAGAGAGGCGTGACGAAAACGTGGTGGGCAGTGACATCGTGTCTTTAGCAGCGCCATCTCCAGCGCGGGCACGCAGGGCTCGATTCTGATGAATGTCCTTTGTGACAGCCTCGTAAGCGGCACCGACCTGGTACTTTGGTACGTAGGCGTTACCGTGCTCCGCCCAAGCTACAAGCGAAAGGATAATGTCGTGTTCGGTGTCCCACTTCAGTGGCGTGTTGCCGGCATCTCTCTGTGTTGGAGCACCGAACAGGAAAGCACCTGGTCCATCTCGGCAGTGGCTCATGCCAGGTACGGCGAAGAAGCGGTACGAGTCAGAGAGCTCCCCGTTCAGCTCGGCCTTGCCCTCGACAGCCTTGGCCACTTCTTCGTAGTACCGGATCGAAGCAGCTGGGCTGATGGTGAGATCACCCAGGCCGTGGTAGTGGATCAGCTTGCGCTTCCCGCCGGACAAGAATGCAGAAATGTCAGCCTTGTCCGTGTTGGAGCCACCTGGGTTGAAGTCCTCCCCTCGTTGGAAGATGGCAACAGTCTCATTCGTGTAGGCGTCGAAGCCGGGAGCGGTGCGGTTCTGAAGGATAGCGTTGGTGATCCAACCTACAGCCTTGGCAGCAGCACCATCGAGGTACGAAGCAGAAATATCGCTCCCTGGGAGGTATCGGTCGTATATGAACGTGTCTCCGTAGACCGTGTCTTTATACAGTTCTTCAAGGTTGGCCAGTCTGACATCGGAACGTCATGTGAGCCCACCAGTCTATCCCGACGGGACAATGGAATGTGAAATGGGTCATACTCACTGGGTGGAGTTAAAGCACGTTTCCAGATCTTTGCCGTATTTCGAGTTGGACCCGCACAGAAGTGGCTTGAAGTCGGGCTTGCACGTGTATGCTTGGTCGATGATGCCATCCTTCAGACCGTCGAGGTGATCACACTGCTCAAGAACAAGATCTCTGACGGACGTGATCAGCAGGCTGATGTTGAAGAAGCCGGGTCCTGCAACTGAGGCGCGATGACGCTGTTGAATACGATACGTCAGTAAGCATTGGTTGTATTTTGGCGTTACGAGGCCTTCAAGGCAAGGGGATCCTCACGTTCTGGGTGTGAATCTCTGATTCGGACAAACAGGCAGAAAAATGGGTCATTACCTTCTCTGAAGAAGGTGTATACCAGCTAGGTCACACTCACGTCCATGATTGACCCTGTTGAAATAGATGGCAGGGGCGCCAGCAAGCACAGCATCAAAGTCCTCGGGGTAGTTCTGCACCGATCCAAAGCCTTGCATGCCTCCGGCAGAGCATCCGACGTAGTATGCCCGCAGCCGGTCAGTGCTGAATTTGGAAGGGTTGGTCTCTCCCTTGACTCGAGCACCGGCGGAGCTTCCGTAGAAGAGGTCGACCACCTCCAGACTTGCCTGTCGGGCCACATGCACCGCCCGACTGGCCCAGTCACGGGCACTGTCGTTGACCTGTGGACCCAAAGCCCACGAGGTACCTCCAGTAGTAGAGAAGTGGCCAGCATTGCTACCTGCGACAGCGAATCGATGACGACTCATCTGTTGCTTGAGGTCAGCGAGCGGAACGAAGCCACGCTGACCTCCGTTGCCGATGTAGAGCAGTCGTCCGTTCCACCCATCGAAAGACTTGGGTTGGCCAAAGACGTCACTCCCTGAGAGTGGCGAGCCGGGCTGGCTCCCTTTGGTACCACGTTCCGCTTTCAGCGGTGCAGGCTTCGGTGCAAAGTTGCTGGACGACGACAATGAGGAATCCTCAGCTGCAGGGGTTTCGGGTGAGGCTATGGTTGACTTTTTTGGGTCGATGGAGACAGCAGGTGAAGAAGAGCGCTCAGGTGAAAGATTGGACAATAGGTAGGAAGGACCTTTGGGGATATTTCCATCCTTACTGAGCATAACAGGAGTCGAATCAGTATGGTAGGCCCTCTTGTTGATCGGGGCGAGAGGGATGGAGAGGTTACTTGCGAGCGGAAGCCAGACCTCGAACAGGACCGACGTCAGTGCGCTGGTGGCAAGGTTGCCACCGAAGCGGCAGAAGGCGGGCAGGCCACCTAGAGGTCCGTTGGAGCCACTTCGACCTCCCGACTTGCCGTAGCCAGCATCGGCAATGATGTCAATATCCGGTCCCACTCCGTTCAGGGTCTGTTGAAGATCCTTGAGGAAGGTCGTGGGCAAGGTGTTTGCCGGATAACCAGCAACGAGCAGCTCCAGGGAAGGGTTCGAGCCTTCGGGGTAGTACTCTGAGAAAGTGTTGTTGATAGTTTGAGAGGATTGCGAAGTAAAACTGGCGCCGAGCCAGGAGCACCGGTCTTGAGCGGCAGGCCCGGCCATAACGATCTCTTGGCTAGACATCTCTTTGGCATGTTTATGCTTGAAATGATGGTGAGACTGGGAGGACGTAGCTGTGACCGCTGTGCAAGCGGCCAACATAGGAACTGCCAAAGAGATCAGCAATCGCATGTTTGGGTATTCGACAGTAAGTTTTGGGGCAAAACGTGGGAGGGGCGATGCGTTGAAGACGAGACTGGCGTCTTGTTCCGTGACGATGAAGGAGTCCTGCCCGCTCTATGTGCGCTTATCTTGTGGTAACAAATCTTTTGGTGACAATGCCTAAGCCCTCAAAGACTGGAAGATAGTTCCACACGGTACAGAGACGTGGTGCGACGTTCTGCCAGGACAAGTCTCTCCGAGAGCCGCTGCCGCTGAGAACGAAAGTACGCATGGTGAGCAGCTCGATCTATGCTTGACAAATATACCTGAGGACCGAAAAGACTCACTCGGATCCGAACCAAGTACCCACTCTTCTGTCAAGCAGGAGGGAGTGCTGGAATGACATCTTGTAGCGTTGTCGCACTCAGAATACCGGGCTTATATAGAGCCTTGGAAGGAGAGCGCAGGACAGGAGTAGCATGACGCCCCGATAGAATGAGAGAGGGAATGAGACGGCGCTAGCCCTGGGATGAGGCGATACGAACAGTTGTCCGGTATCGGGAGTTGCACAATCCACTGTAGAGGGACAGGAACAGGAAGCAGCGTTCAGAGGCTGTAGCATCATGAGTCTTCCGAGCTGGTGTCCTGTGGTGGCATCACAACGTCTCTGGGCCAGACTGGCGACTCAGCGAACATTATTTCTCTGAGCCGAGGTGCAAGCATTTGTTTGGACGTGTTTTTCCTCTCGTGATACTGATTTCCCACGCTCGAAGTCAACCTTCCTCGGGTCCCAGTCACAAAAACCGCGACACGAGCAGACCGCTTCCTGTCCACATGCACAATTCGTAGATCTACCACCGGTTCCTGTTGCATTGCTGTCCAGTTCCGAATGTTGAGATCAGAGCGGACCGTGCGCAAAGGTGTCCTAGAGTACCAATTCTTTATGTGAAGGTGTGCTCGTGTGACAGGCCCCTCTCACCGGCCCGGCTTGGCAGAATGAGCCCACTCCCTTCATCTCATTTCACTACCTCATGTACGTTAAGCCCTGAATGGATTCTCGCTTCTCATGTCTGGGCGGACGTTCCAAAAGAGCGATTGTTCGGGTTGATCAGATTGTTCGAGCGGGTCCTTGAGAGCAGGACTGTTCCAGTAAAGTCCGGAAAGAGGTCAAACGAATGGTAGCAGTGTACTTCGAACGAGGCTGACGTCAGCGCAAAGGGCAAAAGCCTGCCATGCGGAGATGGAGCAAGAAACAGAAGAACTTGGAGGGCCGGAGGAAGTGTAGATGTTGAAGGGGTAAAAGCCCAGTTGTACTCGGGATGGAGTGTTCTAACGCGGGAAAGAGCTTGGCTGCCCAGCTTTTCGGTGTCGCAATCAAGGGTCCCGGCAGCTGAAAGATCGGTAGGCGTTGGTACCATTGGGGTTGCCGAATCCATCGTAGTGCGCGACTTGGGGCTGACAGTCGCACATGAGCAGTCAAGGCAGGGCCTCAGCATTCAGAACTTTCCCCGGGATTGATTATCATCAGCGTCAAAAACAGCAGACTCACCCATGGGCATAATTTCCTGGTGTGACGAAGGCCATAAAGCCGGGACCAGTAAGTAGTCGGCAGAGCGTTAGTGTCCGAAGCGCCCACGCTGGGGCCAAGGGCAGGATTCCCCGGAATGTCCGCAGTGACCGAGTTCCATGCGGCACCGACCTGGTATTTTGGCGCGTAAGCATTACCGTGCTCCGCCCAAGCTACAAGCGAAAGGATGATGTCGTGTTCGGTGTCCCACTTCAGTGGCGTGTTGCCGGCATCGTTCTGCGTTGGCGCACCGAACAGGAAAGCACCTGGTCCATTTCGGCAGTGACTCATTCCAGGCACACTGAAGAACCGGTATGAGTCGGAGAGTGAGCCCTTGAGTCCGGCCTTGCCCCGGACAGCCTGAGAAACTTCATTATAGTACCGGATTGAAGCAGCTGGGCTAATGGTGAGATCACCCAGGCCGTGGTAGTGGATCAGCTTGCGCTTTCCGCCGGACAAGAATGCAGAAATGTCAGCCTTGTCCGTGTTGGAGCCACCTGGGTTGAAGTCCTCCCCTCGTTGGAAGATGGCAACAGTCTCATTCGTGTAGGCATTGAAGCTAGGTGCCGTCTGGTTCTGCAAGATGGCGTTAGTGATCCAACCCACGGCCTTGGCTGCGGCGCCGGTGAGGGCGGAAGCAGAAATGTCGAGACCCGGAAGGTATCTATCGTAGATAAAGGTCGAAGAGCCGTTGGCGTCTTTGTAGATCGTGTCCTGGAACAGTTCTTGTAGATTGGCCAGTCTGGGGTCGAAGACTTGAATCAGCTCGTCGTTCTGTATTGAGAGACTGAAGTAGGCGTGGTCCAGCGTAGACCTACTGAGTGGAATTAAAACACGCTGCGGGGTTATTGCCGTATGTCGAATTAGACCCGCACAACAATGAGCTGAAGTCGGGCTTGCAGGTGTATGCCTGGTTAACAACACCATCTTTCAGACCGTCGAGGCCATCACATTGGTCGAGGACAAGGGACTTGACAGATGTGAGCAGCAGATTGATGTCGACGAATCCGGGTCCTGCAACTGAGGCACGATGACGCTATGAACAACCTCGTGTCAATACAGTTCACCTCTCTCCAGATATATACGGTCACCAGAACAACACTCACATTTTGAGAATGGATTTCTGAAGTTCTCAAGAGGAGGTGGGGGAGAGGGGTCAATGCTATCTCAAAAAAAAGATTTTCAAGACTGCAAGGTCACACTCACGTCCATGATTGACCCTGTTGAAATAGATGGCAGGGGCGCCAGCAAGCACAGCATCAAAGTCCTCGGGGTAGTTCTGCACCGATCCAAAGCCTTGCATGCCTCCGACAGAACATCCGACGTAGTATGCCCGCAGCCGGTCAGTGCTGAATTTGGAAGGGTTGGTCTCTCCCTTGACTCGAGCACCGGCGGAGCTTCCGTAGAAGAGGTCGACCACCTCCAGACTTGCCTGTCGGGCCACATGCACCGCCCGACTGGCCCAGTCACGGGCACTGTCGTTGACCTGTGGACCCAAAGCCCACGAGGTACCTCCAGTAGTAGAGAAGTGACCAGCATTGCTACCTGCGACAGCGAAGCGGTGGCGGCTCATCTGCTGTTTGAGGTCGGTCAGGGGTACAAAACCACGCTGGCCACCGTTACCGATGTAGAGCAGTCGTCCGTTCCAGCCATCGAAGGGCTTAGGTTGGCCAAAGACATCACTGCCTGGGAGTGGCGCGCCCAGAAGACCGCCAAGGAAGCCGCCGATGATGCTACGATCTACGTTCGGTGATCGTGATACTGATGTGGTACCGGTCGACGACGGGATGGGGAATGCGGTGGAAGTTGTCAGGGAGATACTGATAGCGGATGTAGATGTACTTGTGGGAGCACTGGAAGAAGTAGTGGTGCTAGACAGACTGCCATTGGCTTGCATCTGCAACAAGTAAGGCGGGCCTTTCAGGACCGTTCCGTCCGTGCTGAGCACAACGGGAGTCGAGTTGGTAGGGTAATCGGTCGTGTTGATCGGGGCGAGAGGGATGGAGAGGTTACTTGCGAGCGGAAGCCAGACCTCGAACAGGACCGACGTCAGTGCGCTGGTGGCAAGGTTGCCACCGAAGCGGCAGAAGGCGGGCAGGCCACCTAGAGGTCCGTTGGCACCACTTCGACCTCCCGACTTGCCATAGCCAGCATCGGCAGTGATGTCAATGTCTGGTCCTACGTCGCTCAGCGTCTTTTGAAGATCCTTGAGGAAAGTGGTGGGCAAGGTGTTTGGAGGGTAGCGGGCGACGAGGAGTTCCAGAGAAGGATTTGAACCTTCGGGATAGTACTCTGAGAAGGTGTTGTTGATGTTTTGAGAGGATTGCGAAGTAAAGTTGGTACCGAGCCAGGAGCACCGGTCTTGAGCTGCTGGGCCCGCCTTGTATATCTCTGAAGTGGCCGTGCTTTGGAATTGTCTCTGATATGTGGATGGCGAAGCTGTGACCGTCGTGGAGGCGGCCACGATGGCGGTCGCAAACAAGCTCAGACACCGCATCTGTTCTGTCAAAGAAGGCGAGTGGACGTCCGTCTATGTCAAGCCTGGGGATAGCTCCAAAAAGTCTAGGAAGCAGACAGAGAGAGAGCGTTGCTGTCGCTTTTGAGGACCGAAGTGGACGGCTGTTAAGTATTCGTTTTTCAGTGCAAGCAATGCTGTTCAAGCTGCCCGAAGTATCCAGTGCTTGTGCAGAGGCGTCTGCGAAGTCGTGGGAGACGCTTGCTTACCCACAGGAAGCAAAGCAGAAGGCGGTCGTCTCGTGCCCGACACTAGATAGCTGTCGTCCTGGAGAGCACTTATTTTCGTGTGAATGGCCTCGAGAAGTGAGCGCCGATGCGTGCAAGGGCAAATGAATATGTTCGGAGACGAACTCACAGGAAAAACACCGTCGTTGTAATGCGCCCTGAGCAGACACGAGGAAACAGAGGATGGCGCTACCCAGCAAGAGGTGGTAGTCGGTGGCTGAGAAGGACAGCAGCACGCGCTGGGCAGAGACCTCAGCGGAAAGCTCGGATGAGCCGTGTTGAGACGGGATTCACCAACGGGTGAATCCTGCTTAGCGTAGAAATCAAGCGGAAAATTATCCAGGGACAGTGCGAGTACCAGAAGTCAGGAGGTGTGACGGATGGGGGAACGAGACGAGCAAGGCAGAGCACGGACATCTCTTCGTGTTCAGAGAGCGTGAGAGCGGTAGGTGATCACGGAAACCATAGTGTTCACAGGCGGGTGGGTGCGCAATTATTTATGGATCAAGGAGGTCCGAAGCCAACGCGGAAGATGATCGACACAGCTCCTTGCCGCCTTGATCCAGTCTGAAGCGCCCTCGACTTGCGTGGGCGCAAAAGTTGCGCTGGCACGACTGTGCCCATAAGCTTGTGCCACTGGCTTCCACCGAGGAGCGCGTGTTGCTTCACGGCAGAGCTTCAAACCAGTCCAGTACGCGGTGAACCGTACGCATGTATCGCAAAGCCTCGCCCTCTGGCACGCTCAAGGCTGCTGCAATACAGCAAACGAAACGTTCGTGCCGCCAAGACTGAACATCTATTGTACGAACTTCTTCAGTCGGGGTTGCAAATGGAAATCTACTGCGTGTGGATTTTTTTCGAGAGAGATTGAAGATAGGGCGGGAAGAGACCATTTTTGCACAGGAGAAGACACAACATGTGGGATGAGAGAGAAGAGAGAGAATGACAGAGAAGAGAAGAAAAGCCCGTTCGATTTCGTCGGGCCGGCTATGTGTGTGTGTGTGTGTGTTGTGTGTGTGAGAGAGGGAAGATGAGAAGAGAAGAGAGGAGAGAGATGGGGGCAAGTAGGCGAACAGGAAGGGCAGGGAAAGAGGAAGAGTTGGGAGGGAGAATCAGAGTGGAGAAGGGCATGGATGAACAGAGAGGAAATGTGGGCGACAGTCTTTCACGGCACCAGCCCTTAGCGGGTCCGGATGACGAACAGAGAGGTGGTGGGGGTTTGTTGTCATGTGTACGAACGAGCTCGAGCTCTCGGACAGGGGGCCAGGAAGCAGCGGGAGCGCGCGTGTGACTGAGTTGTCGAGGATATGAGGAAATCGAGAAGTGGTCGTCGAGTGTCTGAGAGTGTGTATATTCCTGGCAAGATGTGACCGGGCAGATGCAGGTCTTGATATCATGTGCAAACGTAAACGCGTCCTCCCTTGACAGATGCCGGTGGGAGGGGGATATTGGGGGAAGGAGATCGCAAGAGAAGAATGTCTGAGGGCTAGAGCGACTGGTTGCTCTGTTCGATCGTGGGAAAAAGGAGGGAGTCATCGTCCGTTCCAAGAATCGGTTGGTCCGAAGAAGGAAGAGGGAGAGCCAGAATGTGGGGTTCAGCGCAAGCATCAGAGGATGTTGCATCTGGGCCGTTTCTTGCGTTCTTTGCCCCGATTTGCGCCTTCCCGTTGCTCCCGGATCATCCGCACCACTGTGTAGTATGCCCGCTCCACGTTCACACACGTCTTGGCTGAACTCTCGACAAACTTGCATCCCAACCGGTTGGCTAACGCTTGCCCTTCTTCCTTGCCTACTTCCCGCTCATTGACCTTGTCGCACTTGTTCCCGACCAGCATGATCGGTACTGTGTGTGGTTCTTGATCCTTGACTCGCCTGTAGATGCGAATTTGCGGGAGAGAACAGCAAAGTATGCTCGGCTGGTGAATTCCTGCCCCATGATCCCGTGCGCATTCATTGCGTCCTACAAGCGGGTCAACTCACGAGATTTGGGCCCGAAACCTCTCCACCCGCTCAAACGTCGATCTTGCTGCAATCGAGTATACCAGTAAAAATCCCTCTCCCTCCCGAATCCATTGATCCCGTAGCGCCGTGTATTCCTCTGAGCAAGTATGATCCGTGCGTGGAGAATTTGAACAAGGGGCAGGACAAAGGGAGGTGTGTTCAGTAATCCCTGTGATCCTCGCCGATCCGCCGTGCAGGCTCCACTTTCGAGCTGGTCAAGGCTGCTCACCCTGTCCTGCTGTATCTAGCACTTCCAGCATACATGGTTCGTCGTCGATCACTGTCTGTTTCCTGTACGAATCTTCGATGGTGGGGTCATATGTCTGCAAGTAGCAGCGTGAAAGGGAAGGGGAGAAGGAGGGGGAGATAATCAGTGACTCATGTTCTTGTGTCCATGTCCAAACCGGACATGCCGAAGGAGTGCTGCGAGATTCCTCACCTCTGTTGGTGCCGATGCAGGTCGGATCAGGAAAAATGACACAGTCCGCACGTTTCGGTGTTGATTGCGGTCGTCGCGACAGGGATGGGATCACGATCACAAGATGGCGCAAGATGGGAATGAGGGCGAGAAGGAAGACCAGCAGCAATAAGTCAATTTCACTGTTCGTGCGCATTGGGAGGTGATCCCAGCATCGCGAGAGATGCGTGACCATCTGAGAACAAGGGGAAGTGGCCGCTCGACATCGAGCATATCTGCGCCGGCTGTTCTTCCGTGTACTCACCTACAAAGTGGTTGAGGCAAAGCTGGATTGTTAATGCCGTCTTGCCCACACCACCATCTCCCAAAACGACGAGCTTGTAGATCATAGAAGGAGCCATGGTGCTGCTTCTGATGTGATGCGTGAGTCCGCTGCTGTGACGGGTTCTTGCTCGCAAGGGAAATGCTTGCTGAGGAGCTGATGAGGTGGCCTGCAGGCAAGGGGGGAAATGCTGTGACGGAGGTGATCGGAGAGCGTGTGCTGGAGTTTGATGGCTGACCAGGTTCAAGGCTTTTGACCGCTCGCTGCGATTGCTGACTTGTGCTCGTGCCAGAGCCAGGTCCGAGGAAGTCGGGTCGATGATCCAAGCCAACGAGGGAGGGAAACGAACGGAGCGGCGAAAGCTCTCCCGCGACTTGGGGGGGGGGGGGGGGGCTTGGGAAGGCGCTGGAGTGGATGTAGGTTTTGGGCCAAGGTGAGATCCGGCCAGGCTGGAGCTTGTGTTGGGTGTGTGCGAAGGCCAGTTGGAGAAAGTGTCTAGACTAGTACGAGGTATGGAATCCGCGGTAGGACTTGGAAATGCAGCTGCTTGCAGCTGCCCCCACTGTGGACTTAGCGAAATGGAGCGAGTGGCAGGGGTGTGGTCTCACTTCTTTCCCAGCCTTTGTACTTTCAAACCACCCTCACTCCAGGTTGTAAGCAGCCGATTACAGTCCAGACTCGTGCAGACTTTCTGAGACCCGGAATCCTGCTCTCGTCTTGAAACCACCTGGGCCAACGCTGGAATGATGATTCCCAACCTCCAGCCAGCGGTCTCTCCTTTGTTCCACAAACGATCTGCTCAACGGAGTCGAGGCAAGTGGTAGAAATATCTGGTCAGCATGACGCACACAGTGGGCACAGGAGGGTGACATGTTGTGTGACTTCCTGGGCTGATTGAGACCAGGGGACGACGCACGGTCACCTCGCCGAAGTGGAAATGCCAGACGGTGGGCTGCAGTTCTGCAGAACACGGGTGAAAGGAAGAGCGATCGATGCAAAGGACTGGGCCCAGTGGGTGTGGGAGAGAGGTGCATGTGCGAGGTAACAAACCAAATTCTAGGTTTCAAGTGGCTGCCCCATTGAGAGAACACAAGCCACCCTACCTCGCTTTGGGGCCTGGCACGCTCATTCTCGAGCGGCATCGTCTTCACCATCCCGACCTCGTCCATCGCGCTTGTGTCCGATGCTAGGGAAAGAGTCTTCAGATCGGGTACCGCGCTTGCGTCACAGATCCTGCTCTGTGCCAGGGGTAGATCGAGGTGACATGCAGTGCGAATAGCCCCGTGTCATCGGGCGACTTGTTGACTTTGTTCACGAGGCACACTCGGAACCACGCTCTTCGCCCAGTGCGTATCAGCGAGCAGGGCAATGGCAGAAGTGACTCGACTCGCATGGGGGTTGCTCGCGCACTGACATCTCGGAGGTAACAACACTGATCCCTTCTTCTAAGGCCAAGTTCCCACTCAGTGTGCTTCGAGCTTTCTTCCCAAGTCCACGACAGTTCCTAGCTGCTCGACGCATCTCGCATCAGATCTGCGAAGGGCGACCCCTTTCCCGGGGAGATCTGTCTGAACCTCATTTGTGTCGCCAGAGAGCTCATTGTAATTTGAGCAAGTTGCCAAAGGTGTGGGACAAGCCCAGGGACGGCAAAGTCCGACAAAGACAAAGGCAACTCGCCCCGAGGCAGATGCACACCTCCCATTAATTCGCGACGTGCATGGTGCCTTACATGTATGTATGTATGTATGCAATCGGCAACGGGGGGCTTGTCGCGTCCAGCAAAGCTGGATGAGCACACTGGAAGAAGGAGGGCGGGCCAAAGCAAGCATCTGACGAACTGCGGTTGACCAAGGTGTTTCTTGGCTTTTTGCGTGCCTGATACGCCCCCACCGGCGAAACTTCCGGTTCCTCCACCCCTCCAGAGAGACACTGCATCATCGGCGAGCAGCCGTCATGCCCACAGTTCCACAGAGCAGATCAGGAAACGCCTTGCGCAGAGCAAACCCCCGCCTGCAAAGGGAAGTTGCACTCTGTTCCTGCATCCTGAGGTTGTGCCACCGCCTCGCCCATGTTGTAGGTGCCCTGCACAGCGCACGTAATCGTCCCCGTGTGACAATAACGACTGTGCAGCGTGAGGTGAACGGCATTGAAGAAGGGTCGATGCAGGTTTGTAGAAAAACACGCGCGTGCTATCTATGTATCACGCGCCCGTACTGTTCAGACATGCTGGTACCCTCTCGTCCGGCTTTAGGGATCGCATCCTTCCACAGAACCAAAGCGTGGCATTGATTCTCTGTTGATGAACTTTGGATTGCACGAGCCAAATACACCCCGGTCACACGCTCGCGATATCTATTAGGCTCCCTTGGCTCCCCTTTGTACCGCAGCTAGATCAACATGAATCCTTTGTCAAGGTTGCGGAAGCAGAGGCCCAAGTGCTGCTTTGATCAGAACAATTGCATCACCGTCCTCTTCCATCCCCGCCTGTGAGCTCGTACAGATGCTCCTGAGAATACCCAACTCAGCCTCAGTTTCGGCGTTGTCCGGAGCGACACTGGAAAGCCGAGAGACCAGGGCTGAGAGTAAGTCTGACGAGTCGTGCGTCAGCGCACGCGCCGGCCGGAGTCCTAGCTCGAACACGCTTGTCTTCAGCGACTCTACGGCTTGTAGCAGTGCTAGCGATGGAATTCCCGGACTCGCAATGTCCTCACTGGCCTGCGAACTCTTCGCGGTGGAGTGCGTGAAAAATCCAGACACGGCTCGATCCAGCGCACAGACACGCCATGTCTTGCGCGAATTGTTCAGAGCTGCGTCCAAGCAGTCCGAAATCGCCTGCTCGGACTGGGTCCTGGTGCTGTCCAGCCTGACGAGGACACGGAAGAGCACCCTTTTCTTCTTCATCATCTCCAACACCTTCAGGCTGAAAGCGGTGCGAGCACCGCGGCCGTCTCGATCGGCACTCGATGATGCGATCCGATCCGAAAGCTCCTGCAGGAGTTCTTCGATGGCGCTTTGCACCATTTCGGTGTAGAGGTCCACAAGCTTCAAGATGCGCTCCGCAGCCTCGATCTCGAAAGCAAGTGCTGGAGCTCGTTTCTTCTGACTCGAATCAACTATTCCGTCGTGCTTGTACACGTGGAGGAGGCCGAGCGCCCAGATGCTCATTCGCGATCCCAGACGAAGGGTCGAGTTGCTGACTGCTGCCACCACGGCCCGAAGAAGCCTCGAATCGGATTGGATCCTACATTGCAGCTCGTTTTGCAAAGTGCGGGACTGGGCCACGGCCGAAGGTCTTGAAGATCGGACCATCGGGCTCTTGAGATTGGCGTCCCTAGAGGGAGACTGAATGTCGCTGAACAAGAACCCGAAGGGGTCGAGCTCTATTGGGTGCATGCATCAGCAACTTATCCTCGCCAGGTACAGATCAGACTCTGACTCACCTGGCTGCAGTACCGCATCCTCCTGATGTTCGGAATGGAAGTTGCGGGCAGCCGAGTCCAAGATATCCCTGAATGTTCGGGAAAACTCCTCGACTTCGCGTCTGATCAGCTCTTCGACCTTTACTTGGAGGTCCGAGAGGAGGCGCCGCCTGAGCTCCGACGTAGCGGATGTGATCGATTCTCGAACCTCTGGCGTGACAGTGACAGACGACACTTCCGGCGAAACGACATCCGAGGACGTCAACCACGAGAACACAGCCTTCTCGGCTGAGCGATCCATATGCCGAAAAATATTCGCCAGCGCAACCTCTGCCCGGGCAGCTTCCTCAAGCGAGGCTATTCGGGAAACCGTAAATTGAAAGGCGGACATTGGAGACTTGACTGGTTGCAACGTGTTCGAGCGATCTGTGAGATTTTTCGCTACAGCTGCTATACAGGAACGCTCGGTCCATTGGCAAAAGGCTGAAATGACCTCGATTGAGGTTGGCGGGGGCTTTGCCTTTGCTTGAGATTGGGCAACGTCCAGCGATGTTCGACGCAGGGCTTCAGTTTCGAGGAGACTTCCTACTGAGTCGAGACGATGAGAGAGCTGAGAGACCGACGCATTCATGTTCTTGACCGTATCCGCCAACCCGATCATGTCTTCGCATTGGGCCAGGGCGGCAACTAGCTGACTGGAAGATGTGGTATGACTGCACCAGAAAAGATCGTTCAGAGTGCATTCTATGGATCCAACAGTCCCACTCTTTCTTACCTTGAGCTCCGTTCCACCAGAGCCTTGACCAATGGTTCTTGTTTCTGGAAAGGTACTGGGCCAATCACTGCCTGAGTCCTTGTATGGGTGTGCCTCCTCGATCCCCGACTAGGCACCGCTGATGAGGACGTCGCACTCATGATGGGTGATTGAGCCCCAGGCCCTGAATCTCAGCACCGAGTCCACGATGTTTCCTTGCAGACCTGACACTGCTGTCCTTGCTTTGAATAAGATGCAGTCGCTGTGCTTCTTCGTGTCAGGGCTCGAGCGGCGTCGAAGTTCCTGTTGTGGTACCGCTCCACTACCGCTGCCGTCCCCGCCTTTCCATTTGTTTTGTGTTGAGGCTGAGCAAGACTTTTCCTAGGTTTTTGTTGCCGACGGTCGAATGAGGTAGCGGCCTACCGATTTGCAGGCTACCTCGGGGTACTTGTGTGTTATTGTGAGACTCCAGTGAGACTGGAAGACCTCAGTGTCCTCAATGGTCAAGGACTGCTTGTTGATGCGAGTCGAAGGACTCAGAGAATCAGAGAATAGAGAAGAGAGAGAGAGAATCTGGAGACTGGGAATCTGGGAACTGAGTGGTTGTGTGATTGATAGAATGGTAGACGTCGAGATACAAGAGGGGAATCAGATGGGGGAAAGGGTACTTATACCCAGAGAGTAAAGGAGGGGAGGGGAGTCGGATGGGAAGGTGAAAGGTCCTCGGAGTCCTTGATGAGGCCTTGATGTCTTGTCCGAGCGATCCGTGCGATCGAGCCAGGCAGGTCGTCCTGTGCCGGCGAGGAGGACCGGACCAGTGGATGTCGTCCTGATCGCTAGGTCGAGGGCCGTTGCCCTGGTCTTGCCGAGCCGCGGGACTTGATCCAAGGATGGCCTTGAGGGGTGTCCTTGGTGTCGGCCGGAAGGCCAGGCCCGTGGTTGGCGAGGGGCTCGAGTCCTCGAGGACAAAGGCAGTCGTCTCGGGTTCCTTGTTCTTGCGGACAAGCTTTGAGGGTCCTGGGATCCATCCGGATCCAATCGAGCGACCTGAGCTGAAGAAAAGAAAGGGAAGAAAGTCAGGAGCTGGGAGAGAGAGTCAGCAAGGCAACCACCATCCACACGAGAGCACATCGGACAAGACTGGTCAGTGTATGCCTGGATGGATTGCTTCTGTTGTGGTGGGATGGTGTCTGCCTTGCCGCTCCAGCTCGAGAGGTGTTGGGCGAGACTGTAGAGTCTTCCCGATTTTGGAGTGTATTGTGGCGTAAATCCGCCTTTTTCGAAAAGATGGTGGCTTTCGGATAATCGCTTCCTTCTGAGACTTCGCTGCCAGTTATGACCATGGGACTATAGGGAGGGGGAATCCCCTACCATATCTACCCCAAGCTTTCTTGTGACGAATGCTCCCAACCGGGAGGGTGGAAAGGAGCGTTCGGCACGGGATTCGAGGTCGGAAACGGAAGCGGTGACGAGAGGACCGATGGTGCGGGCTGTCCGAAGGTTTGGTGAGCTGGGAACAAGTGAGGGTGGGAGCTCGGGGCCGGCGGGCTCGAGAAGCTCGGGATCGGTGGCGGCATCGAGAAGGTCGTCGGTGGGGCCGTCGGAGCGTCTGGTGGCGGGTTCCATGACGGGGTCGTGCCAGGGGCTCGGTATGAAGGTGCCAGGGGCACGGGAGGGTAAGGAGCGTGGGGGAGTTGGACGGACGGGTACCAAGGCACATACGGCCATGGGTACGTCGAGGAGGCTCCGGGGGTGGCCACCGGAGGAACGAGTGGCGCAGGCGGCCCTGGAGGCGCCGGGTTGGGTCCATAGGACAGAGGCTGCGGTTGCGACGGTGCCATGTCGGCATGAGGAAGGGCAGGACGTGTCATTCTTGCTACCGGTAATCGCAATGGTGTGTTTTGACTCGAGTGACTTGGCGCGGGAGTATGAGGTGTCTGTTGGTGTGGTCCTGGTATAGACGCAGGCAGAGTGTCAGCATTCGATGGGCGAGGCTGGTCGACCAGGAAATCCCCTCGGGGATGGTACAGCCGGAGGTCTTTGGCGGCGACGAGCGTGGCGCATGGTGTCCCGTCCAGTTCTCGAAGACGGTAGGATCCTCCAGGCATTTGCTGGGTGACGCGATAAGGTCCCTTCCAACGGTCTTGCGCGCGGTGAGAGTGAGTCTGGACGTGTACTAGGACCATTGCGTCCACCTGTAAGGACTCGCGGATGAGGTGTCCTTCCTTCTCGTTCATGTGTGATCTGCTTTGCCCTCGAGTGTAGGCGAGGCGCTCCTCGGCACGCTCCAAATCATCGATGCGACGCTTCAACTGCCTGGTTCGAGTCGCGAGGAGTTCCTCCGTTGTTTGGACTCGGTCCCAATCGTATGCGACGAATGTCTTGAGGTCTGTGTCCATCGGCAACGTTGGAGTCATACCGTAAACTAATTCGTAGGGTGAGTAGCCAGTACTCCGTTTCACGGTGATTCTGTCGGCCCACAGGGCTGCTGGCAGGTATGTGTGTGTGCGGGTGCGGTCGTCGGCCGAGGCGCGAAGCATTCCTTCCACAATGGACGAATGACCTCGTTCGACAGTGGCGTTTCCTTCGGGGTTGTAAGGTGTTGAATGAGCGTGTCTGTAGCCTAGATGCGTGATGATCCAAGCCGTTTCCCCCTTGTTTTCGGTTCCGTTGTCAGTCTTGATGACCTGGATGGTACTGCCGTACCTTGAGATGACGTCCTCGAGCAGAAACTTGCGAACGGATGCCGCAGACTTGTCCGGAATAATCCGTGCCTCAGGCCACGACGTGAGTTCGTCTCGGGCAATGACGATGTAGCGGTTGGGACCGACGCCGGATCCGAGGTCAACGATGTCCATGGAGAACTGTTGGAACAGCCCGGGGATTGGTGCGCCTCGGAATTCTTCTCGCTCCGTTCCGTGCCTTCGTTTTTGACAGGTGTCACAGGATTGAACGTAGTCTGCGTAGTCGACGCGCATACGCTCCCACCAAACTCGTTTGCTCAGAAGGGCGATGCCAGCGTCGCGTCCTCGATGCAAGGTCTCGTGTTCGTGAGTTTCCCGGAGCAGTCGATCCTTCTCTTCCTTGGTGTCGATTACGAGGACCGGGAGTTCATTCTGCAGACGACGGTACAAGCGTCCTTGGTCGAGAAAGTGTTCGTGTGCGCGTTTCTTGAGCCAGTTTCGTCGGGAAGGGGCGAGATCGGAGACCGTCTTGTGCTGAAGGCCATGCTGCAGGTAATTGCCTAGTTGTCGCCATTTTCCTGAGTATTTGGTATCGTCAAAGTCCGGTTCTTCATCCCTGGTCTCCGTAGACACGGTGTCGTGATCGCTATCTGAGTCTGCTGGCTCGACGTTGTCTGATCCGAGGGGATCCGGAGCGATCTCGTGATTGTTGACCTCGCCAATGCTTTCTCCTTCGGAACTCTGGTCATCGTCTTCCACAAGGGAGGAGGCATCACTGTCGCTGGTGTCCGTCTCTTGGTTGAATCGTACTTTCTTCCCGGCTCGAGCGATCCAATCTTCTTCCTCAGCAGTGGGTCGCCGGGTTCCTAGGTCGATCTTGGTCTCGGGCCATTCGTCTTTTTCTGGTTCCAGCTCGAAGTCGGTGCGCGACAGTCCGTCAGGGATGACGTGTGTCTTCCCAGGTACATGCACGAACTCCACATCGAAGTGCTTGATGTAGCTGATCCACCTATTCATGGGATGGTTAGGTAGGTCGGGAGAGTTCACCATCTTCTTCAAAGCGATGCAGTCGACTTCAATGATGGTGCGATGCCCGTAAAGGTAGAGTCTGGACTTTCGGACCGCGCGGTAGACTCCATAGAGCTCCAGCTTGCTCTGTCCGAACTGGCTTTCGACATACCGGCCCTCCACCTCGTTGAAGCCAATGGATCCGTAGTGGATGAGGCGTCGGTTGTTGGGGAACGAGTTGTCCGTTTGGAACAGAGCCCATCCAACCGCGATGATCGAGGAGTCCACGGCAAGGATCAGGGGTTCTTTGTTGTTCTGATCGATCTCCGAGCAGATCGCTTTCTTCTTGGCTGCTTGTTGTATCTTCCGCATGGCTTTCGTGGCTTCCTCGTTCCACCGGAACCGTCCGGTCGTGAGCTTCCTCAGTGGGGCATCAATCTGCGCGAAGTTTTCGATGAAATACCGGAGATAGTTGGCAAGGCCCAGGAATCCGCGGAGGGAGCTGACGTTGGGCGGTGGGCAAGTCCAGTTTTCCAGTTTGGCCACCTTCTTGGGGTCAGCGTGGCGTCCCTTGCGGTCAATGATGACTCCGGTCATGGCCAGCCTTGGTGCGATGGCGATGAACTTTGCTCCAGAGACAGTCAATCCCGCGTGAATGTACCGCCGAAGACATCGGCAAAAGGTCCGAAGGTATTCGACGAACCACCGTCGCATGCTGGTCCCAGGATGGAGCTCGTTGTTGTAATCGGAGCGTGGTCCTTTGATGATGGTGTCGTCCACGAATACGTCGGCGAAGTTGGGCATCTCGTCCGCAAAGATGGAGGTGCTGATCCGCTGAGCGACCGCGGGGGAGTTGGTGAATCCTTGCGGTAGTCGGGTGTGCTGGAGGAGGCCCTTGGGAGTTCGAATGGCGGTCATGGGCCGAGAAGCCGGATGCAGGCCAATCTGATCGAAAAATGAGTGCATGTCGGCACTACCGTAGCATACATGCCCTGCCAGCGACTCTGTGAAGTCGACGATGTTGGGGGGTACGTTGGCATCTCGGACAGTCACGGCATTCAGCGCACCCAAGTCCACCACCTTGCGAAGGGTCTTGTCCTTCTTTTCTACGAAGAAGGAGGGGTTGACGTACGGGCCGTCGCAGTATTCCAAGTCGCCGTCACGCAGCTGTTCATCGTAGATCGCGATTGCCTCCTCTCGCCTCGCTTTGGGCGGGGGAATAGTATGACTAACCCAAGGCTCATGGGGTATTGTCTTGATGATGTACGGGTCGAAGTATTCTGGTCTGATCATGCCCTTCTCTGAGCGGTCAAAGGAGAAGGCAAGATCGAAGTGTAGGGTTGCTTTGATCAGCGTCTCCTTCTCCTCCGCGTTCAGAAAGCCATCTGGACCGAAGTCCATCTCAGCCAGTCGTTCTGCCGTGATTCGTGTTGATGCCTTACGAGGCAGTGTCCAGATGGGTTTGGGCCAATCGACTGGGGTATAGTCAATCGGTGGGTCAAACGAAGGCTTCCGTACAGGTTGCGCGTGAGTTTCGTCTACTTGCGCACCAACTGGGCGGATCTTCTTGTCGACCGTTTTGTATTTGGTGTTGCACTCAATTTCGAGTGCGTTGTCGTTATGGTTCGTTAAGTTTCTCGTCAGGTTCGTACCGTTTGCTTGCGCTGGCTGTCGTGAGGTTCGTAATTTCGTTTCGTTGATTCTGGACTTGGTTCCCTTGAGTGATCGTTGGGAGCTGAGGGACCTGGCAGCAGTTGACGTCTGCGGTGAACGGAGGTCTTGTACATCTGAGTCCGAATCCGTGGTCGACGTGAACTCATCCGATGAGCAGAATAGGAGGACATGGCTACGTGCGTCGGGTAGTTGCGTCGACCGATGGGTGTCTCGCCTTAACTTGGTACTCGCCCGAGGGCGCGAGACGTTTGCCTCGCGGCTGTCCTATTCGCTGTCTGAGCCGGAGCTTGAGTCACTTGATTCTTCCTTTCGTCGGTGCTCGCGCTTCGGTTCCTTATTTGCTCGAGGAGGGATGTAAGTCCGTGTGCGATGAGGGCTCAGAATTGGATACATCCGGATCTTGACCCCTTCTCCATCTTTCAGGACAATGCACTGTTGGCCTTTCTTATCGTAGGTTTGTATGATGTGGAACCGCTTAATGGTCGGCATCCCCAGAAGCAGATCGTAATTGAGTTCTTTGATGAACAAGTGCGTGGTCCGCGTGATCCCTCCGATTGTGATGGGTGCGTTTTCGCAGATTCCGCCGAGTCTTGCGGCTTTGGATCCGTTGATGCCTATGACACGATGATCTCCGTCGTATCTGACTGGCAGTCCGGTACGCGCATGAGCTTCTTCGGAGATCAGGTCCAGTTCCGACCCGCTGTCGACCAATGCGTTCATTTCGATGCCCGCAAGTGTCACCTTGATTACTTGTAGCTGATGGGTGTAAAAGGGGCCTGCAGAGGAGCCGGGAGCCATTTCCGAAGCATTCGTCTCGGGTGGACCTTCCGGTCCAAAGTACATGGTCTTCTTTCTTGACGCAGCTTGCACGATTCCCTTGGACAAGTCGGCATTCAGTCCTAGGGCTTCGGAGAGACTGAAGGAGACTTGCGATTCGTTCAGGAGTCGATCAAGCGCCTTTTTGAGGTCAAAGTCCTTCTGGACTTGAGACATGTAGGTATGTTTGGGACCTTTTCTTTTGCGCGGCGTGGTCTCTGCAAGCTGATCTTCCTCGCCAAGCTCTTCGATCCGGGGGACCGGGGCCGGTGGAGACGTAGCAGCAGGGAGGTGGACTCCTCCGCCTGGGACTCGTCGAGCCCTTTTGGGGATGGATCCTGACCCATCATCGTCTGCTGGCCGCTTCTCGTTCACTTCCCCGAGGACATTGTTCGTTTCGTAATCTGCCTCGTAAGGGTAATCGTCGCCGGTCTCGTATTCCTGTGCATTGGTGTAGTATTCTCCCGCGTGGGCATAGTTCTGGTGGGAGTTCCGGCCTGCGGCATGATCCAGCACTATGTTTTTCATGTCTCCCGGATGCCACGGCAGAAGAGTTCCATCCGCTCCCACCATCTTGCCCTGGGCGTTCTCACTGACCAGTCCATCCCTTTTATGCTGTTGGAGGTCGGGGCAGTCTCGTCGGCTATGACCTATCAGCCCGCAATAGTGACATCCAGCTGGCGAGACGGGTCGCGAGGGCGCAGATGTGGCTTGTCGCGACGGATCTCCTCGATATGGTGTCGCCAGGGGTGGACCCTGAGAAGTGGTGGTTCGGCCGTTGTTCTTAGGATCGTAGGTCTCTCGTGTTTGAGCCTGTCTACCCGGTACCGAGTTGTTGGATTGGTAACGTGATCCATAGGGCTGAGCGGAGGTAGCTTGCCGCAGACCACCACCTGATTGGGACATCTGTCCTAGATTCACCGCTAAGTTTCGGAAGACATCGGTCAATTCTTTGACGGTGTCGCCTTTGCTCTTGGAAGAGGCAACCTCCATAAGTGGAACGGGAGCCCAGTTCGGATTCCGGAGCCGAGCTTCTTCCTGCGCTTGTCTGTTCTCGAAGCGTTCGTAGTAGGAATCAGGCTCGAACACCTGCCTCGCGTCTTCTTCGATCGTTTCGAAGCTGGGGTTTAGGTTCCGGGTCCGGTGTTGGTGACTCCGGCGAAGCATCCGTTCTCGCAGCCGTCGTCCCAGTCCGATCATGTAGGTGTCTCGGTATTGCTGGTCAGTGATCTTTCCATACTTCATCAGGGTGTTTCCGATCTCCTTGAACTTGAACGAGAAGGTGATAAGGGTGCCCAACTCATCGATCTCCTCCCGAGCTTGGTCTTCGGCCAGATAGACAAGATCACTGAGCATGTATCGGTCCTCCGGCTCATGGAAAGTTCGAAGGAGGTCGGCCTTGACGCCGTTGTAGTCTTTGCGGTCCCAAGCTGGGAGCTTCTTAGCGTAACTGAGGACGTCATGAGGAGATTCCTCACTGAGGTAGAAGACCAGGTTCTGAAACCTCGAGAGGTTGGACTGCTTGTACCGATTGCACCAAGCCTCATACTTCTCGAAGAAGTTTGCTACTCCTTTGCCGCAAAACACAGCGGGCCGAGGTAAGGATGCGCCGTGTGGAAGATATTCTTCTATCAGTGCTGGAGCTTGCTGGTACGGGCCCGGGGGCTGAGAGGATCCTTGCGAAGGCTGAGAGTACCCGTGAGAAGGTGCATATCCTTGCGCTTGACCCATGCCGAAAGCCTGAGTGTTATGCGGGAACTGTGGCTGCATTCCTGGTTGTCCGCGACCTGGGAGTCCTCCGAAGGCACGCTCCGAATACGTAGTTCCGGTTGGGACTGTCCCAAACTGCATATGCGGGGGTAGGACCGAGGGTGCACCCTCTGCAGGAGACTTCCGTTTGAGGCTGGATCCAGTTTCGGGGACGAATCGGGATGGCTGTTCGGACTCTGATGACTCGTCGGCTTGGGCTTCCGGAGGGCGATCGGAGTCCTGGGAGTCTGGGTTCCCGGCAGGTCCGCCGCCTTGCTGCTCGAGCTCGACATCAATCCATCCGTCCGCATCCACGTCCAGGGACATCACGCAGGAGTTGCTTGAGATGCGTTGCCCATCGATAAGGAATCTGATGGCCCTTCCCGAAAGCTCGGGAAGCTGGTGTTGAGCGATTTGCATGAGGGTGGCTCCGACCGGAACCAGCAATCCAACTTCTCGTCCGAGGGCAGAACCTTTGAAGGTGACGCAGAGTATTTCCATGGTCGGGAAGAACTCGCGGGCATTCGGCTCTTCGCAGATGATGGAGGCATCCAGATCGACCTTCCCACCGTAGCTCTGCTCGGCGGGGGTGGTGTTAACTAGTCGCGATCCGTTCTTGACCAGGGTTATGGTGATTCCGAACTCGGCATAGAGGTAGTCTATGATGACTCGGAAGGGCAGGTCGGGTGGAGTGCGAACTCGGAACTGTTTGTCAACTATGCCGAACTCGAGCTGCACGTATCCTTCCTTGAGTTCCATCGGTAGTCCTCCGTACGACATTCCTTTGTGGCGAGTGGGGAAGCTTGGTCCGTTGTATCGTGGACACTGAAGGAGAGGGTTCGTTCGTATGACTATCTCCTGGCCAGGAGCGATGGGAAGCTGGTCTGCTATGGGGTTTCCTCTGAGAAGTTGTCCATTGAGCCACATCTCGGGTCGTCCCTGATCCAAGTCTGGTCGTAACCAGGCGCTGATGGGTGCACCAAATGGCATGAACCCGTGATCCTTGGTGAACTGGTGAGCGTGGGTCTCGACTACTACCCAGGTTGCCCATATGTGTCCCCGGAAGGCGAGCTGCGGATGGTAGTCGAGCATCCATCTTTGTTTCTTGGCCTCTAGGTGGTAGACGTAAGATTTCGTGGTCTTGTCGTAATGGTTGGGTATGGAGGACATCCCCTTGGACAGGTCAAGCAACTGTCCCTTGTGGTAGAGGGTAATGAATGCTCTCCAATGACTTTGCAGAAAGCTATGCATCTTGCCCAGGTCGTCGTTTTCGATGGAGAACAAGGTGGCACCGAGACAATCGTCCCAACTTTTGACTTCGATTCGAACCCGATGCCGGATGTTCTTGGAGGGCTTGACTCCGAGCTCTTCGTTCGTGAACCTTGGCTTCGATCCTCCGCCGAGAGCTTCATGGAGGACCAGGATCGTAACGGTTCCGCTGTTCTCGTGCGTTGGTACGCTCCGGACAGGGTCGTGCTGAACATAGTCGGATATCTTGCAGTCTGGGTCTAGTCGAACTCCTTCCTCGTTGACGAGGCGGGTTTGAGACCTAGGCATGGTTGTCCACTCCTCAAGGGCCTGGATGAGCGCTTCGACCTTGATGTCTTTAAGGGCTCGTGTCTTGACCGTAGCTGGATAGAAACCAGCAAGGGATTCGGGGAAGCTGATGAGGAGCTCGACCTCGTCGAGGCGGGAAGTCTTTCCTCGAAACGAACGATAGGGAGATCCTTCGTCATCTGTTGGAGACAGGCGCAGCATCGGGTGAGCCAGAAGACTCTCGTGTTCCTTTCCTTGAGCGGTCATCAGCGTTCGAGGCTTATGCATAAGGTTGATCGTGTCCTCGTGGCGGATGAACTCCGTCCCGATGGGTGCTGTAGGCGAGATGGTCATGCCTCGACAAGTCAGGATGTACTCGTCCAAGAGAGGGAAGTCCCTCGTAACCAGACACGCATATCGATCCACCTCTGGCCAAAGCATGTCGCTGAAGTACTTGTATACGGTTTTGTGATATCCGTCTGCGGCCTTGATGTGAAGGACGAGGTATTCTGTGTCGCCTTCAGGCGGAACGTAAGGATTCTTGATTCGTTCGATGTGTCGACCGAATTCTGGTCCGAGATTCTTGTCGAGACGGCCAATGGAACGATCGACAGTGACGTTCTGAGTGGCATCGTTCTGCGTTGAGGTTGGTAACGTTTCTCGCTTGCAGGGCAAGAGCGTTCGTTCTTGATTGATCGGCGTCCAGGACGTTCCGGAAATTGCCTTTGAACGGTCGGAGAGGTGGTCTGAAGTCTGGTTGGTCATGGCGACTTGCTTGATACGTTCCAGTAGGGGCAGTTCCCGTGTCGGATCACCAATTGAGGTAGCGGCCTACCGATTTGCAGGCTACCTCGGGGTACTTGTGTGTTATTGTGAGACTCCAGTGAGACTGGAAGACCTCAGTGTCCTCAATGGTCAAGGACTGCTTGTTGATGCGAGTCGAAGGACTCAGAGAATCAGAGAATAGAGAAGAGAGAGAGAGAATCTGGAGACTGGGAATCTGGGAACTGAGTGGTTGTGTGATTGATAGAATGGTAGACGTCGAGATACAAGAGGGGAATCAGATGGGGGAAAGGGTACTTATACCCAGAGAGTAAAGGAGGGGAGGGGAGTCGGATGGGAAGGTGAAAGGTCCTCGGAGTCCTTGATGAGGCCTTGATGTCTTGTCCGAGCGATCCGTGCGATCGAGCCAGGCAGGTCGTCCTGTGCCGGCGAGGAGGACCGGACCAGTGGATGTCGTCCTGATCGCTAGGTCGAGGGCCGTTGCCCTGGTCTTGCCGAGCCGCGGGACTTGATCCAAGGATGGCCTTGAGGGGTGTCCTTGGTGTCGGCCGGAAGGCCAGGCCCGTGGTTGGCGAGGGGCTCGAGTCCTCGAGGACAAAGGCAGTCGTCTCGGGTTCCTTGTTCTTGCGGACAAGCTTTGAGGGTCCTGGGATCCATCCGGATCCAATCGAGCGACCTGAGCTGAAGAAAAGAAAGGGAAGAAAGTCAGGAGCTGGGAGAGAGAGTCAGCAAGGCAACCACCATCCACACGAGAGCACATCGGACAAGACTGGTCAGTGTATGCCTGGATGGATTGCTTCTGTTGTGGTGGGATGGTGTCTGCCTTGCCGCTCCAGCTCGAGAGGTGTTGGGCGAGACTGTAGAGTCTTCCCGATTTTGGAGTGTATTGTGGCGTAAATCCGCCTTTTTCGAAAAGATGGTGGCTTTCGGATAATCGCTTCCTTCTGAGACTTCGCTGCCAGTTATGACCATGGGACTATAGGGAGGGGGAATCCCCTACCATACGAACCTTGCGCCGACGGACAGAATGCTGTGCAGCCATCATAAAACCGAGGCTAGAGGCAGAGGCCGCCTGCCTGAGGTGCCACTGCGACGACTGCGCTCAGGAAGTGCATCAGGACGACGCTCAACTCCTTCAGCTACCAAGCATTGGTTGCTGTACCTCAGACCTCTTGAGTAAGGATCGTATTTCCCTGCGCAGCGACTCCTGTTCCTTCGTGAACCAACGTCGCCACCATGACTGTAGAATATTCACCCCCCGCCCCCGAATCGGAGCTGCCACCTTCGTACGATGCCGCCGCATTCCAGCAGCTCACATCCCCGGCCGCGCCTCTCGAGACGAGCGCGGCATCTCCAAGTGTCCAGCCCTTGACCGACAAGAAGAGCCGACCCGCTGCAAGCGACGACCCACTGTTCAAGCGAAGCGATGCCGATGCACACTCACTGCCACCCGCTTTTTCCGTTCACAATCCAGACGTCTACACGGGTGGGCGTCGGAAGAAGCTGACTGATGCTGTATCTCAAGGCCACTCTCAGACAGATCTTTTCTCTGAGCCGGCTGACGTCCTCACTCACGATGCACAGCTGAACAAGGGTAGGTTGCCAACTTTCTCTTCTGCAAATGGTTCTAAGTGCTGATCGACTGCCCATGCGACGATGACCATGCAGATGGAGAGGCCCTCTATCGCTTCTTGCTTCGCGCCGCCCTCACTCCTCCCAAAGTGACAGTGCACATCAAAGGGTGGCACGAAGAGTATCGTGAACATTCTTTTCAGACTCATCATCATCATGGCGATCGACGCAATGATCGTCATCATTCCAGGCACTCTCGGAGGGACGATCAGCACAAAGTACCGGTCGTAGATTTCGACTTCAACATCGCACTTACGCCGCTGCTCCAACTCTCTATCGACGAAGGACACAGAGTCTTGCCTGACTCACGCTACAGCCCAATCCGTCATCCGGTGCTACACAATCCCACCCTGTTCGTCAAGCGAGACGAAGATCTAGCTTACCGCGGTCGCATGCTCCAAGAGGTTCTGAGTCGACCGGATGCGTACCTTGGGGCCAAGATGCGGCGTCGGAGCCAAATTGTCGCACAGGACACCTCTAACGATGCTGTCAATCCACTCCTAGGGCCCGGATCATGGAGCCCTGCCGAGTTGGAAGCGGCCACTTACACTCTCGACCTTGTGCGACCCAATCGTAAGAGCAGGAAAGAGCTCAGACAACGGGCCAAAGAGTCGTGGCTGCCCTGGTCGTCAGGTGTCGAAACTCGAGCGGATCTCGACAATGGCTTTCTGCTGCGGCCAAAGTACGATCAGGGGGTTGCGACTGAACGAGTCAATCTAGATGTGGATGACTCTCACGAGGAGACTTCGGCCTTAGACACCGCGCAGTCCACGGCTGAAGTCAAGGTCCGACCGGCTGATGGGCAATCTTTGATGACAGTTCGAACGGCCTGCGACATCTACACGGATGACAAGAAGGAGCTCAGGCAATTCAGGGTCAAAAAGATCGTTGCAGGATGGAACATGACGAGCTTTGAGGACGGTGAGTCTCCCTTGTCTAAAGAAGCAATGCACCTGCTCGACCATAAAGCTGACGGCTTGCACTACAGCGATTCGCAAGATTGTGGAGGAAGTGTACCCTACGGCTTACGCCAATGACCGCAACATCGAGGTCGACGTCAAGGTGGAGGATGACTTGATCACCGTCATGCCTGACAGCAATCTGGCTAGATTCATCACCACCTTGCAGCGGACGACACACCTCACACGATTCCTTGTCTGCATGGCACTGTTCTTGACCGGCACCTTTTTGATCGTTCTGCCAGTGGTGGGGATCCTACTTTACTTTAAGGGCTCTCGCTACAATACGGTGGGCATCGTGTGGCAATTATCGCAGTGGGAGGTTGCAGGGGACGCGACGGACGACGAAGGTTCAGTCAATGCGCGTCTGATGAGGAAAGAACGGGAGTCTGCTGCACGAGCAGGGGCTCCTTGGGCTCTTAACAACAGAACGGATCCGTATCATTCAGACGAAACGCCCGGCACCGTAGCAGGCTCTTCTGCCTCTACGTCTAAGCCTTCTGGTCGCTCAGAGTACGGGGAGTACATCTCATCGGACGGCGTGATTCAACAGCAGCCTTTCGTACTCGCCTCGACACACAACCTAGTTCTGGCCCATCGCGGTGTTCGTCAAGGCGACGTCGTGAAAGCTTGGGAAGGACGTATCCGTGCCAGCGTTGCGAACCACCTGATCCAGAACGGCTCTCAGCCTCTTGGACAGTCGCTCTCAGATCACCTTCCCCGTCCTGACCGCAGAATCGTCGACCCCCTGTCCGGACATGAGCGTCGTGAGGCCCCTATTCGTCTCGTCTAAGTTTTACCTGTTCGCAGCGCGACCCCTCCCTCCCCCCGCGGTAGCGACTCGGACAGGATGTGGCCCTTACCATGTGTTCTTATCCGCGCTCTCTCTCTCTCTGTCTCGCATTCCGGATCTTCTGTAATGTCCCTCTTGTCTCATCTCAACTCAATGTAGATTTACAGTATGTGTTGACGTCGCACCTTGGATCTTGGCGACAAGTTGAGGCTTGCTGAAGCTTGGACCTTCTGGCTCGCCACACATGATTCCAAAGGTAGACACACCACAACACTCTGGAGGTCCGGCTCAAAGTTTGTCGAAGCGGGAAAGAGACTGAAGTCAGGGATCGCCCGCTTGCCTCCATCTTCAGCGTCGCACGGTGCTGCCTGCACGCCAGACCTATGGCGCTCACCACGATGCTGCGCGATCGTGCGGCAAGACTGCTTCAAGAAACGAAAAATTGGTGGCACCAGAGAGAACCTCGGACTCGAAGGCTGATCATCGTCCTGACCATATTGTATGCAGTGGCAGCGTTGATCGTCTTCCTGATCGGCCCTCATGAGATCTTCAAAGGTGTGACCCATCCTTCTCTCTGATCATCGAGTCGAGCATTGTTCCATTCTGACCCTTTCTTGTCCTTTTTCTCGATACAAACTTGACACGGCCCCGAACCACATTGTGATGTTCTTCTGCCCTTCAATTGGCGCCGCTTGGCGGTGGCTGGTGACTGACCCTCTGCAGTGGTAGCCAAGGCGGCTGTCTGGCTCGCCAACCAACCGTACGGAATCCCGCTTGCCTTGGGCGTAATCGTCGTGACTTCCGTTCCGCCGATACCTGGCTACGGCTTCGCCCAAACTCTGTGTGGACTGTCCTTTGGCTCACGCGCCGCTGGAGAGCATTACTCTGTCTGGAAAGGATGGCTTGTCGCCGCCAGCGGTTGTCTGCTGGGTTCCGCGGTGGCATTTGGCGTGGTCCGACTCGTGATGAGATTCTTCGCAGCGCACCGCCGCGTTCAGGATCTCAGAGATCATCGCAACTGGCGAGCAATGGAAGCCGCAATAAAGCAGAAGGGCGTCCCCATTGTCATACTGCTACGGTGAGTCCCTCCCTTTCCGTTCAGGTAGCTCCGGATGGTACTGATGATCAGTGTAATTACAGCCTGGCTCCTTTTCCGTTTTGCTGTGCGTTCACAGCACAAGCGCGCATTGCGCGCCTCAGCGCAAGAGTGGACTACTAATGTGCTGACTATTCAGTCCTCTTCTCACTATTCGCAGGGTCAAACCTTTGGTTTGCTTCGATGGCCTCAGTCAGTCTGCCAGCCTTCCTGCTTGCAACTCTCTGCATCACACCCAAACTGCTCTTGCACGTCTTCGTTGGCAGCAAGCTGTACTTGCTGCTGGAAAAGGAGGGCCAAACGTTACCGCTCCATGTCCGCATCCTGAACTGGACATACATTGTTGTAGGAATCCTCATCGGCTGGATCACCACGCGGTATCTTTGGAAAACCACTCAGCAAATTCTGGCAGATTTCGAAACGCAAGAAGTACTCGAGGAAGGACGTAGATCCTCGAACGGAGGGCCCGACGCTGTGCATGGCGCGGATCCCACCAGCCATGGTTCCTCTGACGACTCGGACCCCCCTGAAGGCGAAAGCGAGTCTGATCAGCCTGGAAGCGAGCGACGCCCCCTCTTGAGATCCGGGCCGGACCCATGACAAGACAAAGCAATGTCCCAAAAAGTCGCTGCACCGCTGTCAAACGACATCAACTCAGCATCGCAACTGCCTCACGCAACCGTTGTCATCTGCATTTTGTACTCCATTTCATCTTGTAATCCTATGTCAAGCTGCCAATGTGAGCGAAGAAGAGGTCTGTGCGTGCAAGTCACGTGACTGAACGCCCAAGGCGTGGCTGATCTTCCAGCGCTCCGACCTCCGAACGAGACCTTCCACAACAGCACGACGCACTGGCGCTCCTTTCACCCTGACATCCTCTCGCGCCTCACACTGTCATTGAAAGGTGAGAACTCTCCGACACGAGTGTGGTAGCAACGTGCTGATCCCCGGGGCTCTGACTGCATTCTGATCTCCTCCTGACAGAGCGCTTTGAGCCTTTCCCTACTTCCCTTCTTCAGTCCACCCCCCTGAGCACCCACCACATTTGCGCGGCTCAGACGAACATCAGCACATCTCCGTTCCACCCCTCCATACCCTGTCATCATGGGAGACACCGGCCCCATCGTCTTTGCCGAGCACCTCTCACTGACAAATGTCAACATCCAGCCGGAGAGCATCAGCTTTGCCAATGTCACTCTGGAGTCGGAAAACTTTGTCTGTGTGCGGGAGCAAGTAAACGGCCAGAATCACGTCGCCATCATCGACCTCAACGACGTCAACAATGTCATGCGACGACCCATCACGGCCGACTCGGCCATCATGAATCCCATCCAGAAGATCATCGCGCTCAAGTCGGGACGACAGCTCCAGATCTTCAACATCGAGGCGAAAGCCAAGGTGAAGGCCCATGTCATCCACGATGATGTTGTCTTCTGGAAGTGGATCTCAAACACCCTGATTGGTATCGTCACCGGCACAGCAGTCTTCCACTGGAGCATCGAGGGAGATTCAGTACCTCAAAAGATCTTCGACCGCCATTCGGACCTCGACCGCGCTCAGATCATCAACTACCGATCCACAGCCGACGGGAAATGGCTGTTCCTGGTCGGAATCTCAAACAACACCTCAACGGCACCGGATGCGTTCCGAGTGAAGGGTAACATCCAGCTGTACTCTGTCGAGAGGGGAATCTCGCAACCAATTGTCGGTCACGCAGCAGCATTCGCAGAGCTAAAGGTAGCCGATGTCGCGGCTCCTTACAAGCTGTTCACCTTCGCCAACCGGACCGCCACTGGAGCCAAGCTGCACATCGTCGAGATCGACCACAATGCAGCCTCTCCCGTCTTCTCCAAGAAGGCTGTCGATGTTTTCTTCCCTCCCGAGGCCACCTCCGACTTCCCCGTCGCCATGCAGGTCAGCAAGAAATACGGCATCGTGTACCTGGTCACCAAATATGGTTTCATCCATCTCTACGATCTTGAGACTGGTGCATGTATCTACATGAACCGTATCTCTGGAGATACTATCTTTGTTACTTCGGAGTACGAGGCCACCGGCGGTATTATCGGAATCAACCGCAAGGGCCAAGTTCTCTCAGTGACTGCGGACGAGAATGCGCTTGTGCCATACATCCTTCGTACCCTCAACAATGCAGACCTCGCTCTCAAGATGGCCACCAGAGCCAGCTTGCCAGGCGCGGATGATCTGTACCTGCAGCAGTTCCACACCCTCTTCAGCACCGGACAATATCTGGAAGCCGCAAAATGCGCAGCATCATCGCCCCGTGGTATCCTCAGAACGCCTCAAACTGTCGAACAGTTCAAGCAAGTACCCGCTCAACCCGGTGCACTCTCTCCCATCCTTCAGTACTTCAGCACTCTGCTTGAACGCGGCAGCCTCAACAAGTTTGAGTCTCTCGAGCTCGCCCGACCGGTGCTCGCGCAGAACAAGAAGCAGCTGCTTGAGAAGTGGCTGAAGGAGAACAAGATCGAATGTTCTGAAGAGCTTGGTGACATTGTCCGTCTGCACGATATGAATCTGGCCCTAAGCGTGTACTTGCGCGCCAACGTGCCTAACAAGGTTGTCGCCTGCTTCGCGGAGACTGGTCAATTCGACAAGATTGTCCTCTACGCCAAGAAGGTCAATTACACTCCCGACTACCCCGCCCTGCTTCAGCACATTGTGCGCGTCAATCCTGAGCAGGGTGCTCAATTCGCCAGCAGTCTCGTCGGCGACGAGTCCGGTCCCCTTGTCGACATCGAACGCGTGACCGATGTATTCTTGAGCCAAAACCTGATCCAACAGGCCACATCCTTCTTGCTTGACGCTTTGAAGGACAACAAACCCGAGCAAGCTCACCTCCAGACCCGTTTGCTCGAGACCAACTTGGTGCATGCCCCTCAGGTTGCAGATGCGATCCTAGGCAACCAGATGTTCACGCACTATGACCGACCTCGCATTGCCAACCTCTGTGAGAAGGCTGGCCTGCTGCAGCGTGCTCTCGACCATTATGAGGACCCCGCGGACATCAAGCGTGTGATTGTTCAAGCTAGCACCCTCGATCAAGAGTGGCTTGTCAACTACTTTGGCAAGCTCACCGTCGAGCAAAGTTTGGACATCATGCGCGAGATGCTCCGTGTCAACATCCGCCAGCACTTGCAGGTCGTCATCAAGATCGCGACCAAATACTCCGATCTTCTTGGCCCCGTCAAGTTGATGGAGATGTTCGAGCAGTTCAAGACCTACGAGGGTTTGTACTACTACCTCGGCGCTGTTGTCAACCTCAGCACCGACCCCGAGGTGCACTTCAAGTACATTCAGGCTGCCACTCGCACCGGCCAGATTCGCGAAGTTGAGCGCATCTGCCGCGAATCCAACTACTACAACGCCGAGAAGGTCAAGAACTTCCTCAAGGAAGCTAAGCTCACTGACCAGCTGCCGCTCATCATCGTCTGCGATCGCTTCGACTTTGTGCACGATCTTGTTCTCTACCTGTATCAGAACATGATGATTCAGTTCATCGAGGTTTATGTTCAGAAGGTCAACTCGAGCCGCACTCCTCAGGTCATCGGCGGTCTTCTCGACGTCGACTGCGACGAGGGGGTTATCAAGAACCTACTCAGCTCCGTTACTGGCCCCATCCCGATCGATGAGCTCGTCGAGGAGGTCGAGAAGCGCAACCGCCTGAAGCTTATTCTGCCTTGGCTGCAATCTCGCATTGAGGCCGGTCAACAAGATACTCCCTTGTACAACGCCTTGGCGAAGATCTACATCGACACCAACAACAACGCGGAAGCATTCTTGAAGGATAACAATCTGTATGAGCCCCGAGTTGTCGGCAAGTACTGCGAGAAGCGGGATCCCTACCTGGCCTACATCGCGTACGCCAAGGGTCTGTGCGATGACGAGCTGATCAACTTGACGAACAACAATGCGATGTTCAAGTATCAGGCTCGATACCTTGTTATGCGCCGTCAACTCGACCTCTGGGCCCAGGTCCTCCAGCCTGACAATGTTCACCGACGTGCTCTTGTTGACCAAGTTGTCAGCACTGCCGTTCCTGAATCGACCAACCCTGACGACGTCTCTGCCACTGTCAAGGCTTTTATGGCAGCGGATCTTCCCAACGAGCTCATTGAGCTGCTCGAGAAGATTGTGCTCGAGACTTCTGCCTTCAGTGACAACCGCAGCTTGCAGAATCTCCTCCTGCTGACCGCCGTCCGCACTGACAAGGGCAAGGTCATGAACTACATCGACCGACTGCAGGCGTACGATGTCGACGAGATCGCCAAGATTGCCATTGAGCACGGTCTGTACGAGGAGGCCTTCCGGATCTACACCAAGGCAGACCAGCACCTCGACGCGATGAATGTTCTGGTTGAGCACGTTGTGTCCATTGACCGTGGTGTGCAGTACGCGAACAAGCTGAACAAGCCTGAGATCTGGAGCCGTTTGGGTAAAGCTCAGCTCGATGGACTGCGAGTCAAGGACGCGATCGACTCGTACATCAAGGCGGAAGACCCGTCCAACTATGCCGAAGTCATTGAGATTGCGGAGCATGCTGGTCGGGAGGAAGAGCTTATCAAGTACTTGCAGATGGCTCGTAAGAAGGCTCGCGAGCCCCAAATTGACACTTCCCTGGCCGTGAGTAGCTACATTCTGCTCAAGACGGACTCGATTGATACTGACGCCCGGTGGTCTCTCCACAACAGTTCTGCCTGGCGAAAGCTAACCGCCTGTCCGACATGGAGGAGTTTTTGAGCAGTATGTTTGCTTTTCCCGTTCCAGCGTCCGACGAGCCAAATTGACTGAGACAATCGGCTTTCTTGCTGCAGTGACCAACGTCGCCGATATTCTCAACGTTGGAGAGAAGTGCTTCAACGACGAGCTTTACGAGGCCGCCCGGATTCTGTTCAGCAGCATCTCCAACTACGCCCGACTTGCGACCACATACCTGTATCTGAACCAATGGGACGAGGCCGTCTCTGCCGCCCGCAAGGCAGGCAACACATCCGTCTGGCGCCAAGTCCTGAAGGCGACTCTGAGCCGACGCGAGTTCAAGCTGGCCGAGGTCGCTGGTCTGGCCATCGTGCCTCAGGCGGAGCTGCTGGACGATGTCGTCAAAGAATACCACCGCGCTGGCGCGTTTGATGAGCTCGTTGCGCTGTTGGAGAACTCTCTGGGCATGGAACGTGCGCACAAGGCGCTCTTCACCCAGACTGCGATTGCAATTTCGATGTTCAGGGTAAGTTTATGCGATAGGCGATTTTAGGTCCCAACATTTGCACAGGCTGTTGAATGTGGTCCTCTCTGATAATGTTTACAGTCAAACGGTCTCATGGAGTGGCTGCGAACGTACTGGGGTCGATGCTCTCTCCCTGCAGTCATCAAGGTGACCCGTGAGGCTCACCAGTGGGATGCCACCATCTTCTGTCTGATGAAGGATGCCGAGATCGATTCTGCCACGCTGACCATGCTGGAACACGCCTCGGATGCCTTCAACCACGACATCATGCTGGAGATCCTGCCCAAGGTGTCCAACACTGAGATTCTGTACCGCGCCGCGTCATTCTGTGAGTAACTGTGCTACTTGAATCTCTGAGACTTGTTCAGGACAGCTGATTGCCCAACCTTTTGTTGTTGCTCAGACCTGGAACAACACCCTCTCCTGCTGAACGACCTCCTCGCGCACATCACCCAACGAGCGCAAGCAGACCGAATCGTCCGACTGTTCCGCAAGTCGGACAATCTGCCCCTGGTCCGAAGCTGGCTTGCCTCAGTGTACGCCGACAAGGACCACCCCGAGGTGACGGACGCGTACTTTAGCCTTTTGCTGGAGGAGGAAGAACCAGCCTTGCTCAGGACTGCGATCACGTCGGTAACCAACTTTGACCAAATGACGCTCGCGGGCCAGCTGCAAAGACATCCGCTTTTGGCGTTCCGCAAGATCTCGGCCGAGCTGTACAAGCGCGCGGGCCAACATGCGAAAGCGATCGAGGTTGCGAAGGAGGACCGGCTGTTCCGGGAGATCATTGAGATCGCTGGCGACTCCAACGATGTCGAGAGTGAGTGCGCCCTGAATGAATCCGGGTGTTCTACAGATCACAAGACAGTATGCTCATCTCTCTCTCTCTCTCTCACAGTTGCACACGAGGTTTTGGACTACTTTGTGGCGACGGGCATGAAGGAGCAATTCGCGGCCCTGCTGTATGGGTGCTATCACCTGCTGGAGGAGGACGTCATCCTAGAGACCGCCTGGCGGTCAGGCCTGAATGACTTTGCACAGCCGTACCTGATCCAGAAGGCGCATGACCGACGCCGCTTTGAGCGCGACACTTTGGAACAATTGCGGAAGCTGGTCGAGCGCAAGAGCGAGGTTGATGGTGAGTGCCTCTTGGGTTCCCGAGAAGGTTTTCATTCAGAAAGTAAGGGAAAGGAGACGCTGATCATTTTCCCATCCACATCCGTCTCTGTGGTCACTGGGATTATCGCAGAGGCAAACGATGCTCCTATCATCGGACCGGGCGGGATGGGACCGAAGCTCATCACTGCCGCTCCCACAGGGTGAGCTCAATCCTTTCTGAACGAATAAAAATCCGCCCGGAGAGGGGGATGCTTATGCAGTCGGCGCTCGTACTGATCGTGCTTTCTGGTCAATAGCTTTGCGTACGGCGGTGTGAACGGAGGGGGACTAGGCCCTCAAGCGACCGGCTACGGAGGCTTCTGAAGAAATACTGTTGACCCCTCTCCCAACGCCGCCGGGGCTCTGATTTCCCTTGACTGCCTTGTAACATAAAAAGGTTCCCCCCCACCCCTTTTTTCACGTCCCTTCTTCCTTCCCTGTTTTTTCTTTTTTTCCTTTCGTTCCCTTCCCGCCCTTCCTTTCTTTCTTTGGAAGCTCGTCTCCTTGCTACCGAGAGAAGTGGCTTCGGGTTCTCTTCGTTCGCCCCTCAAAAGATGAATTTGCGATGTTTCTCTTCATAAATGGGTCCTCCTTCCTCGCCCCTGTCTGGGTCCCAACAAGGATGGCGGGCTGTGTGTGGAGAGTATGCGTGTTTTAATTGATAGGTTTGCGGATGCCCTCTGCAAGGTTGTAATAGACCACAGCACCGTCTGTGCCGAGCACGGCGACAGTGACGGCGTCGGTCTGCACGGGAACGCTTGGGAACGGTGCCGCAGCTGTGGGCGCCTCCTCTGCGTTCTGCTGTCCTGTTGATTCGTCAGACTGGCTGCTGGTCGAGGTTGTGGGGAGGAGTAAGGTCGGACCATGCGGTGGAGCTTGAAAGGTGTATGGGTTGGGCAGGGTATGTAATGTCGAGAAGATGGAAGCCAAACTGATAGGAAACAAAAAAGACCCGGGGGGGGGGGGGGTTGTGTCAAGACAAGGTCAGTGGGGGGTTGAGGAGATGCGACAGCTTGTTTGAAGACAGAGACGCGCACAGGAAGGGTGTGATTTGCTCGTTGTACCTGAGACAGACTATCAAAGTGGCCTTCTTCTGCAGCAAAAGGGGGAGAGGGGGGATGGGATCAATGAAGAAATGAACGATAGGGCAGATCGCGTGGGAAAGGAAAGATTGGTGTTGAGTGTGTGCCCGTTCCCGAGGTCTGTCAAAAAAGAAACACTCACTTCGTCCTTCTTCCAGCCTATCAAGGCGGGTCTGTTCACTCTCTGCCCACTGGATTTGTGCTGGGGAAGATGAGAATCGACAAGAAGCTGTACGGGCTCGAGATGTGTCCAGCGAGCGGAGTAGGCCAAGTCGTTGAAAGTAGAGAATAGCTCGGATGCGTGGGCGGGATGAGAGCGGAGAGCAGCCTGAAGCAGGGCGGCTGTAGGATGGGGCTGGAGGTGGGAGCTCAGAGTGGGTGGCTCGCCGCGAGGATCTCGCTGAGCTTCGGCGACAGGCATGGTTCTGGGTTCCAAATCTTCTTCCTCGACGACGACAGGGAGGTGGATCAACCGTGTTTGGTAGTCCCCCACAACGAAGAGTCAATCAGACGGACTCCCCAATTTCTTTCCTCTCTCTCTCTCTCTCTCTCTCTCTTGTGTCTCCACTCTCACGAGCTGGGCCGGGCCAGTCACGGTTGATCAACGGCAGTAGCCCAAGATTGATGAGGCATCTCATGAGCTGGCGTGGGGTTGCTCGCTTCAGCGATTGTGCTCTCTCAGAAGACAACACGAGAGGAAGATTGAGATGGATGGTTGATCTGCAAGATGGGGCAAGGGGTACTGCAGATCCACGTCCGTTGCTTATCTGGGATCGCCATTATCATCAACTACAGTCAAACCCCGGTAAGGTTATGCATTTGGGGAGGGCACTTTCTTATAACTTGAGCGGGTTATAACCATACATAGACACTGCCTCAAACATGGTCAATGGTCACCAGTGATGTTCTGAACACATGTATACCTCAACAGAACACACTGGGAGCTTTGAAAATGGGGTTTGGGCAAGTTGACTTTTTTGGTGGGATTTCAAGGGATTTCAGTGAGCCAGACCAAAAAGTCAGACAAAGGGAGGTCAGCAAGACACCTGAGCAGCACAGTCCGAGAAGTCTCATAGCTTAGCTGAGTGCCTAAAGTGGCTACAGACAAGCGTCGTTGGCCATTTGTGATAGTCTGTGACCCTCAGTCTGGGTCTCGGCACACGCAAATCCCCAAATCCCGGCCCTTCTGCCCGCGTCCCATAACTTAAGAGCCCTGCTCAGACCCGTTTATGAAGTTATATCGAGGTTTATAACCTGGCCCACTGGTACGGAGCTCGTTCCACTGAATTTCGTTAACTTGAGTGAAATATAACCTTAGACAGGTATAACCTTATCGAGGTTTGACTGTAGTCGGTTATCATGCTTGTGCTTTCGTTGCTCTCTGTCCAGGCCTGGGTCCTGACTGATGATATATGGCAGTGCTTTGATAGGGGGGAATGGGTGGGTGGGTGATTGCCAACGCCCACCTGCACGCCCCAGTTCGACGTTGGTTATCTTTTGCCGGTCATGTGTGTGTGTGAGAGAGAGAGAGAGATATAGATAGGACACGATCGAACTTGTTGCTGCTGCTGCAGCCGTGTGGGCAGTCAGGCCTGGTGGTCATTGCTCTCGAGAGATCGGACCTGATCGATTGCTGGTACCTTGTTCGAATCCAGACGAGTGTAAGTGGTGGTTGCCTGCGGCAACGCTGCGCGCCGCTGGGTGAAAAAGACAACGCGTGCAATAGGAAAACAATTCATTCCAGCTACAAACTACATCGTGGCAAGGGAGGCGGGGGAGACCTGAGCACACATGGTTCGCAGGATCTCCTTGCAACGATCCAAACGACGGCTGGCCCGCACGTATCCTTGATAGAAAGCTGAGGCATACTCTTGCTTCTGAGGCTCTTTGAACTTCAGGGCAGCCCGGGCCAGCAGAGCCGGGCTCGCACAAAGGAAGTAAGCGTTGTTGAGCTCGGCGAGATATTCATGATCGCCCGCCGCCGTCGCAATGCCGGCCACCCAGGTGTAAGTGGCGGTGAGCACCTCGAGGGACTTGTCCGGCTCGCACATCATCAACCCAAACCCTTTAAACACCTCCAACACTGTCTAAATGCTTCAGATGAATTCCAATTGATATCAAAATTATATTCACACTCACACTCAGGGTCGGGCGCAGGAGGACGAATGACATGGCGTCGGGGAATGACCACCTCCACGGTGCCCCGCCTTGCAAGAGGACGTCCCAATTGCGCCCGAGCAGGCACAGGCGTCGGAGACCTTTCGTCACCACCCCCATCGCTAGACGCGGCTGGGGTGGTACACTCGGTCTCGGCGCTGCTGATGCGTGAGGCAGTATCCGAGCAGTCGGAGGGAATGTATTCGTCGCTGCTGTCACTATGAAAATCTGGAATTACTATATACATGACACTGTGTCAGTGAAGCTGACCACGTGTTGCCCGAGACTGGCACTCACCATCCTCACTATCGGTCAACTCATTTTCACTGCTGCGTTCAGAGTCACTTGTACAAATGTCTTCTGCCGTATATTCAAGATCGGACTCGCCGTCCGCATCCCGGTCCGTCAGCTCATCGGGCTCTGAGTCTGAGAGCTCGAGGGTGTCGGTGTCATCAAAGATGCGATTGGGAGGCCGGACACCGTATGTATTGGGAGCCATGGTGCGTGCGTGAGGGATGTTTCCCTTCCCCCACCTCACTTGCATCTACTTAAGTACAGGATGACATGCTGCGCGGGTCTTCTATCCCCCAGCACCAAGGCAGGAGGTGCTGTAAGGAGGTGCTCAGGAGTTGGGCACACGCTAGTGACTTTTCGGCGCGGAGAAATTAAAGCGCCGATCAACGGCTCAATCAACATTCCGAACGCCAACGGATAAACCAAACCAAAGCAACGGTAAGCGCCAGGGTCCATCAACACTCGTTGGAGCTGACAAAGGCACACAACAACACCAGCACGACACAGACACATGGACTACCATGCAATCCAATCCGCTAGATGGGGAAAGATGGGGGGGGGGGTCCGGGGGGGCGCAGCCCACCCGCCGGATTCCCAGGCAGTTGCGCAGCTCACACCATCAACGGAGATGTTGAAGCATGCCAAGTACAGAACTTGCCTGCTGCAAGCTCACGCCAGGGACAACCACACATGAACGTTGAGGACGGCCGGAGGGGGCTAGGCTTAGAAGCGTCGGAGACACACTGGCATGTACGTGGATTCTGATGGGTGCTTGAGAGCAGCCCGTAGAGCTAGCTGTCATGATCCAACGAACTCCTCGCCGGGCAGCTGTACAGCAGACCTGTCCAGTGCTCGCCGACAACAGATCGCGGACAACTGGCTCAAGCATGTCATCCTTGTCGCGGTTCCTGACGTTGAGGGGTTCGTGTCAAGTAAAGTAAAACGAATTGAAGAGATACAATGTGGAGGAGCGACAGGTCGAAACAACAGTGGATGGGAATCGACAGCATTGAGGACATACAATAGACTACTTGGCGGCTGTGCGACGGGTGGTCTTGGGGGTACTGGGGCCTTCCCCACCGTTGTCTTCCCCAACGTCGTCCTCCTTGTCTTTTCCCTTGTCCGACCGCTTGTGACTCGTGAACTTGCGCTTCTGGGGAGTATTGGGAGCGGATGTTGCCTCCGCCGCAACATTGAGGAAGTTAACCGCGTCGGCACTAATCGTGTACACATGTGTGACTGCAGCGAGTTCGTAGATGGCGCCTCGGACCTGCACGACAGTACCGACGCGGGGCTTGGGGGTGGACTTCCAGCGGGGTCCCAGCCGAGCAATCACGACCTCAAAGGTGCGTCGGGAGTTGGACTGGATGTAGCAGGGAGGTTTGGTCAGCAACGCGCTGACACCTCGGTGCGGCTGCGCATGTCAGACTCACGCGGGCATCGTACTCGGCAACACGCATGCGAAAGCCGTTGTACTGCTCGAGGTGCTCCGTCACTTGCCCGACAACGGTGGCAGTAGGAGGCACCGGCTCGAAGCTGTCGGGGTGATCGCCGTGGAAGAGGAGACCCCAAGAGTCCATCCGAACAAACGCGGCGGCCATCGCAAGCCAGGGACCGACCATCCAGATGACGGAGCCCTCTGTCGGAACGTTGGTGTCGGAGTAGACCGAAGCCTTGATTTCGACCTGGTGCGAGTCGAGATCGTCGCCGTTGGGCTGAACCGTCATGTGCTGGAGCTCGAGGTCGTAGAAATGGGTAGTGCCTCGACGCGTCACAACGTCGACCTGGGCAATGCCGGCAATGGAAGAAGAGAATGATTGGTCCATGTTGGCGTGGCGGAGATAGGCGCACGTAGATGGAGCGGTGAATTGAGGTAATTGATTTGGGGTCCACGAAAGAAAGTCGGTACAGTAGGTATGGGTGACGGCAAGCTTGGCAGGGTGAGATGAAAGTGAAGCGCTTCTTATACATCTTCGGCATGGGACACCGTCGGCATGCCCGCCTCTACCAACTCGCGATAGACAATGTTGTTGGTGACGGAGGGGCGTGGATGTTCAAGATCAACGGCAGCAGTGAATGCCAGAGCATCTTGGCGCCGCCGACCTCGCGAGATACTGGCGTAGCGTTGGCCGTGGGTGAAGATGGGACGGCGACAGTCGATCACAGTACGATCCAACGTCGCTCCTTGGCAGCCATGGAAAGTGAGAGCGTACGCCAGCTTAAGCGGGATCTGCTTCCGCACAATGGTGAACGGGAATCGTGCAGGTTGGAACTCGAAGTTGATTCGAGGCAACGGGATGCTGTCTTGTTCACCGAGAATCTTCACAACGACAATCTTGGACCTGATCGCTTGCACAACGACCTTGCAGTTGTTCACCAACCCCCGCTCAGGATTGAGGTTACGCATCAACACGCAGAGCGCTCCCACCTTCAGTCGCAGGTCGTGAGCGGGGACACCGGAGCCGTTCAAATCGTTGAGCAGTTCTGGAGCCGTTAACGGCTCTTCTCCCATCTCTACGTCGCCTTTGACGGCGTCGAAGCTAAGGATCGACCGCTCCAGTCCTGGGAGGCGGTTCAGAATATCGCTGTTGAACGCGTTAACGTCAGCGTTGAGCGGAGACAGAAATGCTCGCTTGGCGGCCTCCGTGGGATCTTCGAGAATGTATGGAGGAAAAAGGAATTGGTGCACGTCTGTTGGGTTGTGCGTGGTGTTGAGGAAGTCGGATAGGTCCACATCCGCGCAGTGATAGTCTTCTCCGATTGCGTCCACCCATTGAGCAAATTCAGGGTCAGTCTCGTTTCGCACAGGGCGTTGTAGCTCGTGCAGCCGGAACCGCGGGAAGAGATCAGTGCTGAGGAAACTGTTCTCCAGCACCTGTGATTTACCGGCGCCCTTCAGCACAGGAGCCGTTTGTCGTGGGTCACCGATTGCAAAGACAGTTTTACCGCCAAAGGGTCGATTGTCCTCCATGATTCGCTTCAGCAAGTCGTCAACGGCCTCAATGGTGGCGCGGCTGAGTGCCCAGATCTCGTCGATGATAATGACTTCCGCTGCTTTGAGGTAATCTGCTCGCCTACTGGGTATGTCAATCTTGGAGGTGACCGTTGTTGCCGCGTCGGTATCCACGACGGGAATGCCGAACATACGATGGACGGTGGTCCCTCGCGCAAATGCAGACGCACAAAGACCGGTCGCGCCCGTAACTGCCACAACCTTCTCTAGGCCGCGCAGGTAGTTTACGACAGCGTGCAGAACAAATGTTTTACCACGCCCGGCTTTGCCTTGGATGAGATGGAGCTTATCTGCATCGGAGCGTGTTACCGCGTCCAAGAGACTATCGAACAATTGTCGTTGTTCGCCGTTGAACTGCAGTCGAGCCCGCAAAGCCGCTGTGGTCATTTGATGTCGTTGAAACTGAAACGCTCGCGCTTCTGCCTCCACCTCCTCGGGCCACTGCTCCAAAGCGACGAACCCATATTGCTCTGGCTCAATGCCGAGGTCACGGAAGACGTTGGCGATGCGGTCCCGTCCAATTGCGGATCCTAGGGCCTGTTCTGCCAGAGAAGGCTGCTGTTGCGGAGCGGGCACTAAATCAGCAATAAGTTGCGGTTCGAAGTCATTGTATAGTTGAAGAGCCGAAGCCCCTTCAACAACCATCAAGACAAAGAGGAATCGTAGCTGGTGTGGCGGTTGCGACTCGTCGATTGCCTCTTGCAGCGCTAGGTGGGCTTCCGTTTGACCCTCGAAGAGGCCCATTGACTCCGCTGCGGCTTGGAAGGTTTGGTGCGTGATTGTGACTTCTCCAGCGATCCGGAAAGAGCGCAGATCTTGCCAACTCATTGCCGCCCTGTGAATCAGCAGCTGACGAATATAGAACACTTCGCCCGCTCCAGGTCGTACGGCCTTGATGCGCGCCACACAGAGTCCCCGTTGTCGCCGTTTGATCAATTGAGGCAGGAAGTTTTGGCCTGCTTCCACCCGTTCCAGTAGAGTGCCTTCCGGCAGCGGCTCGACCCCCGTCCGCTGCTGTGGAGTTGATCTCATAGACACCGTTTGCTCCGCATAGTCCACGTACAACACATCCGCATACTCGCGCGGGCGAAGGAAGTATCGAATGAGTGCAGAGGCGGTTGATCCTGGTGCTGAACGGCCGCGAAATTGGCCGCGGTTCTGGCCAGGCAGATGCACACCTAGTCGGATGACCGTTGGACGTTTCTTGGTTAAGTCAAGGCCAAAGATCCGCCATGCAGCCTCTGTAGAGGACAAATAACGGGCACGTATGAAGTCTTCGACGACCGTTTGAGCCGCTTCTTCTGGGTCTTGTTCCTCGTTACCGAATCGGAAGTCCACATGATCGGGTCCCTTGTGGATATACTTGAACATGTATACGAACGACTCCAACGACAGGGAGAAGTCGATATGAGCGTGGCCCTCCCAGGCAAGGATGATCAATGGTGGATATTGGGCAATCATTCTTTCTTCTTCCGTTGTGCGGCGGTAAATGACACGCTTTGTGATGGGATCCTGCAGTGTCCTATCGGAAAGCTGTTGCGGAAACCCAAAGGAACACATGCCATCTTTGTAGCAACGGGATTCGACGTTGGGCTCTCCGTTTGCTTTCACCAAATGCGTGTCCGAGTGCCGCATAAATTTCTTGACCAAGGCTCGCAGCCGCGGTTGAGAGGTAGAGGGAATCTCGGCAGATACTATTTTGTATAGCTCATCGACCGGACATTCCTCCTTCGTCTGCAACACAAAAAGGATAAGCGCTTGTCGCTGTATTGACCTATGAAAATGAACTTACCTTGAAGACAATGTGTGCATGAGGCAAGCCGCGGCGCTGGAACTCTATCACAGAGACGATGTATGCCATATCTCCGAACGTCTCTTTGAAAAGAAGCATGCATTTTGCTAAGCGGGCGCGAAACACACGGACCGTTACTTGAGGGACCGTTGTAGCTGTCTGATCTCCGACCAAGATTTCCTTGATCTCCGGCCATTCGGGATTGGTAGTGAGCGTGAGCATGCCAAAGGGTCGACCGTACCGCTTGGCCAGCGCAAGCGCATCCGCAACATGCTCCGCTCGATGAGCGCGGGATCCTACGAACGATGATGGAAGAGCGCCGTTGAATGTGGCCGGGTCGTCTTCACGGTCATCACCGTTCATCTCCGTTACTTCATGCGGTGATCCGTGAAGGACGGTATGGGCGGACACCAACGACTGGGATGCAAACCGGAGGCGTTCGTCCTCTATCCGACACATTTGGTCCACCATGTAGAGATTTGAAACTGCGGTAAGCAATTGAAACCGCGGCTCGGTAAGAAGTCGGAAGCGCGTGTACTGGCGAAGCGTCCAGCCGTTGACAGGCCATCCAGGGGTTCCAGTTGGAAAAAGGATAGGATATGCCAAGGGCTCGTAAAGCGGCGATCGGTAAGGTAGCCGGGTGGGGCCTTGGTCATCGGCCCAGTGCACCATGATGGAACGGGGATCGTTGCGCGCGCCCGCCCCATAGTGAATGATACCGGCAATCTCGTTTGCAGGGCCTTCGGTGGATAGCTCAAGACTCAGATTTTGCACGCCATCGTGCGCGTCAGCAAACTCTTTGAAGTGCCGGAAGATGTCGTTGAGACCCATGAGCTCTTGGCGAATTGCTCGCATCCAGATAGGAGGAATAGCATCGATGACATGTTGGTCGAGATGCCAAGGATTGAGGAGATAGAGATTGAGTGGAGACTCTGGCCGATCCACCGGTAGCATTCGCTGGTATACTGTCCCGCGGATTGCGAAGGTAGGCGGACCGTGACCAAATTGGACACGACCTTCCGAGTAGCCTTGAACGGCGAAATGGAAAGTCTGGTTGAGATGCAGGCTAGCTGTGCCCACGCCAGGCCGCGACGCAATCGTGGCCAGGAACGGGGTCAGCGGCGGCAACGGCGGGAGCATATGGTCTCCGTTCTGACAGCAGAATGAGGCTGTCTCGTAGTCCAAGCGCATAGCTCCACATGAGACGCATGCAGGCATCCAATGCGTGCGTAGGTAGTCGGGAGTTTGCTCGAGGTATTCAATCATCTGACCTTGTCGGTCCCACCACGGCAGAGGCGCGGACGGGGGGTGCAGTTCCCGCTGACGTTGGCGATACGCAGCCGATCGCTGGCGGGCCAGGAGTCTGCGCCGTTCCTCTGCGGCGCGTTGCGCCTCCGCCTTCAGAAATATCATCAAACCCACGGTGAGTGTCAAGAAGAGACCGTTCGTTGGCAGATACGGACGTACCTGTTCTCGGAGTTGTTGCTCCTCAGCGGCCTGAGCAGCAGCTTCCTCGCGTGCGAGACGGGCGGCGTCTTCCGCGGCTTGCAGCTCAAGTTGCTGAAAGCGCTCCGTTAGTCGCAGTGAGCGACGTGTTGATGCCATAGTCGGGAGAAAAACCGTTGTGAACCTACCGTTGATTGGTATTGAGAGTTGCGATGGACAGGATGAAGTGTGGAACGAAACAAAGAGCCGTTGGAACGCGCATAACGGGTAAGACTTGTCTTTATATGCAGGGGCAAGGCATGCTTTTAGGGGCAATGGCACCTCAGCACCCCAGCCCACTCAAACTGAACCGGTTGAGATGCTGATTCTGGTCGGAGATGTAAACATACCACTGCTGAAGATTTAATTAAGTTTGGACACTGGTGTACTGCATTGCAGCCTGGTTGGGAGAAGTCAGAGAGAGCTTTGCAAGACACGAAGGGGACGTGGGAGGCAAAACCGTTGTTCCAAACTCAGATGCAACGGCTCTTTGGTACTTTAGCCGAACAACTGCCGCTGTTACGGCCGAATCATTTCACAGCAACTTGGACCCCTGTTTCTGCCCAGACTGCATTATGAGACACGGCCTTGCAGCGCCTGGAAATGGAAGGGTGCAAAGACAAAAATGGGCACGCCTGATTTCATTGCTGTTGGTGTGGGCGTTGAGGAGTGGTGGGCCTTGGAATTCTTCGTCATACAGGTTAGGCGTGACGGATTTTGGCCGTTATGTATTTAAAGGAGGTAGAACGGGCTGAATCCCCACTTGTTGAACCATGCTTGCTCTCTCGAAAGACCACTTTCTGGCTGGCTGGCTGGCTGGCTCATACTGCTGCCGTGTTCCCCCTTTGCGGACTCTCAATACACACCGGTGTCAGGGGGCCGAAGACGACGACAACGACGACGACGGCGGGTTGACTTTCTTGACCATCGTCATGGTGCTGTGGCTGCCAAGGCATCCCCGTTCCTGACGTCTCTTTCTGTTACCATCGGGAGGCGGGGCCAGAGACAGAGAAGAGAGACACCGACACTGTAAACGTTGCCCCTCTCCCTTTTGCCCCGGTCACACGACCAAGGCCCCTCCCCGTCACTTGGACAACCCTCGATGGGCACCAGTTGGCCACCAAGGCAGGCAGGTGGGAGGAAATGGGACAAGTCCCGTGCCGGCGGATCGGTGAACTCTCAGTCCCAGTCAGTCCACGATGCTCCAGAGTCCAGTGCTGGGCGCCCTTTTTCCTGCGTAAAATAAAAAAGGAAAAGGAGATCGACACCAGAGGGTGACGGGCAAGGGCTGGGGGGTTGTTTTATTAGGGGACATGGATCGCGGTTAAATGCGGCATGTTCGTCCGATCCTAGCACCACACAATTCCGCCTTTCCTTCGCCACCTCGTGCCAGCAGAGAGATGTTCGATCATCCTCTTCGCAAATCATTGAGCCTCAACTCGGGCTAGTTACTGCAGCTTCCCCATCGAACTCGCCCTTCGACCCAGGCAGACGGGAGAGTAGTGTTAGAGAGAGAAGTAAAAAGCCAGGAAAAAGACGGGGATGTCAAGAAAGTGTCACGCAATTCTTGTGTGGTTTTGTTTTCCCTGGTTTATCCCGCTCCTCTTTTGCCTCGTCCTCGAGTCTGACCTCGAAATTACGTCGTTTGCCGCACCAAACCCAACACAGCACACAGCAGCAGCAGCACCTCTGTCCTCTGTCCTCTATCCTCATCCTCATCCTCACCCTCACCTTCTCCAACCCAAGCCCGTCGTCATCATCTTCGGGCACATCTCCCCCCATCCTCCATCCCCTGATCAACCCCCATACATCGCAGCTCGGACAAAGGTGGCAAGCAGTTGTCCCATGGTCCCTCAGACGGCCGTCTTCTTATCACCCATCTTCTCGACCTCGTCTCATCCTCACACAGGACGAGGATCAGCTTCAGCTTCAGCGCCAGCTTCGACTTCCTCCTCTTCCTCCTGCCAGCACCACCATCACCATCCCACACCCCCTCCCTCATCCCACATACTCTCCACCGCTTACAGAATAGCAACCACAACCACCTCCATCATCTGAACAACAGCAGCAGCCCCAGAAGTCTAGGTAAGCTAACCCACACCACCCTTGCCCGACCCAACTGGCACACATCCCCGTCTCCCCCCTTCACTCACCCTGCCCGCCCTCCTGCGTCCTGTATCCCCTCTTCTCCTTGCCTTGCCCCCCCTTTGCCTTCTCCCCATCTCCAACAGCATCAGACCGTACTCTGAGACGCCACTAGCCACCACTCAACCCAAAACAGCTCCTCTGATCCGTGCGATGGAAAGTAAGGCCATCCCCATCTGATCTCCAGCATCTCCTCGCCTGGCCCCCTTCTTGCATCGTCACTGCAACCTCTACCATATCAATCAATCCGGCCCAAAGTCGCAGCTCTCGATCGAAGGCCCGTCTTCCGACTCCTATCTACCCACAACCCTTTTTTAATCTCTCGTTCTCCCCACAACGGAAACATGGCGACTCAAATCCAACATAACCCAGGCTCATTACCCATCCTGGGTGCAGACGAAGGAGGCGCACTTGAACCCCCGGATAGTAGCGGTCATAGCATTGCAGACAACAACAACAACAGCAGCAGCAGCAGCAGCAACAACAATCAGGACATTACCATTCCAAATGAGGTCAACAACCGCTCATTCTCACACACCCACTCTCTCCCACCCTCCCCCGCCCATCTCATCCTCACCCACAACAACGGACCCCACGTCTCCCTCGTGCCCACTCTATCGGCCCCGCCAGCTTCAGCTGCCATCGTGCCCAACCGCTTCCGCAAGCTCAGCTTCAGCGATAACCACCCCATCGTTCCCAGTCCTCTTCACACCGAGATCGCCCACGCTCCTGACGACGGTGGCCTCACACCCTCAACCACACCTGCACCCTCCCATCATTCACACCCATCCTCGGCCATCTCCAGCCAGCTTTCTCTCCTCAACCTCGAGGCCGTCAAGCATGCTGTCGAGGATGACGACGATGACGATGACGAGTCCAACACCACTCCGACCTCCTCCATCTATACAGCCTCTGAGGCGGCCGAGAGTGAGCTCTCCCGGACTTCGTACGAGAGCAGTGTCCTCGCACCCATCTCCGAAGCCCCAGACTCTTCGTTCTCCTCCTCTTCCACCTCAGACCCTGATCCGGATACGACTCCCAGCCTAAACACACCCAAGACGACCCCGATCTCATTCCAAGCCACCCCACCCAAGAACTGTGATCATCAGCAGCCCAGGTCGGACCGCAAAGGGAACCCGACTTTGAAGATTACCGGAGATGGATCGGATCGGGTCAGTGCTCTTGATGATGATGCCGCCGACGACGACGAGACCGCCACACCTACGAGCAGCATCATACGCTCCCGATCTGATTCTGTCATGGCCAGTGCGACCAGCACCGACTTGGCTGCCGAGGGACGCGGACGCTCGAGCCTGCCAGCTGTGAACGGCACGGGCGCACAGTCGTCAGAGCCTTCTCCATCATCTTCCGCTGGTCAAGCTACTGCTCCTGCTGCCCAAACCCCAGTCAACACCACCACCAACCTCACCCGATCAGGCAGCGGTCGTCGGCTTTCATGCCCCACCAAGGCCAGTAGTCCAGCGGCCAGTGCAACCAAGACCAAGCTTCGACCCTGCTTCCGCCGGCGCAGCTCCGCCCAGAGCACAAGTGCCCTCTCTACCACCTCTTCCTCTGACATTGACGACGGCTTGCATCCACACGCCCATCACGTCCGAGGCCGCTCCGTCCGGTTCTCGCCCGGTCCACCCCAGGAGGTACGCACGCACAGTCCGGTCGAATACGATCGCAAATCCTGCACCGTCAATCACCGGCTGACGATGGAAGATGTGGAAGAGATGCGCAAGATGCAGATGGGTCTTGGCCTGCTCGAAGCAAAGTGGGCGGCTGCGGCCGCATGCAAGGCTGCTGCTGCTTCTGCTTCTGCTCCATCGTCAACTGCGGCGGCGGCGGTGACGTCTCCGTCCAAAGCTCACGCCTCCCTGTACGCAAACGATGACGATGACGATTCGCCGCCGCGCGATGGATGCGAGGCGGAGATCAAGTTCCACTCAGCTGCAGGCGTCGCGGGCATGCGTCGCTCACAACGGCCATCCTGGGAGCGAGAGCAGGAATGGGACGGATACGATCGAGACCGCGGCGATCGACGCTGGGATCGCGAACGCACTCCGGACAGTCGGATCCGGGTCGATGGCAGTGGCCCTTTGCTTACTGCTCATCATCATCATCATCATCATCATCACCCCAGACTGGGCTTGACCAGACAGTACTCGGCGGGCGGGACGTCGGGTGCGGACCGGTTGGCTCCTCCCCTTGGTTCGTCCGGCTTGGCTCGACGGGGCACAGTGACCAGGACGAATGCGGCGGCTTCGGTCTATAACCGTGCGGATTATTCAGACTCGTCGGAGTCAGAATACGAGATGCCGTATTCTGCCGCTGGTTCCTCCGCCTCCTCCTCCTCCCTTCGGGCTCGAGGTGGAGGAGGAGGAGGAGGATTTGCAGCTTCGTCGGCTTCGAGGGACTTGGCCGCTCGTGGAGTGGGCAGCGCCGCTGCTGCTGCTGCCTCCCACTCGCTGTTGTCCTGGTCCGCTCCTACCACCTCGGCGCCTGCAATGTCCTCCAACCTGTCCTCGCCCTGTTCAGCAACGGAAGGAGGAGGATCAGGAGGAGGGGCTGGCGGTGGCTGCGGACTTGGATGGCAACCGCCTGATCGGTGTCGGAACGGATACAGCGGAGGCTGGCCTGGTCAACACGCTGCGAGTCGACGGGGTGGGAGCAGCACGACGAGTGGGCCAGGCGGCTCGGTCGGCATGTCGGCCTCTTGCTCGCTACCCTCTGCATTTATTGGTGCTGGGACGAACGGGGACCGTTTCTGTGGCTCGGCGGCGGCGGCGACGGCGGCGGCTCCTGCTACTGCTCCTGCTACTGCGACGACGACAAACTCGATCATTGCTCGGTTTGGGCTGAATTCACCTCCGCCTCCGCTCCCCGGTGGGGTCGCTAGTGCTACAGCAACGGATCATCATCACCCTCACCAACACCATCCAGCAGGTTGGGGCTCGGGCAGTCTGAGCAACCATAGCTCGCCGGGCACAGGCGTGGGCGGAGGGTATGCGTCCGGAGGCTACGTGAGCCACTGTGGACGACGAAGCCCGCTGATCTTGCCGCCCTCTTCGTCGTCTTCTCGACCTTCTCATGGAGGCAGAAGTGCGAATCCGGAGTCTTCGCCGCCGATCCCGTCCTTCAAACGGACGCCGCCGGAGATGGAGGACCAGAATCGACCAGCAGCGAGTAGCAGCAGTGGAAGTCCGCCGACTCCGTCCAAGACGTCTGTCCATTCTTCCCACCCGACTGCTGCTGCTGCTGCTGGCGCCGCCGATGTGCTCGTGGGCGACGGTGGCGAGACCAAGCTGAGTTCGGATTCGGCATCTTCGAAATGGATCCGAGACCTCGACCGGTCCTCGCCGATCTCGTCTACGCTCTCGTCTTCTTCGTGTGCGGGCTCGGCTTCGGGGTATGATTCGCCTGCGAGCGAGTTTTGTTACGAGAGTGGGAGCGAGTACGACTTGGTCGGATGAACGGGTTGGTCCCCCCCCCCCCCCCCGGTTTGCCAGCTTCTTGTTTCAAGAAGCGGCATCGATAATCGACCAACCTGGCAAACGGCCAGCAGCAGGACTCATTTACCCACACCAAAACTTGACAATTGCGCCGAGCTCGGACGCTTGTTTTTCCAAACTTTCCCGCCTCTCTTCCTCTTCTCTTCGATTCCTTATTCATCATCTCTCTCCAGGGCTTTACTCTCAAGATTTTCTCCTCGAACGCTCTTCTCGCTCCTACTTAAAAAACCGACCAGCTCTTTCCGTTTATTCCATTTCCTCATCCTTGCCCGGGACCCTTCTTGTCCCGAATCCTGTCCTGAACCCCCGCCACTTTTCTTTTCTTTGTATTTGTCTCTATAGTGAGGGCATCGCGTAACTCTACCTTTCCTCCTGGTCTGTTCGTTCCTCTACGCTTTTTTCCCATTCCACCTGTTTGACCCCCCCCCCCCTTCCAACAAGACTGACCCCGTTGTTGGGGGAAGGGCTGCTCAGATTTCGAAAGCCCAGAAACGGGATGTGTTCCTACAGTCCATGAACGTGCATTTTGCGCCACGAGAGAGAGAGAGAGAGAGAGAGAGAGAGAGAGAGAGAGAGAGAACGAAGAATAGAAGAAGTCACGGGAGGAAGGTTGTGAGGGTCAAGGGTAAGGGTGGTGAAAGGTCGAAGGATGGATGGAGGGCAACCCGGGTTGAAAGAGCGAGAGATTGTTGATACAGGGGAGATATGGAACATTGTCGGAGGGCCTGCGTTTGGAATCCAAGTCCCCGATCGGTCGGGTCCACTGACCAAGGCAGAAGTAAAGGTGTGGTGTATGGACCGGGGGGCACGTCTGTGAGGAAAGTGCGTTTGTTGCGGGGGGGGGGGGGGGGGGGGGGGGGGGGGGGGATCGTGGTTTTCAATGGGTGTCGTTGGACTCCTCGACGCTGTGTTCCGACCAGACGGAGGGCTGACGAAGGTATGTGGGCGGAGCCCCCCAACCAGGAGGCTGCTGCTGCTGCTGCTGCTGCCCTGTCCTCCTCTCCGGTGCGGCCTTGGGTCCGAGCCCAGCACCGGGAGGCGCGCCAAGCACCCACTTCAACCCTTTGACAATCTTCTTGTTCCCCAACTTCAACACACTGGCGCGATCGCCAAAAGTGGATGCGATCTCGCCGTTGCGCTCCTGCATGACGCTGATGGGTTCCCAGAGGAGGTGAGCCTTGCGGGCCTCGGACCCAAAGTAGAACGAGTAGCGGGCAATGTTGGCCCAGTAGTTGTCCTTCGTCTCGGCCGAGATGGAGACGTGGACGGCTGCGATGGTGGTGAGGGAGAGGAGGATGGGGATCCGGTAGGGTTCGATGAGGGCCTCGCGGGGCAGCTTGACCTCGGGGGCGGGCCCGAGGATGGTGTTTCCGACCTTGTGGTCCTGGTAGTACTCTGGCGTCCGGTCGATGACGAGCTCGATCTTGATTCTCTGGGCGACGTCTGCGGGCTCGACGCGGAGTTTTGCCTCGATGGCGGCAAAGGTCTCGTCGTGGGAGCAGACGAGGCGGATCTGGACGGGGGATTCGGTTCTGGACCATCCGCTGGTCGAGGTGCCCTCGCCAAGGTCTACGGTTTCTGGCAGATGCTGGTTGAGAGCATGCCAGGCCTTGGAGAGACCTTTGGAGACGGCTGCCATTTGTGTATCACTGAGAACGGGAAAAGCTGGGTCGAGCGAAGAAGGATGGACGAATAATTCGTATGATACGGGGTACCGTCTCGGTGTCTTCCGACACTTGCTCACGGAGGCTGACAGCAGAAGGGAAAGGCAAAGAAGGAGAGTTACAGCAGAGAAAGGAGGAAGGAGGAAGGAGGACGGTGGAAGGGTTTGGGTTAAAAGAGAGGCAGGTGCTGCTTCGCTCAGACTGTAAAGGCCATCGAGCTGCTGCTGCTGCTGCTTATCCACACTCTTCTGTGCGTTGGGGCCTTTGCCTTTTGACCCGGAACGCGGTAATTTCCCCGCGCGGTCCAAAGGATTTCCGAAGCCAGACTATTACATATCTTTCATGCAGCCAGCCAGCCCACCTCTGCGCCTGCGCCTCTCTCTCCGAGCTTTATGCTGAGCCGGATGGGTTCCATCGTCCCACCCACCCACCCGCCGGCCTGGCGCCTCTTGCAGTCACGTGAGTCGGTCCTCTTCTCCGGCCTTGGCCCTGTGTCATCATTACTACTTGCACTGCCTCCGGCCGTCCCTGCCAAGCTGGGAGCTTGGGAGGGGAAGCATCCACCGGGATCTCTTGCTGTGCTCTGTTGCTTCTGTCCGTCTCGGTCTTGTCCGGCCCGAGTGGTGTCCATGCGATCGAGATCCGTACTGAGAGTGATGATGTTCGTTCAATAATCATGGTGCTGTAAGCGAGAGGCCGCTGTCCATCAAGTGCAAGAAACGGACTCGATCAAGAATCAACTGGCAATATTCCACTATGTCATCACATCCAATCCATCCATCCACCCATCCATCCATCCACCGGCCGATCTTGTCCATAATTGGCAAAGATCAGGGACGGTAGTTCGTATATATCATCCATCCATCCAGTCAGTCAGTCCCCAGTGCTCCCAACCCCAACCAACCAACCACCAGCCAGCCAGCCAGCAAGCAAGCATGTCCCTTCCCGCCGTCACGCCCGCGCCTCGGCCAGAGCAGATCGCAGCCGCCCTCGAGAACAGAGACCTGCTCCTCTCTGTCATCAACGGCGTCACCTCCCTCCTCGACGGCGTCCTCACCGTCCTCGGCCTCACCATTCCCACCACGGTCAGTCCATCGTGCTGGAACAGAGAGTGATCCCCAGGCTGACCCTCCCCCCATCCCCCCCACCACAGTACACGGTCATCGGATCATCAACAGTGGGTGAGTGCCTTTCCCTGTCACTCACTCTTGAACGAACCCAGCTGACCGCCTCTAGACAATCCTTCCTCGACTGCCAACTCATCATCATCATCCATAACGAACTCACGACCAAACGACGACACCTCTTCTTCCGACATTTCACGTACGTCCCAATCCATTCTCTCACCCAACAGCCAATGACTTATCAAACCAACCACCCTCCCTCACTTCCGCACCAGTCACATCATCATCATCGTCATCATCATCACCAGTCCCATCCGATCTCACCTCCACCGCGTCCTCATCCTCAAGATCCAGTCCCACTCCCACTCCCACTCAAGAATCACCCACCACCACCACCACCACCACCACCGAACGAACAACCGAGGACTCGACTTCATCCACACGCTCTCGCTCCTCATCCACCACCGTCTTCACCACCACCTCCAGCCTCAGCTTCTCCGTCTCCGGCACACAGACCTTCACCCAGGTCGTCATCGTCACCGTGCCCGCAGGCGTACCAGCCACCCCAGCCTCCAACTCCAACAACTCCTCCTCCAACGCAGGCACCATTGGCGGCGTCGTCGGCGGCGTCGTCGGAGGCCTCCTCCTCCTCGCCTTCCTCCTCGGCGCCCTCTTCACCTACAAGCGCAGAAAGGATCGCACCGGTCATAGCTGGTTCCTCTGCTTCGGCACCCGCCCAGGCAAGCATGGCTCCGACGACGGCTGGCCCACCTTTGATCCCACCGCAAACACCTCCGCCGGCGGATCGACCCATCGCGATCCTTTTAATAACCCCAACAACACCGGCGCAGCCACTCTCCCAGACGTCACCGACGACGATCTCGAGCAGCCCGACATGGCCGAATACAACCAATACGCCGCTGGTGCTGGTGCTGGTGCTGCCGGTGCCGCAGCTGCAAACGCATACTACGCCCGCTCCCCCACCACCCAAAGCTTTTACCCACAATCCTCTCATACCTCACAACTTGGTCCCAACCTCGCCGGCGCTGGGGCTCTGGGCATGTATCCCGATGATACAGCGGCTCAACAGGCATACGCCCATAATGCCGCAAGAGCCGTCTCTCCTGGGCCCGGGATGAGCTCCCAATCGCATGGGGCTGAATCGTACGGGAACGATTACTCCCACCTTGACCCTCCAGAAGTACGAGCGCAACGAGAGCAAGAGGCAGCAGCGGCAGCAGCAGCAGCAGCAGCAGCAGCATCAGCATCAGCATCAGCATCGACAAACATGAATCAAACGCCTCCAGCAGGCTACGGCGCCGGCGCCAGCTTTATTCCTCACAGCCGAAAATCGTCCCAGGCTTCTGTGGGCAACGTGTTTGGCCTGAGCCCGTATCTGCCACCCTCTGCTCAGCTCAGTCGCGGGCCCACCGCCATCCAGCAGCAGCAGCAGCAACAACAACAGCAACAACAAGCACCATTCGTAAGCTCGGGAAGCCCTCCTCCACCCTCATACCGGCCCGAATCACCCAGCGCGCCCGCCTTCCTCTCAGGAGGCAAAAGCGGCGGCGGCGGCGGCGGATCAAATCTGCCCGAGGGTGGTGGTGGTGGTGGTGGTGGTGGTAATGCTTTGCCACACACGCGTCTGTCTACACCCCCACCGAACAGGCTGGCGGCAGTGGCGGATGAGGACGGCCTGGATGTGGGCGCAACGGAACGGGCGGTGCCTGGTGCGCCTGGTGCGAACCGGCTACAGCTTTCGAATCCGGACGATGCCACTACACACGGCCATATTTGAAAACACACACACTCACTCACTCACTCACATTCCTTTCAACTACATCCCACTGGGGCAGGAACATAAAATATAGGGCGGAAATTGCACATGTCTTGGGCCCACTCCCCCTCTCTCTCTCTCTCTCTTTCTAGAGGCAGGACTTTGCCGTGTCGAAAAGGACACCCCCTCCTGTGGACAATTTTGGGAACGAACACTCGGCAGCGCATTGCTTGATATCCACCCCACCTGAAAGTTTGTCTTCGTTTTCTTACAACAACATCTTGATGTCTACCGAAACCCAACTGTATTCTTCCACTCTCCTAGCAATACCAGACTCTTCCTTCTCATACTCCCTTCCTATGTGAGTGAGGTCGGCCGTTGTGCGCACAGGTCGTCGAGGATGGTAGAAAATATGCAGACTTCAAATAGGGGCAAACGCAGAGCAGGGGGCATCTCGCCCTGGGTGTTCTTGTTGGGAGGGGGGGGGGGGGGGCAGAGCATTAGATTCGTTCCACATATGCAGCCGGGAAGATGCCCGTTTGGCCCCGCAACGTGCCTTCGCACCACCCCTCCGCATACTCAAACCCAGCCGCCGTCAGCTCGGCCGTCTCGCCTGCCCGGATCGGTAGCTCGTTCGCGTTCCCGCCGCCCTCAAAGTCGTACAAGGCCCGCACCCGCCCATGAACCGCGCTGCTGCTGCTGTTGCTGCTGCTGCCACCACCGCCGACGGAGGACGACGATTTTCCGTAGTCGTTCTGCATTCGCACAGAGGCTGCGAGTGAGGCCGCGAGCCCGACGGGACTGTTCAAACCTTTCAATGTGCCCCCGGCCCCTCGAACCATTCCGTTCTCGATGGCCGCTTCATCAAGCTCGCCCCAATTCGGCCGTTCGTGCTCGTCTTCTAACCCACCACCGCCAACATCACCACCGTCGTCGTCGTCGCCGCCGCCGTCGTCCCCTTCCTCACCGGGGCTCAACAGCTCCACATACGTCGTCGGCACCAGTCCAGTCTCGCCCGTCCTGCTCGATCGGATCTTCATCCATCCGTCCCCATCCTCATCGTCCTCCACCACGTCCGCCACCTCGCCCACCCGCACCCTCAGCTCCAACGGGCTCGTCGAGTCAAAGTCATACAAGACGCGCGCGCGTAAGGGCCCCCCGCCGCCGCCGCCGCCGGCTCGGTGGTCCAGTCCTCGACTGAACGCGTTGCTCATCGTCATTCGCGAAGTCGAGGACGCGCTTGAGCGGGTGGTGTCAGAGTAGGATTGGGTAGGTCGGTGCGTTGCTCTATTGGTGGCTGTGCTGCTGCTGCTGCTGGCAAGGGGTCTATTGGATTGGATCGAACTTGAGCGCGACAAGGTACTGCTCGATGCTGCCCCTGAAGATGAGGACTTGGCACTTCCACAGTTCGCGGGGACCTGAAGGAGAGGGGGGGGGGGGGGGGTTCGGTCCCGAGAAGATTTGCTTCAGCGGTTGGGTTGGGTTGGGTTACACGGTTGGCAATCAGGAGGGTCTGTGGCTCACCTTGATCTCACACTTGATGTGTGCAGTGAACCCACACGGTTTGCATACCGATCCTTGCTTGGACAGACCCCAGATCGTACCACCACAAAAGTTGCACGTGGTAGGCACCGCAAACGCTTGGTGCTTGAATCGGTGCGGTCGGGCTTCCCCCTCATCGTCCCCAATCGCTTTCGAGATTTCGGCCATCTCGACCTCGACCAGGGCCTTGTTTGTGTCCAAAGAGGAAAATTGTCTCCTCGAGTCGACAAAGTTCTGACAAAAACGGGAGGAGTCATGGGATGTTCAACAGCTTAGGAAAGGTCTAGAGGAAGGCCAAAACATCTGGTCCCCACTTGTAACTCACGTCCATCACATCGTCGATACTGCCGAGGTTCTCATTGCTCTGATACGCGTCACAGAGCTCCTCCAGCCCGGTCAACTCCCTCCTCTTGCTCTCAATCGTACCCGTCAGTTCGGCAAGTCGCTTTCGATCCCTCAATAGTACGTTTTGAAGCACCGTCTTCGGCGAACCTTCAATCGTCATCGCCGACGTGTCGAAGAAGCCCTGACACGGCTCAAACGACCAGTCGCTCGGCTCGGTGAAGCGCCGATGATTGTATTCGATGAAGAGCTTCGCATCTTCTGCGGGCTTGACGGAGGCTGCCTTGTCGATTGCCTGGGCAAGTTGAACTTGGACGCCATCTGCGTGCAGTTTTCGCTGGGTCAGTGCTCTGGTGAGAACGGAAGTCAGCCGAGCCGTGTTGACGGCCCAGAGTCTTTGTAGAGCCTGTGGAGACCAGAATGGAGACCCGGCGGGGATGTGAGATTGCGTCTCTCAAAAGGACAGGGAACCCTGGTCGAGTGCTTTTGGAAGAGGGGGGGAGGAGAAGCTCACATCTTGTGCTGCGGGCAGGTTTTGTCTGTAGAATTTTGTCTTGCTGGCGTTTGCCTTTGCAACGGCAATGATGTACGCATTCTTTCCATTCCACATGTCCACCTCTGCCTGTTCAAACTGTTTTGCAGCTCGGTCCGCGTGCTTGTCATCGACAGCCATCTTCTCCCTCTTCTGCCTCGCGGATTCGACTTCGCCGCAGAGCTCGTCATATTTGCTCTTGGCTTTGACTCGAGAGGCATACACGTCGTCTCGCTCGCTGATGAGCTGTTGGGTACATTGTGTCTGTCGCTTCCTGTTGTCTTCTTTGCGCTTGGCGGAGGTGTTGAGTTCGGCGCCGAGTGTGGTGAGCCCGTCTGCAGCTTGAGCATGATGTCCGGCTATTTGCTCAGCGCTGGAGTACAGAACGTCGAGAAACGAATGGAGGGTGCTGGAAGATGATGATGATGATGATGAAGAAGAAGAAGAAGAAGCCACGTATACATGAGCTGGGGGCTCCGTAGAGTTTACTCATATGTGGCCGGTACTAGGGCAAACTCACCTCCTGCGAGCAGTGTCGGGACTCCAGGCCTTGCTTGGGTCCGGACCGACGATGCTGTCGGTCAAGCGCTTGTCCCTGGCAGCTCGAGCCTTCTTGACGAGAGCCTGTAGACGCTGCGCATACTCGCGCTCGATGGTGCTGAGCTCGAGCAGGAAGATGGTGGCCAGGTCTTGGGCAATGGCGATGTTTGCTCCGACCGTGGCTGCGATTTGTGCAAACTGGTCCTGTTGCGACCAGTCGACCCAACGAGAAGGTCTGAGCAGGTCTGCGTGGGTGACACGATGCGAGCTTGATCGCAGGCACTCACTGGTACTTCGCTCCCAAAGGACATGTTGCGAGCAGTCCTACTTTGACGATGTGTATCCCTGCCGCAGTTGGTTCGCAGTCAGGGGCGTCTGTCGGGTACGGCAGGATGTCCGTCCAGTCGTTGTAAGTTGCGTCTCACCCCTGCTCGTCTATGGTGCAGCGAGGGTGGACGAACGATGAGGTGCTGGACTGCTCTCCCGAATGGCGATCTTCGGCGGAGTGGTTGCCTGCCTTGCGGTCCCCTTTCCTTTCCTGGCTGCTGCGAATGATGAGGTTGTGCATAGCCTTGCCCCCCGCCCGATTCGACTCGGGTGTCGCAGCGTGGGAGTTTGGGCCCATCATGTGGAGGTCCAATCCTTCCTCCTCCCGAACAAGCATCCTCCCTTCCTTCCTGCCGGGACCGACTCAACAGCAAGATGTCGCAAGTCATCGGAAACGTGAGCAATTCGTATTGGTACATCGGGATGTGCACAGTGGAGCTCACCCTCTTTCATCCATCCAGACTGCGCTTGCTTTCACCAGGGTCTGGCACCATGTCAGTGCCAAAGACCGAGTCCTCGGCTCACTAGCAGCAAACATTGCGACCACCCTCATGGGCAAGCACAAGCCCACATATGACCCTTCAGTCGACAACGGAGACTACGTCGTCGTCACCAATGCGCGCGCCGTCGTTGTCACGGGAAAGAAGGCGGACCAGATCGTGTACAGACATCACACCATGTACCCCGGCGGACTGAAGGAGCGCACATACCAAAACGTAATGCAGACAAAACCAGACGAGGTCAGTTTCCAATCGCCTCCTCCGACGGCGACAGAGCTCAATGAGCAGTCATTGTGTTGCAGCAAGTCTGATGCTTTTGTCCGGGTTCTTTGCATCATCATCATCAGATCATCAGAAAAGCCGTCTCGGGAATGCTACCGAAGAACAGGCTCCGACAAAGAAGATTAGATCGTCTCAAGATCTTTCCCGGCGACGAGCACCCATATGTGTCAAAGTGAGCAACGAACCGTAGCATTCAATCTTCAGGCCTTCCGCGTTTGTTGCTTTCGTGATCACTCAGAATTCAGTCCTTCTTCTTCTGGCCAATCTTCAGCATTGCGAGAAGATATGACCTCGGCGACGTCCCTTCGACAGATCAACCACTTACACAGGTCCAATGAAGTCCAATGTATGCTTCTCAAGCACCGTCGATTTCCATACAGATTTTTTTCTTCTTTTTGACGGATACCTTGCTGCGTACCGCTGATGTTACGTCTGTCTTCGGTGGAGCAGAGCATCGTGTCGCCGGGCAGCCTGGGCCTGCTTCCGCACCATTGTCATGGCCGTCCGTCTGAAAGAGGAGGGATGATGAAGTGCGATGATTGCTGGATTGCTGCTGCTGCCTTTGCACTCTGCTCAATGTTGAATAGGAACTGAGGCGGTGCAAGTTTTGATGTGAGCGCAGCTCCCGAAACTCACACTTCAAAGTCCTGTACCATCATCAGCAGCACCATATATCAAAGGCTTCTCTACGAGAGCGCTGCGCCTGACTTGAAGAAGCGGCAGCGAAGCTCACAGCTGACAAGGTCCTGATCAGTCCTCATTCCGGCGTCTGTCGCGGGCAATGTCGCAGCACGGACACGACCCAAGTTCCCAGTCAAGCTCCAACCACGCTCACACCATCGACGCACTCGCCTCGCCACCCCTCTACTCAGAAGCCGAGGAGGCCACAAATCATCTACCAGGACCATCGCAGATCAGCAACGCTCGCCACAGAGTAGCCCAGGACAGTCAGCAAGCAGCTCATTTGCTCGAGGTTGCTGCACCAACTGGCCGCGATGGGATTGCCGGCGCAGCCGTTAACCAAGAAGTACCATCCTATGAGGCCTCAGCTACCGGCGGCGATCGAACCGTGCTAGGCGGTCCCCTTCAGTCATCTGCTTACGGTCAAGACACCCTCGGTCTGGGTTCATCAAACACTGGTCCCCTCGCACGAGCTCATCCACTGGAGCAAGACGACTGCTTCTTTGACATTGCACCAGCAAGTGATGCCACCTCTTTCCAAGTCGGATACCTCGGCTTGGAAGGCTTCCAGGCTTGGGTCAAAGGAGAGGTCTTACTCAAGCTTGGTGGCAGTATGCTGAGCGAGAGCGACAACGCTGCGTCCGACACTCAAGGTGGCCAGAGATCAGACTTCTACAAGTGGTGAGTGTGTAAATGGCGCGAGCTACCCCAAGGTCGGCATGCTCATCGTGCGCCGTGCTCCCTTGCATGTACATTGGGCCGATCTGCCAGCATCATCGAACTTCGGGCTGTGGAAAGCATCGATACGACCGCCACCAGCAGCGGCGCAGAACGCGCAACTGAAGTGGAGCTCTTCTATTCCAAACTGGCCCTTTGGGATGCGACAGCAGCAACGAGCTCGACTGCGCTGCCCACAGAGCTTCCTACCACCATGCCTTTCTCCTTTCCGCTGACTCAGGATCTGCCTCATTGTGTGCATTTGCCCAAGAGCAGATTGACATACAGTCTTCGAGCCACGCTGCATTCGAGCAATGCGGCAGTAACCCCTGACATGGTCAAGCAGGTTCCCGTCCATCTCACCAGGTACTCGGCTCCTGATCCTCTTCCATCGCTCTCGCTCACGACATCAGCCTTCAACCTGGAACCGCATGTATGGCAGACGTCTACTCCAACAGAAGCCTACGTCGAGCTAGAGAGGACGCTCTACCGTCGTTCCGAGCCTATGAACTTTCGCGTCCTCATCCCAGCCCTATCTGATCGGCGACTCATGACGGAGAAGAGCCTACACCTTCGCGCAGTCGAAGCCGACCTCGTCCGAATCATCACCGTTCTGTGCCCCTCGTCTTCTGCACCGCGATGCGGGACGGCTTTGAAATCGAAGGAGAAGGGAAAAACCCTCGAAGAAGACCCGACGCGATCTCGAAATAGCACAAATGGGGAGCACAGTGAATACGGACAGGATGTACCGAGCTACACGGCTGCGATGGAGCACCAGGAGCCTGTGGAGGGAGAAGCAGGACCGTCATATCACGGCTCTGCCCAACAAACCATGACCGCGTCTTCCTCAGCGTCCGCAATACCGTCCGAGTTCGCTGCTGCAGCGCATGATGCACACGACTGCGAGTCCTGTGCTCCTACTCGGATCCAACCGGAAAGATTTGAGACTTTGCTGGCTCATAGTGGCAAACTATGTCGCTTTTCTACCCATCGAGCGGTAAATCTGCGTCTTACGCTCCATCCTCCGTTTTCAGCTCCGAACATGCCTCATCCACATCCGGACCACGATGCGTTTGCGGTGGCTGCTCGGTCGGCGGCCATGTACATCCGACCTGGCTCAGCGATGGTATCCGATGCCAGGTCCTCACGAGATCATCGCGCCGAGCTCGGGTACGATGGTGTATCAGAACGGAACAGAGACTTTGAATCTGGTGCTCAATCTACGAGAGTTAACGAGCGTATACCGCGGCCAGCCTCAGCATCAGTCGAGCTCGCGGCCCCTGGCAGTCTAGCGGGCGGCAGCGGATGCGAAAGTGTTTCGCAAGAGACGCTGTTACATCGCGTTCAGTTTGAGGTCAGAGTCCGGATCGCGCTCGATGGTGGGCCAGCTGGACGAAGAGATATCCGTTTCGTCAGGGAGGTGCGCGTCTTACCGGGCGCTGCTGGCAGTGTGATGGATCTGCCCTCTTCATCTTTGGCTGGACGGGCCTCATCTACAGCTGCGCCTGACCCAGGGCCAACCAGCCTTCTGGAGCAAAAGGGTATCTCAAGCTCCTCGGGCAAGCGCGCGGTCATTGTGGACGGCCCCTTTGCTAGTTTCAACGACGACGAAGAGTACGACGGGTACGAAGATGTTTTACAGGATCTCGACCCCGATGAACTCCTGCTGGCGGAGGGAGACGTGGCTGACACCAGTCTGGGCTCAGTCGCTGCAGTGCCTTACCTCGCCCCTGATGCTGCGGGGACTTCTGGTGCTGGCACTTTGCGGAACGCTTCCGCCATCGACGTCCCAAGATTTGCCGCGCATCCTAATGCTGTGACGCGATCGGCAGAAAGCATGGATGCAGAGCCACCGCCTTCGATGCAGCAAGCCGAGCACGACCTTCAAGTTGAAGAGGTAGAGGTCGAAGGGGTTGGATTCGCTGTTCCTCGTCGGAGAGTAGGTGGTAGCAGTCACGGCATGGATGTAGCGGACGAGACGGTTCCAGGGTTTTACGAATCATTCCCGCCACCACCGCCACTGTCGCCTGCAGAGGAGTCCGGGTACCCCTATGCGAATCTGCACGTTCGCCATCCAAGCGACGAGATTTTGCCACCACCATCTCCTGATCAACCTCCTGGCCCTGCAGGACCCCCTGACACTGCAGCAGTGCATGGTTCGACTCATTCTGATCCAGAGAGTGCTCAGGACCATGTGTCTGCTCCACTGCCACAGATCGTCGCAGGCACTTCCGCCCAGAGAGGGTCGAGACCCGTAGCGGGCCATAACAGCGCCCAGCACGAGCCTCCACCATACCTACCGGCAGATCTGCCCCTGAGTCACCACCGAGAGCGGCCACCTCCTTTTCATGCTGGCTCGGCTGATGCGTCACACTCGATCAGACCATTGATTTTGGACGCGGGAGGAACGGAAGGCGCGACCCCGCTGGCGAGTGCGGGCAGTCCGACCAGGCTCGCCGGTCTTGCTTCGCCTGCGGGTCGAAGATTGCCTGAGCCTGCTGGGGACGAGCCTCCGCCAGGCATCGAGGAACCCTCGGCCACTTTCACAGATCGAGGGTTGGTGACTGCTCCAGGCAATAATGCAGCAGCCACCTTATGCTCGCCGCCTTCTGCACGTGCGCCGCTGACACACCGAACGGATCCATCGCATTCGTCGGCCTCTCATGAAGATGATGCAGAGAGCAGCGAGAATACACATCGTCTTCTCTCAACACTTCCCCCTGCATATGTACAGCCTCTCACTGTGCACGCCTCCAGTCTTCCGGCTTTCCAGGGACCGCCCAGCTACTCGTTGCGCTGATGAGCCGTCTCCCTGTACCATGCACCGCCAGCTCTGTGATCGTCACCGCAATACCTTGCTTGATGCTGCAATGTGAGATTTCCCTATTTTGCTGTCACATCTACGCGCGGAGAATGATTTGCTTGCGGGTGTCTTGTAAGGTTATTGAATTTGAGGCGAGGTGTGTATAAAGACGGAAAGGGAGTGAGCATCGTAGAGGAAAGGAAAGCAGGACAGCAGGAACTGAAGCGTCCGTAACGGTGCGACCCCGGATCTGCAAGGTTGGATCAGTCCTCGTCCTCGTCCTCGTCCTCGTCATCGTCGCCTTCTCCGTCTGTGCTTTCGGCCTCCATGTCCATCATTCCGTAATCTGCATGCTCGTCGTCATCCTCCTCATCTTCGTCCTCCTGATGGTAGACAAGAACGGAGTCGATGAGCATGTCATTTCACTTTGCGCTTGACAGAGTGCGAGTGATGCAAGTGCTCACCAAGTCAGAATCTCCTTCTTCGTCTAGTAGGCTCTCATCATCCTCATCATCCTCATCGTCGTCCTCGTCCAGATCCATCTTTGACGCCTTCGCCGACGTGGCCTTCGTTCCATTGTGGGCCGTCTCCTTTTCGGCAACAGCGGCAGCACCACGTTTGCCTCTCCTTGATTTGGTCGCGACCAAATCTTCGCTTCCTGGACCTTTGACCAAGCCAGAGGCAGACGCGGCAGATGGGTGTGAAGCAGAAGTCTTCTTGGCCGCTTCGGCGAGACGTTGGGCCATGCCTCGTGCTCGCATTGCACTAGCCAAGCCACCATATTGCACGTCGTCGTCATCGTCGTCCGCCTCGTCATCGTCCAGTCCCGAATCGGCCGTGGTGTCACCGCCGTCGTCGCTATCTTGCAGCATGCGACGACGTGACTTGGCTGTTCCGTTTGCGCGAGATGAGGAGGACGAGGAGAAGCCGGTGCCGAGCATGATGTCCTCGATGTCTGAGTCATCTTCAAGCTCTGAGGCAGGATCGACGGGCGAGAGTTCTTCGAACTGCTCTTCTTCGTCGTCATCCTCTTCATCGTCTTCGTCGGACTCCTCCTCATCATCGTCAGAATTTTGATCAGCATCTACGTCCATGGTGTTGTTTGGCGTCGGCTGAACGTTCTCATTGCTGCCGTCCTCATCTTCGTCATCGCTAGGCTCGACCCAGCGCGTGGGATCATCCTCGCCCAGCTGACGCTTGTTGCCCTTCTTCTGCCCAGCGATGACAGCAGTAGCAGCATTTGCGCTCGCCAATTTCGAACTAACACCCTGGATCGCCGAACCTTTCCTCCTCTTGCCGGCCTTTTCATCGGCGCCGGTAGAAACCCCTGCGGCAGCCGCGTAGGCAGAGCGCATCTCAATTTGGGAGAGGACAAGATCGAGCCTGCCTTGCAACGCGACCAGCCTCTGATGCGAGGCCAGTCGGGAGGACAGTGCCATGTGTAGAGATGCGAGCCGGGTGGTGAGGTGGGGGAGGGCCATGAGGTAGGAGGTATGAATGACGAGAATGGCGCGGATCCATTCGACGTTGGTGCGTACTTTTCCCGTGGCCGTTCCTCGGGCACGACCGTCTGCAGTAGGATTTGCGACGAGGCGGGAGACGCAATGTTCGAGCAAGGAAAGCGCGCGAGCTCCGGACAGGCGTTGGACGGTGGACCGGATGAGGAGCGGGTCCGAGTGGGAGAGGATGGAGGAGAGCAGAGCGGTGTCTGCCGAATGGAGGGCCTGGGTTAGGGCATGGGAGAGGGCGGGTGAGGATGAGAGAGGGTTGGAGGAGGGAAGTGGGAAGGGTGAGATGTCGTCTTCCTGTGCTCCGTCTTGCTGTTGTAATGTGTGCAGACTTGGATCTGACAACCCGTGCTGAGAGGAGGTGGCGGCTGCGGTCGTGTTGGAGTTGCCGTTGAGGTTGCCATTGAGGCGCTTGGAAGAAGATGCTGCAGCAGCGCGATCGCCGTCGTCGTGCTCATCATCGTCTTGTCCAAGAAGGGAGGCTGATCCGTTGACGAGCGGTCTTGGCAGTTGTTTCCTTTGGAGGTTGTTGTTGAGCAGCCGCTTCCCATTGGCTGTGGACTGGTTGATTCTGTCGCCTAGGGATGGCTCGTTGTTGGTGGGCAGGTTTGCAGTCTGATCTGGGAGAGCATCGGCGAGGGAGGAGAGTGCGGCAGCGTTGAGCTTGGATGATGAGGACGCTGAGGCTGAGGAACTCGGCGCCCGCTGAGTCTTTGGTGCGATCGCTGTGCGCTTGGCGGCTGGCGAGCCCGAGGAGGAGGAGGAGGAGGATCTGGCCATGTTGTCCCAGTCGTTTGCTGTGGTGTTCCTCCGCTCTTATGTACCAAACCTGACAGACTTCATCGGATCGTTGCGAAGGTCGAATTTTTTCTGAAGCCGATCTGGCGGGGAGCACGTGACTTATCTCTTTATCTTATCATGACCCTACTTGCTGAGACTCTGGCAGCACAGCCACAGTCATCTGCATGCATCATTCCTCAACCATCATCATCATCGTCGACCAACCAACCACGAAGATCTGCGCATACTCACACACCTCTCAATGACGACTCCCTCAGCCGCTCCTCGATACGATGGCCCACCAGTATCCCAGCCTCCACCGTCATCCGACGCCCTGCTCACAGATGTCGACGTCGTGGCCGCCTTCCACGCCATGCTCAAGGACGCCCTCGCACAGGCACGAGCAGAGAACCTGATCGACGATGAAATGCTCGAACAGGCGACAGTAGATGTCCAGATCAGCGGGCCAGCCCTCTGTCTCTGCTTCGCAGCCCTCCAAGCTGCAGGCTCACCACCCGCCATCAGAGCACCCGATGGATCCTTCATCCTCGACAACTCAAACTGCCCACCTTCCTTTCGCGTCTTTTTCCAGTCTTGGCAGGCCGAAGTGATCCCCATCCAACGGCTCCCAATCGATCTCAGGCACGACATGATCAGGCTCATCTGTGACAAGCAGCCACTCCATCCAGACCAGGTCGCCGCCCATCCCGATGTACCTCGGATCGTAGCCACCCTAAAGTCGATCTCGATCAACCTTCTCCAACGCAGGACTTTTCAACTGCTCTTCTCAGACGATCTACAGCACGCCTTAGACAATAGCGTACGCCCACGCTCGCCTCATCCTCCAGGCTCTCCCTCTGGCCCCCGCAGATCCGGTGAGAGCTCGCGCAGCAATCTATCAGACGGCACCGGGCCCGCCCGAGTACATCAATATCAACCACCCCCAGGCTACGAGCCTCCACCACCCACCTCGAACGTGCTTAATGCTGATCCACAACAGACATTTACTCAAACTCAAGCTCCGCCCCTGCCACCCGAGAAGACGCCTCTCCCCAGTCGACCTGCCCCTCCCGTCACTCCATTGACACATCCCGCACCCCCTCAATCTCAATCAAGACCAGTACCCGTGACACCCTTCCCAGCAGCGTCCAGAACAGACACACTCAGTGTCCCAGGCGCACCTTCCACAGACTCGACTGGATCTCTTCCCTCCGATGACCCCAACCTCCAGCTGATCCGCGAAACTCTACTCTCCGCCCTCGCAGACGTCCTCGCCACCACACCCTCAATCCGGTCTCTGCTCTCCCGCGGATCCGAATGGGCCTCACACGCTTACTTTGCTTGCCTCTGTCTTGCCATCCTCGAAGTCGCCCTCCATCGGGTCACACCCTCGGGCGGGGTCAAATGTGTCCAATTCGGCTCCGGTCCTCCCAAAATCATCGGGATGGGAGATTGTCCGCTCCAGCTGAGGAAGCTGCTTTGGGCACTGAGCAATATCGGCGCCAAGGTGCAGCTGTTGGCGCAGGATGATGACCTGGCGGCAATGAGGCTTGCAGAGGGCTCCTTTGATCAAGAACCGCACCACCAAGATCGACCAGCTTCTTCGGAGGGGCGGAGGAACGGACCGATCCGGGGAAACCCCCAACAACAACTACATCGACCCTCGTCTTCGGTTGACAACACGACGAACCGGATCGATCGGCTGCGCTACCGGCTTGAGAACGGAGTCGATCGAGACATTGCCGCACCGGTCAACACTCCTACCCCTGCTCGCACACCGGGCTCGGGAACGTTGCGGGTCCAAACAAACGTCACAGAGGTGTCGAACAACATCAATCAGCTTGCTCTCGGTAAGCTTGCCCTCTTCCTGCTCCGCCCTATTTTTACCGGAAAGGGGGTCACATTGTGATTTTCGCGTGCTGACAACTTTTTTTTACTCCTCTGCTAACTCTCACAGCCCTGTTCAAGATTCCCACTTTCAGGGAACGACAACGGGAAGCCTTCAAAGTGCTCCAAAGCATCGATACTCTCTGATCGTCTCTGTCACCAATACGCGTCCCCGATAAAGTCCCCTGTTTGTTTCTTCGTCTCCGGCTTCTCACTTCTTCATTATTTGCACATTTGCTGCGACCCCGATGAATGTCTGCCTACGCTCCTTGCACCATTACTCCTTTTGTAACGGATGCCACAAGCTCTCTGCATTTTGCATTTGGAACACTCAAGAAGTATGCCAACTTCATGCGCGCCTCGCATCACCCACACGCTGAAGAAGACAGGTTTTCAGGGGAGACAATGTCTGCAAAAGTCGTTTTGCTTTGGGTGTTGCATCAGACCCTTTTAGACTCTACTTGAATAGATGGACACATATGGGGCGCCCTGATGAGAGCAGGGAAGATTAAGAAGGTCGGAGGGAGAAATGGGGAACAGAAGGGTGATGATGCCATGGGAAACACCGTGAGCGCTGCTCAGTCAGACTCATCACTGTCTGCGTCGTCCTCGACCTCCTGAACATCATCATCTGTCCCGCTCTCGTCGTCATCATCTTCGTCTTCGTCCGCCCTCCGCTTCACACGTTCGCCGCGCATGGCCGCCATTTGTCCAGCAAGTCTGTGTGAGTGTAGGCAAAAAAGGGGCCAAAAGGGTGGTCAGCCGCCGTCCGTGGCCTAAACGGATGGGAGAACGCCTTTGTTTTCTGTTTTTCTCATATCTCAGAACTCACGTGTCCTCATCTGGGTCCGAGATATCATCCTCCTCCACATCTTCATCCAGCGCACTCGGGTCGTCCACCTTGAGCTTGACCGGCTTGGACGCGTCCGCACCCAGGTAGGAGTCTGAGACAACGAATGCTTGGAAAGTGTACAGCGCCGCTTGCGGGGGTGCTTGGAACTGGATCGAGAACGTTCGTACGCGGTCGGGTCCTATGTCGGTCAAGCGTGTCGGTTGGACGATGACCTTGTCGAGCTTGTAGTCGCCGATGAAAACCCACCAGTGAGGCTTGCGCTCCTAAACGAAGATGTTTCGAATTGTCAGAGCAATTCCAGACAAAAGAGATTAGAAAATTTGGTCAGTGAGAAACTCACCTCTAGGTAGTAAGGTGCCCGCGCATATCCAATGGGCTGCTTGCCCTCCTTCTCCTTGTCGTCGTTACGACCAAGCAGAGCATCCAGCTGGGTGTCCTCGTCACCCTCGCCGCCTGGTCGCACGTCAGAATCAGAGTTCAGGTTGGAATCCAGGTTGTCTGGCGCGATACCGTTGCGGAAGATCTTGCGGTTCGTGCGGAGTGGGGCTTGGCGAACCTTGATCACGAATTGGACGATGGAGCCAGTGGTCACGAGGCGCTCTCCGACCACTTTTGGTGTGTGTACAGATCGGTGTTCAGCACTGAGTCAACAATGCGAAGCTTCCTCCAACATCAGCGAATTCTTACCTTTGAAGTATGCGTCAACAAGCTCGATTCGGGGCCACTCGCCAGCCACCTTGACAACCTCGTCATACTGAGGCCCACTCAATCCACTTCCGGAACCGACGGCCAAGATTTTCCTCCTCTGCTCATCAGGCATATTCCAGAACCCTTGAACACCTTCCTTGCCCAGCTTGCTGCCATTGACCAATGCAGTCGCACGTTGGATGTTCAGGTGGGGCAGTTGCATCAGCTCCTGGACCTGTCTTGATTCGACGAGAGGCACGGCTTGGACGAGGGACTGGATGGTCTGCATGACCTCCAGAGTCTCATTGAGCCAACTGTGCGCCAGCGAAATGGACAGTATGCCGTTCAACAGTTGAGTGCCTTTTTGTCCGATCCGGTACAAATCTGAAAATTTCAAGGACGCGCGTAAGTCAGGCCTGATCTCCGACTACCAGAGGTTGGAGGCTCTTGAAGAGAGCTCAGACTGACCCTTATTCAGCTTTGGGTTCTTGCTGTCCATTCGCAGGAAGTAGGCATAGAGGAGAGTCAATGCGCGTCGGATCGATTGAGATTTGAACTGCGAGAGTTGTAACAGACGAGAAAAGATCAGCATTTTCCGACGAACTCCAACCTATGGCGTGAGGAATCTGTGCGGCTCACGCACCTCGGAGTCATCGATAAGCCACCAGCGAGGATCGTACTCCTCCAAAACGGACGAAAGCTCGGTACGCAGCGCCACAAAGTCCTCTTCGTACGGCAACTTGCCGCGCTTGTCGTATACGGGAGCTTCGAATTCTTGTGAGATAGCAATCATGGCGATCAGCCGACCGACCGGGGTGTCCTCACGCAGATTCTTGAAGAAGGATTGAGCTGTTGCGTTGTCGATACCGTCCTTGGTGCGGGATCGAGATCCATACCACCATTTGGCCTGTCGAGTTTGAGGACGTAGGTTACGATGAGCATGATTGCTGGTGGAGACTTAAATCTCCATGATAACTTACGACAAGGTATGGCAGTCCAATGCCGAACATGATCGCGTATGCGCTCAACACCCAAACGTTGTTCTGACCCTGGACGATCCAAGTGGGCAAAGCGATGCCCATGCTCATTTCCTGCCGTCCATCGGGATGGCCATAGAGCTCAAGGTTCTTACGAATGGTCTCATCGGTCAGGCTAAGGAGTGGGGAAAAGGTCAGTGAGTCGTTTATTCGCGCTGAGCAGTCGAGCACGGCAGGGCAGCGCAAAACGTACGACTTGTATGCCTTGGTGAGCTCAATAAACTTTGACTCTGCCCATTCCTTGGTCTCATTGGCTGCCAACTCGATTTTGTCCGGATGGCTGTTGAGGGAATGCGCTGTGAGCTGGGTGCGTACGGAGGTGTGTTAATCGCGTGCTGGTTGTGCACTCACAACTTGATGCTGAGCTTCTTGTAGTGTTTCTTGATCTCCTTCTCTGTAGCAGAGGTCTTGAGGTTGAGAATCGCAAAAGGGTCGTAGACGGCGTGGGTGGAGTTTGTTGCTGCGTTGGCGATCTTCTGGACGAGATATGCGACGGCTGCCCAGCCTCCGATGAGGAAGATGAACCTGACAATGTTTGGTAACTTACGTTGGTCAACTCAAAGAGAGAGAGAGAGAGAGGTTTGGTCGTGATTCTGGAAGGAAGAGCGAGACTGACCTTGCGCTGACCTGGGGATTGGTGATACTTCTTTTTCGTATGTTCTTGATTGCTTTGATCTTCTGTCCCTTGACATCGAACCAGCTCTGATGTCTCGCTGTTGCACGGATCAGGGTCAGCTATTCTGGCCACACGGCGACGGGGACCACCGATCGCGGAACTCACCTCGTTTTCCTGTGAGGGTGGTGTAGGTGAGGGGCACGAGAATGAGGAGGAGGAAGGTGAGGACAAAGGTGAGGAATTGGCCTCCTTCTTCGTCATACTTGTATTCGGACATGGCTTCTGTGTGGTGGAGGAACGCCGGTTCCTCGCTGTCGAGGTCAGGTTTCCGAGGGGTGAGCGACGAGCGTGATGGAGGTGCAGATTGGCCGTGGCGGGCTGGCTGGGTGTGTGAGCGACGAGGCCAGCAGGGGGCTGTTGCTTGATGAGGACGAGGTTGCCTTCGGGCTCGTGCTTCTGGAAGGAAGGGTAATCGTGGAGGCTTCACCTCGTAAAAGGGAAAGGCTGGCAGCAGCAGACCACGTGGTTTAAGCCTGGATATTCCACGAGGTGGGGCCTCCCCTCCCTTCCATCACAGAGACTGATGACGCTCATCACACTGCTCACGTCGCGCTCGCCCCAGAAGAGAAGAGGAGGGAACATCATCGATCGAGATCAATGTCGTCGCTCTTCAACGAGTCCCGCTCGGCCGCATCCATCAACCCGCTCGCATCCTCCACCGCCTTCTGGGCGGACGAGGAAGAGTCTCCATGGGGCGCACCCACCTTGCCTCCTCCCAGCTCCAGCACCACTTCCACCTCGACTGCTACGGCAACGCCTCCAAGAGCAGAAGCGTTGTCAGACGAGGTAGACGATGCAGATGGATTCGGCGCGACGACCTCCAACCCATTCGTGTCGTCCTTTAGCGGCTCATCAAACTTGCCCTCCGCTTCTTCTGCTCACAACAGCACCGCCTCGCCCAATTACACTCGACCCACCAACCTCTTCGGGGACAGCAGCGGATTTGATGAAGACGATGCCTTGCTAAGCAGCCCCTTTGCTGCTCCGCCCGCCGATCGATCATCTCTCTCTGCCGGTCTCAACAACAATCACGAAAGGGCTGCCGGCAGTCTGTACTCTTCTGGAACCGTCTCTAGCCCGCCATCCAGGAATGCCGGGCTTTCCACAGCACCCATCTCTCCTCCTGCTTTACAGCAGCATAAACCGTATCAGCAGCCAACACCACCACAGCAGCGCCAAGAGCGACAGCAGCAGCAGCAGCAGCAGCAGCAGCAACCTTACTCACCGCCGTACCAGCAACCTTATCAACACCAGCAGCCACAACAGCAGTACCAACAGCAACCTTATCAACAGTACCAGAACCATCAAACGTCGCCGCAGCACCAGCAACCCTACCAACAACAACATCGACCTCAACGGCCGTACGGTAGTGTCGGTCCCAACAGCCACTTTCACCAACCACAACGACCCAACCCTCAACAACAACAACAGCAGCAGCAGCAGACCCAGGCCGTTGCGGCTCCAGCCCCTCCTCCTATCCCATATTCTCCATTCGTCCGAGTTGACAGCCTCAACACTCGACGTGAGACTTTGGAGGAGATGTACGGGGTGCCGGAAAACTTCCTCGAAGTCGAGGTCAAGAATCCGATCACGCATGGTACGCTTCTCCCGCACACCATATCAGCGCGCACGTTATGCTGATGCAGGGCAACATGCTACTTCTGTGTCCACCAGGCTTTGGCAGGAAGATGTACACAGATTACGAGATTGTGACAAGGGTGAGAAGCAATCTTAAAGTTTCAACCGCTTTTGGGGGGCGGGGTAAGATGCTCACCTTTCCTGTTTTTCTCGACAGACCAACATTCCTGCTTTCAAAGTCCGCTACTCAACAGTGCGACGCCGCTATTCCGACTTTGAGTTCTTCCGTGAGATCCTCGAGCGCGAGACCACCCGAGTGAACATTCCGCCCTTGCCGGGAAAAGTCTTGACCAACCGGTTTTCGGACGAGGTCATTGAAGCGCGCCGAGAAGGCTTGGAGCGATTCTTGAGCATCGTCGCTGGGCATCCCCTGCTCCAGGTACGTTTCTTGGCTGTACTCCCCACCCATACCCCTTTCCAGAGTTGCTGCTCACTAACGCCTGCTTTCCCATGCCCTTCATCAGACTGGGAGCAAGATCCTGTCTGCCTTCTTGCAAGATCCCGCATTTGACAAATCGCAGTGGATGTAGGCTCTGAGCGCAACGCGGACCCAGTTCCCATTATCCGATATGGTAGCCCGTCCAATCTCTCGTCACCTTTGTATGGACTTTCCTTCCGAAGCCTCCTGTTCTCCGCCTATGCTCCGTCTACCATGCGTTCAATCTAACAAATCTTTTGAGTTCCTCGAACACGTGCCCAAGCCCTCGCTGCTATCCTACTGGCCGTTCAAAAACACGAACACTGTCGACTGGTGCATTCATTGATACGTCACATGGATTCACGCAATCTTAGATTTTGCTGTATCAAGCACACAGATACCATCCAAAGTCAGCGGCGTCGCTTCCAGTCCAGGACTCGGCCAAAGTTTCTGCCACACTCACGAGGCTTTGATCTGAAGGATGTCCTCATCTATCCATCGCACAACCTCGAACGCAACGCGCGCAGGTTGCTCCAGCATGGCCCAGTGACCGCAGTTCTGCAGCTCGGCGGGGCGGAATTTTGGTACTTGGTCGGCGGTGCCGTCCCACATTGTTCGCGGCAGAGCGCTGTCCTTGTCCGGGATCAAGCCGAGCACAGGGAACTCTGGTGTGAAGTCGACATCGGTCTTGCCTGGGGAAAATTCCGTTATGTCGCATCAACACACAAAGAAGTGTCCCACGTCAGTGAAATCGAAGGGAGCTTGGGCTGGGAATTCATTTCGGAATAGGATGAGACTACTCACCCTCATCTTCGAGTGCGTTGATATCCCTGATTCGGTACCAGTTCAACGGGCCGTCCATCTTGCCCTTGAAGAATTGGACAATCTCCTTGTTCTCCTCAGGAGTGTAGAGCGCCACGCCCGCGCTGGGCGGTTCGTCCTTGGCAGTCAGATACGCTTCCAACCCGCCCTCTTTGACCCAATCCGAAGATCGCTTCACGCCAGGGAACAGCCCCGGCCCAACAAAGATCATCTTGACGAAGCGTTCGATATTGTTTTGGATGATCTCTGTCGACTTGGGATCGTTGAAGAAGAGTTGGTAGCCAAAGTTGGGCAAGGCTTCGACGACCATGTTGAGCGGTACACCGAATGCGCTCGGTGGCATGTACGGCACGCAGATCGTGGCTACTCCGAGAACACGCTGAGGGTAGACTGAGGCGTATTTCCAGGCCAATCCAGCGCCCCAGTCATGAGCAACGACGACGACCTTGCCGCCCGTCTCGCCACCGAATCGCGGAGCGCCAATCTTGGCCCCGACGCCAGCTTTGGCATGATCCAGCAGGCCGTCCAAATCGATGCTCATCGACCGCATTCCAAATTCAGCAAGTCGTCCAGCCTTACGATCAGGAGTGGAAGTCTTGCCATATCCTAGCAGATCGGGCACGATCAGTCGGAAGCCGGCCGTGGCCAGCTGGGTAAACGTGCGGCGCCAGGCTTCGGCGCCGTGATCGGGGAATCCGTGGAGAAGGACGAGGTGGGCCTTGATCGGAGCATTTCCGGTGGGTCGGACGTCCAGGTAGTGGTACCGGGCCTGAGTGGGCGGGGCAGAAGGGTCGGAGGCTGGGCTTCTTGGTGGGGTCACAAAGTAGCGAGAGCTCTCGGTGTAAGCCAGGCTAGAAGCAGACATGACAAAAGTGATGTTCGAGTCTAGATGTCAGAGTCTACGGGTAGAGCAATCAGCACACGGGACAACAGTGGAATGGCACGTCGAGCTTGCGGAGGGAGAAGGATGCCCCTTATAACTACTTCCGTCTTCCCAGTCCTTGAGCCACGAGGTACTGCAGAGTCGGACGAGCGAGGTCTGTGCGGATATCCGACGGATTTACAGCAGACAAGGATGAAGGTGTCCCGGTTCATAGCCGGTCGCGAAAACACGTGGATGCCACGTGGTCACACACTCGACAAGCACCCACCTCCTCAAAGCGCTCGAGCCTTGGAACTCGCGGACAGCAGCTCCACCGTCGACCAACGCAACCTGCTCAAGTGCTGTCTCTGCCCTCAACGACCGAAGACTCCAACAGCCCGCCGTCTCTATCGCAGCAGTCCTAGTCTCGAAATCATGTTCGCCAACATCTCAAGACAGGGCAGTCTTCTCCGAGCGCTTGCGTTCCACACATTCATCAGCCTCCTCCTCCTCACATTCTCAGCAACAACAGCATCAGCAGAGCAAGTACACAGCGACGAGGACGGGCCAGGGCCAAGATTGGTGCGACGCGCAAAAGTCGAACCTATCCAGGTCTCATATCCTAAGAAGGGACTCCTGCACAATTATCAAGTGAGTTCCCCCACACGCTGAATGCCTGGACAGGAGGTCAATGTGTTACCGCCTCGACAGCTGACCTCCTCGTTCCCTGATTCTTTGAATTCTCACTCCGTCTAGTTCCTGTCTCCCGGCCTCCTACTGCCAATCCTCGTGATGGGCGCCTTTGTCGGACCCGTCGTTCTCTTCGTCGTCGCTCGTCTGTCGGAGATCGGAACCCCTGACCGACTCGGCGCGGAGCCCAGGAAAACACCCGGCTCGGAGAAGAAGAACCAATAGATCAAAGTGAAAGCTTATGTTCGTCCACAAGCACCTTGACAAGAAAGAAGCGGGACACTGATCGGCATAAAGCTTGGAAAGAGACTCCAGCAGTACTGCACATCGAGAAAGCGTGCCAGCTGTCCACCTAGTCCACCCTCTGTACATTTCGTCTCTCTTCGAAACCAATCCTACACCTGGCAAAAGCAGTCTCGAACGACCGTTTGAACGAGATGACTCAAACAAGATCAATGTATACCACAAGGGAAGTGCTCGTTTCAAATCATGGGGGCGTGGCTAGAGAAGGGAAGGAAAGATTCTATTTGACAGGGTTCAGAACTGGTGAATCCGGAACCGGAAGCGATAGGTGATGAAGACAAAAGACAACGCTTTGCTGTCGTCCCTTTTTGGGGAAAGAACGTCATTCAAGACGGATGGTGTAAAATGCTGAAGAGAATAACTCCTGTGTGGACAGTGAGGTCGAGGCAAGTATAGGGATGCCCCTCTCCTGTCGTAACGGACGAGAAGCTTGAGGGAAACGAACCAGGTTCGCGGGCTCGCTCTGATTTCCTACGTCTTGGTGTAACGCCGCTTTGAGCCTGCACGGGGCCAGGCACTCCCACTGACACCGCCATCCGAGACCCTCCACCACCCAAATTCTTGCCCCTTGTAGATGAAGTCGTCGGCGTGTTGGCCTTTGTGCGACTTTACGCTCGAAGGAGGCAGCTTGCCGACGTTGAAGGAAGTGCTGCTCTTGGCCCTCGAAGCGGGCGCAACGTGAGCCTTGCGGTCTGTACCACTGCTGCCGGTCTCGGGGGCATTCTGAGTGGGCCTCACAATGTGGGGCTTGGCGTTTCTGGAAGGTCGGAAGCCGTCACGTTGGGCTGGAAGCTGGCTGTCGCTCTCGATCGCGTCTTGCTTCTATGGAGGCAGACAAAAGTCGTCGAGAGACCAGGTCAGTAGCTCGTCGATGGATAGAGATGGTCAGCTCCCCAGACTCACAGATGCGGAGGACGCGAGGGCTCCCTGGATGCACAAGACCACGAAGGTGGATAGGAGAAGTTGGGCTTGAATTTGCATAGTCGGACGTCAGGGTGGTCTAATCAAATGGGAGATGGGAGGCGTGGACTGCAGAGACTGTGCCAGGCTTGGTCTTGGTCCGGCGCCAATGTACAGCCCTTATATGGTGGGGTGAGGGCCCGGCCAATGCGTGCGGTCTACTGCCTAGAGAACAGGTCGGGAAGATCTGTTGGCAGCAGAAAAGAGAAAGAAGAAGGAGTGAACGCTACGAGCACGGGTCGCAAATCTCTGATCCTGGGCAGTTTCAGCTCCGAATCCGCGAATGTGTCCACAGGCCTGTTAATGTGCGGAGTCTGGATGGAAGGAAAGATAAGGAAGCGATACACTGACGTTTGGATCTCCTGCTGTCAGTTGCATCTGGTTCCTGAGCAAGAGTGAGTAGCGCCTGGGCCGGAGAGAGACAGCGCAGACAGCGGATAGATGCGTCATGTGTGCAGGTAACATTCACGCGATGCCAGCACGTTCCTTCAGCTGATGCCACCGCGAGACCGGGAGTTGTTCCCCGTCAAAGCGACAAATGAGATCTCCGGCCGCTGGCATCGCCAGGAAGTCGCCCTCAGGGTCGGAACAAGAGGGGCCTTAGCCACCTATTGGTCGCCGGGGTTCGTGCCAGCACAACGCTTTCTGAAGACGAGCAGACACCCTAGCGGGGTAAAGATCCATTTGGCGCCTCGTGACATGCTCTGGAAAAGCTTGGTCCGTTTCGAATCGAACAAGGCGACAAAGAATGTCAGCGCCAAAACCTGCCAGCAAGTGTGCATATGAGGTGAGCGACGGACTGGATGGGGAGGATCCAGAGTACGTAAGCGGATATCGTGTAAATTTCACCTCATTTCACCATGTATCAGCCACCCAGGCGCGCCCTTCGTCCAGTTTCAAACCTGTGTTTGTCCGACTCAGAAACGTCCACCAAGTCAGTGCGAACCACCTCGGATCACGGGCGGCGAAATTGTCGAGGTTCATGTCGTTGATTCGTCAAGATTTCGTGAAAGACCAAGAAGAAACTGAGGAAACTATGAGTCTGGAAGAGAAGATATTGAGAGATGAGTCCGTGGGAAGGAAACCCCGTCAAGTGTCGCGATGCTGTTGGTTTCTGTTTGTTGGAAGAAATTTGCTGTCGAACTTTTTGTTGATGTTGGAGAGTCGTGCGTCAATAGGACGGATACAGGTTTCACAGAAATCTAGAGGATTGAAAAGCCGTTGTGTGCCCTGAAGAAGATTACCGTGCCCAAAGACTGCCCAAGACAGCCTGAACCCATGCAAGCCCGTTCATGGTAGGTACCGTGGCCATCGAGAACAGGCCGCCCACCGTTTTGGAGCTGGCACCGGACAGAGATCCAATCGGCTGGCCACCGAGAGCGCCGTGAAGTGTCTGGAAGCTCAGCGCGATCAGGTTCGGAAGTCCGTCTCCTGGTGGGTTTTCGGTGTCGCCAGAGGCAGGCGCGAAGAAGAAACCGGCTATCAAGACCAGATAGGACAGGATACAGATACTGCCAAAGGGACAAAGAGAGGTGAGCAGCCGGACAGTACGCAATGAATGCTGAAGAAGAAGAGACGAACCTGCCACGGTAATAATTCGACCGTGCCTCGATGTACGTGTAAGTGAGAAGGAAAACGGAGAAGATGATGGCGATGACGTCCCACCGAGGGAAGATCAAAGTGAAAATCGAGTCGACAATCTCGCCAACCTTGTCGTGGTTGTAATACGCCGAGAATGCCACCATAGCGGGGATCTGAATCAGACAGACTTGGAGCGCATATGCAGATCCGATCTCCATTGACAGCGCAATGTTGCCGTTGATCGCGAAACTCATCGCGTTCATGAACTCCGTCGTGTTGGGAACGAGCGCGAAGAGGGTGATACCCAAAAACTTCTCATCGATCCCCGAGCCTTTCAGGACGACATCGACCACATCGACAAGAATTTCGGCAATGATCGCGTACAGGACTGTGCATCCGAGCAGGACGCTGACAGAGGTGCCTCGGCTCCATGAAGGCGCATCGTGTCCGCCGTGTTCACCACCCTCGGCCGCGTCTGGCTCGGCTTTGGACAGGTGTCTCTCAGCAGCGAGATGACGTGGTACGGCCTGGTTGGGGTGAGGCGTGGCAGATGCCGGAGCTTGCTGACCAGATGCTGCACGAGAGTGCTCCTGCATCGCATTGTGGAAAGCACTGGCAGTAATCGCGACTGCTCGAGCGTATTCCTCCTGTGAGATGTTCTCGGGCAGTCGAAGCGGCGGGAGAGCTTCGGAAGCAGATCGGCGATTGTCCAGAATTCCAGATCGACTATTCACGCTCCCGATGTTTTGCTGTTCGCTACCTTGGCCTTGGTGGCTAGTCTGCGTATGTGTCCTCGTGGTGGGCAAAACGTGTTGAATCGCAGAGATTGGCAAGAGGCGCTTGTAAATAGATGCACGCTGCGCGGATGGAAGTGAAGCCATATGTGCCGCTGTGGATAACGAGTCATGATGAGGAGCAGAGCCAAGAATCTGCTGGGCTGCTTGTGCATGTACGGGCTGAGGATTCTGCCAGATCTGCGAGGCGTGTGTGCGAAGTGAGAACCAGAGACCGATACCGTAGGAGAGGACCAGTATCACTGTACAGGTGTACATCAAGCCTTTCAGATTCGTCTGGAAGAATGGGTCGCTAGAGGGTGGGACATGTTGGTAGTAACAGCGCTTGCAGGTCCACATTTCGCCAGGGACGGAGTCCGTCGGGCAGCCCTCGCATGTCAATTGGAATGTTCCGTAGATTTGGTAGAACAAGGTCGGGGTCAGGATACCGATGATGGCCATGATCAGCATCGTACTGGTCACGCCTGCCGAACGCGCGTTGAACCTCTGCTCTTTTCGCCTTGTCGCACCGGACACCATCGACAGACCTGGCATCAATAGCACACCGGCCAAGATGGAGCCCACGATAGAACCTTCGACCAGCCGAGCCTTGTGCTGTGTCAGCGCGAGCGCATACAGGATGATTTCGATAATTGAGCCGAAAGTCGCGTTGATGACTGCACCCATTCCGATCGAACTCTGTGCCGAGATACTTGCGACGGCCATGCCGATAAAGTACGACAGCGGAATGACACTACCCAGCGAGAGGAGAAAGATAAACGTGTGGCTGGTGATGAGCGCCAACGGGCCCGTGGTGATCCCGCGGTGCTCGACGTACTTCTCCAGCACGAAAAAGTCTAGAATCGTGAATCCAATGACAGGAAGCAAGTTGATAAAGATGATGTTCACGCCGCCGACCGTGTACTTGTAGTATTGCAGGCCGAGAGCTCTGTACGTGCAGAGCAAAATCTTGCCTTTGCGGTGACGAACCATGTTCCCTTTACCCTGAAAGCTCTTGGAGCGAGGCGCCAGCTGGCCAGGTCGCAGTGGCCGCCACATCTTCTTTGCCAGCTTCGACGCCGCTGCCGCGTCCGGCTTCTTGATCAATCTCGAAGAAGCGGCGCTGCTCGCAGTGGTATCGTGACTACCTTCACCGGTAGCAGCCTCATCGTCCTCATTCTCCTCTGCAATCGCATGCTCAGGCAACGACACGGTCGAGGGTGGCTTGGGTGCGGAGCGGAAATGCAGCGCCAGAGGACGCTTTGCCAAGTTCTTCAGCAACACCCAGGTGAGCTTACCCATGGGCACTGAGACGACCATGCCCCAGCACAACAGGCAAACAGCGCCCATGATGGGCGCAAGCAGCAGCCAGAATGCAAACCCGTAAACAATGGTGCCCAACGCGCGCTTAGATCGGCCGACGTCTTGGCCATCCTCGTTGAGTTCATAGCCATACAGGCTCGAGATCTCGTCTGGGCGAGGAACGCTTTGATTGGGTGGAGGGTCCAAGAAGGGGTCCTCCTCATCATGACCATCGCCTCCCGTGGCGCCATAGTATTTGTTGTTGGGCTCGCTGAAGCGCAAGGATGTAGTCTCGCTCGGCATACGGCGAGAGCCATAGGGGCTCATGCCAGCCGGTAGGGTGGAAGACTGATGACCGTCCCGGCCGGAGCCTCCCGACGAACTGCTCTCTGCCTGTTGCTCCTCGTGAGTAGCACGGGCCAAAAGAGCAGCATCGGATCGTCGCAATGTGTCATTGCTAGTGTCCGCCTCGAGGTCGAAGCCCTGGTACGACTGAAGTTGTGGCGCCCTGCCGCGGAATGTCGTCTGACTGTCGGAGCGCTCCTGGGTCGACGCACGCGAATTAAAAGGGATCCGATGGGAGTGATCGTGCGGCCATCGAGCGGCGACAGGAGTGAAGGGCGTGGTGGTGTACCCGTCCTCGTCAGCTCGCGCGTCCGAACGGTCCCGTGCATGGCTGTTCGCATTCTGTTGCAGTCGAGCGTAGTGGGCAAGATATTCTTCCTCGAATGCATCGGCGTCGGGCAGGCGGGCATCGTCGCCGTCTCCGACTCCGGAAAACGGTAGAGCGCTGTTGCGATCGCCGCCGAAGGGGTGGATCTCAACCTCGACGTACTTTCCAAAGGGCCAGAAGAGGTAGCCGCCAAGCTCGCGTATGACACGAGAGTACCTCGCCCCCCCAAGAGGGATGATCCGTAAGAACGCGGCGATGATGAAGCAGAGCAAACTGAGCCAGAGACCGAAGAAGATGGTCCAGAGCACGTTGCCTGGCAGTAGATGACGTTCGGCAGCGGCGGATGGGATAGAGTGCAGCGCTGTCTCTGCATTACGAGTGACGGAACGACTCTTTTTGTACAAAGCTGGCTTCCAAATGGGCAGACCGAAGGGGTGCTCGATGTTGATTGCATCTTGACGATCTTTCAGCGTGTACTCAACATCACCGTTGTCGGAAAGGTCTTCAGGAGAGGGCGTCTCGTCGGCGTCCTCATCCTCGTCGAGAGGCCTGATTTCCTCTTGGTTATGGAATCCTGCAGCTGAGCCAGGGCGAATGGCGCCAAGACGGGGAGATCGAATCTCATCGTCCAGCGCATGACCTCCGTCGTCGCTGAAGACTGAGCCACGCCTTGCCTGGGGTGGCTGCAAGGACGCTTGCTGTGGCCCCTGTTGCTGCGTCGACTGTTCGGTGACCAAGCCAGTGAGCGTGTCACGTTCCTCATCTTCATCATGTTGGGATGAATGCAGGTCTGAACCTTCGTCATCGGTGACAGTCGCAGTTGTGAATGTCAGTTTGGAGCTGGGCGCAACGCTACTGGTCGTGGTCGGAGCGCCAGTCATCGGCAGACCCTCAGGCGCAGCGTCGGCATTGCGCAATGCAGCGGCCTCCTTTTCCTTCTTCTTCTTGAGTGCCTTTTCGCGCTGGCGTTGCTTCATGCGACGACGGACAAGCTCCTCACCGCGGTCGAGGCGTTCGACTTCGTCATCTTCCTGATCAAACGGTCCGAATCGACCATCGTCATCATCATCATCGCCGGAGCCTGGGTTTCGGTCTTCGCGGGCCAGACTCTGGCGACGGGACTTGGACGTGTTGCGATCGGTGCGGTCACGCTGTTCAAGCCTGGAAATGGAGTGACGACGCTCTGTCGGGGGCCGACTACGTCCACTTGCCCGTGATGTGCTACCAGCACGCGCATTTGCAGCGGTTCCCTGAGACGACTGTCCGGTCTGGGAGGCAGCATATGCGCTTCCGCTGAGATGACGGTCGAAAGCGGAGGGTGGAGGTACATTTTTGCGATCGCGCTGTCCGGCGCTACCGAGATTGGCACTAGCGGACATGCCTCTGCCCTTGCTCAGCCTGCTGCCTGGTCGGAGGTCGGAGCTGCCGAGATCTGTGCCGTCGTAGTCTTCATCGCCTGAGCTGTACTCGGACAAGGACAGACCCGAGATGTCGGAGGGTGCGTACGAGACGGCTCTTTGGGTGGAGGAGGTGGCCGGGTTGCGAGCCAGTGCACTTGCAGAGAGCGGTTGAGGCTGTTGGAAAGAGGCCGAAGCCGGGATGCTGCCCACTTTCGGAGACCGAGGGGAAGGGCCCTGGAGCACCTGGGACTGTGTGGGAGTGGTGCTGAGGGATGAGTAAGCTTGTGCCTGCTCTGCAGAAGGAGACTGTGGCTGATCGCGATTGCTGTTGTCGATGTTGGTGGCTTCTGACGGTCGGGTCGGGGACTGTGGGCCTGAGCCGGTCATTCTGCCAGTGGAGGCTGGTCTTCCTTGACCCTGCGCAGGAGTGGTGGGTGGTGGGGTCATGGCGTGAATCTAGATGGAAAGGGTTCGCTGAAGTCTAAGAAGGATGCTGTCTGCATCGACAGGGAGCTTTGTGAGATGCGCGAAACAGTGAAACCGCTCCCCCTGTCGGGTGCACCCTGTGATGTGCACTCACTGTATCTACGCGTGTGAGTGGAGAGTAAGCGCGTGGCCCATCTGCCGCCCTTGTCCAGAAGAAGACGAGCGCGTGGTTCTGGGCGGGATGCTGGGATCCTCCTGCCGCTTGTTGTATGGACTTGATTGAACGCACGAGGAGGAGTGTTGGACTTTGCCGTGTTGATGCTCTCCGTCAACGGGACGACGGACTCAGGGGGGAATCGCGATTGCCCCAAGAACGAAGCCAGCCGTTCCATCAGCTCTATTTTGAGCAACCTTGCCCGATTTGAGCCACGTGGTGTGTCTCGGCCGAGATATCGCTAAAAGGCTCCGAGCAAAACTTGGAGCACCGAGTCCCAAAATTTTTGGTCGAAGGTCGGCGGCGGCTGGTTGGAGTCAAAGCAAAGCCGGCTTCCACTACGAGACAGAAGCCAGCAGGAGCCTTCCAGCAAGGCAGACAGAAGGACAAGATGAGGGAACCTAACGACTTCATCATGACGCTCGACTCGGACGAGGAGCAGATCCTGAGCGACGTCGAGGCAGGCGAGCCCAAGCAGCAGCAGCAGACCCAGCAGGATCAGCTTGCCTCCATATCGGGCAGGAAGAAGAAACAACCAAAGGAGAAGATCATCGGCACAGGCAAAGGTTCATCCAACAACAAGTCGGCAGTGGCTACTGGGGCAGACCTCCAACTCGACTCCAGCTTCAACTTTGACACCCTGGCCGGTGATGACTTCGCAGGCAATGGCTCTAGCTCTCTCCACGCAGTCGATATCAATACCTTTGGATCCTCCTCTTCCTCTTCCAAACCTGGCGCACACGTACTGGAAGACATTATCGAACGTAGGAGAACAAAGCTCGGGCCTCTTGCCATCAAGCGCAAGGGCAGCGACGATGAAGACTCGGACGAAGACGAGCTGGATATTCACGATGTCCAGGCTCTCGGCGCCGCAGCCGATGCCAATCTCGAGCTCACAGACTCAGAGGACGATGACGAGCTCGAATTTGGCGCTGGGGCTAGGAAAAAGGGGTTAGAGGAACTCAGGGTGGAAGACGAGGACGGGGAGGATGAGGACCTAGACAGTGACGAGGAGGAAGACGAAGAAATTGATGAAGATGAAGAGTCGGCCTCAGACTCGGACGAGGAGGAGCCGGAGGAGGATGCCGCTGTCAAAGCACGGAAAGACGCCTATTTTGCCAGTCCGGACGAATCTCAGTCCCAGACCAAATCCAAGGGCAAAGCAAAAGCATCGGCAAACGGAGGAGACGACGAAGAGGCTCTCTTCTCCTCCTTCCAAGCCCTCAATCTGTCTAGACCCCTCCTTCGTGCGCTCACGACCCTCAACTTCACCAAGCCCACGCCTATTCAGACTCGTACACTACCCATCGCGTTAGCAGGAAAAGATCTTGTTGCGGGAGCCGTGACTGGTTCCGGTAAAACGGCCGCTTTCCTCATCCCGACCCTTGAGCGTCTGGCCCATCGTGCAAAAGGCTCGTCTGGTCAGAACGCCAAAACGCGGGTTGTCGTTCTGACTCCCACCCGCGAGTTGGCCATCCAATGTCACAATGTCGGACGGGCGCTGGCTCAATACACAGACATCCGCTTCTGTCTCTGCGTCGGAGGTCTCTCGCTCAAGGCACAAGAGGCCCAACTCAAGCTTCGGCCAGAGGTTGTGATTGCAACACCGGGAAGACTGATCGACCACGTCCGCAACACCCAGTCGTTCTCGTTGGACGACATTGAGATCCTGATCATGGACGAGGCCGACCGGATGCTCGAGGAGGGTTTCGCTGATGAGTTGAATGAGATCGTGAAGAGCACTCCCAAGGGACGACAGACCATGCTCTTTTCGGCCACAATGACGGACGACGTGGACGAGCTGGTCAGACTCAGTCTGCGGCGACCTGTTCGACTCTTTGTTGACTCCACCAAGGCGACAGCCACCAACCTTGTCCAAGAATTTGTGCGAGTCCGAAGCGGCAAAGCGTCGGCGGACGAGGAAGGTGGTGATGCTCTCAACCTCAAAGGTGAAGCGATCCGACCCGCTCTCCTCCTCACCCTCTGCCTTCGCACCTTCACTGCTCGTACCATCATCTTTGTCCGCTCCAAGAAGCTCGCCCATCAACTCACAATCGTCTTTGGCCTCCTCGGTCTCTCCGCCGCCGAGCTGCACGGTGACCTCTCCCAAGAAGCCCGAATGAGCAGTCTCGAGCAGTTCCGCAAGGGAGAAAAGGACTTTTTGATTGCAACCGATCTAGCCAGTCGTGGTTTGGACATTCGAGGAGTGGAGACGGTGATCAACTTTGACATGCCGGCGAGCTGGGAGATGTACATCCATCGGGTCGGTCGCACGGCTCGTGCAGGCCGGAGCGGTCGTGCTGTCACCCTTGTCGGCGAGGCGGATCGGCGATTGCTCAAGACTGCGCTCAAGCACTCACCTGCGTCCAATATGAAGCAGCGTGTGCTGCCCAACGACGCAGTCAGCTCTGTGGCCGCAGAGCTTGAGCGACTCAAGCCCGAGATTGAGGAGGTCTTGAGGGAGGAGAAGGAGGAGAAGGCACTTGCGATTGCGGAGATGGAGGCCCGGAAGGGTGAGAATAGGATCAAGTTTGAGGAGGAAATCATGGGCCGGCCCAAGCGAACCTGGTTCACTGGCGAGAAGGAGAAGGAGGCTGCCAAGAGTGAGTTCCGTTCTTGGGCATCCGAATGCGAGAAAGGCTACTGAATCGCTACTGATCTCTTTCCTCGTTTGATCAGCACTATCCAAGGCCGAACATCTGGCAAAGGTTGACACTCAGAAGGCGAAGGAGAAGAGAAAGGTGCGCAAACTCGATCCTGTGCATGGCCCAGAAGGCGAACGAACGCTGATCCTTTCCCTCTTGACTCACACCTGCAGAAGGAAAAGTTTGAGAAAATGACACGAAGACAGAAACGTGCACGTCTCGCCCGAGATGAGTACGAAGCAGAAGGCTTGGCAGTGAGTTCCAACCCCAGCACCAAGATGTTGGCCAAGCGCACAGTTGGGTGACTGATCACCTTTGTGTGATGTTCTCATGGGATCGTCCTGCAGAAAAGCACCGACGCAGCCGTACGGTCAGCGAAGAAGTCTCTTCGGCCCAGCGAGCTCGGCGATCCCGACAGCCGACCCAAGGATCTCCGCCTCCAGAAAAAGGCGAGCAAAGAGCGAGTCAAAGCAAAGAGGAAGAAGACGGTCAGCAGCGTGTCGGCTGCGATCAAGGGTAAGGGTACCGGTGCTTTCAAGCGGGACTTGGGTGAGCGACGGTCAGGGTCTGCTGGCGGAAAGAGCTCAGCTGGGGGAGGCGGGGGTAAAGCGTCTGCTTCTGCTGGAAAGGGCGGCAAGCCTGGTGTTGGTAAAGGGGCGAAGGGAAAGGGCGGCAAGCGTTGATGGCAGATCTCGTTCCTCCACCTTAGTTCAAGTCATACCAGATCGCATACATCCGATGTTCACAGCAAATCGCTGTTGCAAAGCGGTCATACCTATTCTGAAAGTGAGACCTGTCTGCCAATGAGTGTTCATATCATGCCTAGTTCACAAAGTGGTGCGTTGAAGAGTTTCTGGAAGCACAATAACAGCGAGGCGAATGAGCATGAGGGAGAACGCATCACGACACGGTGAGCTCAGGAGGTCGCCTTGACCGCCGCCACCGCCTGCGACCCAAGAGTCTGCGCCGTTCTTTCTTCAGGAACCAGATTCACGACGGGCTCTGGACGCTTCGCGAACAGGATCTTGCGTTTGATGAGACACTTGACATCGTACCAAACTCGCGGTTGTCGCGCGTGTCGCCTCCTCTTGAGCGGTCGAGCGGTCGCCGTGCTGTCGTCGGCTGCTGCTGCTGCTCTGTAGTCCTCCTCTTCCCCATCCTCGTCATCGTCGTCGTCGTCGTCATCATCATCCTCGTCGTTGTCATCCGCGCGCGTGTTGCTCAGCATTTGCGATGTTGGGTTTGATTTGGAGGGCGACCCGGTTGGAAAGCCTTCTCTGCCGTCCTTTTTCTGAGCGTGACAGGGTGAGCTGTCCGGGGGAGGCGGTGAGCTACTAGCTGGTCCGCCTTCATCCCCCTCCCCCTCAGCAGCCCTCTTTTTTCTCTTCCTGTGCGACGTCAGCCCATCGAGTCCGTGACCTCCGTCATCATCATCATCGTGGTCTTCGTCCTGGTCAAGATCATAACCACTGTCCAGATCGCTCGTCCAAGGCGCTTCGAGCCAGCGCCGTTTTGCGGAGGGAGAGGAGTCGATCGACACTGGTGGCTCGCGTGAGAACTTTTGCAGCACGGCGAGGGGCTGGTGTAGATCGACAAATTTACCGTAGAGTCGATGATGGGAGACTAGCAAGACTGGCTTGTCCTGAGGTAATGCGAAATCGTGTCAGATACGCACCAGCACATGCATGAAGCACGGCAGAGCTGGCTACTCACACCTTGAGGGCCTTCGAAGGTGAGGGTGCCAATCATCTGGGAGGTGGACGGATCGAGACCTTCAAGCTCGAGCGACCCTTGCAGCTCTATGAGGATGAGCTCGCCGGTGCCAGCGAGCTTTGCGATTTGTGGACATGCGATCTCAGGGTCGACGCTGGAAGAGCTGCCAGCAACTGCCGGCATTGGAAGGCGCACATCGATACGCATGTTGTACGCTGCTGTAGAAGCTTCCTTTCGTTGTTGTGTCGGTTTCCTTTGGGGATTGTTATGATTGAAGTTGGGCTGCTCAGACGCGTCGAGTTTTCCCCTTGGACTGAGACGCGTCGCGACGCGAGGTGTTGGTTTTCGGAGCTCCGCGGTTGTTCTTCCCCTCCGTCGTGGCCAGTCGGCAGTCACGTTCTCGACCATGATGTCCCAGCTCCACAGGCAGACGGAGCTCCACTGGGAAATGCACAGCACCTGTTCAGTCCATCTATCAAAGCTGCGTCGACGACGCCCGTTGCTACTCACCTTCTTGATTTGAAAGCGCGGAGGCTTAGACGAGCCTGCTGTGTCGACATCCCTCTCGTCAGTCATGCTTGCTTTGCTGTTTGACGAGCACCAAAAGCGCCTGATGAGACCGACAACTGCTGAGGGACGTCCCAATTATGCGCTAGAGCACAGTACTGTACCTCTGATGCATACAGCACGCCGCCTTTCGTCTATATCAACTGACGCCTTCTATCTATTGCCTCCTGCTCATATCTTCATCCTCAGCTTCAGCGTCCTTCTTCTCACAGGCCGGCCATTCAGTTGAATTCCTGTCTCTGTCCCTCCCGCTGGCCCTACTGGGCGGGCGGAGCCACTTCGAACTCAAAATTCTTCCCTCCTCATTCTTCCTCGAGCCTTGCCTACTGGAGCGCCTCAGCTTGCACCTCGCAGCAAGGACGCAGAAGACTCCAAGGGTGCTGGTAAGCCTACCGACCCTCCGGGAAAGAAGAGAGTCCGAGCGACTTCGCTGTTCTAGTCCACTTACGGCTTCAATCAATCTGTTGCCCGTCGCGTTGTTCACTTTGCACGGACGAAAGGTGAATACCAAGTGCTGCAATCCTATGTTGTCTCCTTTACCCATCTGTATGAAATACTCGAATGACTGACAGTCTTACCAATGTAACCTCCTCGTGTTGTGCTCCAAGAGCTGCTGCTTGACCGCCTCGTTAGGCCCGAATCCTGGCCTGGAGCCTGGGCTGCTTGCTTCTGCAGAGAGTGTGCTGAAATGTGTTTCGTGCCTTTTGGCGCGAGTTGGTAAAAAGTCAACCAAACAAACCCTGAGATTCGATCCTGCTGGCCGTTGCTGTTGCTCTGCACGACAACATGCAACTCCTGGAGTTTTCCCAGACTGCTCAGCAGATGATAGCACGCTGTCACTGTCTTCCAGCTGTGAATACCGGAGACGGGCCTTGGGAAAGGCCTTGTTGTCCAGGCGCAATCCTCTGCGTCGCGCATTGATACATCGCTCGCCGGTTCATCCCGCCAAGGATGGGAGACGAACACATCCTGTGGGAATGGCAACTAGCCAGCATGCTCACGCACACTCTGATTCACCATCCAGGCGCAACACCTGCTTGCTCTGAGATATACATTACAAACAGCTGACATTGCCATACCGTCCTGTCTTTCCTTCTTGTCACCCACAGCCCAGTCGACGCGATCTGGTCGGGTCCGTGAGGAGCCAGCTATCCATCTTGTTGCCAGCCAGAGTGGAAGCCACGACAGGCTTTGGACCCTTCTCAAGGAGGCTCGGGTTACACACAACTCCCAAGGCGACAACCCAACTCCTTCACGCTGTGTGCAATGGCAGACCGGCAGGGTCTCCACGACGATCGGTTGCACACTTCCAGCTCCTACTCCTGCATCAGCCAAGATCCGCATCAGCCTCTCAGGAGAGACGCGACAAGCGACAGCGTCTGCACTCAGGTATTCCCAACACCTTGAGGAGAATGATCAAACAGAGTTCCGCAGCACAGTGCTCCAGCGCAACGGTGCAGGAACAAACAGACTTCTGTGTGGGCGCAGGGTGAATCAGCTCTGGCATGCGCCTTCGACTCGCCTTCCTGCGCTGCAGTGCATGGCCCCCCAGCTGACCGGCCCAGCCTGAGCACTTCTCCAGTCTCTTCCCATCCTGCTACATTGGCCGCCATACGGCTCCCCTCTATGCCTTCTGTAGCTCCCAAAAGGCATAAAAGAAGGACCCCCAAGGCCCCAATCAGGATCTTCCCCTCTCCTCTCAACATCAAGTCTTCTCTTCCTTGGTCCCTTGGCGCCACCTCGACCTCAACCTCGACCTCGACTTTGGCATCTCCTTCTTCGTTTCCTTTGCTGATCTCTTCCCTTTTCTTTCCTTTTCTTTCCTTTTCTTCCTTTCCTTTTTTTTTTTTTCCTGTGCTCGCGGACACACACACTCACGGACCGGACTTCAGTTGGGTAGCCCTACGGTGGGCCCCGTGTCCACGGATTCACGGATACGACGAACGGCAAGAGTCAAGCCGATACCATGTGAGCCGATCCCTTCCGACATCGGCCCCGGCCCCGGCCCTATCCCCGATCTCGACCTCGACCTCTAGAGATCGGTCCACATGGTGTCGACTTGACTCTTGGGGTTCGTCGTATCCTCGTCGTGAATCCCTGGACACTGGACCCATCGTGGGAATGCGCAGCTGAAGCCCGGTCCGTGAGTGTGTGTGGTACGCTGCTGACCCAGGGCGGGAGGATACCTCGGGGGCCCGTCTGTTCGTCTTAGTCGCGTCACTCCCTTGACCACTCTGCGACCTCGTCCCCCACTTCGACTGGGAGGCCAGAGCGGAAGGGAAGTGGGGAACGAGGTCGCAGATTGGTCAAGGGAGTGACGCGGCTAAGACGAACCCCTTCGGAAGGGGTGAGTCTTTTTCTCTTCTCCACTTCTCATCCTCTTGCATACATGGAACTGACTCGTGAAACTTCTCCTCCCCATCACTCTCAACCCCTTCGGGGGTCCCATCTCATCTTCCACAGTTGTTTCCATGCCTCGCGATCATGTACTTCCATAGATGCACATGCTTTCAATTCAACTCCCTTCCCTTCCAACATCATGTTCCTTGCCTCGCTGCTGATCGAGGGACAACTCTACGTCGTGTACATGTCAAGGCCTTAGCCCTCATCATCGTCCTGCCTGACCGCAAGCTCATCAGACGGCACGAAGACGAGGCGATCGAGCGCGTGCATGCGCTGGAAACGGGAAGGTGCTCAGAAGAGGTGGAAAGCTGTGGTCGCACTGTGAAGACAGAGATCTGCAGAGATAGGACTTTGATTGTTCTTTCATTCTAGAGGAGGGCAGAGTAATGCGCAGAAAGGGCTGGTGATACACGGAGCGGCTGACAGGACAGTTGCGAGACGAGGAAATAAAGAACTGGTGCTTGTGGCATCGCAGCACGAGCCGATGGCGAGACCGGCTTTGACGAGCTTCAGCGGCCGTACCTAGGGAAGGATGCGAAAGGGTCAGAATGCTCTGCTTTGTGCACATGCCCGGCCAAAGATCATGTACATACTTCTGCAGCTGCCACTCTCTGTTGTCCAGTGGGCATACACCACGAGTCTTGAGCCAGCGGCAAATGCAGTGGAAGTGGAAGGCATGCTGTCGAGAGCAGCTCCGCACCTTCCCTCACGTCAACTCACGCAGCCGTTCATGCGCTCGCAGTGTCGACGCCCATCATTCTTTTACTTCAGGTTACAATTCGTTTGCTCATGATTCGGTAGTCTGGTCGCTCCTCTTCCTCATCCGAGTCCTCATCATCTGTCGCTGGTGAGATCAGATCCGGGCTGTAGCTGTCAGAACATCAGAAAGTTACAGTTGAGTATCTTCGCAGGGGCCACATCATTGATCCATGTCGCCCTCACCCAATCTTGGTGTAGAAAGCTCGCGCGGCGGTGTTGAATTCGAAGCATGTGAGCACCACCTTGCGCATCTTTGCGAAGCGGGCGTAGCGCTCCAAGATGCGCATCAGTATCCTTCCCAAACCGAATCCTTGGGCACTCTTAGAGACCTGAAGCTCATAGCTGTTGTTCGATCCGAGATGACAGTCAGTCTTGGGCCGAACCGCATCTAGATGAAGTAGGCTTGCGCGCATAGTTCTTGGTCTTGAAAATTTTCGCTCACCAGTACGCAACTTCAACTTCATCCTGGTTTGGCCGGACAGAGGGATCCTCATCATCGCAGTCGTCTGCATCGAATCGGAACAGAACGTAACCTGCAATGGTGGACTGAGAAGTCGTGCCATCCTGCGGTACTTCGTAGGCAACGAGGAGGCGCGCCGAGGGGTGATTGACGTCCTCTAGTTTCTCTTCGTCCTTCCACTCGATACTCCTGGATTTGCTGTACCTGCATTTGAGTCAATTCTTGAGTTCAGTCGAGATGATGAACGTTGGACGCAAGATCGCTCGTACGGACATCTCAAACATGTTAGTCCGGAGCAAGTCGAAGACTTGGGTCTTGACGGAAGCCGGTATCGATGCAGCATGCACGAAGGGGCTCAGCAGACTGGATGAACCCGTGGTGAGTTCAGTCGCATCCTGGATTCGTTCAGGTCTTCTTCATCTGAGCTTGCTCACAACGTCCTCCCGTCGTTGGCCTGGAAGCGAATTCCTTCCTTTGAGCGAGACGGCTCGGCTCCTGCATCGTTGAGCTCGGCGAGCGCTTCAGCACTGAGCACCTTGTCGGTGAGCTGTTTGCGCAGGACAGTGGCTCAGTACGGAACATCGAGCTTCAGAGGATGCCAGCAGCATGATCATGGACGCACCGCGTTGGCTGCTTTCACTGCCAGGATTCGGACCGCGTCAGGAGGTGACAAGCCGTCAGCGTTCACATTGGTACAACACCGGGCCGCTGGAAGATACATACCCGCCTTGCGCGCTGCGTGACTCCGCATGAGTCCTAAGCGCGGCAGAGTCCTCGGCGCAGCAACCCTCGACGACGAGACGAGTGATCGATCCGTCCTGCCTCCCACTGGTGTTGGCTTCAGAAGAACACCCATCATGTCGGTAAAAGGCTCCGAGCCCACTTTTTTCTTCTGGACGAGCTCGCGAGGGATGAATCTGTGACAGACGAGCATCTCAACCTTCGTTTCCGGAACTACTACACGTATCCAGCATGACGGACGTTGCAAGGGAGGCAAGCACAAGCGCGGTGCCACAAGAACGACCCGCACACGCTTCCGACGTCGAGAATGAGGACGATGAGCCAAGCTTCGACATGTTCCAAGAGCCCGACACTTTCCGCCCGGGCACTCCACCCAACACCAAGGCTGAGTGGGAGCTCAGGATACCAGGCTCAACAGCGTCCGAGTCGGAGACGACGATCCCGATCAGCATGCACCTGGTCGGGCACTCCCCTCTGTGGGGCCATCTCCTCTGGCCTGCATCTCAGCATCTCTCCAGCTATCTGGCCCAGCCCGTGCACCGGGGGCGGTTCGTACAGGGCAGGAGCGTGCTGGAGCTGGGCGCGGCGGCGGGCGTGCCTTCGATTGCATGCGCAATCTTGGGGGCACGCTATGTGTGCTCGACTGACTACCCTGACCCAGATCTGATCCGGGTACTGGCGGGCAATGTGGAGCCATGGGGTGAGCGCCAGATTGAGCTTGGCGGCGGGAGGGAAACAAGGACGGGTTTGGTGGAGACGGTGGGATACCGGTGGGGCGCCGATGTGGATGAGGTGCTGGCGCATCTGTCCAGAGCCAATGCGAAAATCCCTACAGCGGCACAGGGAAGCAGCATTTCCGGCCACCCGTACTTCGACACGGTCATTCTGTCCGACCTGATCTTCAATCACCAAGCACACGAGGCTCTGCTAGACACATGCGAACGAACGACATACACTCCGCCAGGCTGGACCGAGCGCTGGGCAGAGCAGAGACGGAGAATCCTGCACAACGAGAAGGAGGAGAAGGGTGTGCCTGTGGACGAGGACGGAGACGCGATCTATGCATCGATGAAGGAATCAACCGAGGCTGTCGTATCATCGATCGCAGACGTTTGCCCCACCCCGCCGAAGTCGACGGTGCTGGTCTCGTTCACGCACCACCGCCCTGTGCTTGCACATCGGGATCTGGCGTTCTTCGCGCGGGCTCGGACACTAGGGTGGGAGTGTGCCAAGGTGGGCGAGTGGCCGTGTGAGCCTGTGTTCAAAGACGATGTCGGCGACCTCAAGAAGCGGAGCACGGTGCATGCCTGGGCCATGTGGCGGACGTGAGAAGGGGCAATCATGCTCTCATCCCTTTCGGAGCTCTCACTGGCAGCAGCTTCCAGACGTCAGAAGCGGGCCTTGGGGATGGATGATGTTCTGTCGGCCGAGAGTTCCAGCGCCGACGAGCGTCTGGCCGAAGACACTCGAGGTTTCGGCGTACAAGTCCAGACAGCACCGAAGCACTTGATCTCCATCTGCCCCTGAGCCAGGACTCTGCTCTCCTCCAGACTCAGGAATGCGGGATCACAACGTGTCCGAGGAGGAATGCGGCAGCTCGGCGGGTTTTGGGTGGTGACTTGTGGCAGTGAATCACTGGAATATATGCTGGTAAAATACATGTGGAGCTGGCTGCTCTGATGCTGGGAGCGAGTGAGAATCAAGCAAAATGGACGGGGGAAATGGAAAGTGGAAAGACCAAATGCCAATGTATGACACCCGCACCTACGTCATCGTGGAAGCCCTATGGGTTTCCTGCATTTGGCAAGTCGTTTGCAGTTCGCTCACCTTGCAGCCAGCGTTAGCAAAGGGCAGCCAGCCAGCCAGCCAGTCAGCTGATCTCGCCCACATTCTCGCCCATAAGACGGGGCCCTCTCACCCTCATCCACACCCACCAGCATCCTATCGATACCCACACATCCATCCACCTCTGTCGGGCAAGCTCTTCCTCACCTTATACTGTACCGCACATCCGACGCGTTAGCATAGTCACAGCACAGCAGTCTGAATGTCTCAATACGACGCATACTCCGTCAAGTCGGGCGTCAGCCGACGCTCCACTATTGCCAGCCGCAATGCCTCTCTCGTCAAGAAGGCTACCGGCCCGCACGAGCTCCGACCCTCAGACATCCTCATCGAGCGATTCAACGGTGAGTCCAGAGAGAACGGGTAGAGGCGAGTTTGTGCGCATGTATGTGCTGACTTCTCATCCCTCTCACTCACCCACAGGCTGGAAGCACATCACCAAGCAGCTGATTGCCTACTTTGAGGGCATCGCCGACATCGAATACAACACTGCCAAGGAACTCACCAAGCTCGGCGGGGTCATCCAGGTCCCCTTCCGCGAGGGAAACCAGTTCCTCGGCGAGGAGGGCATCCAGGACATCTACTACGGCATCCGCGACAAGACTCGCGTCATTGCTGACCACCACGCAAACCTCGCCAAGACTGTCGAAGGCTCCATCGTCCAGCACCTCCAAAAGCTCCGCTCCGAAATCAAGGCACACGTCCGCAACGTCCAACAGGACACCGGCAAGCTCGCCAACTCGGTCGCCAAGGAGCGCGAGATGAGCACCAAGATGATCTCCGACCTGGCCCGCTCCATCACCCTCCTCAAGAACACCCCCATGAGCGTCACTGCCAAGGAGGACCCTTACACCGTCAACCAGGCCGTCTTCCGCCAACTCCAACGCCAGGTCAACGAGGAGAACGCTCTGCAAAAGTCCATCATCATCATGCAGCAGAACTCTGCCCATTTCGAAGAGGGCATCGTTCGCTCCATCCAGTCTGCTTGGCAGACCTTCGACGAGTGGTCGAGCCGCATGTCCTCTCAGGTACAGGAGACTTGGGTCGGCCTCGGCGTCACCATGCGCAGCCTCCAGCCCAACGCCGAATGGATTGCTTTCGCCGCCCGCTCCGATCACCTCCTCGACCCAGACACTCCCCTCCGCAACCCCGAAACCATCGACTATCCCGGCAAGGATGACCCATCGGTCATTCCCGTCCACCAGGGCATCCTCGAGCGCAAGAAGCGATTCACCAAGACTTACAAGGAGTCTTTCTACGTCCTCACCCCCGCCGGTTACCTCCACGAGCACGGTTCCTCCGACCCTACCCGTCACCCCCACCCTGAGCTCTCCCTCTTCCTGCCCGAGTGCACTCTGGGTGCTCCCTCCACCATGGCCGCCAAGAGCCACAAGTTCCACATCGAGGGCCGCAAGGTCACCGGCGGCCAGAGCGCAGTCCCCAACAAGGGCTTCGCCGGTCTTGGCATGGGTCGCGAGCACGCATACACCTTCCGTGCTCGCTCTCACGAGGAGATGATGGAGTGGTGGAACGACATCAAGCAACTCTCCAAGGTCTACCTCACCACCTCGGAGCAAATGGACCGCTCCGGCCCTGTCCCCGCTGCCGTCCGCGCTGCCGGCTACCGCTCCGAGGACGAAGACGAGGACGAGGAAGGCGAGGGCAGTTCTGTAGAGGAGGACGATGAGGAGTACGAGGAGACCGAGGCCGCCGCCAACACACAACAAAACGCTGCTGCCTCCGCTTCCGGTGCTGCGAAGGAGGAGGAAGTCCCAGCTTATGCTGGCGCCACCAAGGGATCCGGCATCGAGGTCGGCCCTAGCGGATATGCTGTGGAGAAGAAGGCAGGAGCCGGTGCTGCCGACGAGGGCACTGCGGGCGAGCCAAGCCAAGACGCGGCCAAAGCAAAGGAGGCGAGTTAGACGCGTTTCGCAGTTCCTCTCGCTTCCCACACGTCGAATCTTCAAGCTCCCTCCCCATACTCTCTCCACTTGATACCCAATTTTTCCACCCCTGAACATTGAGTAGTCATCTCCCACCAGTCCAAGGTGGCGTGCGCGCGCATCTTCTCTCAGGCTTTCTCGAGGGAGCAGAAAAACCAGTCGCCCGGCACAATCCGAAACAAGACCCACATATACTCTTCCTCCTACTCTTTCTCCTCTCTCTCTCTCTCTCTCTCTCTCCCTCAAGTACAGCCCGCCAAGCCCTACCCCCCGAGTCCCTGCGCGCGCGCGAGAGTTCAGAAAGTACAGCACAACCCCTCCGCCTGCTCTCCCCATCACAAACAGTACCTTTCTCAAATAAGAATACGAAAGTGCATACACTCTCTCTTTGTGGATAGGCCCCTCCCCACCATTATCCCTTTCATGACTGCTTCCCCCAAACAGTTGCAAACAAAGTTGTGGTGTTTTGAATCCCCAAGTGAAATATCTTCCTGTTCTTCCTTACCTGTGTTGCACCCCCTGCATCTTTCTTCCCACTTTTACCCCCTTTTCCAACTCCTCTCCTTCGGCCGTGGTGCGCGCGCGGGGACCAGATTGACGCGGTAGGTCCTTTGCTGTTCTCGGTCCTCGCCTGACCAGCAGCAAAGGGGGAAGGGGGGCCTGTCTGACGCGCGCGTACCCCAAGAGAGAGAGAGAGAGGGAGAAGAGGGAGATACAGAACGGCAAACACAAAGCTTCGTGGCCGACTTGACCGGCCGTTCTGCTCCCTCGAGAATGCTTCGAGAGAAGACAATCGCGCCGACAAGGAGGCCTGGAGGTCTTGTGGAGAGGGTTCACTCCTCCCATCTCCCTTTGCCTTTCGACATCATGGAACGCGCTCAGCTGACACCAAGATTGCCTCCTCCCTCTCACCAACTCCGTTTCTTTTTTTTTTCTTTCTTCCTCTCCTTGTGTCGTTCGGGAAAAACACTTTCCTACAGGAGTACCCTCCCGCAGCCGACGCATTGACAGACGGCCGACCCTCGATGGAGACTCCCATTGGCCAGACCAGCTCCAACTCGAGCGGACCCAACCTCGGCCAACGCATCCTCGGAGCTCTCGGCGGTGGCTCGAACAACAAGTGAGGTGATGTAAGCAGCAGCAGCAGCAGCAGCAGCAGCAGCAGCAGCAGCAGCAGCAGCAGCAGCAACACCGGTTCGCCCCCGCGAACGTGACCATCAACTCAAACGACGACCCGTGATGTGCTCGACCTTTTTTTTCGGGGCCCTCCTTTTCTGCCGTCGAGGCCCACACCTTCCACAAAGCGCGCATCAATACCGCCGCGCCTGTCCGCTCGTCCCCCGTTCTTTGTCCCGAATCATCCCTCGAAATGCGTAATTTCTCACTGGCCTCCCCCTCCTCTTCACACACACACACACACACACACACACACACACATACACATATACAGATCTCCGGGCATAGCCCCTAAGGGCGAGAGGATCCATGCCTCTCTGCCCATTTATATATACACGTTTCCCCGGCCGAAATTCTTCTCCCCCCTTTTTTCTCGACCTTTCCACTCAGCCAGCCCCTACGATACCAGAAACCGAAGGTCTTAACTTTTTCGCTTCCTTCTTCCAGCTCTCCCTGTTGTTCCCCACACCCAGGCTGGGCCTTGTTTGCTATTCTTCTTTTCTTTTCGGTCCCCCAGATGCCTGCTCCCTCTTCGTTTGCTAGAGCTTGTGTGCATTTTTGCTCGGTTTCTTCTCTTCTTTCCCACCAGCGTGCTTCTCAATCGATTCAAATGCCTTTTGATGGTGGCAATCTGTGCTTGTTGCTGTCGACGATCTTGCCACGAACGGTGAAGCGTGGCGACCATCAGCAGCAGACAGGAACGTTTGTGGATTGGTCTTTCGGGTTTGGATGCAACGTCTGGTCATTTGGAGTACTACTTCAGCGAGCCGCCGTCCATCATTCTCAAAGATTCATGGAGTGAGGTGGCTGATCCATAAAAAGCCAGAACAAACAGCAGATCAGACAGGGAGCAGAGAGTGCAATGGGACTGCTTTTTAACTCACGGGCCTGCTTCGCCTCCTTCGACGTGCGTGCTGCTGAGTGACTCCAATTCGTTCGAGCGTGGGGGTATGCAGCTGGGCCAGATGTCACCTGTTGGTCCATGGCACGTCGGATTCGGATCCGGGCGTCACAAGTCATTCAGAATGGGCTGGAAGAGACAAACGTCTTTATGGGCATATTGAGTGCTCACAGATGCTTCCAGACCACTTCTGCTTTACTCCGATCAGAGATTCGAGAGATCGAGGTCAGCGTCGAGCTCTGCCAGGTAAATTTTTATTTTCTAAAGCGGCTTACAGAGACATCGCTGTTGGCCTCCACGACAGGCAATGCCTGCGAGAGGACAAAGAAAGGGCTCAGAAGCAGAAACGTGTTGATGAGCTGCATGGTACTGGTGGAAGAGAGGTGTTATGTCAAGAAGCGTGCTGAAGACATGTCACGTACCTCTGGCATCGAGGAAAAGGGGACGTCTTAAGTAGGTGACGCTCCACAAGATCACCGGGCAGTTTGAAACGTGGCAGATGAAGTGGCCCGTCCTGGATCTCCGCATGTTTTCCTTTCCCCTTGCACCACGTCAATTCAGTAACGAGTGAGCAGCACGGCTATCTGAACCGGATACTGTATCTTTTCATTGTGACGCGTAGGGGCCAGGGAGGGCAAGTTTGACTGACGGTCGTTTGAGACCAAGGACCCGGGCAACATCCAATCGGACCAGAGTGCGAAGGTGAGCAGCTTGGAGCATCTGCAGTGCTTCCCTTCCTGCTGCTAAGCTTCCAAAGGTTTCCCTCAACACAGCAGCATCTCGAGCAGAGCCTCCATTCAACTCTTATTCATGCTGCTCTGAATCAAGGGGAAGACTGTGGTTAATTTCGGAGGAGATTAGGATGCTGCAAAGGGAAATGAGGGACGTGAGACGGGAGGACATTCAGTTTGAGTGTAGCCTGTGCAGCAAAGTAATCCGGAATGGGATGGATGGATGGATGTTCGAGCGCAGTCTTGCAATGATCCCTTCGCGTCGACACCTTGATTTCGTCTTGTGCGACTGATGACACGTGTCTCTAGCCGACCTGAAGATTACTTCCATCAAATGGAACGTGGCGGCTTGCATTGTGCGAACTGGCCGCCTACCGGAGTTCAGACCCATCAGAAAGAGCGAAAGGAAAAGAGAGAATCGTGGATGAGAATGGTTCAGGTTCAAGGTCATTCCTTTAAAAACTCACAGATATGGTCGGAGTAATGCTATATCCACGACAGACGTTGTGATTCAGCGTGACGTTCTGGGAATCAGACTGATCTAGAGACAATTTACTCACAGTGACAGAATCGTCGAGCTGGGCTACAGGCATGGCCTGGGCGAAGACGGCCAGAACACTGAGGAGGAGAACCATCTTGATGGCTTGCATTTTGGTAGGAGGAGGTATGTGTTTGGGCTATAAGACTGGTGGGAAAGTGAGGTGCTGGGGACTGACAAGGTCTCTGTTCCATAAATGGCCTCCTTATGTAGGTTCACATGCGCTGACTGGTCTGGCTCTAGCTCTCAGCGCTTCCTCGTCTCCGAATGGTAGCTATCAAAGGACAGAGACAACGGCTGAGTCGTGTAAGTTTTTTTGCACAGCTAATAATAGGTCCGAAATTGCTGCATCCTTTTCTGCCTTCACAAGGTGCGTTTTTGGGCTCTTGGTCCTTGCTGTGTTGCTCCGAATCACTCGTAGGCCCTTCCGATAAGGTCTTTCTCATCACCTGTCGTCCTCATGAGCTTGTCACCTTCATAAGTTGATGACTAACGCTTCCGGCCACACAGAAGGTATCAGAAGGGGCCCGTGCAACGTCTTATTCCACCTAGCATCCGTCATCTCAGGAGACTTAGGCCCTCAGATATGTGCAGATACTTTCAGACACTTGCGTATTTAGGGAAGGAGTTCGTATGTGTGACTAGATTTCTGAAATGGGTGATGGATGATGGGACAAGAGACAGATGAAAATCGTAAAGTCGGACAATCTGACTGTGACATTTCTGGCGGACAAATGGATATGGAGAGCGCAGGGTTCGGTCTGGCTAACTGTATCAGGACGGAGCACTGTGATACGGCTCAACGTTACCTCTAGCAGTGGCCCGGGAGACAGTGACCGGGGGGCGGCGGGACTTTCAAGGGTACGAAGGGAGGGTTTGGCGTTAGCAGGCAAGAAAGACACGCAGTAGGATACGCAAGAGCGCCTCATCTCTCTTACATGGGTCTGGGTTCCAATGACGACGATGAGGTGGGCCATCCGGGTCCGGGACTGTCAAAAGCAGCAGAGTGGGTCGTTGCGTCAGCGGACAGGAACGAAACGCAGTAGTCCGACGCAAGAGCTGTCTATCTGCCTTACATGGGGGTGGGTTGGAAGCGTGAGGACCTTTAAGCTCTGTACCCTCTGGAGTGGGAGCTCCGGCCGGTGGGTTATTGCAGAATGGGTTCGACTGAGAGCCTGAAGAAGGAAGGAAAGAAAGAAATGCGATTCAGGTAAAGTCAATGTGAGCCAGTGGTTAAGCAAGGTCTCCAGGCACACTGACAGGGCTTGCCAGGACTGCCAGGCCAGGGCAACAGTTGGCCTTTGAATGTGTGAGATCGTCAAGAAGCAGCAATGTAGAAAGGTTCATTCGAGAGTGTGGGTGAGCGGAAGAGACCTGTGATACGATTCTCTGCTTGCTGTTGGCTGCTACTCACGAACGGTCTCAGTCCTTTTGACAGATTCCGCACCGCTCTTGGACTCGGTCACTTGTCCGGGCACACAGTTTGGCCAGATCTGACCTGCAACATTGGCCGGTGCGATGCAGATCCAGACCATCGACATTTCATGCGTTCGTCAGGGCGCAGCAGAACAAGGTTCTTGAACGACAGGATCACTCACACATCTTGTCGCGGTGTTCCCGCTCGGTAATGCTCATGCCCTGCTTTGATCGCCAAAGCAAGAAGGTAAGTCAAGATGGACCGCTACGGTTGATCCACTCCACACATCCCTCTGTAGCACTCACGCTGACATCAGTGCCAGGTTCGACCATGGGCAAGGCCTGACAAAAGACGACAAGGGTGGCGAGGAGCAGGAACGTGCAGAAGGAGAAGGCTTGCATTTTCGGGATCGGATGATTGAAGTCAGTGTGAGGATGAGTGGTGAGGATAATCGAATTCGAATTCATGCTGGAAGCGGTCGCCTTAAGTAGGCGTGAACTGCGGGCTCGAGGAGCCGGATACTACTGACATATTCCGAAGTCCACTCTGGCCCAAAGGACACGTCCAGAAGGTTGTGATGTAGATAGCGCTCGGAGGTGTAGCACGTACACAGCAGATGATCGCATGATTCGGCTCTTGGCTCCAGATTCATCAAGACTGTGGCTGCACGCAGGCTCTTTCCTTTCTCTGTTGAAGTCCCAATTCGGACGCTAGAGCGCCTAGACTCTAGTAGAGACCTAGGCCCGATGGACAAACGATTCAGTCCGGCAGTCTTCCTTTTTCCTTCTGGTAGCATGGAACGATTTCTTTCGACGAAGCGAGGCACGAATCGCGATAAGCTCCCTTTCCGCGGCGTAAAAGTCTCGACCCGCCACGTTCCATCTGATCGATCCTCACGTAAAGCTGATGGGACTGATCGTTCGGCATGATGGACCCGCGCCCGGGTTGAGGCAGCTCACGGACTCCTCTGCTTCGGATGGAGAGCACGTCACGAGGGTGGCTTTCTGGCCAAACTCCAAAGGAGGCGGCTCAACTTATTCGGCCTCGCTGAGAACGCAGAGGAGAAAGGAACGTGCTTGGCGGATGAACTCAAACCTTCGAGATCTCCTATTGATACAGCATAGACGCTGCGATCCATCTCTGTGAGTGCTTGACCCATCCGTCTGAGATGAGCATCGCGTGATGCATCCTTTTAAGGACGACGCCCGGAAATCACCTCATAACGCTTTTCTTCTGCCTTCTGTCTGATGCTGCTGAACTCACATGCCGGACACAAGATATGTATGAGATACGGAGAACGTTCGCCGGTGGGGTCCCCTGTCTTGTGCATCGGGCACACCACCCCGCCCTGTCTGTCCTCCTACCTCAAGTGAGGCGCAGGTAGCCATGATGCTCAACTTCCGTGCCGATTTCATTCATCTTAGTCAGACTGAATGAGAATGCGGGTGGATGAACTCACTCAACCATTCGGATAGACTGGATCAGTGCTCGTAGCTCCGCGGTGTTATCAGCAATTCAGAGCAGAGCTGGAAGGGACGTTGCCAAGATGGATGCCAGCGATAAGGAGCGGAAACAGGGGGAACCCAGGGAAGTCCCAGCTCAGTGAATTCAGTTTGCCAGCGACGTTCGTGGGGAAAGGGAGCCTGCGTACCTGACCCTCTTCGCCCCGAGGAAAGAAGCGAGGTGCTGGGCTGTGAAATCCCATGTCGCCACGTTCCTCACCTCTTTCTAGCGAGTCGATTCCTGCGCTGTTCAATCAGGCGACCTGAGCTGAAATGAGACGAAGGGGCTTCGCTGTCATTCCCATCTCAGTCTTGAATTGGACCTGAAGATACTCCGAAACGACAACGGCGACGTCAAGGCGATCCGGAAGTCCCCTTCCGCTCTCCGCATGCAAATCCAAACTGCCTGCGAGTACTTAAGGTAGATCAAGACTCGCAGTCGATACTTTCTCTCTCTCCACCTTCGTGACAGGTAGCCTTACCATCCTCGTACCATCACAGCTTCCCCTACAACCTTGACACTTTACACCAATGCTCTCGTTTCCCTTGACCCTATTCGCCCTCCTGCTCATCGCGCATGCCGGTGCTGTCCCGACACCGATGGTAAGTGTTCGCTGCCATGCAGTGTCTCAATCGTTACGGACGCTGATCATGAGTGTCTTGTCCTCATTCCCTACCCTATCCGTGTCGCCACAGCCCCTTGCTGCTGTACCTCTGGCTGTAGCCAGCGCTCCTGGCCCGGCCGGAGAGTTGCCTCATCTTCAGCCGAGTACGTCAACTTCTCAGCACCACCTTGAAGTCACTCACCCACTGAATGACACACTTGGCTTGAATGACAGGAGCTGTGCCTTCATCTATTAACGGTAAGCTGGATGGCATCGACCAGAAGCGCAGCGTACTGGATAAGCTGGTAAGTGCAGATCGGATGGTGCAGTGCAATCGAAACATGTCGACCAGGTTGGGAGAAGAGGACTGACAAAGCACAATACCTCTGTTACTTGCTCACAGGAAGATTTCAAGGTCAAGGTCCCCGAATGTGGTGCTGGCGACGTGAGGTGCTGGAAGGCTGGCGACCATGCAGACCAGAACTTTGGCTGGTGGGGCGGATACGGAGCGCCTTGGGGAAAAAGGGAGAGCGCTTAGAGCACAGAACAAAGGTCGTACATGCTTCTGAGGAGCAACATCGCTGGCCCTCGTGTTGAACCAATGTCATGGCAACGACGCCATCCGATCGGGTCCCTGCACACGAGGAGGCCTGCTGCTTCCAGGAACGCATATTCTCAAACTCGGTCAGGTATCTTTGAACGAACTATCCGTCCTCTCAATACAACTTTGCCCATACGTGCAGGCGTACACACCATTATGTGTCTGGGTGCATCTTGTCCGTGGTTTCTGGAAGGTCTGCTTTATGAGCTGTGCGATTAGTGCCGTGCGAACACGTGAAGGAGGCATTTGTCTCTTTCTAAATCCAGATCGGCCCCGACTTACGCCTCGAACAGCGTTGCTTCACTGTAGCATGATGATCCGTTGGGAAAGTCCATGATCTCGACAGGGCCTATGCCCTTCTGACGGACCAAAAATAGCGGCGACATGATCGCGAGGCGGGTGGTTGTGGCTGCCACGATGTCGAGTGCTCCGGTTGCCTCTTCGTGAGCTGGAATTATAGGAACGCTCAGGTCGGAGGCTGCCTTTCGGCTCGTCCCTAATACGCGAAATGGTATGCCCTACCCGCCCGACAAGATACCTCATATCACACCTCCCTACTCTGATACGCAATCACGATCAGCGTGAAAGTGACACAACAAGCACACAGCCTGACTATGGCGATTCATCACGTTGTGCAACTCGGTCGCACATTTGTTGCACAGACAGGGGAAATTTCCCAGCATACGCAGCTCAGCAACAATGTTTGTCGCACAAACAATTGAGCCATCATGTGCGACACAGTAACAAACAAAGTGGAAGTACCGCCGTTTGTCACACGAAAACAATTTTGGGAGGGGATTCAGCATTCAATCAATTGCTGTCACTATCAGAAGAGAGGAGGCCAGGAAACAGATGGACAGCACAAAGCTGTGTGATATGCGACGGGGAAAGCAGGGTGAACAGTCGAGCAGAATTCGGTTCTCGGGATGTGGATCATTGGGAGTGCTGAGAATCGACGCATCGTCAGAGCTGAGAAGCAGCTACTGTAGCAACGGGGGGTGTGATGTATCTTTCAGGGCCAGTCTGCACCTTTGGGGTTCAGAGATGGTCCGCTGTGCCAGCCGAAGAGGTTCACCGCAGGGTCAGTGGCCTGTCTTTCCGCTCGCACATGGTCGACACCATTGATCGCTGTGGAGAGGTTCCAAACAGAATGGCAATGAGCTCAATGCTGAGCCAACGACAAACAAGTGAGGGGAAGGATTACAACGCACCAGAGGCAGCTCGCTTCTGGATGGCTTTGGCATGAATACGTCCGTGCGGGGTGTCACCGACTGAACGCGTGTGGACTGCATCCTTGCCAGCCTTCATCTGCGAAGAAGCAACAGGCAGTGTCAGCCCAAGCTCGAAGTTCAACTTATGACAGTAAGGACACTCGAAGAGCAACGAGCTCACCTCGGCGATGGGGAGGCCAGACGAAAGAGAAACGAAGAGGAAGAGCGCGATGGGGAAAAGGAGCATCTTGAAGAGGAGCTGCATGGTTCAAGTGATTTTCTTGTATGTCTGGTGGGGAAGTGAGTAAGATTGGGAAGAAGGATGAAGATGACGGTTCGAAACGGCTACCTGGACCTTCTACCTAAATACCACTACTGGTCTGCCTCCTTTCCCCAGCTATAGCTGCATCACGATGCTCTCCTTCAGACCTGAGCGCGCACGACCGCGCTGCTTTGAGAATATGGTACCATCCGCTACATTCCCGAAGGCGAAACGTTTTTGGTGAAACATGAGATCTCGATTCGGCCGCCTCTTCCGAAGCTCCCTCTCCTCTTGCAGGCCAGAAAGCAAGGAGGTGGCAAACCCTCAAGTCTTCTCGCCCCGGAGCTTGCTACCGTCCGATGGCGGAGGCCGAACACAGCGTTTGCCCTGATTCTCTTCTGACACTCTCTGTCAGCGAAGATGGAAGTTTTCTTACAGATCCGGAAAGGAAGGGGTGACCTCTGGTCCTCTCTAAAGAGGGCCAACGTGACCAGCATCGTCTGAAGCTCTCCCTGATAGATCAAAAAACCAGGTGGTATCTGATCCTCTGAATCGAAACCTTTTATGGAAATGAGAGACGCCCGTGAGAGGAATCAAGATAAAAAAAAAATCTTAGACTCTCTCAATAGCATCTTCACATCCTCTCTCATGGCGGAGCGGACGTTTCGCCGATGCGCGCCACCAAGTCAAGAGGTGAACGTTCTGATGGACTTTTGTCTCATGGAGAGCAACAGCAAAGAAGACAGGCCAACAAGATGCGGGCGGACTGAATGCGACTTCACAAAGAGATTTATTTGGATAGAGACACAACAGAGATACGATCGGAAAGACAGGAAAGGGACGTCACAAGACACAATGCTGGAGTGAACATGGGCCAGGATGGCGTGCTCGAGGTCGGTCACGATGGGTTCATCAGCTTGTGTGACGATGAGGCGAGAACACCGGCGACAGCTGCGAGAAAGAAGGAGGAACAAGAAAGAAGATTGCGAGACAGGATTGAATACGCCTTGTGGTCTGCTTTGCTGGCGCACAGAAGCGGGGCGCGCAGATTTGTCCACTTACCTTGAGGATTGCCTTGATTCAGAAAGGGAGGTGGTTGAGGAAAGTGCTGCTCCAGGCGAAATGGGCAGCCCCGGACTTCTGCATCGTCTTCGGACTGGCTCCGTTCTGTGATGGGAGTTCAAAGAGGGGTCAGATGTCGCCGTCACGGGATGCTGTGCCTCGCAGAACGACTCACCGTGATCGGTTGGGCATGGACAAAAGTGACGATCAGCGCCACAGCGAGGATGTTCTTGATGCAGCAGGCCATTGTTCGTCGCAAGTGAGTGTACAAGTTGGGGGCCAGAATGATGACGAGAGGAGGATGTGGAAAGTCAATGGAGAGGATGAGGAAGAGGGGAACCCAGAAGCTTGACCTTGGCTGGAGAATATATGCTCCCCCTGAAGATAGGAGTACGCCTTTTGCTCGGTGGTCCCACGGGCAACGTGGCCTGTTCTCGGTCTCCCGTCCTGGACAGCTCAACCACATACCCGAGAGCCCCTGTCCCGTCCTATCGCCGCGCTTCTGGAATCTTCACGGATCGTGGCCCGGGAGGTTGGCGTGCGACCGCGTAGTCTGGACACCAGCCTCCGTTCCACTTCGGACTTCTTGCCAGATCCATTTGACAAGTCCCGTTCCACCTAGGTCATTACGTCCAAATGAGCCGAGAACTCTCCCATGTCCGCTGATCCCTGGATGAACCAAAGGCAAGGGTTGGGATTCGCAATCGGCCTCAGCTCCCACGTCATCTGCGGCCCATCTCTTCGCCGTCCACACAGTGTCCAACTTGCGATGTTCGTGGTCTCATATCTCCAAGTCCCAACAACAGTTGCCAGCTACAGTCGATGCCAACACATTGCCGGGTGGCTGAACCACCAACCCTTTCTCATGTCTCGCGGCTAGCGCATGGAAATAGGATTGTTCATTCAACGCTCAGAAGCACATCTTGAACCCTACGCTGCCAATGCGACTCCTGCTCCTCGCCGCCGAAACCGACTTCCGGCCCAAACCTTTCGAAAGACGTCCACACCTCACCAATGAAGCCACGCAGCGGGAGCAACACGGTATCATGCACGCACTTCTCCCACGCTGAGACCACATGAGCATCCCCTTCCTTCTTTGCCGGCCGATTCGCCTCGATAGCCGCACGGACCGCTTCCCAAAGCTCCAGCATCGCCTCTAGGAGATCACAAACTCCGGCTCCCGCTCCATCTGATTCGCTCGAGCCACCGCTACGCAATTTCCTCGAACGGGCTCTAGCAGACGCGCGACTGGCTTGCTGGACGCAGCCAAATTCATCCTCCGTCAAGCTGGCGGTCGCGAGGTGGGAGAGCGCTTCGGCAGTCCAGACTGCCAATGCCGGGTGAGGTGGCAGCACGTTGTCCAGCGTTCTCGAAGTGTTGCTTGCCTTGAGCTCGGCCGTCAGCAAGGGTGAAAATCTTGCGAGCGTCTCTGGTGACACGGGCAGCAAAAGTTGCAGAATCTTATGTGAAGAGTGCCCAGATGCAGAAGGTACGATGTGTTGCGCTTGCTTGCGGACGACCTCCTTGCTTCCCTCAGGTAGAAGCTTGCTGATGCCGTGCAATGCTGACTCGGCATTCTGTTTGACGGATTGAAGCACAGTCGAAGCAGCATCGAGAGGCGTGACGGGAGCGAGGGCTGCACCATCAGGTCTCTGCGTGAGAGCAGTCGATGAATGCGGTGGGGCCGAAGTATTGGGAGGAAGGAAGAGTCGCAAAAATGTAGACGTAGCGCTTAACACCTTCTGGGTAGCTCCATCAGCTTTTGGTGCTGCAGCTGGAATCAAAGCAGATGGCGCAGCACCTGCTGCACCTTGAGCGCCGCTGGATGGTAAGGATGCGGTCCGGCCGCCAGCCGCGACTTCCTCCGCGAGCTTGTCCCACACCGACTTCGGAGCGGCGGGGGTTTTGTAGACTGACGGTGGCGCATTCTTGCTTAATTGACCCGCCGACGGAGGACTGAATGGCACATAGGCATCTCTTCCGAAAGCTGGTTTTGATATTTCAACCTTTGCTGGCCCCGCCTTGACCATTGCTTTGGCAGCAGATGCGGGCTTGGACAGACTCTGAACTGCAGCTGATTCCTCTTTCAGGATACGAATGCCGGCTTTCGCAATCTGAGCCCATGAGCTCTCCCGATCTGCATGGACACCTGCATTGTATGCGCCAAGGCTGTCTAGACCTAACGCAGCCGATCTGCTTGCTGGTGCAACAGATCCAAAATCGTTGAAGATGGCCCGTCGGCGAGTAGCATCCGGGGCGCTGGAAAGCAGAGCGAGCTCGGCAACGGCTAGGTGGAGTGTATACAGGTCCGTTCCTGAGACTGCAGGAATGGTCTTGGATATCGCATTTGCTAGACAATGGGTCGGCGCCACGTATGACTCCTTTTCGGCTGCTGTCGTGCTTCCGTTTGAAGTCGAGGGCGTGGGGCCGTTCGCGAAGCCGCTGACCAGCACAGGCTGACTGGCATATACCCTACCGAGACTGATACTGAGCTCGGCCACGGCGAAAATCGCAGCACTGAGGAGAGCCGGGCGAAGAAAAAGTTCGATATTGAACAGGAATGAGAGTGTGCCAGCTCGCAACGAGGGGATGAGATAATATCTCAGAGTCGAAGCCGCAGAGCCCGCAATACTCGTCGATCGTACTGAGCCGCTCAGGGTCTGTACCATGTGGCGGCCGTCGCCGGTGGTCATTTGGATAATGAGGACCAAAAGGGACCGGTACAGTGGCCGTCGGATCATAGTGTAGATTGGAAGGTATACTGCAGGCGGAAGGAGGAGGGTCGCCAGTGTATGCGTGAGGAACAGATCAGCTGGCTCCTTTCCCGGCGCAGGCTCGACTGTTCTCTCTCGAAGCTTGGGTACGACCGACGCACGCAGCCGCTGCGAAAGCGTCAGCTGGAGTTCTGATGGATGAAAGAGCATCACGCTCGTGTCTCCGGGTTGACGTGCAGTTCCTTGACTCGAGGTGCGCACGAACATGATGGGTACCAACGCAGATGTCAGCGTCGCAGTAAGGAAGAGGAAGATGACCCGCTCATTCGGACGCGACTGGATGTGAGAGTGTGCGGAGCTCGATGCTGATGAATGACCGTAATGCTTCCGCGAGTTGACGGTTCCGGGATGGGTTCCACCGGTATTTCGTCCATAGTATGCTGGGAGGTACAGCGCCCAGCTGTCGCGGTAGGATGGAGAGGTTGCCTGATTGGTCCAGGACAGTGCTGTGACGTAGGTGAAGCTGAGAACAACAGCGTAGTTGATCCGCAGCAGCACAAGAAGCAGCCATGCAGGTAGTGAGCCAGCGTCGGGAGCAGTTCCGGCTGTCTTGATGGTAGAGCGGCTTAGGCGCGAGGTCGCTCGTCTGTCGAAGATCAGCAGCGGCAGCAAGCCAAGTACGAAGGCGACAGCTGAGCAAGCCAGAAGAGAAATTCTGAACGGGCGAAGCGGGATCCACAGCCACGAGCTCGGCGAGAGCGGGAAAGTGAGCACCAAGGAGAGCGTGAGGTGAAGACACAGGAAGGAGAACAGGTAGATCCTCCCCAGCCTGCCTGGCAACGCAATCTGCGGTAGCAGACATTGGTAATTGGTGAGAGCTGAGCTTCGCTCCTGGCGCTATGACAGTCGAGAATATGCTCACCCTTAGCAGATCACCATACGAGGGCGTGGCCAGCTTGGCGGACTGCAACGACATTGAAGCAAGAGCTCTCTACGATCCGACCTTGAGCTAATGACACCAGTCGATTCTACTTGAGTCTATGCTGTTCGTGCAGGGAGAGGAATGGTTCAGCAGGTGCTCAAAAGTGTTGCTTCGAGCATCGCGACCGATCTTCCTGTCGTGTTGTTCTCACGTGACCAAGTTGCGCCAAATTTGGCAGCAGGACCCCTCTGTCTGGTATGGACTGTATGCTGCTGCTTCACAACTCTTGCATACGTCTACCACAGAGCCATGAGAAGGTAGAGCTTAAGGTACCGCGTGTACATTACTGTCTATGGAACGAGAGCCGTTTACATACATTCTCCCTTCAGGGCGTTTCCGGGAAAGAGTTTGCCGTAGCCAGCTCTCTCTCGTGATTCACGGAACGTGGTGAGGTTGGGGTTGTGGTAAATCTCGGAATGCTTCCTAAGGTACGCCGATGTTGGCATAGAGCCATCGAGCCCGTCACAGCCGATGTTGATGGCGTCTTCGGGCTGCCATATTCGGATGTAGTCGCTGTCAAGGACCCAAACCGGTATGGGTAAGAAAGTCCCAGGCGTGTGTTAATTCCGCAAGACAAGCAGGAGAGCACTTACACAAGCATCTCTGCCGGGAAGTGTAGCTTCTCCCAATCCACCCAAGTGAAGCTTCCCGACATTCCGAGATTGATGATAGGATACAACTGCAACGAAAAGAAGCAGTATGTCAGCATTTGCTTGTGGTTGGAGATGGTCAAGCGTGTATGCGCTCACAGGCTCTTGAGGGATGATGCGCTGACCGATCTCCGTCAAAGGATTCGGGCCCAGGGCCGGACCATGGAGCGTCCAGGCCTTGTCCCCGTCACTGAGCCAAGTGATATATCCGTCATCCTGAACTTCACTGGAAGCTTGGTACTCGACTCCATATATGGCGAACTCCTTGCCAGAGCGCTCGTACGCTCTTTGATTGGTCTTGATCAGCGCAGAAACAGCCTGCTGATATGGGGATCCTAGATGATGCCAGTGAAAGAGGGTGTCAGCATCATGCCCAATGACTAATATTATGGACCGGCTCACCTGTGTAGGGGTTCAACTTATCTCCACGATCAGGGTGCCAGACGGTAGTGTGCTGCAGTCTAGTGAGGTTGTAGCCGCTGTCGTACGGCGCCAGCTGCAAGGACATTGAGTTCCATCCTGATCCGCCATCCTCGGCTGAGGCTTCGAAAATGTCGAGCTCTGGAGCCGAACGAGCTTTCCAAGTCCCGTCAGGATGTCTCGGACCGGGGTGATCGGTGCTGTTGCTGCATGTGCAGCGGCTGAGTCGCTGACCTGGCAAATATCTGGTCAGTATCCATTTTGAGAAGATTGTCAGCTCAGATGAGACCCTGAATTAGAGGGCGGGCTCGATAGCTCACGAAAGACCTGGTCCGTACTGATCCACGTAGACGCCCGTCGTCTGGGCAGCTAGGGGTCCACCCGTTCCGTTTGGACCGTACGTCTGGTTCGCCAGCGTGCCTACATCGCAAGTATCGTAAGAGTATGGCCACATGCCGTCTGTCGATGCACCATAACCAGCTCGACCAAGATTGCCTGTCGAGACGGAGGGATGGAGTAAACTCGACTAGGCAACATGCATAATTTTCAGTGTTAGACAGTCAGAAGACCTACCCATCATCCACACTGCAGGCCATAGACCTGATATATCTGGAGAGCCCGGGAGCCGCACTGAGACCTGTTCAAGAGCCAATTGACTAAATGATCAGCTTCGAAGAGCAGGTCGGTTTACGATGCTCAATTTGCCTCACCTCCACCCTGCCGCCCGTGAAACAGAAGGAGTTCCAAGCCTGCGGATGAACCGCTTCAGCACCCGCAGCTGAGTGAGTGAGCACGGCAGAACTCACATTCAGCATCCCTCCTGTGTAATTTTTCCCGCTCATCGGCCGCTGAAAGAATACGATTGGCCCATGTCAAGTGCGCTGCTACAGATGAGCCTGGTAGTAGCTCGGATCGAACGCACCTCTGACAGCCTGAGACGGAGATGTCCGTCGCGAGTGGTGATTGCACTCGGATGATAGTACTCGTAGTCCCCGGTTCTGCATATCCAGCAATCAGCGCATACAAAGCAATAAGTTATCTTGCGCACTGCTTCCCAGCCACGGTCGATGCAGCAAAGGATACTCCGGACTCACCCCCAATAAAACAAGTCTTGCCCAAGCCTGCCGTTGCACAGCACAGCAAGAGGTTAGAGCATATTCCCCAGGAGGAAAACGATCGCAAATACTTACCAGATAGGATCATCTCCGGGAAAAAACGTTCGATTGTCGATGTTGAACTCATCCGAGAACACGAGTTTGAATCTCCGCCCGTCCGTAGACTGCATGGACATCGCATCTGATGGCGTATCAGGATCGATCAATCCAGTTCGCATCATGTTCCAGCCCAGCCTGGACGCATTCAGGTCGTGTGTCGGTAGTAGGACCGTCGCCTTACCATAACCGATTTTGGCAGCTGCTTCCGCCGTCAGGGTTCCATCAGGATTGAATGCTGACTTGGGCAGGAACACGGTCAGAATTGGCCAGCCGGCAAAGACGAAGAGAAGAGCGACGGCGAGAAACAGCAGGGTGCAAACGTTTAGGCATCCGCGCAGGTCGGACGTGAGAGGGAGGCGACGATCCAGCTCGGCACGACGCTTCTTGGCGCTCGATTTGCCCTTGCCGGCGGTAGTGTCGCTGCAATTGAATGCGTCCCAGCTGGCTCCATGAATGTAGTCATCCTCTTCAGGCCCATCTTCGAGGTCCGTGCCGAAGGTGATCGGCCCAACCGCGAAGTAAGGCAGCTCTTCGCCCCCGGGCCCTTTGGACGGAATAGGCAGCTTGAGATTCAAGAAGGAAGTGAAAGTCGAGGCGGAGATACGGTTCTGGTCCTTCGAAGTACCAGGGAGGCGGCCTCTGTACCGGTCTCGTGGTGGACAACCATTGCGACTCTGCAGCGAAGCTGCGTGATGGAGCGGAGGCGACAAGTGGTCATTCTGCCCGCAGGACCCCGCATCAGGATGAGATGCTGCTACGAGTTGCTGCTGCCACGGATTCAAGAAAGGCTGAGTCGAAGCTGAGTCCTTGGAAGGGCGGGGAGTTGACAAGAGTTCTGTGGTGTTGCCACTGCCGCTGCCCAGTGGCCCCAGAAAGCTTGCAGGGGAAGGCGTACGGTCTGGGTGATCGCCTAGCTTGATGTAGTCGTGGTGCTGCATCGAGCCTTCCGAAGATGAGGTCGAGGAGGTGGGGGGTTTGTCATGGGCGTTCTCAGAAGTCAATCCAGCAAGAGGGGGCAATGGCGCCCCTTCTTCCGGCCAGGAACCTGGCAAACGCATGGTCTCAATCTCGTTGTGGTCTTTGCAGATCTCCTTGGTGATAACCAGTGCCGGTGCCGTTGCCGGTGCTTGTGCAGATGTGCTTGCCGCTGGGCTATTTGAAGAAAGCAAAGGCTGATCCCACAAGACTCCGAACGTCACGCTTGGAGCATTGCCGAAGCTGGAATTGGCAGAGCCGGGCCGGATCGAGGTAAGTGCAGCTTGTTCAGCTACGCTGCTTATCACAGAGGCGCCAACCTGGGGGAGCGACACGTTCGGATCCTGGGGGAAGATGATGTGAAACAGGAGTGCGCATGGCGAGCGGCAAAACGCAAGGAATATATCAGTATGCAGGCGTCAGGCGGCAGGATGACACGGTCTCGAAGGATCAGAGACAAGAATACAAGGGTGCGAGACATTGACGGGATCCTGAAATGAACAGACTGTTGACTCACCCGCGTTTCTGAAACAGGAGTCCGACAACTTTCGGAGATGGAATCAGATGGATTCTCTGGATCGATGCTGCGGTCTGGCTCGGTCGCGCTTGGCTCTTTCGGCGCTACGCTGAAGGATGTGGTCGAATTGACGTCAAGCCAGTGGTGACAATGCTTCCACGATGACTTTGGATCGAACGAAGCAGCGTCGCCTTTCTGCTCGGCACTGGCTGTCGAGTCAGCAACAGGAGGGCGGCCGATGATGATGTGCTGGTCATGCTCCATCTCTTCAGAGAGAAGGGTCAGGTCAAGCGTGACGCAGCAAGAGGGTACTTGTGGGTGATGTGGCCGGTGCTTTTCAAGAGATTCTGAAAGGAAAACATGTGGTATGCAGAATGAGTTATGAGACACAGAGAGAGAGAGAAGAAACACGCATGCTGGCAAGGGAGAGGCGCATCTCATTTTGTGGTGACTATCGAAAAGTTGCGTCACCTGGCCCCATGATTTACGCTGGTTCGCTCGAGTCGAATGGGGCCGGAGGACTTGAGACGAAGACCTTGCATGCATGCATAATTCATATTGGAGAGCGTGTTTGCCGGTGCCAGCCCTTCATCAAGTGCTCGGCTAAGATCCACAGGTTTAGGAGAATTGCCGTTCACGACCTTTGCGCCGAGCTGCAACAGAGATGCTACGCTGTTTTGGGGAGGAAGATGAGTAAACGTCCAGCGATTCGCTGCACGCATGGACGACGTTGCTCTCAGAGAGATGGATGCCTAGATCAGCCCAGACCACGGGGCTGTGTTCCTTCAACACACGAATCTGACGCTTTATCAACCAATGTGAAGTTGATTTTCTGTATGTCTGTAAGTAGATGTGGTTGCGAAGGGAGCGCGAGAGCTAATGGTCGCCTTCGCCAGCCTCTTCTCGCATGTCGAAGTACTTCCATTGACCTGGTGCTGGTGGATTTTCGAGAGGCTCGGACCTGCAGATCAAGGATGTTTGAAGGAAGGGTCAGTGCTGTCCGGACTGATTGGAAGGTGCTGTTGCATAGGCGACCCATGTTGCAGACCAGTGAGCCGTGACCACTCTTCACTCACGCCTTCCACTCGATCATCTTGGAGATGAGACCAAGCTCGTCGTCCGCCTGCATGAGAACCTCCTCGATAAGCCCGACGTCGAGCTTCTCTTCTACCGACTTGATGACATCTTCATCGATCGTTTTGCTCGAAACGAGTGCCTTTTCGATAACACTCAACCGGTGGTTGGTGAGCGCCTCGACCGCCTGACGGTAGACAGTGCCCTCCGGTAGCGCCTTGAGAGTGGAAAGCGTTTGGCTGTATGTTTCCCGAAGTTGAGTCAATGGGGATGGGTGAACGTCGATGCCGAAGATCTCGGTGGTGTCCTTCGTCCGTGCCGTAATGGAAGGTGTTGAGATGGAGGGCCCCGTGGAGAGGGTGGAAGCTGCTGAGGCGGCGCGCACGGCAGAGGAGGCCGATGCGCGGAGGATTCGGGAGGCGGACAGCATCTTGGGACAGATCGGGTGACTGACTGCTTCTCTGAATTGGAGCTGGCGAGCGGTGACAGCTGCTTACACCGCGGGATGAGGTCGATCCTGCCAAAGCCGACTGGAGCCCACGTGGCAGATCGATGGGACTGGTAGCAGTCACGTGACATGATGCTCCGGGTCACCTGGGCCGGACATCCCCCGCCGCGCCAGTGCAAGCTGTGCAAGGTAGTGCCGATGGCTGCATGATTCGACCACAGCCTCGGGAGCAGCGTCTGCACTGCCCTCGGTCATTGGCGTAATCTTCCTCCATGACACGTGGACCTTTGCAGGTAAGAGATCACACCAGTTCACATTCTCAACCAGCAGCACGCTTCACTTGGTGCCTCCTGATCGTGCGTGGGCGGGACAATCGCCAAGCGGAGATCCGCGGGTGACCGCGCGGTGTTCCTGCTCCCAGGGTTGTCGACTTGTCGTACGGGTTGCCAGATCCGCCTAATGGAGATTCACCCGGTGAGACTGCTCAAATGCCCCGACCGGATATACACGGAGGTTAGGGGGTGAGTCATTGTTGCAATTTAGTGGAAATCTCGAGAGACTCGATTTTGTGCGCAGTCGAGTGGAGCCTGAACAAACAAAGGCCGGAGTACAAAAGCCAGCCCGACTGCGCAATCCTGGACCCATGCGCCCTTCCCTTCCTCCCTCTCTCTCCTTCCCTCTCCGTCTCCCTCACACCACATCCTCACACCCTTTCACTCCTTGTGAGATCTGCAACACCTGTCGCCTTATCCGTCGAGTGCGTATTGCAAAGAATCAACACCAATCACATTTGTCTTTTCATAAAAGCAGATATGTTGGATGACGCTTTGGACCTCCTTTTGGAGAGCACAGAGATGAGCTTTGCTGACACTCTTGGTCTCCTTCACTCGTCTTCAGACATCATCCAAGAGATCATGGACAGCTTGTTCCCCCCAATCCCGTCCGGGGTGAACTCACACCCCTCCGCACCAAGCCCCACTGCCACCACAACCATCAACAACAACACTTGCAACAAACTGCAAAAGGAGATCGTCGAATGGAACACCCTTTTCTCTCAAGCGAGCTCCGCCAGCCAGCCTACTGCCACGACCACTGCCACCGACAGTATCAACTTCAACCCCAACATGTTTGTCGCCGGTAGTCCCGAGGGCCTCTCCGTCGGCTCGCCGGCCTCGTCCCGTGACTTTGGCTCACCCCTCCTCGATTTCGAGTTGCCCTTCGGCAACGAGAATGAGGCTGCTCTGTTCCCGCCGGAGCGTCCCAGTGATGTAGCCGATTGGATGGCCAAGTTCAACCTCCTCTCGGCCGCTGCCTCCCCAAGCGCTATGCAGGTCGAGAATCAGCCGCTCTTCAACGCTCCCCTCACAACCAGCGCCCCTATGCAGGCTTCCAACCAGCATGTCTCGCAAGTCGACATCGCCTCCTTCCTGCGAACTGCGGCCCTCCTCACCGCTCAGCAACACTCGTCTTCTCAGCAGTCCACCGGTGCCGAAATGCTGTCCTCTCAGGGCAGTGCCGTCAACATGATGAACTTCAGCCAGCAGCAGGACCGGGCCATCGCCGATGCCTTGGCAAGCAGCACCGTCGACTTGGCTGCTTCTCAACAGAGCCTCGTCAGTCAGGCTTCCACGGAGGACGACTTCATGCCCATCCAAGCCCCAGTCAACTTCCAGCACCCTTCCTGGCACAGCCAATTCGCCAATGGACCCCAGAACTCGCTGAACTCGTTCACCGGTAGTCAGCACTCTTCTCGCGGTGGCTCTCCCAACCCTATCGCCTCGCAAGACTTCGGTGTCGGTGCCGTCAACACCTTGGCCAATGTCTTTGTCCGGGAGTACGCCCGCAACCGCCCTGTCCACGAAATCAACAACCTCGTCCAGAGTTTGAGCCAGGCTGGTATCAACATATCCAACGAAGTCCTCCGTGAGATCGTCGGTCTGTCTCCGTTGACATCTCCCACCGTTCGACCTGCGGTTTCCGCTGCTGCGAGTGCCACCTCTATGAGTGCAGTCAACTCCAATCCCAGCTTCGCCATGCTGATGAGCGGCCTTGGCATGTCTGCACCCACCCGTGCCGACGCTGGTCCTCAATACAGTCTCAGCCAGTCGAGCTCGGTCAGCAGCCTCTCGAGCTTGCCCAATGTCTCGGACGCCACCGTCCAGCATTCACAGCAAGTCTTCTCCCAGCAGTCGCTCATGTCTCAGTCTCAATCTGACGATGGCTGGAGCAGCGATGCCAGCTGGACCCCATCCGCCGGCCAGAACCTCGATATCAACCGCAAGGTCAAGGTCAGCGCCGTTCAGACTACCTCCAGAGCTCGTTCTTCGGTCTCTGCCATGCACAGCAGTGCTCGCAACAACCTCCTTGGCAACACCGGCCGAACCGATGGCAACTCACACCAGCCCCAGGGAACCGTCTCCGCCGATGGAGCGATGACCACCGTCTACCTCCCCTCCGGAAAGCGTGCTTTCTCCTGCAATGTTTGCCACAAGCTGTTCGACCGGGCATTCAACCTCCGAACCCACGCCGACACCCACAAAACGGTCGAGGAGCGAGAGAAGGGCAAGCGTTTCATCTGCCCCTTCCAGCACGGCCAGTCCGACGAGTGTGGCAAGCCGTTCGCCCGCAAGCACGACTGCATCCGCCACTGGAAGACTGTCCACGGCCGGGCCATCGCCGGTACCAACTCCCCTGCCGTGATCAACAAGCTCAAGGTTCCCGCCCCAATCATGAAGGAACCCAACGGCAGCGAGAGCTCTTCCGAGGAGGACAACCACGACGACGCCGACGACGAAACCGACGACGACCTTCACAGCCACCACGGTAGTGAGGCCGACATCGAGGCCTTGGCCTCGACTGGTAGGAACAGCTTCGGCTGACCTACTGGGTGGCTCACCACCATCTCTTTCTTTGAGTGAGCATCTCCCATGTCATCTCCTGATGACTTGTTTGTTTGCTTCAACTCTTGGTTCTCACCCTTGCATTCCTCATTGCAACTCACCACAGACAAACCCAAAACTCACCACTCTACATCTTTGCCCGCCGCATAGCCAAACGGCGTCTCGCAGACGAGAGTTTGAAAGCAAGGGTAGCTTGAAAAAGCCAACCTAGCCAATCTTTGGCCCGACTTATCGGAAACATCGAGGAAGCCTTCACAAGCGTCGAGATCACACACTTTGCTTCTCCGCTTGAAGGTACTTTCTTCCTTCGGTACAATTCCGTGGACCTTTCAAGATTCGCCTCGGTTACTCTTTACTTTTTCGCCACCCTTCACGCTTCACTCTCATCCCCAACTTCACCTATTCCCACCTGTCTGCGGGACCGCTTCCGTTTCTGGTTTGCGAGTGTGATAACCAAACCTCAAGACTCGAATCCGGGGGTTCATCTCAAGTTCAACTTCCTGCTCTTGAAGATGGTCGACACTCGATCTCCTCGCCGAGGATCGATCAGTCTCGACTCCGATTCCAACAGCGATTCAAGTCGCTCCATTTACCCAATGGTCCGAGCACCGACTTTCCCTCATATCTACTACGAGGATGTGTCGTCTCTTTCCTGCAAGTATTTGTGAATGAATGGTCTGCATCAGGTGCGGTGTCTCTTGACATCCCTCTTGCGACCGACCTCGTTCAGCACATTCAGCCAAGAAGTTTCCGTGTCTTCTTCCAACCCCACCATTCTCGACCGGCTCAACGTACCCACTCCAACTTCCTCCACCCCTTTCCCAAGATCTCGGTGCTCAAGTTCCCTTTCTGTCGCCATCGACCCGGTTTTCCATCCCTGTATACGTCTCCTTTCTCGGTGCTCTCAAATAAGAAGGAGGACGCTGGACCCGGTGCATCGAAGTCACAAAGATTGTGCTTTCTGGCGATACGATGCTAGTCGTGGGGACTTGTAGGACGAATCGAAACCAACAAAATCCCTCCTCAACATCTCGAGCTCTTCAACCAGCGTCTCATCTGTCTTTTTCTCAACTCGGAACTCGATTCAAGACCTTCCTCTCACACTTATCACCAATCCCGTGGTCCCAGACACGATCTTGTAGCGGCATCGAACACTGTATGGACGGTCACTTCGATCGCATGTCTCGGTCGTGTTGTCACTGGATGGATCCTTCCCCTCTTCCTCTCGTACTCATCTGTCTATTCTCTTATCTATCCCTGACGACCCCCTCTTGCCTGCTCTGGCTTGTCATATTCGTAACGCTTGTCACAAGTCTTGCCCCATCCTCTGTTCCCCCTCCATGCCCCCCCAGGCCTTTGAAAATGAACAAACATCCATGCAACTTACTGTTCCGATGCAATGATCCTGTCTGCCTGTTCCCTCCTCCTTTTGAGGTAATCTTGAGGTAATCTCCACGTCAACTTGATGATGAATCACGTGATGCCCGAGTCAGTCACGTGCTCAGAGTCTTAAATGCTTGTGTGTGCACAAGCCCTGGGTGCTGGCAACCTGAGCGAGGTTGACCCGGGACGGTTCAAACACAGCTCAAGTCTGACAAGTTGGTTCCTCTGAAAGACAGCTTTCACATTCGTCGGCATCGCAGTCACTCCCTTCGTTTCTTGACGATAGGCCGCGCTCTGTGTCCACAACTTCGGGCCTAGATCCACTCTTCGGGCTGGCATCAATCTGGAGAAGTGTGCAACGCTTTGGTAGAGACGACCGCACGAGTCCAACACCGATCTTCTTGCGTCGCTGCCGCACATCCAAACAGAAGATCTCCGACCCACAAGGACGTCTTCCACCCTTCAACGTGTCCACGAGAATCGCTCAGGTCTGGTCGATCTCATCAGAACGGCCGTGTCTTCCCCAGTTCGCGCCTGCGACAAGAGCAGTGCAATCGTAGTGCGTAACCACAATGACTGGCAAGGAAGCACCCCTGAATGCTTGCTGACTGTTGCTCATGTGGTCTCAATGAACAGCAGGGCCAACAGGAGAATACGGAGAGAATCACGAGCCAGACGCGCCCGTAAATCCCCAGTTGCATTCGTCCCTGCATCATTTCAGGAGGTCGCAATAAGAACCAGATCGTCGCCATCGACATGTCGTACCGAAATGGAGCTTCGGCCCAGCAGCAGCAACAGCAGCAACAGCAATTCTACGCTCAGCAACAGCAGCAAGGTGGACCAGGTGGTGGTGCTGGAGGCTCGAAGACACCCATTCAACAACACCAACAGCTGCCTCAAGTGCACCAGCCTACCATGGCCTACGGCGCACAGTATGCAGCTCCGACTGGGTACAACATGAATGCTCCTTCAGTCGGCGCTGTTGCACCCCAGTATACGTACAGTCAAGCTGGACAAGGGGGCTTTGCCCAAACTCAAGGTGAGTTGCAAGGCCCCACGGCATGATTTCCTGCACCCTGTAACTTGCGGAAACGTAGACTGAGGAAACCACGGTGCGCGTGTGTTCTGTTCCCATCTTTCAGCGTACGCACAGCAGGCCACCTACGCACAGCACCAAGCTGCCCTGCAGGCCCAAATCCAAGCTGCCGCTCTTGCTGCCCAGGCTCAAGGACCACCTTCCCAGCTTCAACACCCTGTCATGAGCCATGCTCAACAGCTTCAACAGCAGCAGATTGCCATGGCGCAAGCCCAGATGCAGCAGCAAATGGCCAACTTGCAGACTCATGATGCATATGGACGCGCAGTTAGCCCAGGAGCAGGAGGTGGTGCACCCGGACGGGGCCCGAGCCCTGGTCCTGGCGCTCAGGGCGCACGCTCACCCACAGGTATGAAGCCTCCTGGCTCTCCGAACCCAGGGTATGCTAGACTAGGTCAGCAACAGGGTCAGCAGGGTCAAGCTGGTCGAATCAGTCCCAACGCACAACAGCAGCAAGGTGGACACAGCCCGTTGCCTCAGCATGCACAACTACCATCGGGAGCCAACCCTCAGCAGCAGGTTCAGCAGGGTGCCGGTGGTATTGGCGAGGACAAGGGACCAGACTATGTCTACTTTGAGCGATCGACAAACGGCATGTCGAAGACCACGCTGGATGCGGCCACTGGTGCCAAGCTCAAGCTGGAGCACTTCTACAAGGTGGCGGTTGAGCAGGCTATTGAGCGAAGTAACCGGTGCGTAGAATCTCTCGATTGTTCACGATGAGATAGCTCTTTGCCGGACCTATATGCTGACGAGTGTAATTGTTGTGTGGTACCTAATGCTTTCACAGACGCGTTGAGGTTGAGCAAAAGCTGGCTAACCCAACCGACGGTGCGCAGCTTTCCGATGAGCGCAAAGCCCGCCACCTCGCCCAACTCGGCCGACGGGAATCTGGCTTCTTGCGACTCCGACGCACCCGATTGGGGCTCGACGATTTCCGCACCGTCAAAGTTATCGGAAAGGGAGCCTTCGGTGAGGTGCGCGTGGTACAAAAGATTGACACGGGCAAGATTTACGCCATGAAGACGCTCCAGAAGAGCGAGATGTTCAAGAAGGACCAACTCGCGCACGTCCGTGCCGAACGTGATGTACTGGCCGAGTCCAACTCGCCCTGGGTGGTGCGGCTGTACTACTCGTTCCAGGACTCCCAGTACCTGTACCTTTTGATGGAGTTCTTGCCGGGTGGAGATCTGATGACGATGTTGATCAAGTACGACACCTTCTCTGAGGATGTTACGCGGTTCTACATGGCCGAATGCGTATTGGCGCTGGAGGGTATCCACAAGCTCGGCTTTATCCACAGGTACGTACCTCCTCTCCTTCCTTACCCAATCCCCCTTGTCTTGCACTAAGCATGCATACATTGACCCTTTCAACAGAGACATCAAGCCAGACAACATCTTGATAGATGCCAAAGGCCATATCAAGCTTTCTGACTTTGGTCTGTCGACCGGTTTCCAGAAGCAACATGACAGCGCATACTACCAACGACTATTCGATGGCAGCCAGAACCAACAGCAACAGGCTGGCAGGAATTCCGTTGCGGTCAACTCGATCACGCTCACCCTGAGCTCCAAGGACACGATTGCCACCTGGAAAGCGAACCGAAGGAAGCTTGTGAGTAGCCTCAGGTTTTCAACTTGGGAATAGTGGTGCTGGCGCAACTGACACGCTCTGCCTTCACTCAGGCCTACTCCACTGTTGGAACCCCAGACTACATCGCCCCGGAAATATTCCTTCAACAAGGTTACGGAAACGAGTGTGACTGGTGGAGTCTGGGTGCGATCATGTTTGAGTGTCTGTGCGGCTACCCGCCCTTCTGCTCCGACAACGCTCATGACACGTACCGCAAGATTTTGGCGTGGCGCGAAACGCTTCAGTTCCCCGACGACATACATCTGAGTCCCGAGGCGCTGGACATGATACAACGGTACGTAATTTCCAAGCCTATCTTGATGGTCAGGTGTTGGACAAATACTGATGTATAACCTTTCTTGCCATTCAGACTCATCACCGCGCCTGAGAACCGCCTGGGCCGAAACGGCGCTCAGGAGATCAAGGACCACGCCTTCTTTGCAGGCGTCGACTGGACGACAATCCGCGCTATCGATGCGCCCTTCATTCCGCACCTGAAGAGCGTGACAGACACTTCGTACTTCCCTGTGGAGGACTACCAAGACATTCCTGAGATTCCTTCCGGTGCGGAGATGGGAGTGGGCAGCAAGGATTTGGCTTTCTTGGGCTACACATTCCGACGATACGAACAGAACGAGTCCAGCCTTTGATTTGGAGCGATCCTTCCTCACTTCCTCCTTGGTGTTTTGTTCGGCTACTGTGGCTGGCTTTTTCTGTTGTGCGGCTGAGTCACGATGCGCTGACGGTCTGACGGATCTCTTCCACCTGGATGCGACGAATTCTGTTCCAGGAGCGACTGAGGACAGCCATCCGTTTGCGCTCATCCTTTCGGTCAAGAGCCGGAGCGACTCTTCTCCTCATGGCGGCAGACCCGCTTACGTTCGGACAGATATACATGACCTCCCCTCCTGTTTCTTTGGGCCCATTAGCTTGATCAGACGTGTTCTCAATCTCAATGAATCATACTTCCCTCCTTTCCACGCTCGTTGTGCTCGGTCAAGGGGAACCTAGCCTTCGGTTGGTGCTGAGGTGACTCTGGTGATTGTATGCGTTTGAAAGTACATTGAGATTTGAGGTGAGATGGCGAATGCTGAGGGCGAACGCGTGATGGACTCGCTTGTCCGAACTTGAAGCAAGGGCGGGGGGCAGTCCCAGATGGGGAGCGTGTCGAACCGGAAAATAATACTACTTCACTGTTTGCGTCGGCATTCTTGCATGAGCGTTGTCCGTCCCTGATTGTGATGATGCACTCAAAGGTTGCTGTCGAGCGCGCAGACCCTCCGCAGTCTCCTCAACTAGCTTGACGCCTGCCCTTAGTTCTGATAGGTTGATGTTGGCGCGAAGGAGATGTTCAAGGACATCTTCGTCCAAGGTCCGATGGAGCTCTGATAAAGCCTCGATGGCTCTCGCCGTATGAGTCGCTGACAATGGCAATCCCGGGCCGGCAATGTGAGAGGGTAGTAAATCTTCTATTCTGCTGTCCGCCTTGATCTCGCCTGCTGATTGTGAATGTTGATCGCTCTCTAAACCATCTGCTGAATTTGGGCCTTGTAGATGCTCAAAGTTGGAAAGAGAGGCCGAAGAAGCTTGAGAGAGAGCGCTGGCTAACTTGGAGATGGAGTCTCGTTCTTGGGCTGTGAGAGGGGCGAGGGCGGACCATTCTTCCATGCGCATCGTCGCGGCTCCTCCAATTTTTGACGCACTCATCCCGTCTTTGCACTGGCCAGATGAATCAGCTTGAGGGGTGTGGAACGGAGGACAAGTATCCTTGCACAGGTGTCGAAAGGTCGCTCTGGTCGGCTCATCTGTGATCCATGGTGATCCTGGTGTCTCGACTTCGGGGTGAAGCCACTTGCTGCTAGCCACACCATGTCGCGGTTGTACGCCCCCGAGCATGAAACCAAACAGATCCTGGATTCGATGCTGGCCGTTGCTGTTGCCCTGCACGACAACATGCAACTCCTGGACTTTTCCCAGACTGCTCAGCAGATGATGGCACGCTGTCAATGTCTTCCAGCTGTGGTGACCGGAGACGGGCCTTGAGAGAGGACTTGTTGTCCAGACACAATCCTCTGCGTCGCGCACTGATACATCGCTCGCCGGTTCCGCTTGCCAAGGATGGGGAACGAACACATCCTGTGGGAATGGCAACTAGCCAGCATTATCGCCCACATTCTGATGCACCATTCAGGCGCAGTATCTGCTTCAGCGATCGGCCATACAATCACCGTAAAGCTGCAGCCTGACTCGCACACCGTCCAACTTGGGGTCTCGTATTGTGTCTGACAGTGGTGCTGAGTGCCGGAGGGAGATGCTGATTTCGTTGAACTCGAAGGACGGTAACATCTCTCCTTCGCTCGCGTTCAACCCCCTTGATCGCGCTTGCTCATGAATATCATTACATCACAAACAGCTGACATTCCCATGCTTTCGTGCTACCGTCTTTCCAGTCTCATGTCTCCCAGTCAAGTCGGCGCGATCTGATCGGGTCCGTGAGGAGTCAGCTTGTTGCCAGCCAGAATGGAAGCCACGACAGGCTTTAGGCCCTCAAGGGGGGGTCGGGATACACACAACTCCCAAGACGACAACCCAACTCCTTCACGCTGTGTGCAATGGCAGACCGGTAGATTCTCCACGACGGTCGGTTGCACACTTCCAGCTCCTACTCCTGCATCAGCCAAGATCCGCATCAGCCTCTCAGGAAAGACGCGACAAGCGACAGCGTCTGCACTCAGGTATTCCCAACGAGCCCAGCAGTCACCTTGAGGAGAATGATCAAACAGAGTTCCGCAGCACAGTGCTCCAGCGCAACGGTGCAGAAACAAACAGACTTCTGTGTGGGCGCAGGGTGAATCAGCTCTGGCATGCGCCTTCGACTCGCCTTCCTGCGCTGCAGTGCATGACCCACCCGCTGACCGGCCCAGCCTGAGCACTTCTCCAGTCTATTCCCATCCTGCTACATTGGCCGCCATACGGCTCCCCTCTAGGCCTCCTAGAGCTCCCAAAAGGCGTAAAAGAAGGACCCCCCAGGCCCCAACCCGGATTTTCCCCTCTCCTCCCATCCGACCTCGACCTCGACCTCGACCTCGACCCTCGACCTCGACCCTCGACCCTCGACTTCGACATCGGTAGCTCACGCTTACGCACTCACGGACCGGACTTCAGTTGTGCATCCCATGATGGGATCAGCGTCCGGGGGTTCTCGGCAGGGCCGACACCGACCTTCGACCCAGGCTCGACCTCGACCGACGGCGCCTCGATCTCGACCTCGACCTCGACATCGACAACCCTCCGAGAATACCTCGGGCCAGCGTCCCATCCTGCCGGAAGCGGGTCGAGCGATGCTGCTGAATGTTCGAGTATGTCCGTGGGTGTGTATTGTGAGCTGCTGACCCAGGGCGGAAGGATACCTTGGGGGGCCGTCCTTTCGTCTTAGCCGTGTCACTCCGCTGGCCTCGTCCCCCTCATCGGCTGGGAGGTCAGACTGGAAGGAGTGGCACGGCCCCTTCGGAAGGGGTGAGTCCTTTTCTCTTCTCCACTTTCTATCCTCTCTTGCATACATGGAACTGACTCGTAAAACTTCTCCTCCCCATCCCTCTCAACCCCTTCGGGGGTCCCATCTCATCTTCCACAGTTGTTTCCATGCCTCGTGATCATGTACTTCCATAGATGCACATGCTTTCAATTCAACTCCCTTCCCTTTCAAATCATGTTCCTTGCCTCGCTGCTGATCGAGGGACAACTCTACGTCGTGTACATGTCAAGGCCTTAGCCCTCATCATCGTCCTGCCTGACCGCAAGCTCATCAGACGGCACGAAGACGAGGCGATCGAGCGCGTGCATGCGCTGGAAACGGGAAGGTGCTCAGAAGAGGTGGAAAGCTGTGGTCGCACTGTGAAGACAGAGATCGCAGAGATATGACTTTGATTGTTCTTTCATTCTTGAGGAGGGCAGAGTAATGCGCAGAAAGGGGTGGTGATACACGGAGCGGGTGACAGGACAGTTGCGAGACGAAGAGACAAAAGAGCTGGTGCTTGTGGCATCGCAGCATGAGCCGATGGCGAGACCGGCTTTGACGAGCTTCAGCGACCGTACCTAGGGAAGGATGCGGAAAGGGTCAGAATGCTCTGCTTTGTGCACATGCCCGGCCAAAGATCATGTACATACTTCTGCAGCTCCCACTCTCTGTTGTCCAGTGGGCATACACCACGAGTCTTGAGCCAGCGGGAAATGCAGTGGAAGTGGAAGGCATGCTGTCGAGAGCAGTTTCGTATCAGAACAACACAGCTTCCAATGATCCATGAGCGGGCCGGCAATCAGAGGAAGGCGCGAAACACTCACGTTACATTGGCCCCAGGCGACTGTGCATTCTTCCGTGCTTGTAGCTCCTTGGTTTGCCTGGCACTCGATGCCTGCGCATTCCCAATCGGATGTGATGTGTGAGTTAGTCTTCACTGCCTGCAGATAGCTCTCGTACTCACAAAGGTCCATGATGTGATTTCTGCAGATGGCACACTTTCAGATGAGCGCAGAAAGATGATTCAGTACGATAACCTCATAGCTTCAAAGCTCGGCTTCGTGGCAACTCACGTTCTCGACCATGATGTCCCAGTTCCATAGGCAGACGGAGTTCCACTGGGAAATGCACAGCACCTGTTCAGCCCATCTGTGAAGGCTGAGTCGACGACGCACGGGATTACTCACCTTCTTGACTTGAAAGCGCGGGGGCTTAGACGAGCTCGCTGTGTCGACATCCATCTTGTCGGTCATGATTGCTTTGCTGTTCGAGGGTTTGTGCAGAGGTCTGCGGTGGCTGCTGAGTTTATGGGCAGAGCATGGCATGCACGGTCAGCACTAATCACACGCGGCTGAAATGAAGGTTTCCCCTGCGTCTCTGCTACCTTGCACGTACCGAGCTGTTGAAGAAGATACGCAGCTTGGACCGCGGCTGATGAGGTCGTCGTTGGTGATCGAGTGGTCCCGGAAGAAGCCAAAAAAGCTTGAGCCGATTGGGTTCTGGTCAAAGCGGAGGACAACCACACCAACACCTGCGCTCCTCGGCTTTGGCAAGGACAGCACCACACATAGGACGGGCTTCTCACTGCTCTACCTGTGCCTCTGGACCCCGTCTTGCTGCTACTCCAGGCCCACGATCCCGGTTCAGAGCGCGCGGCATTCTCTGGCGCCAGAAAGGCACGACTCCAGCTGCGTGTGTCCTTCAGGAGACTTCCTCCCTCTTCTGAAACCAACACTTTTTTAGGTGTTGGCTTTCAGCATTGACGGGACGGCACCTCGCAGCAGCACCACGCCCCTTGTGGACCCTGCGGCGCGGCCTTTTCCTCGACTGTCACTGTCTCTACCACGCGTGCGAGCGCTCAAGTCTGCCCACCGCACGTGTCGTTCTTCCCGATCATTCCCCATACTGCGCGCCGTCGTGACCACACCCCTCGGCACCAATGGACACGCTTTCACCGTCCACATCAACAGCGGCCCTGCCCAGTGCAGCTAGCTTCTCCAGAGATGATCTCGGCCTCGGGAAAGGCTCGGCGCGATTTGACGCCGAAGTCATGCGCGTCTACCTTGAGTCGCTGTTACCGGTGTTGATGGACGCGGACCTTTCCGCTTTGGACGATTCCATGTTCGAAGTCAGCAACAATGGGCACGCGAGCTGGAAAGAGCTGGTTGTCGCCTTTGCCAGTGATCCCAACATCAATGTGATGTATGTCGACAAGGTCAGGACAGACAATTCATCAAGCACAGACCGCGCGGAGGGTGAGTAGATCTACTTGATCCTGCCAGAAGAAGGCTGTATGCGCCTGAATGAGGCAATGCGCTGACACTTCCATGCGTAGACTTGTATGCGTACTATCTGGTCAGCGAACCAAAATATACTCCTCGTCACGTCGCTTCCATTGCCCTACTCAAACGCGTACAAACCCTGGACAGTTCCGTGCCTCTGCCGCAACAATTGAACATCGTGTCTCTTCCCGGACCTGCGACTGGCGCTCCGTTGGCCCAAGACGCAGATGATGCTGTCAATGGAAATGGCACGTCTGCACGCGACATCGATGGAGACGGCGAGGTCCGCACACTCGTTCGCCAGAGTCCATACGAGGCTTTACACAGCGTGGTACACAATGTCATGGCGCCGTGGTTCGACGCCTATGTAAACAGCAGGGAAACGCGCGACAAAGATGTCGTCGTCGTCGCAAAGAAAAAGGACTCGGACGCCAAACTCGGCATTCCTATGGCCCGCCGCAAGTTCGCAGAGCTCGAATTGAGTTTGTTGCACCTACAGCAGAACATCGAAATTCCGGAGATTCACTTGTCCGTGCATCAGATCATCCGCGAAACCGTCGAAAGATGCCATGCGCGTGGCGAGCCCGTACACGTTCAAAGCGTCGAGCCGGAGTCAATGCTGCAAGACTCTTCTTTCCTGAACAAGCTTCAAGCGGACGTCAACATGTGGGTCAAAGAAGTACAGGCAGTCACCAAGCTAGATCGCGATGTCGCCTCAGGCACGGCTTCTCAAGAGATCAACTTCTGGCTAACCCTCGAAAGGGAAGCAGAATCTATCGAGCGCCAACTTCGGGCGGAACCAATCAGCCTGACCCTCGAAGTCCTCAAGCATGCGAAGCGGTTTCACGCGACGGTGACCTTCTATTCCAACACTGGTATGAAGGAGTGGATCGGCAAGATTCAGAGCTACAACGCCCTGATGAAGGACTTTCCATTGAACGAGCTGCTATCTGCCACCGACCTCGAGAAGATTCAAAAGGCTCTGATCGACATCTTCGCACACATCTCCCGCAAGCTTCGAAACAGTCCCTATCCGACCAAGCGCGTGCTTCTGCTTCTGGAGGCCATTTCAAGGGATCTGAACGACATGTTGATCAAAGTCTTGGGTTCTCTGCGCTTGATGTACCAAGAGTTTCCACGGTTCTGTGACACGCTGGCGGGCGCTGCCGACATCTTCGCCACTTGGGACGCTTCTCTGAAGGATTTCGTCTCCCTGGCCCGAGAGCTCATCAAGAAGCGAGGCGAGAAATTCCTACCAATTAAGGTGCAAGGAGCGCACGAGAAGCTCAGAGAGCGCTTGAACTACATAGGGGCCTTCAGGTGAGGTTTCCGTCTTGCTCTTGGGTTCCATTTCTAAATGCTGATATCTTTTCTGTTTCAGAAAAACCCACGAACAGTTCCGACTGATGGTCACGTCTGGTAAAGGCAATATGTTAATGGGGCCTTCGACTACCAATGTGGTGGCCAAGCAGCCTCAAGTCCAGACGTTGGCGGGCATCGAGATGGACGAAGAGATTCGGGCGGCCTACGAAACAGTCAAAGTCATCGATGTGCTTGACGTGTCCCAAGAGGGCACCGAAATCTGGACAGCTGCGGAGACAGCATACAACGAGCGGGTCTCGAGAGTCGAGAATAGTCTGATCGCAAAACTCCGTGACATGCTCGGCCAAGCCAAGAGTGCGCGCGAGATGCTTGCCGTTTTGTCGCAATTCAACAGCCTCTTCGTACGCCCCAAGGTCCGAGGAGCGGTGCAAGAATACCAGCAACAGCTTTTGGAAAGCGTCAAATCGGACATCCAGACTCTGCACGACAAATATAAGGCGCAATTCGGACCGTCGGAAGCGAACTTCATGAGTCAGTTACGTGATATACCCGAGGTTGTCGGAACTATCATCTGGGCGCGACAGATCGAGCGGCAACTCAACATTTACATGAAACGAGTGGAGGACGTGCTAGGTAAAGGATGGGAGCTGTATGCTGAGGGTCAGAAACTTCAAGCCGAGAGCGAGACTTTCCGGAGGAAGCTTGACACGAACCCTCTGTTCGAAAAGTGGCGAGACGATCCACGAAAGCGACAAATGAAGGTCACTGGACACATTTTCGCCATCACTCGGAATCGTGCTGCTGGAAACGTGTTCCAGCTTACAGTGAACTTCGAACGGCAAAACATCGCCCTCTTCAAAGAAGTACGCAATCTCATCTGGCTCAAATTTTCGATCCCGCGCGCCATCATCAACACCGCTACCGAAGCAAAACGACTCTATCCTCACGCCGTTTCCTTGATGGAAACTGTCCGCACATACACTCAAACATGCGCTTTGCTCAAGGAGAACCAAGATATCGCCGGACTGGTTGCGCAAGTTCAGCAGAATGTCCACAACCTCCTGCAACCTGCCATGGCATACAGGTGGGAGGAGCTGACAATCGGCTTCGATGTCCCGACAGGCGCATACCTCCCTGGAGCCGGACGTAATTTCAGTCGAGAAAATGACAAGGTTGTCTTCGTCCGTCAGCTAGCCAGCGCTGTCAGTCTCTTCCAGGACAAAGTGGCGGATTTGATCGTAATGCAAAAGGAGAGCTACAAGATTGTCGATGAGCTCAGCAGCTGTGCCTACACGGTCGACGCTTTCTCGACGCGACTGCAAAAGATTCAGCAGACAATCGATCGACTGCATCTGGAAGGTTACCCGAACCTGGAAGGCTGGGTTGCCGACTTGGATGCCCAGATCGAGAAAGTATTCTTGGACCGCCTCCGCCAAGTCAGTCTGTCCTGGACCAATGAATTCGTCAAGCGCGAGACGCAAGACGGTCGAGAGTCCCAACCCCTCCGAGACGTCACAAACATTCGTGGAAAGCGCAAGGGGATCAAGAAGCGCGAGGAGCAACTTGCCAAAGCTCAACAGCGCGACCAGATCGAACTCAAGCCTGTCACGCACGAGGTTCGGATTCAAAATCAGGTTATCTTCCTTGACCCGCCAATCGAGCACGCTCGAGCGCGATGGTTTGGGCAGTTGCACGAGATCTTGGGTGTCATCTGCGGCTTGAAGCGCATTCAAAGCTCGCGGTACGAGATCGGCTTGCAAGTCAAGGCTCTGACTGTCAGTGAGCAGACCTATGTCAGTCTGCTGACGTACTTCGACGACGGAACATTGGAGCGACTCTTCACGCTGATCGAGAACAAGATTGCGGAAGTGAGCCGCTACGTGGCGAAGTGGCTGCAATTCCAGTCTCTTTGGGATCTGGAATCAGAGCACGTTTACGCGCGACTTGGTGACGCTCTCCCAGCCTGGCAACAACTCCTGTCTGAGATCCGAAAGACTCGATCGACGTTCGACAATTCAGACTCTCAGCGATCCTTCGGAATCTGTGTCATCGACTACGAGCAGGTGCAGAGCAAGGTCAATGCTAAATACGACACGTGGCAACGCGACATTCTCAATCGATTTGGGTCGAAACTTGGCACTGAGATGCGCGAGACACATGCAGCTATTCTCAAGGCACGCAACGAACTCGAAGGCCACAGCATCGAGGGCAGCTCGACTGCGCAGACGGTGGCATTCATCACTTTTGTTCAGGACCTGAAGCGCAAGACAAAGGCATGGGCTCCGCAAATCGAAATTTTTGGCGTGGGACAGAAGACGCTCGAGCGTCAGCGATACATGTTCCCCAAAGACTGGCTCTATGTGGACCAAGTCGAGGGAGAATGGAGCGCTTTCAACGAGATTCTGAGTCGCAAAAACGCCAGCATTCAAGAGCAATTATCCGGCTGGCAGCAAAAGATTATCGCTGAGGATCGTATCGTACATGACAAGATCACCACCATTGTCTCGGATTGGGAGCAGCAAAAGCCGATCCAAGGAGGTCTCAAGGCCGATGCAGCCTTAGCGACGCTCAACAACTTCGAGACTCAGGTCAACAACCTTGCGGAACAGCGTGATCTCGTTGTGCGAGCGAAGGAAGCCATTGATCTGGATCACGTCGCGGATGACCGCCTGGACCCTATCTTCGAAGAGTTGAAGGACCTCAAGGCCGTATGGACAGCTTTGTCGGGCACGTGGAACCAGGTGAACGAGCTTCGCGAACTGAACTGGAACAATGTGCAGCCCCGCAAACTCCGACAGCAACTCGATGCGCTTCTCAGCCAGACGAAGGAGATGCCAAGCAGAATGCGCCAGTACGCAGCATTTGAATACGTTCAGGAAACACTCCGCGGCCTGCTGAAGTCAAACGTTCTCGTGACGGACCTCAAGTCCGAGGCCATGCGAGAACGCCACTGGCGCTCCTTGTTCAAGCAGCTCAAGATGAGCACTCCGTACATGCCTTCTTCCATGACGCTCGGCACGGTGTGGGACCTTGGCTTAAAGAAGAACGAACAAGTCATCAAAGGCATCATCATGACCGCTCAAGGCGAGATGGCTCTGGAGGAGTACCTCAAGCAAGTGCGCGAGAGCTGGACCAACTATACGCTCGACCTTGTCAACTACCAGAACAAGTGCAGGCTGATCAGAGGCTGGGACAACATCTTCTCTCTTGCCGGCGACAATCTCAACGCTCTTCGAGCCATGTCGATGAGTCCACACTACAAGGTCTTCGAAGAGGAAGCTTCTCTGTGGGAAGACCGGCTGTCGAAGATCTCCGTCCTGTTCGACACCTGGATTGATGTGCAACGGCAGTGGGTTTACCTCGAAGGGATCTTCTCTGGCAGCGCAGAAATCCGCCACATTCTTCCAGTCGAAAGCTCTCGGTTCCAAAACATCAACACAGAATTCCTCACGGTGATGAAGAAAGTGTACAAGTCCCCATTCGTTTTGGATGTCATGAACATCCCCGGTGTTCAGAAGAGTTTAGAACGCCTTGCCGACTTGCTCAGCAAGATTCAAAAGGCGCTCGGAGAGTACCTCGAGCGGGAACGTGCCAACTTCCCCCGCTTCTACTTTGTGGGTGATGAAGACCTGCTCGAGATCATCGGCAACAGCAAGGATGTTCAGCGTATCGTCAAGCATCTGAAAAAGATGTTCGCTGGCATTGCAACAGTGAAGCTGGACGACGATCTCAGTCAGCTCGAGGGCATGATGAGTCGCGAAGGAGAATACGTGCCATTCCAGAGTCCGATCGTGCTGAAGAATTACAGCAAGATCAACGACTGGCTGTCGAAACTCGAGGGCGACATGCGACTGTCTTTGGCACAGCTGCTCACGAAAGCGTACACGGCCTTGCAAGAATTCTACACAAACTCAGATCAACTCGACAAGGACAAGTTCCTGGCCTGGATCGACGAGTTCCCGGCTCAGCTGGTGGTCCTCGCCTCCCAGATCATGTGGACCTCGCTGGTGGACACCACTCTGGAGGCAGGGAAACCACTGGAGGAACCACTTCAACTTGTGCTGCGTGGTCTGGACCTGCTCGCCGACACAGTATTGACTGATGTCCCGCTGCTGAAGCGCAGAAAGTGCGAGCATCTCATTACCGAGCTGGTCCACCAACGTGATGTCATCCGTCTCCTCATGTCGCAAGGCGTCAGGTCGAACAAGGACTTCAGCTGGCTCTATCAAATGCGATTCTACATCAACATTCAGCTGGAGAACCCGTTGGACCGACTCAGCATCCAGATGGCGAACGCCTCCTTCCCATACGGATACGAATACCTGGGTGTTCCCGATCGCCTGGTCCAGACGCCTTTGACCGATCGCTGCTACCTCACTCTGACTCAAGCCCTGAATTTGAGGCTGGGTGGCGCCCCCTTCGGTCCAGCCGGTACGGGCAAGACGGAGAGTGTCAAAGCACTCGGTGTGCAGCTCGGCATGTTCGTCTTGGTCTTCTGCTGTGACGAGACTTTCGACTTCCAGGCAATGGGTCGCATTTTCATCGGTCTGTGTCGAGTAGGTGCATGGGGATGTTTCGACGAGTTCAATCGACTTGAGGAGCGTATCCTGTCCGCGGTCTCCCAGCAAGTGCAAAGTATTCAGCAAGGCCTTGCGGCAACCGTCACCAACCCCAACGCTGAGATCGAGCTCGTTGGCAAGACTGTCAAGGTCAATCCCCGCACAGGCATCTTCATCACCACGAATCCAACGTACGCTGGTCGTTCGCAGCTTCCTGATAACTTGAAGAAGCTGTTCCGCAACATGGCCATGACACATCCTGATCGGGAACTCATTGCACAGGTCATGCTGTTCTCACAAGGCTTCCGCACTGCCGAGGTACTCGCCTCAAAAGTCGTTCCCTTCTTCAACCTCTGCGCTGAACAGCTGAGTCCACAGCCGCATTACGACTTTGGTCTGCGTGCGCTGAAGTCCGTGCTGGTGTCGGCCGGATCACTCAAACGAGACAACCTTCTTGCAGAGAACGCTTCGGGCCAGGGCAGCGATCTAGAGGTCTCGGAACAAGAGATTCTCATCCAGAGTGTCTCCGAGACAATCGTGCCCAAGCTGGTGGCAGACGACGTGCCCCTGCTGACCAGCCTGCTCTCAGACGTGTTCCCAGGCATCGAGTACAAGCCTGTCGCACTCGAGAAGCTGAAGGAACATATTGCAGCGGTATGCGCGGAGCGTAATCTCGTCGATGGCGGCCTGTGGCAGGAAAAGGTCATGCAACTTTACCAGATCCAGAAGATTTCACACGGTCTCATGCTTGTCGGCCCCTCGGGTACTGGCAAAACCCAAGCTTGGCAGGTCCTTCTCGCCGCCCTGGAGCGATTGGAAGGAATCGAAGGTGTTTCGTACGTCATCGACCCCAAGGCAGTCTCCAAAGATGCGCTCTACGGTACCCTCGATCCCACGACCCGCGAATGGAATGACGGCCTGTTCACTCACGTGCTTCGCAAGATCATTGACAATGTTCGAGGAGAAAGCGCCAAGCGACACTGGATCATCTTTGATGGCGACGTCGATCCTGAATGGGTGGAGAACTTGAACAGTGTCCTTGACGACAACAAGCTGCTTACGTTACCAAACGGAGAGCGTCTCAATTTGCCGCCAAACGTGCGCATAATGTTCGAGGTCGAGCATCTCAAGTATGCAACTCTGGCGACAGTGTCCCGCTGTGGCATGATCTGGTTCAGCGACGATATCGTCGAGCCAAAGATGCTGTATCACAACTACTTGTCGTCGCTCAAGTCCACGCCTCTCGGCACCGATGAGGACGACGCCATCGGATTGCCAAGGAGAACGGAGGTGCAAAATTCTCCTGATCTTGAAACTCAAGCCATCATTGCGAAGGCGCTCCAACCCTTCTTCGAAGAGGACGGGCTTGTCAATCGAGCCTTGTTGTTCGCGTCTTCCGTGTTCCACATCATGGATTTCACCGAGTCGCGAGCTCTGGGAACCTTGTTCTCGCTTATCAACAAGACGGCACGTAATGTGCTCGAGTACAACCGGCAGCACTCCGACTTCCCTCTGTCAGCGGATCAGATCGAAGCTTACGCCAGCAAGCGTCTTGTCGTCAGCATTGTATGGGCTTTCACAGGTGATTCGAAGCTCGACATTCGTGCGGAGATGGGTGAATATCTGCGCGGTCAAACGGGAGTCGATCTCCCTCCGCTCGGCCCGGGCGCTTCTCTTATCGACTACGATGTGGCAGTGTCGAATGCCGAATGGTTCTCGTGGTTGGCCAAAGTACCCACGGTCGAGATTGAGACTAATCAGGTCACGTCATCAGACCTTGTTGTTCCGACCGTTGACACAGTCAGACACGAGGAGGTATTGTACTCATGGCTGTCAGAGCACAAGCCTCTGATGCTTTGTGGACCTCCCGGTTCCGGTAAAACAATGACGCTGTTCAGCGCTCTTCGGAAACTGCCAGACATGGAGGTCGTCGCACTGAACTTCTCCAGCGCTACTACGCCCGAACTGGTGCTCAGCACCTTTGAGCAATACTGCGAGTACCGCAAGACGCCGAACGGGGTGATCTTGGCTCCTGTTCAGATTGGTCGATGGGTGGTCGTCTTCTGCGATGAGATCAATCTTCCAGCGACTGACAAATACGGCACTCAGCGTGTGATCTCGTTCCTTCGACAGCTGGTCGAATGCGGCGGCTTCTGGCGAACTTCAGACAAGGCTTGGGTCAAGCTCGAGCGGATACAATTTGTTGGAGCATGTAACCCTCCAACCGACCCTGGTCGTGTGCCGCTCAGTCACCGTTTCCTTCGCCATGCACCGCTCGTCATGGTAGACTACCCTGGCAAAGTCTCACTAAACCAGATTTATGGCACCTACAACCGCGCCGTGCTCAAGGTGACGCCGAGCTTGCGCGGCTATGCAGAGCCACTCACAGCGGCCATGGTCGACTTCTATCTTGCGTCGCAGAAGCGCTTCACTCCAGACATCCAAGCCCACTACATCTACTCGCCTCGTGAGCTCACGCGATGGATGCGAGGTGTGTACGAAGCCATCAAGCCACTCGACACCCTTTCTGTGGAAGGTCTGGTCAAGGTCTGGGCGCACGAGGCGGCGCGTCTGTTCAAAGACCGTCTTGTTACTGAAGACGAGCGAAGGTGGACCGATGAGACGATTGACTCGACTGCGTTGGAACACTTCCCCACGGTCAACCATGGCGAGGCATTGCAGCGACCGATTCTGTTCTCTGCGTGGATGAGCAAGCATTACGTTCCTGTGGAGCGTGATGCGCTCCGAGACTTCACGCATCAACGTCTGAAGCAGTACTCTGAAGAGTAAGTGATGCGATACCTCTGCTTGGCTTTTGACTTAGACCTCGGTTGCTGACACATATCCCCAACAGAGAATTGGATGCTTCACTTGTCCTGTTTGACGAAGTCCTGGACTTGGCGTCATCGATCGACCGTGTTCTGAGACAGAGACAAGGTCACTTGCTGTTGATCGGTGTCAGCGGTAGTGGAAGGGTACGTGCTTGTGACTGATCAACAAACCGGTGAAGATATTCAACTTACCAGAATATGAAATCTCGCAGACAACCCTGGCCCGATTCGTTGCCTGGATCAACGGTCTGTCGATCTTTACCATCGCGCCGAGCAACAAATATACGGCTGCGGACTTTGACGAGGACTTGCGAACGGTGCTGCGCCGAGCTGGTGCGAAGGGCGAGAAGATCTCGTGGATTATGTGAGTTGCACTGGGAAGGCTATTCCATGATCGATACCTTTCTGACCACCAAAGCATGATGTTGACGTGTCACACAGCGATGAATCACAAGTCAAGGATCCTGCTCAGTTAGAACGCATGAACACTCTGCTTGGTGAGTGGTCCCCCTCGGACGGCTACGTGTGTGGTCAAATGCTGACTCTGCGTTTTTGACATCCTCACCAGCCAATAATGAGGTACCTGGTCTGTTCGAGGGAGATGAAGCCTCTGCATTGCTCACAGCCTGCAAGGAAGGTTCGCAACGAGACGGACTGATGCTTGACTCATCAGAGGTGAGGGTCCTTCACCTCTTGCTACGGACAAAGATTGGACGCGGAGCTTACACAAAATCTTTGTCTCAGGAATTGCTGCGATGGTTCTCTAGCGAGATTGGAAAGAACTTGCACGTCGTGAGTCACTTGTTTGGACCTACAGGTACCCTTCCGCTCCCCCCCTTCTGACTTGCTATGCCGTTCGCAGACCTTCACTATGAATCCACCTTCTTCGGGCATGGGATCTCGAGCTGCCGCTTCTCCGGCGTTGTTCAATCGGTGGGTACTTGCAGCCGACTGCGCTCTGTTTTGGAAAGGAACTGACGTCTGACCCTCGCGGACGCCGTCATCACTAGTTGCACATTGCTTTACTGCTTCTGATCGAGTCGCTGGAGTACGCCCCCATCTTCAGGGGACGAAGACGAAGCACAAGTCCTTTCTTTTCCACCAGTCCCTCCCTTTCGCTTCGTGTAATTCTTTATCATTCTCTTGCCCGTCCGGCCGGCGACTTGCAATCACATTCTCCGAGCTTACTCAACACTGCCCATGCGAAGGATGTTTGAACGGATGGCCGTCCCGGCGGAAGCGTGAGAAGAAACAAAGCTTAATAAACAGCTCATCATGTGTTGGGTTGCTTGAGAGCAGCAGCTTCTGCCTGTCACCGACACCTTGCACCGGATTTGCCAGTGCCGTCACTCTACCTTTAACCAGCCCTTGCAGCAGCACCTGCTAGAACCAGGCTGAGCTGCGATGGCATCTGCACACACGAACGGTCTGACCAGCTCGGCCGAGCCGGCCAGCAAGCCACGCCCTGTCATCGTAGTAACGGGAGCCAATGCGTGAGTTTGACCTCGAGCCGGCAACTTACGGGCTCTGTCTCGTTTCCAAAGCGTGTCAGGCAGCTGACGTTCTGAAATCACGACTCTTTTCTCACTTACAGCGGCGTAGGCTTCGGGATCTGTCAACGCCTGCTCGTCCAATTGTCGGACCCCATTCCCCCTGATACCCTTCCCGACCACCCCTCCAAACGCGGCCCAGGAGCCGAAACAGCTCCGCCTTCCCCCTTTGCAGCTCCCGATGGCATGACCCTCGTGCTCGCCTGCCGCAATGCTATCAAAGCGCACCGTGCACGCGTGGAGCTTCAGGCGCTGCTCGATGATCTAGCTGCGCTGCCGGATGAAGAAGACTACGCCTCTGCTCAACCTGCGGGTATCCTCGAATTTATGAGCAACAGCAATGGCAGCAGCTCTGGTATCAGCACGAGCGCCTCTTCCACCGCCTCGGTATCCCAGAGGAAGGGATCTTCAATCGATGGACAGGAGGAAGAGAAGGACGCTCACGGTGTTCAACGAGGCGCAGACTTGACTCGCAGGGAAGTCAAGGCGAGGGGGGAGTACCGGCGCAGGTTCTGCGCAGGTACCAAGATCGAGTTCGTCCCGCTTGATCTTGGAAGTATGGCCAGCGCATTGAAGTGCGCAAATGAGATCACAGAAAGGTTGGTTTCATGCTTCCGCTCACCTGCTCGGTTTCCTTTGCTTTACACTTCTGACTACTTCCTCAAATCCTTCCTTCTTGATAGATACAAATACGTCACGCACATCATTCTCAATGCGGGTGTAGGACCCTTCACTGCGCTCGACTGGCCTGCGGCGCTATATCTGTGCTTCACCAACTTCCACCGCTTCGTCACTTACCCAGCATACAAGAAACAACGGAGGGGCGACATCAGTGAGGACGGCTATGGTTGGGTTTGGCAGAGTAATGTCGGCGCGCACTACATCTTGGTAAGTCTAGCTCTGATCTTTCCGATCCGCGGGCAAAGTGTGTCCAACGCTGAGCATTCTGTGCCTCCGACTTCCTACTCGCGAGACAGACTCGAGCACTTCTGCCCGCTTTCCGCGCGACTCCGTACAGAGAGCCGTCCCGCATCATCTGGACAGGCTCCATCGAGGGCTTCCGCGTCTTCTACGATGAGGAAGACATCCAATGTGTCCAGCCACCTCACGCAGTGTTGCCATACGAGAGCACCAAATATCAGTGCGAATTAGCCGCTGTAGGGCTGGATGAAGTCTTGTGCCGCGCCCGACTACGTTCGATACCCGGCACTCCCTACGAAGTCGATGGCGGTCTGGCCAACTCTTCTGGAGTAGATGGGAAGTTGACGGGCTTGAGCGCGATAGCAGAGCCTGCGAGCTCGACGAATCGGGATGAGGCCAGATTTGAGCAGGGAGTCGAGCCTCGGAGCTACCTGTCCCACCCTGGTGTGGTCGCGAGCTCGATCGCGGCGGCCCTGTTCACCTTTTCCCTCTTGGAGACTCTCATGAAGTGGGCCTTCTACGTTGTGAGTTCGAAACAGCATGCTGACGTTTACTGCAGGATCGAGTGCTGATCGAGGTCTCATGTAGGCTCGTTGGACCCTATCACCGCATCACAACATCACCGCCTACAAAGGCGCAGTCTCCTCAGTTCATGTCGCCCTCGCGCCTGCTCATCTCTTAGACTCTTCCCGCAAGTATGGCTCCCGATGCGACTGGCGCGGCCGCGAATACTGCCACCCGGATACGATTGATGGCTGGGTCGGCAACAAGTTTGACGACAGCCCGCCACACGTATTGCCCGAGTCCGTTGCGCGCGAACAACGCGATGGGACCTGGGATAGTCATCCGGATGGAGCGCGTGTCATGGTCTTGGCTCGCTCGTACCTGCGCCAATTGGAAAGGATAACAGCCAAAGTATGGGTCGAGGCCAAAGAGGAGAGCCTGCCGCCGTGGCCGGCGTTGAAGGACTTGGAAACTTCGTCCGTTCCAAGGCTTGTAGGAGCCTCTCTCCTTCCGAAGAGCCGGAGCGGAAGTAAGGCGTCAGCTTCCGGTCGATCGGACTCGCAGCACGACCAGGTAGCGGAAGAGAGCGCGGTCGAGGCAGCGGTTGGGAATGGTCATGCACGCCTGGACCGCGCACCTGTGCTGGCAGCCTGAGCTCAGACCCTAGGCTAGGCACGAGCAGACTTATACACATTGCTTCCGAACAATGCATACATGCAGTTGTCAGCGCCAATATGAGTCGAGTTGACCAACAGCTTGGGTTGTAGCAGGTATATATAAAAGCAAGTTCCGATTTGAAAAGGGACTCAAGGTGAGTCGTACAACGATTGAAATGGGAAGCGCACAAAGAAGTCGAAAGCGGACGGGACAGAGCGGGACAAGATTTGGGTACGAGCACATTGATACAGGTGAGCTGGACGGAGATCTGGAGAGAATACAAGTGGTGGTTATGCGAGGGGCGCCCGGCATCTTGGACGACAGGGTCCTCGGGGACGAAGCGATCGGTCGTGCGGGGGTGGTGCACCAGTCGTAAGAAAGAGAGGCGGGTGTTCATTCATTGGGGTTGGCTGTAAGACGGCGCGGGCATACCGAGCTGTGCGCCAGGATGTTGGGACGTCATGATCAGTATGAGCTCGGCATACATGGTGAGGACCCTCGCTCACTTACCCGTTCGCAAGCTTCGCGCATCCAAGCCTTGGCTGCTGCAAGTTCGTCACGCGTCTTGCGCAGCTCGAGCTCAAGTTCGGCTTCGCGGCCTTGATATTTTGAAGGTGCAGTGGGTGATTGCTGAATGGATGGTTCGACAGGTTGAGCTCGTTGGAACAGCTCTGCTGATACGTGGAACGGCTGGCCGTCTTCAATGCCGTCCTCTGGTTGGAGCTGAGCTCTCTGAGGCGACGAAGGCTTCTTTCTTGGCGCTACATGTGGCTGATGATGAGTTGACTGAGCCTGAGCTTGCTGGCGTAGGACTTTGTCCTGCTTTTGCACGCGTGCTGCATGTGCCAGGACAGAAGGGGCAGGTTGGTGGCCACCAGGTGGGAGCGAATCCCACTGGGTGAGCGAGGCCAGCGCGCATAGATTGGGGTCAGTGCTGGTGATGGGCAAGTCGGGAGCGAATACCCACTGGGTGAGCGAGGCCTGGTGAGCGAGGCGCATAGATTGGGGTCAGTGCGCATAGATTGGGGTCAGTGCTGGTGATGGGCAAGTCGGCGAGCACAGCTGCGCGTGTCCTCATCGAGATGGAGACGGGCTGCATGACGAGTCTGGCTGTTGCCGCTGCCGAAGAAGAGTGATGTGACGAAGCTGCGGATAGATGTGGGTGGTGGAAAGAGTGAGACTCCATGCTGGGGATGTTGAAGGTGTGCATTTGGCACTTCCGGGTGCTTCTGCTGCCTGTGCTACGAATTCTTGATACTCTTCGGATGGTGAGGGCGCAGATTGCGGTCATGCTGAGCAAGAGGAGGGTGGGTGAATATCCGAGTGAGGTCGAAGTGCTTCGCTGTTGTTGTTGATGTTTCCTTGGTTGCTCTTGGTGATGCTGGGACATGCAAGAATATATATGAGTGTACTGGTAGAAAGAGGAAGCAAACGGGGGATGAGAGACAGAGCGTCGATGTCGAGATCGAGGATGTTGGTGCTATCCATGGCCATGCACGATGAGAGCATGCATTCATTCGTCCAAAGTCCAAGCGCGTCCCGTAAGCAGACTTCAGACGTGAAGTCTTGAGCCTGAGGAAGTTTCCAGTCTGGGGTCTGAATCGCGTCGCGCTTGGTTCGCATCAAGGAAGCCTCTTTGACATCTTCGCCAGCCTGTGGAGCGCGTCTTGAATCCAACCCAACACCAACCAGCCAACCAACCAACCAACCAACACCTTCTGACAATAGACTGCACCAGGACAGAGCGCGCATCACACGTGGTCAAATGAGATAGAAGCCAATCAGTGACAACATGCCCAGCGCAGCCTCGTCAACAAGGAGAAGCAGAGCTGCTGCTGTTGCGGCTGCTGCTGCACTCTCTGGTCTCGCCAATGGAGCCGCCTCGCTCGACCCAGCGGCCGATGAACTCGACGCATCCGCTTCGTCATCACGGCCACGCAAGAGGAGGATAACAGCATATTTGCAACCACGTGCGGCGGAACCCGAGCCAGAACAAGAAGTCGAGCCAGAGCTACCAGCAGAGCAGGAACCAGACGATGAGTACGTAGAGGGACAAGCCTCCACATCCCGTTCATCACGTCCATCCATGGTCGTCAAACTAGGCAGAAGATCAGCAGCCAGAAGGTCGACAGCCTCGAACAACAAAGGCTTCGCAGCCAGCCGGTCGGCTGCCAACGGGGATAGTGATGCAGAACCACAGATTGCCGACTCTGATACGGCCGTTGATGAAGCGGTAGCCACGCCCGCGGACGGGGAAGCGGAGACACAAGAGGACGAACAACAACCTCGTCAAAACGGCAATGATGCAGACGAAGTCGCAGAAGAAGAGGGAGAAGACGAGGACGAGGAGGCAGGAGACGATGATGGCGAAGCCGGAGTGGAAGAACTCCGTACGATGTCGATTGATGGAATTGAATACACGCAACAGGGTGACAATTTGGTACTGCCAAGTGACGAAGCGGGCGACACCAAGGTGGATGAAAAGGGCAGACTATTTGGTGGTGAGTGTATGCGCGCCGACTATCAGCGGATCACTCCTGACATGATTACGCCTGGCCTTGGTCGATTCAGGTCGCGTCTACAAGTTTCCAGTGTTCCAACTACCCAATCGCGCCGATCCAGAGAAGCTCTACGTACTCTCGATCGACGCAGCCAGGTCGGCAGGATATCGCGACTCCCTGTACTTCTACCGAAGCAACAAACGATTGCTCAAGCTGACTCTGAACCTTGCCGAAAAGGAGATGCTCATTGCCAGAGGTCGGCTGAGCATGCAGCTGAGGACCAGAAACGTCACTGCCACCTCTGTCCTCAACGTGTTCAAGACTCATGGAGCCCGAGTGGTGAAAGGTCAGTCTTTGTCTCCAGTCAGTCCCAGCTTGAATTGTCCAAGAGTACTGATGAAAGCTCAATATATGCGCTCACAGCGGGGCGAACGGTTACAGACGATTACTATGAAGCTGCAGCACGCGCTTCCGGCCGCAGGGAAGGGGAGCGAGTCCGCACGGAGGGTGGCAGAGATCGCGGTTTGGACGCAGATATCTTCGGACTTTCCGCCGGTGGAGGAAGTGGGCCAGGCGGTCTCTACGGCGTCGGCGGCGGCGGTGCCGATTTCGACACGGGACCCACCTTTGGATACGGGCCGAGCTCCAGTACACTCACCTCGGTTCGAAACAAACGCATAGATTCCAATGTGCATTCATTTCCCGACCCAAACACGGGCCAGCCGTTGCTCACCATCTTTGGCGATGCCGGACTTTCGCCCTGGGTTCGGATCGAAGAGGGTCCTCGGGCAGGTCAGACGATGAGGAGAAAAATGTTGACCAATCTGGACATCGATGACGAAAACTGGATGAGAGAGGCCGCTTTTATGGTCATCGGGATGAATCGCGAGCTGGAAGATGGCCGTCGGGATCGGATGGCGAGGCTGTTGGGCAACGGGGCCGGAATGAGATCGTTGGCCGACGAGGCTGCCGAGGACAGACGAAAGAAGGCGGGGGGGGGCCCCCCCCCCGGGGGGGGGGGGGGGGGGGGGGGGGGGGGAGGGGGTGGGGGGGGGGGGGGGGGGGGGGGGGGGGGGGGGGGGGGGGGGGGGGGGGGGGGGGCCCCCCCCCCCCCCCCGGGGGGGGGGGGGTGTGCCCCCCCCCCCCCCCCCCCCCCCCCCCCCCCCCCCCCCCCCCCACCCCCCCCCGCCCCCCCCCCCCCCCCCCCCCCCCCCCCCCCCCCCCCCGGGGGGGGGGGGGGGGGGGGGGAGAAGGCGGAGCAGATGGAGGCGGACGCGGCTGCTGCCGAAGCTGCGGCAACTTTGGCGAACGGGGCCAGCTATGTAAATCCAGCACTTCAATCTACCAGCGGGATTGATCAAACCGCACTCCCGAACTCGGCCGGGCGGGCGAACGGCAAGTTGGAGAGGGGAAATCAGCGCTCGGCTTCATCAATAAGTCATGCGGCTTCTGCCCTGGCCGTTGGCACCGTCGCACAACAAGATGCGGGAGACGCAGTCTTTGTGCCCTTCGTCCCCACAGCGGTTCTGGGCTCGGCATCCTCTTCGCGATCAAGAATGGGACCAATCGGAGTCTACGAACCTGTCACTGCCGTATTCCACGTTCCTCAGAGCACGCAGCCCACCCGGGCACGATGGACGCGGGAAGACGATATCCCAAGATTGTCAACGACAACAACATCTGTCAGCGAGCCGAACGGCAAGGGCAAGGGAAGAGTCACAGGCGGGTATCTCGCCGGAACTCGGGTCGGGTCCGGCGCCTGGGGTCTGGCGAGTGTTAGCACAAAGCTGGATTTGCGAGCGTTAGAAGCGGGAGGTGGGAGCGTGGCAGCCCAATTTGGCTACCGCGTGATCCCTGCTGGCGCAAGTGAAAACGATGTGGAGGGCTGAAGACGCTGCATATGGATCTCATTGCCGAATGCGACGGGATCCCATCTTTCCTCCCGCTCCTGGACACGCAGGTCGGCGCATCTTTTCTATCACCTGACCGGTTCGTGTATCAGTATTGTACATGCTCTTCTCGTCGGGAGAAGCGCTTCAGTTTGGGACGGACGATGAGACCAATGCATATCCTTTGCACCAGGGGCGTTTGCACGGAGGGCCAGGTCTGTTTCCATAGATGGCTGCCCATGCGAAACGCGGTCACCGTCACATCAAAGCGAGAGGACTTGCGTTTTTGAGCGAAAAAGCTTACCCATCCACTAATATTCCTTCTCAATGTCCGTTCACGTCATGCGTGCCCCTTCATACTGCTGCCGCTGTTGACCTGTTTCCTTCTCGCTTTGCCTCCTTTTTCCAGAACAGTTTTACTACACTGGAAACCATTATCCATCGTCCGCCGAGTATCGCCAGCTCCTGAAATAATTTTTCTGCCATTCTCCTCAGCCAGGTGCTCGACGCCTGGTGGGCATGATCCTATGTCCGTCGGGGCACGATCGCCTGGAGGCTCGCAAACCAGCTGCTGATCGTTGGCCAACATTCAGAGAGGGTCGCATTCTCAACCTAAGATTCTGGTACGGGTCCGCTCCTCTGGCGTGGCTCTACTGACCCAACGACATGGCTCAGTCAAGCTCGTCGCCGTATCTGACGGCTTCCCAGACAGGGACCCACATCATGCAGATCCTTTGCGGATGATCTACTTGACGAGGAATGGAGTATCGCTACAGAGATGCCAGGCTAATCGTTGGCCCCGTCTCCTGCTTCCGTTTTGGAACTTGTCGGATACATGCGAAAGATGACGCGACATCGAGCCTAACTGGGTCCATGCCCGCTTTCGTCTTGCCTGCATGGCCCAGACCAGCACGGACAGGGTTACTTAAGTAGCCCAGAGTTCGATGATCAGGGCGTGATTGGACTTTCCTCACAGATCTCAAGGTCAAGCAGTATTCATCCAGAGCCCCTCACACATTGTATCTTTGAACGCCAGAATGAAGACGGTCTACCACATCATGATGCTGGCCTTGTGCTCTGCCGCTGCGGTCTGGTCGCAGCCTGTGAGTATCGGCGTATCCGCCCGTCTCGACCTCAAAGACACGACTTCTGACATACTCTTCATATCCTCCGAAAGGCCCACGTCCTCTCTGATAGTGAAGTGAACTATAGACATGAGATTGTAAACGCTTGCACGTTGCCTTTCCCGCGCTGACCTCATTTCTTTCTGGCTGCCATGCGTAGGTTGATGGCGGAGGTGAGCTCAAGGGTGAAGATTCTGCGCGGTGCAGCTGAGAGGCCTCACTGCAAGTTTATGCTGGAACAGGACACTTATACGGCCCTTGCGTCCCTACTTGTGGTTGCAGTGAGGGCTCCGGGAGTGAGTGTTATTATGAGCATGTAGACAAAGCACTAGACCTGAGCTCTGACCGCATCGTTCCTACGTGATACGCCGACCAGACAGCCCTTGCATCCCGAAGTGTCACTGCCTTAGCAGATTCGGGAGTGAGCCTCGACCCCCAAGCGAAATCCCCACGCAGATAGGTCCAGGTGGTGAGTGTCAGGATGGAGATGCAAGACGTTGCCTTGTGACTGCACCTGACACATGCTCTCTTTGAGAGACATCATTCAGACGGCCCTTTCGTCCCTGACTGGCCGGAGGGACATCGCAAGGGGCATCCTCATGCTGCAACGTGAAAGCAGCTGACCAAGGCTAGAGACGGGATCATTGTTTGTCCGGGTTGTCGAGACTTGCTGACAGAGCCTTCTTTCAGGTTCAGGCAGGCAAGGTGCATCATCCTATTGTCAGCAAGCCAACTATCAGTCACGCACATGTCCAAGTCACCATCTAGTACCTTGCACACTCTGAAGATGTCTGACTGAGGGCATGCGAGTCTCCTTCTCAAAAGAGTGTCGTCGTCGCTGTAGGCGGAGTCGTCGCTCGGAAGTGACACCTGAGAATAACGACGTGAAAGTTACGCAAGGGTTCCTCTCGCATTCGGTCAGCTTCTCTCCTCAAGCAGTGCTACAGACCAACGCAAAAGGCGGTTAAGCAGCGGCCTGTATGTTCAATGAACTGAATCTGTTCCCCATGGCCGTTGAAGCGGGGTATGGTAGAGTAGCTGCTCGATCTGACTATCGTGTCATTGCCGTTCGCGCCAGTGAGAAGGACATGTGAGCCGGACAATCTGGGTTGTCTCAAAGCGCAGAGCAGGAGCTGCTGTCCCGAAAACGTCCATCGCCGGACAACTCGACCGTCCCTTCACGGGCCAACGTTTCTCCGCCTTCTCAGAGAACACGTGGGCCAGCTCTTCAGCCTGACTGTTCTTGGCCTAACCCTTCTCTCTGTATAGGTGCGGCCTGATCTGTTGTCGCGAAAGGATGAGAGGATGCCGTCACAATGCTCTCTTACAGGCAATCTCTGCGACTCGCTTGATGATCGATCCTCGACGTGCCAACGATCCGAGACCAAAGTACAAGTCGTCGTAACAATCCAATACTATCAATGCGCTGAACCACGTCCGAAGGCATATTGGAAGGGAACGACCCGATGACTGAGGTGCGGAAAATCTTTACGGGAAGGCCTGGCCCATCGCTGTCCCGTCCTTCGAGGCCGTTTCTGTATGGTGAGAGACGCATGCAAAAGCTGGTGGGACGTCTTGGTGGCTGGTATACCTGGCTCTATTGATATTGAAGTCCAGGTGAGCGACAACAAGAGCTACTTAAACTGCGTCAAGCTTGACCAAGATTGCAGTTTCTTGACATCCACGCTCAACTTTCTAGGCAACCCTGCATTGATTCCTTCCTCTCCAAACCACCGAACTCGCCATGAAGACCATCTCCATCATAGTGCTAGCCTTGAGCTCTGTGGCTGTGGTTTCAGCGATTCCTGTGAGTAGCAGTTCATCGCCAGCCTCAACAGCGACCAGATGACTCATGACCTATCCATCTCCTTGTCGCTCAGGCCCAAGTCATCTCTGGCGTTCAGGTAAGTTCTGTACGTGATATTATGTGCCAGAATGCCAACAAGATGTTGACTTCAAGCTTGCTTCGCTGTTGCACAGATCGATGGCAAAGGTAGGCATCAGAATAAAGTCGAAGTTCAGTGCTGGCAGGATAGGTTCTTACCGCGTCTCCTCTTGTACTATACCGAAGCAGGAGGCTCTAGCAACTTGGACTGCCATTGTACTGGTACTCGTTACGGAAGTACGCACAAAACTTAAGTATGATTGGCGATGCTGCTGAGACAGACTCTGAACACATACATGTGCTTTCTCTCTCGAACACATCAACCGTACAGACGGCCCTTGGACCCCCCACTGTCATTGCCATTGGAAAGACGGGGCCAAACCTCCCAGCGTAGGCGCAGGATCCATTCTCCCTTAGGTGACCCTCAGCGTCCTGGCGAGAGGCCCCAGCCTGCCTGTTTCGACTCTCAGTCCCGTCTAGAGGGGCAAGACCTAGCAGCATCAGTACTTGTCAGCAGGTTCACATACCAGCCATACATTCCTTCGAAATCAATCACCAACTTTCACGTAATCATCTGACGGCGCGCGGCTGTGAAGGTGTGCGCGTTCTGTTGCAAACATCGGAGCCACTACCTGATTCAGGAGCATACTCAAGATGATGTGAATTCTCTTGTCAGAGTCGCACTGTAGCATCACCTTACTTGGCCTGCTTCCATACCAGAATCCGTCAGAGTGTAAGACACGTCATTTCGCCACAGCTCCGTCGGACCAGCAAAGCGGCCCCCAGTGCAGTGCTCGCATCCTTTCGACTGAATACCCTCTTGTTCAGTGACACTCTCACGCCCGACGCGTGCGCCCGAATCCGTCGATGAGACGCGCAACATCCTCATGCAACGCCCGACCGAAGCCGCCCTTTCATCACATCGTCTTTTGCACATGAGAGATTCATTCGAAGGCTGAAGGGAAGCCACAATATACAGAGCACCCAGCCCTGCTTCTGGCACGCCCTGGCTCCTGGAGCGAGGTGCCGGGTGAACATGGGAATAGCTACTTAAACGACCTGATGTTCGCTTCCCAGAGCCTTCCCAGCGCGCCTTTCGCAAGTGCAGACTTACAAACAGTTACCTAGCTCTCTCAGCTCCTACCACTCTCTTAAAAACCAGAATGAGGACGACCCAGGCCTTGATGCTGGTCGCGTTCCTGGCGACAGGAGTCTTGGCCCAACCTGTGAGTAGCTGGACTGACCCAAGTCTTGATCTCAAGGAGGCCACTGCTGACTTGTCATTGCCCCTTGTGTCTCTCAGGTGAACCAGATCTCTGCTGAGATTGCATTCAGCCCTCGCTCTGGCTCAGCTGACCGGGAATGTAAGTGTCAGAGTGAATATGGTTGCAACGCTTCTGAGACAGAAGCTCATCACTCGCTTCCCTCTGTGACGTGCCTCCCAGTTGGTCCTTCAGATCCCTGGCCCAGAGAAGCCCGGCACGGTGCGCACTCGCCCAATGGATGGTCCGCCAATGCTCACGATCCATCGCAATACAAGAAAGGCAGTGCGGCTTCTCCGGCTGAAGTGCATCTGATGAAGCCTGTAAAAGCACCGGTTCGCTTCTCGTGGCTGTTCAATCGACCTGATTGGGGGATCAGCGGCTGAACAGATGGACGAAGATATCAGCACCCGTACAGCTGGACGTCAGCGGGCCTACGCACCAGAAAATGCACACCTTTCTTCCTTTTTGTGAATCAACGCAGTGTCTGTCACATTTTTGGAAATATTTGAATGAGAACAAGCACCCCTCGTTCCAAAACGGTCCCTTCACGACTCCAGTGCGGAAGGTATCCCTCAAACAAATGATTAATGAGAGTGGGCGTAATGCGAGAAGTTCCTTTCAAAGGTTCGCGTCTTTCTCTGAAGACGGTCTCATGAAGGAATCAAGAGCAACACAGGACTGGCTAGTGCAGAGCGACGACAACGCAAGCACTAGAAGCTGACAAAACCTGACATGTCACTTTCATTCTGCCGCGCATATGAAGCAGCCTGTCCGTATTCAGTCCGTGGTCGGTGGAGGTGACTTGTCCGTTGTTACGACGGCACAACTGTGTCCCGACTCATTTCTGCAGAGAACCTCATATGCGCTCTGAGAATGAGTGCATCTTACTGACTCGCTTCTCACGAAAATTTCCGCAGTAAAGAACCGTGCTGTCACTCATTCCTCGATGAGGTTCTGCAGCTCGAGAGCCAGTTGTGTCGAGTCTTCTGGCAGGAGGCTGGATATAAAAGGGGCCCCGAGTCGTCAGAGCCATCGCTTCCTGCTCCTTCACCCTACCGTCCCATCCCTCCAGTTCCTCAAGCGCCTCGATCCCCTTCAATTATCCCAACCACCTTAATACAACCCTCTGACAATGGTTCCTACCGCTCTTTTCCTCTCCACACTGGCTGTCGCCTCTTCCTTCACGTCCTTTGCAGCCGGTGACCTCGTCCGACGCGTCGCCAAGGACGTGGCTACCGCAGACTCGACCGCGGCTGGCCCGGATTGCCAGGACTACCTTCTCATCAGCGCCCGTGGCACAGAAGAGAAGCAAGGACCCTCATTCGTCTTCGTCGACGCCATCAAGGAGACCCTCGCCTCGGTTTCTCACGGTGCCGAGGTCGACGTCGTCTACCCAGCGACTTGGGACATGCAATACCAGATCGGTTCTGACTGGATCAAGAACTTCCTCACCAAGCGTGTGGAGCAGTGCCCCGAGGAGAAGTACGCGCTCCTCGGATACTCCCAGGGCGCCATGGTCGCCTCTGGAGCGATGGCCTCTTACAAGCCCAATGACCCCATCGGCGAGAAGATCAAAGCAGTGGTGATGTTCGGCAACCCGATGCACGTCTCCGGCCGGCCCGGAAACGCAATCGACAAGGACTTGCGACTCGTGTCGGACGCTAGTGGTGTAGCGACGGACGACGATGCTGGTGTGCGCGAGTACACTTCGGAAGGAATCGTGCTCGACGTGTGCCTGCAGGACGACTACGTTTGCAACAAGGGTCACTCGAAGGATCCCATGGCCCACGGCACCTACGGTGCCAACAAGGGAATCCAGGACCTCGCCTCTCGCTTCCTGATCTCCAAGCTCTCCAACTAGGGGAGTTCGATCCTGGTTTTGCTGGACAACCAGATCGCCTTCATCAACATCCACTGCCATCCTTAGATCATCCCTGTCATTGTGGCCCACCTGGTCGTCACCTCACCTCATCAAGGTAGCTTGGCTTGGAGAGCAGTGCTTTCTGAGTGTCGTGGCTCTTTCATATTGTCGAGAAATTGATCTTCTATTCAGTCTAACTACACAAATGTTTTCTCACGCTTGTCAGCATGGGAAGGTTGTTGGGACGACTTCCCTTTGTTCTGGGACAGTACACAGCTTCGGAGATGACGATCATGATGGTCACTACAGACGTCGATCGAGGTGAGAAAATAAAGTGTCAGAGAGAAATATGTGTACCCAGAGCTGACCCGATGGAAGCATCATCCACCTCAACGCGACAAAGGTGACGACGACGGGATCCTCGGAGCTCGGGGTGTGATGTAACGTACCAGGTTTTGTCACCTTGCGCGCACGGTTCCCTTCTGGCTTTGACCCACACACTGGGCAACCACACAGATGAGGTTATAGCATGATTTCACCGTCGCCTCCATATACCATCCGAGTGCCCAGCGCTTTGCAACAACGCTGTCGCACTATGGCTGGTCGGCTTCGGCAAACAGGCGCCGAGATGAGCGCGAGACCGTCCGAGATTGTTGTCGCTGCTCATTCCCATGTTTCGCTCGTGTATTGCTGATCAAATCCCCGGTCCTCATGTCTCTCAATGAACATGCTTTGATGTTGCTCGGGCAACCCTGATGCTCAACCCTCCTCCTCGCAGCATACTGCTTCATCTGCCTTCCTTAGACCTCCTTCCCTCTGATCAATGAGACTAGCTACCGCATTGTTCGGCGAGACGCAATGGATACTTCATGCCTTTGCATCTGACCGGTAGGTACTGATCGTCTGACAGCGTGGTACGGGCTTCCTGCATAAGAAGAGCATCCGAAGAAGTGAACGTGCTTTCGTCTCTCGACAAAAAGCGAGTCGCGCCCACCTCAGCTCTTCTGACAGGCAAGATGCTGGCTCTCTCTTTGATGTCTGCAAGTGTGACCTTCGCCTTGTTTTTCCATTCACAGGCTTCAGCACTCGTCCTTTCAAGTTCCTCCTCCTCAGGATCTTCACTGGCGCCGAGTGTATCGCTGCCAGCAGGTCAATGTCGAGATTATCTGCTCATCAGCGCACGCGGAACGGGTCAGCCCCCGGGTCCGTCCGTGGGATTCATCTCAGCTATCCGACAAACACTGAGGGCTGTTCCCAACGGTCAAGAAGTTGACGTCGACTATCCGGCAGCGTATGACCAGAACTTCAAGACGGGTACAGATTGGACGAACCGACTCCTGGCGCAACGCCGACAGAAATGCCCAAAGGAGAAACATGCGCTGCTCGGTTACTCGCAGGGAGCGTTGGTCGTCGCCTCAGCAGCAGCAGGGCATCAGCCGAACGATCCCATCGGCTCCCAGATTGCTGGCATCGTGGTCATCGGCAACCCTTACCACGTCCCCGGTCGGGCAGGTAACGTTGATGATCCCTCGCTGAATCTCACGAGCACCTCTTCTGGAATTGTTTCCAACAACGATCCGACTTACCTCAAGTATGCCAGCGACGGACGGGTTCTCGACCTGTGCTTTTCACACGACCCTGTCTGTGACTTCGGTAACGGAACCGATCCGGGCGTTCACCTCACGTACGGAGCAAACGACGGAGTTCAGAACATGATTGCTCGATTCCTCATCTCGAAGCTACGGCCTTGAGAAGCGTCTGGGCAAGCCGAAACCTTATTGGTACTTACACACATGGATGGTGCTCTCCAGCGCTGAAGCAAGCCGCGTCCACCTGCTGTCCTCCTCTGAGGCTGGCGTTGAGCCGGATCGACGATGCAGCCTTGTGTCCGATCCGTACACGTATAGCTAGATGAATGTCACTTGACCTTTCCCTTTCCGTTTGAAGGAAGCGAATTTCGGGCCTCTGCCTCTTCCAGCGACATGGGTGCCCCACCATCGTGATTATCAATGAATGCTGAGGTACTTTGTCATTATTGCTCTGAGCGTTGCGATGTGCGGCGGATCATTTGTTGGCTAGCTTTCCCTTTGTTGACCTCTCTCCCATCTCGAGCTTGCTAGAGGCACCACACGTCGGACAAGGCTCGACAGCCACTAACATCCAGACCACGGACCCCAGGCCAGACGCTCTTCCAAAGGCCTTCGTCTGTCCTCAGGAACGGAAGCACACACACATATTCGCCCACTGCCCCACCTACTCATTTCCCCATTTATGATCGCACCTCTCCTGCTCAGCTGTCTTGTATAAACCCCACAGGACCATCCCTATCCTGGAGGTTGCGCGCCACTCGCATGTCGAATCGACAGCATGGCGGTGATCTCAGATCTGGCAGGTGACTACGTAGAGCTGACTGATTCAGTAACTCCATCTAATTTCGTCTGATTGTCCATGACCCAGTCTCCCAGCTTTGAGACCTGGGTTTCGCGTCCGGTGCGAAGGTAAGCCCCATGACTTTACGAGCACGGCCGGAAGATGGATCTCGGACAGGTAGGGGGGCCTAATGCAGACCAGCATCCACATCGATTCGAGGACTGAGCAGGCACGACCGGCAAGGTGCTTAGTTCCCACGGTGATACAGCATGATGGCAGTCAGACCCTCTCGCGACTTTTGAGGGGAAGTTTCAGGCATATGGTCCGGTAGAGAACTTGATGGCCCCAACCCCAGACAAATGATGCCTTTTCACACACCTTCACCGACGGTCCCCCTTCCGTTTCTGGTCCAGATCACGATACGTGACCCTAAAGAAGGACAGAGAAGTCGCTCCAAGGTTTTAAGGGTGTGCTGCCGCGCACGTGTGCTCTGCAGCTTGTACAAGAACGAGAGCCTCCGAGCTCCTGGTCCTTCTCATTCGCTATCGTCGTTGGATCGATTCGTATCACCGACACCACCATGGGAATGCTGGTCTCTGCTGGATTGACTAGCATTCTCGCATCATTTCCGCACAGGTCGATTGCACGTCAAAGCTCTGGATGGCCGTCCTCTCTGTTTCGATTGATGGGACGATACGAACTTCATGGTTCGACTGCCTGTACGGGTAGACAAAGACTCTCGGAGCACACACCTGCCGTTCCTTTGGCAGGACTGGGGAGACGTGCTTTGCATTATAAGAGGAGATCTGGAATCTGATCGACCGTCCTGTTCCCCTATGACCTCTGTGACCAGACACCAGTTGCTCTCAATACCTTCTTCCTACCGTGTCAAAAGACCGAAAATGACGTCCCTCTTTCTGATGTACGCAAGGGTGCTGTTCGCCCTCCTGTTCGCCTCTCAAGCGGCCGCCCTCTTCCTTCCAGGCGGTTCCTTTCCGGGTTCGTCAGGTTCATCAGGCTCGACTGGATGCAAAGACTACCTCCTCATCAGCGCGCGCGGCACGGGCGAGCGCCAAGGACCATCCGTCGGTTTCTCCTCTGCGATCCGACAGACCCTCAGTGCCGTGCCGAACGGCCAGGAAGTTGACGTACAGTATCCAGCCTCGGCCACGGAGATGTTCCAGCCCGGTACAACCTGGACGAACGAGTTCCTTACCCAGCGCCAAACCCAGTGCCCCGAGGAAAAGCATGCGCTGCTCGGATATTCCCAGGGCGCCATGGTGGTCGCCTCGGCCGCGGCAGACCACCAGCCGGACGACAAGATTGGGTCTAGCATCGTCGCCATCGCAGTGATCGGCAATCCGTTCCACGTGCCCGGTCGCGCAGGGAACGTCAATGACCCAGCTCTCGGCCTGACCACGGATGCCTCCGGAGACATTCCTAACCCGAATCCGACCTATCTCGAATATGCAACTGCGGGCAAGGTGATCGACTTGTGCTTTGCAGGCGACAGTGTGTGCGACCTCAGCAATCCGTCCAACCCCGCCTTGCACCTCACCTACGGATTCAACACGGGAGTACAAAACAAGATTGCTCAGTTCCTCATCTCGAGGCTGAAGGGAGGTGATTGAGCTACGATATCGGTAGAGATCAGGGGCTGCGACTCTCTTGTGACTTCCTCTCTCCTTCTCGATGAAAGCCTTGTGACTCGATCCTTATGTATCCTTCACATTTGATTCCCCCCTTCTTTCCACCTGCCCTCAGATGTACACTCTGAACAGCCCTGCCACATCGATCGTGGTGCAGGGATGTCGATTGCCTCAAGTAATGAGAAGATCCCGGCTTGGGCAAAAGGCGGAAGTGTGACAAAGGGAAGCTTTCCCCCCCCCTTCCCTTGCGCCGTTCACCAGTCAGGATACGACCATTCGTGAAGCCGGCAAAGCGGCCGGTAACGCGTTCAAGACGCGAATGACCTCGAGTTTGATCATGTGTGTGATGGAGATGCGCGCTCACGGAATGCTCAAGTCCGGCGGTGTGCGAAGTCTGTGACGCGCAGTCCCGAAGCTTCTTGACTGCTGCATGTACTCGTGCATGGAATCTCTTGCACACTGTTGATCTCTTCCTCACATTCCCTCTCACACCCAACACAGACGATGTCCGGCATCCACTCCAGTGTTGTTGAATTGCCCGTCCAGCCAAAGCAAAGCAGCATCTTGTCGCTTCCCACCGAGGTCCTGACGCTCATCTTCGAAGACCTTGATGATTATTTCCATCTCAAGGCTCTGCAGGCTACCTGCAGGAGGTTCCGAGCCATTCTCGAGCACGCTCGCTTCGACCGCCGCCTCTTTCGCCTCGTCGCTGCCAATGACGGCTCCGATCGCTCCGACTGGCCGAGATCGGCGGGAAGAGCACGTCCGGAGTTTCACCCCAAAGACGTACAAATCCACCCACTCATCCGTGCGCCCAGTGGACTGGTGCTGTCCATCCTCGACCGGGACGATCATGCTCTGCCCCTTCATGAGGCTGCTTCGAGCCCTCCACTGCAGCAGATTGAGGTCGCGTGTCGGCGCTGCGACAAAGCTTTTGTCATAGGCGATGTGGACAGAGAGGAGGGATACCCGGTGAAGGCCATCACCCTTGGCCAACTCGTTCGAGCCGCTCAAACTCTGCTGTGCTACTGCGGCGATTCTTTTGACTCTGTCATGGTCCAGTCCGTCTTTGGCGGCGCGGCAGCCAATGAGCCCGATTTCGATCCCGACAGAGGGACGTGGTCCACCTATACTGTTTACGTCGATGAGTCTACGCGCCCTGCGGCAACACAACGGTGAAAGGGCGGGATTTTTTTCCCCCACGCTTTTGCCCATTTCTTTTTTTCTGAAGCGCAGCGTTGCAAGCTCGTTTCTGAGGTCCAGAAGCAGGGATCGGTGCGGGACTTTGAAAGCAGATGTTCATCTGGTCGGGGGCCCAAGTCCAGGAGCTTGTCGTCAGGGCTGCGGGCCAGGTTCCTGCTTCTCCAGCTCGTCTTAATGCTGCACAGTTGTCTTTCAGCCCTCTCACAGAGGTGCCATCATAAAGCCTACGTTCTGTAACTTGAGGTCGGACGGAGAGCATGATGTGCTCAGACGGGCCCGTCGAACCGCTCGTGGTGCTCAGCTTACTGTCAGATTACAGCTGATGATGTCCAATCACCAAGATCTGGCATTGTCCTCTACCTCAACCGCGTTTTTTTCGGCATCGAGTTCTGCAATATGTAGCTTACAGTACTTACTGTGGAGTAGTTGCATACATGTAGCCTAAAGACCAAAATCGTATATACAGGAGCAAAAGGGAGGCCACATCGGGGGTCATCCAACAGGACGAAAGCAGTGGAGACCCCCCACAAGATGCAACATTTGTGCTCAGAAGGAGAGACTGGAATCTCTTGGGCCATACTTCAAACGATTACGCACTTGTCGTCCCCCTTCAGACTCTTCCTCTTCTTCTTCTTTCCGGCTCCGGGACCACGCAGGCCTAGATCCGCACGAGCTCCCTCGAGCGCGGCCTCCTGAGGCGGAGGTGGCGGCAGCCTCTGACCGGCGGATGATCGGCCCTCGACCACGGTGGATGCTTCCGACTGTCGACTGTACTGATCCCGCCTGCGCGCATCTCGCGCCGCCTGGCGTTCTTCCTGCTGAAGCTGGACAGCCAGCGCGTAGTCTGCATCGCCGGTGTCTTCATGCTGATATTGCTGCTCTTCTTGTTGCGATTGCCAAGGGACTCGACTGCTTCCATATCCCACGCCCGGCTCTTCCACCCGTCGTGATGACGATGATGCTTGACTATCTTCCCGCCCATTTGGCACAACAGGATCCCAAAATCCATCCGGAACATGTGTGTCCCTTGGAACAAGCTGGCCACCCTGCCTCCTCCTCCTCCCCCCCTTGCCCGAGCTGATCTCGACTTTGCGGAAGTGGGCATCGTAAAAGCTGCCTGCGGCTCCATGGACGTCTTCGAGCGACTCCCATACGATCTGCGGATGTTCGTGCGCGAGAAAGGAGTCGGTGACGAGGACGAAGAGGTATGGGGTTGGCTCGATTCGTTCAGCACTGTATTGCGCGGTGGCGACGACTGGAGCGGGAGTTGACGTGGAGGCTGATGGCTCTGCTGGACCGGGAGCTGATGAGGACGATGCCGTTTGTTCTGCCAGCGCAGGAGCAGAAGCAGCAGCAGCAGCAGGGGTCTCACTCGCTTCGGACGGGATCGCTACCCCTTCATCCTCCCTTCGACGATATAAACAGCTCAAATGCATGTTTCTGAACAGCGCACACAGCTCGCCCGGTCGAAGGGTAGAAGCGAGGGCAAAGAGGCCGTGGTAGCTAAGCTGAGTCGAGTTGGACTCGAGGAAGGTGCGGATGTGGATCGCGTTGGAGACGGCTCTCCTTTGTTCGTCGGTCCATGAGTCAGGTGGGCCTGCGCCGTTACCGCCGCTGCCGGTCTGCTCTTTGGCCTTGGTGTCAGTAGCTACTGCTGCTGCTGCTGCGGGTGGAGGTGTGAGCGATGGGGTATTGGAAGTGGACGACTCTCCAAGCTGCGCCTCGGCCAGCTTGCCCGAGAGGAGCGCAACGTCTGTAGCAGCTGCATCTTGTGCATGTTCGGCCTTGTCCGCCGCCGCCGCTCGCTTGTGCCCATCGGGTCGAACGTCAAGATCGGCATATTTGCCAGCAATGTCCTGGGCAGCGACGAGGCGCTGGATGACTGCGTCGTAATCGGAGCCAGTGTGCCATTCCTCGACGATGTTCTTTGAGCTGCTCGCACCAGGAGGAGGATTGGTGGTAGAAGAAGAGGCAGAGGATGGAACGAGGGCTTGGTAGGTGGGCTGATCGGCTGGATCGGGCAGCCAGCCGTGGACGAGACGGATGCCAAAGGCGCGGAAGAGGGCGAGCTGGGCGCTCTGAGGCGGGTGGAAGGCGGTGGGAGCGCGGAAGTCGACGTTGACGTCGAGGCCGTGCCGGGTGGAGGGTAAGATGTCGAGGGCCTGGGTGAGGATGGTGTGCCATGTGTCTTGGTCGTGTGCGAGCTCGGGTGGGCGAGCGGCGGCGGTGAGGAAGAGCTCGGCGATGGAGCGGGAGAGATAGGCGAAGTCGACGGCGGGACGGTCGGGTGGGGTGATGGCGAGTTGGCCGCGGAGAAGGAGGATGTTGGAGAGGGCGACGAGGGAGCAGGGTCCGTTTGCGTCCTGGGTGACGATGGGGATGGAGTTGGTGCGGGTTTGTGTGGGGACTGCGCCTGCGGTTGGGTAGATGTAGCGGAGCGGCCACTGTTCTTCTTCGCTGTCGTCGTGCTTGGCTGGAGCAGGAGCAGGAGCTGTTGTCGATGCTGCTGGTGGGATCGCCTCCGGTGACGACGACGACGACGACGACGACGACGACGAGGAGGTGTGGATGGGCGGTGCTGTTGCTGTGGCCTGCTCGCTGGCAGCAGACTGGCTGGCGACCGTCGTCATGGCTGAGAAAGGGTGAAGATGATCGTTGTATGCGCTCTGCTCGCTCTCTGGTCAATGATAGCATTGAGATCACAGCCAAGATCCGCATTCATCCACCCAAGCCACAAAGTAGGATGAGATGATGACTTCAGGTCTGTGCACAGCCCCCCTCCTTCTTCCTGATGTGGGGTCAGAAGCCGGCGCTGATTGATGTTCGGTGTGTGTAGCAAGCGAAGCTCTCGCGTGACGTGGGCGGTCAGATCCTCTCCTCCCCACACATCTCCCACTCTCCGTCATCGACCCAGCTCGGCCCAGGGACGGGGAGCGCTTGCTGTGCTCGAAGCCTGGTATCAGTGGTAACTGGTAAGGCACCTCTCTGGTATCAGCCCACGTGGCAATCGAAGCCGGTAGAACAAGGCTGGGTAAGACAATGTGAGACGACAGCCTGCCTCAGGGTCGCCAAGGCCAGACCTCTTCGGCCGCGCATACCCCGGGTTTATTGATTGCGGTGGCCGTGGGTTTCCTTGGGTAAATTTTGTGCCTGCCACATCAATCAACTTGCGATCTAAGCTTAGTTGAATTGTCCAGAACTTGCAAAAAGTGCTCTTTACCAACAGGCGAGAAGTCATCATGCCCAGGGGGCCTGCTGCGATCGAGAGACAAAGGCTGAAGGGGTGCAGACTGCAGATAAGGCGGCACACGGCACTTAGGGAGTCAGAGGGACAGGGGATCCGTTGATTCGGCCTGTGCCGAAAACGTGCGCGGTGCGTGAGCGGTGAGGGTGGTGGTCACGATAATGGTGAAAGAAGACTCTGGCAAGTTTAAAATTATCTCCGTTCTCAAAGGCTGTGCCGTGCCATCTTTTAAACAGCGGCAAGTCTGATGGAATCCACTGGTGGACATCAATCACCGTCTGGAAGCATCACTTGCTCCACTGACCTTGGCTGGAATGATCCAATGCCAAGTCGAATCCACTGCTTACCTCCGCAGGAACATCCACCCATCCCGGATTCGACTCGTCGAGTTGCACTGCCAGGCTGGGGCCGGATGGCGGCGCGTTGCTCAATATATGCACGCACCAAAGATCTTCATCACTTTCTTCACCGTTTGAGTCATGCACCAAGACCGCGTCGCGTGGCTTTCTTCCGGCTGCCGGCTCTGTTTGGTTGTGCCGGCCCCGCCGACTTGCGCAATACATACTGGATGCTGACTGCTGCCTGCTGCTGTCCACCCAAGGTGGGATCGTGGAGCGACGTGCGAGTGAGTCATAGAGAGAGAGTCTTCCCTCCCCTCCACCGGCTGTCGACTTGCCTCGTCAGAATAGCAATAAGATTTGTGAGGTGGGTTGGGTAGTAGTGATTATTATCAATTACTATTTTTTAGCGTTATCATCAACCCACCGCCCCCAACACGGTTTCGGTTCTGTCCAGCCGACTTGCTGCTCAGCTGAGGATGGATGGGAGTGTGCGTAGTCAGTCAGTCCTCTTGCCTCCACCGCAGTCCCATCCAGCCCCGTGATCACGACGACGACAACGACAACGACACCACCAATCTCGTGACTGACTCCCTGCTCGCTGCGCCGTCGCCTCATTCCTCGAGGACTCAGCAACAAAGCAAGACTCTGGTCTTATAGGAGCACCAATCTCATCTCTCGACACCAAGTGGCCCACCACTTCCCCATCTGGATCAACAACCAATCTCGCCACTCACCTTCCCATCCGGCAACAGTCCACCACAAGATGACCACCAAGCGGCCCAACCTCAGCCCGCTCTCCCTCAGCGAGCGTGATCGCATCCTCTTCGGCGCTCACCTCGAAGCAGCAAAGACCTTTATCGGATCCGACGCCCATTTCCTACCACGGTCCACAAACATGCGCCTCCCCGACGGCCAGAACATTGCCTTCAGCATCGCACCCAGCATGCCATGGCCCACCCCTCCCCCCACCATGGCCTCCCTCGCCGGACCCAGCAGGTGGCACTCCTTCACCCACACCGCCGACGAACACGACCTCTCCTCTACCGAGCCACCGTACGACCACGAGCATGACTACGACCTCGTCACATGCACGTGCGGCGCCGCCCTCGCAAACCAGAAAATCTCAGAACTCGCAGCAGCCGCAGAAGAGGCAGCCGCCGCCGCAGCCGCATCATCCATCTTGGCCAACATGGATGAAACCTCCTCCATCGTCAGCGACCTCGTAGAGCCCACCGAGATACAAACTGCCATAGGCGTACGCAGCGACGGGGCTTCCTCCATGACGGGCTCCACCTCGGGCGACGAACGGGACGACGATGAGGAGGACGAGGAGGAGGGGCAAGACTTTGATCTCAAGGCACCCCCTTCCCCAACCACCACGGTGCATAGCTCCAAGTCTCCTCAGTCAGAACCAACAAAGGGTCTCTCAGTACCTCCCTCTCAAAGCCTACCGCCACCATCAACATCTTCCTCCTCATCACAACAACAAGTCGTCACTCGTGGGCGTCAACCAAGACAGAGTGGCAAGCTTGGGCCCCTCTCCAGATTCACCCCCGCCTCCGCAGCCGCTGTCCAAGGCCGGTTCGAGGAGGCCGGTGTCAAGAAACAGGCCCGAGACAAGACCCCCTTACCATGGGAGGAAGACGATGTGGACGAGGAGGAGCACCCGTCCGCACCCAGACAGCCCTTCGCCGCCCAAACAACCACACACAAGACCCTCGGCTCCAGCACCGCCTTCCTGGCCGCGATCCCCTGTCTCCAAGTCCACCACATTGCCTCCTCCCTACCCTTCTACAAAACCATCCTCGGCTTCACCGTGATCGGCAAGCCAGACATCTCACACGCAAAACTGAGGAGAGGAGATGTGACCATCTACCTCCGCGTCCCGCCCTTGCTTCCTCCCGGATCCGAACCTCCGAACGACGGAAGACCGGGCCAGCGCAACATCAGACACGACGTCCACGCCGGCTTTGAACCGCTGCGCGAGCCCGTCCAGCCAGGCTCCACCTGGGTCAACGTCGCCTCTGCAGACTCCCTCTTCCACGAGGTCCTCGGCCGGACAAAGGCCTCGTTTGCCAGTCTGGATGCGGCCCTCCAGCTGGCTGCGCTCGAGAGCTACTTCCCGGACGTCGATGAGGATCGCAAACGGGGAAGGATGGGCAAGATCCTGGGCCGGGTAGAGAACAAGCCTTGGGGTACCCGCGAGTTTGCCGTGCAGGATGCGGATGGCAACCGGATCACTTTCCAGCAGGAGATTCGGCGCTGAAGACCTCTCCAGTGCCTCCTTCCATTCGACATCAACAGAAAGAAAGAAAGAGGCCCCTTTCCGCGCCGTTCCCTCCACCACGGTCACCTCACGAAAGTCTTCTTACGATTTACGAATACGCCTAGCTCTCAACAAATGGACACTACATACTTGTGGGACCACACGACGAAAGAAACGAATCCGCGCAATCGCTTGTGCACGCACAGTCTGCATTCAAATCTTCACCATACCACCTCTCTAACGAATAACGAGAGAAACCCTCCGCTCTCGATCTTGGCCTCCTTTCCCTGGGCCCCCGCCGACGTACTCGTACATAGCATTCATCCAACTCTGTTACTACCCCCGCTTCTTCACTTCACACCTCGATGCATCCAGAATACCACGCCATACCTATACAGATCCGCCAATCTTCAGAAAACTCACATTTCCACCGCTTCGATCGCCTCGTCTTTCCCCCCTCCCAACCCGCCGGTTCTCCTCGTCTTGCGTTCGTACAGTCACCCCACCCCACCCAAGCTCAGTTGTTGTGTTTTTTCCCCCCAATTCGTTGTTCTTGTTCCATATCCCCCCTCGCGCGCGCGTGTGCGCGCTAATCAGACCTTCAGCAGTTCCCTTCAACTTCATGATCAAGTGGTTCGCGTGCTTCATGATTGATCGGAGTACATAGTGTGTCAGATTTGCTTTTTTGTTTTGTCGCGCAGAAGATTAGAGACGCATTGAAGTTTCAACAAAACGATCCAGGGGCGGGTGAGTTGTTGGGGGGGTTGATTTGACAGGCTCAGGCACGGACACCCCATGGCCTTGAGGTGGGTGACTATGGGAGGGGAGGGTACCCCCCAGCCGTTGGGTTGATTGGAAGTACGGGCCGAAGGGAGGACCGTTGGATGAGCACGTGTGCTTGCGGCCCAAGAGGAGGGAGGGGGAAAAACAAGACGAAAATGAAATCAAGCTTGTCCCTCGCCTCGTTCTCCCTACGGGCTGTTGTGTGTAGACTTGAGCTCTGCCTCGCTCGCTCGCTCGCTGGATCATGCCCCAACAAGGAATCAGTTTGGTTTGGCAGTGGGAGGAATCGGACAGAGCACCGCCAACCGCAAATGAATCCTGCGAGCGACATTATGACAGAAAGGGGGCAAATAATGCTGCTTTTTCTAAGGTTTGGAGAAGGAAGGAGCGAGCGAGCGAGACAAGAAGGGAAAGAAGGGGGGGGAAGAAAGGCAGAGATGGGCCTGGACAATACCACACACAAGTCAAACAGCGCTTTCCTTCACACTGACAGACGAGAAGAGCGTTGGGAGGGGGCAGCAGATGGCGTCCGTGGAATTTCAACTGAGCAGAAGGAGTGAGCTGAGGAGAAGATTCCTTTGAGATGTGTGGTCAAGTCCGATTAGGTCGCAGCAAGATGTCCGGGGAGGTGGTGGGGCAGGGGGAAGAGAGAGGGGGGCGTGCTTCACAGGAAGCGGGGCGGGGCGGGCGTAGGTGCCGAGTCGTCCGATACCTTTCCCTTCGTCCGTTCTACCCGCCATGAATCAAGCCTGGGTAGGAGGGGGTGGGGAGTTGGCGGACGAGGGTCCAAACAAGGCGAGCGCCGACCTGGAATGGTGGTCCGCACTGTACTGGCCCGTTCGTGATGTCTCCCCCGGCGGCGGAGAGGGAGGGAAAAAAAACGCCCCTTGAGCATCCCAGAGGAGAGCGACCGTCGCGCGGGCCGGATGGTATTCGCTGGGAAAGATGACCATGCTCCGCTCGCCCCTCCTCACCAATTTTGGCGATATGGAGTTCCCCCCGGTTCTTGCCTTTCACGGAGCCCATCTCTGGGATACGAGTAGAGTGTCGGGGCAATATCGGGCCCTGGCCGGGAGTTTTGCCCGCCGCAAGGCCTATGGGCCAAAGCGGAAACGGTAGGCAGTATGTGTGTGTGACAATTAGACCATTCAGGCGGCCACAAAAAGCTGAGTGGAGGCCTCGGGAGGAGCGCTCTGAATGATTTGAGGTGCAGGAAATGAGAGGCAGATCGATTTGGGTACCATACCACCGGACGGGAAAGTGTCCATGGAGAGAGAGGGAGAGAGAAAGCCTCCTTCAGTGTTTAGAATAGAAGCAGTTCAGGACAAGACAGAGGGGAGGCCGGTCCGTCACCGCCTTAGGAGAGGGTTCATTGCCCGCCGCCTCCTCCGTTCGTCTGCTGGTGGGTCGTCTGCAGGTGGATCTGGTGGTGGTGGTGGATTCGCCGCTGCCGCTGCTTGTTGCCACGTCCTGAAGCCCGGATGATAAAGTCCGTCATCAAAGGGAGGGAAGAGACCTGCTGCTGCCGCTGCCTGCGCTTCGGCGATCGTCTTGTATCCTGGATGGTAGAACCCATCGTCGAAGAGGGCGGTCGGGGAAGGAGCTGGGGGTGGGGGTGGTGGATCATCTGGGGGAGGATCATCCGCCGGTGGATCGTCGTCATCGAACCGGTGGGGTTTTACCGGTGCGTGGGCTACTGGCACCGTCTCAAAGCTCTGCGGCTTTGTGGTGGTCGCAGCCGGCGTTGCGATTTCTTGTAGTGGTACCACTTGCAACAGCTTTAGTATTCTCAACTGTGTTTGTACAACGACCGAGAAGGGGTGTAGAAGGGAGTTACGTCAGATCATCATCGGCATCACACACATCTCTGCAAACTGACCTCTCCGAGCGTGTTGTTTCCGACGGACTGCGACTGGCTGGAGCTCCCTAATGCTTCCATCTGTTGTGGGCTGACCGTGACCGGGGTCGATTTGGTGTGGTAGATGAAGCTCTTGGCTGAAGATGAGCTCGGCGGGGATGATAGACTTCCGTCGTCGCTGCTCGAGCCAGTCTCGATGTCCGAGTCTTGGCTATCTTCTGCCGTATCGCTGCTCTGGCTGCCCATCTGACTACTGTAGCCCAGTCGATTCCTGCCTTCTTCGCTCTCGCTGAGCAAGCCGGCCCGCCCCAGGCCAGCACGGTGGAATACTGTCGACGAGATTCTGCTGCCCGAGTAGGCCCGTGCACGGGTGCGTTTGCCTGGCACCATGGGATCTGATCTGATCGCCACGGGCGCCGCTGTGGAATCGAGAACGAGGCCGCAACATAGCAGCAGGCACACCAATACCAGTCGTAACATGATCCCTGACTGGTTTGGTCTCGAAAGTTGATGTGCGGTGCCGGATCTGCGCTCTGGAAGTTCGATGGAGATCTGTAGAGGGAGGCGTTGATGTGTAGAGGAAGGGGAAAGAGTTGAGAGGGAGAGAGAGAGACAGGGGAACAAAAAATGAATGAATGTTGAGCCAGAGGCAGAATTTGCGACAGGTGCACGAAAAGGCCAGCTCCTCGTTCAGGGAAGCCCAGGCTGGTGGCGTCTGAGGCTTTTTGCTGTCGTCTTTGGGGGGTGGAAAGGTGCCTGGAGTCGACCTGGCTGGAGAAAGGAAGTGAGATGAAGGGAAGGTCGGGAAGGAACTGAGAAGAGGATGTGCGATGTCGAATTCTCAGAACCAGGTTTCGTGGTGGACCTCGCGGAGGACTGGCGATGTGGAAGTTGAGGGTGTGTCTGAAGAGCAAGGCCCGGCGCTTTGTGAGGGACCCGTTGCCTTTGACAGGGACAGATGCAACTCTTGGGCCCACGCAGACCAAGGCGAGCGCTGGAACAAGTAACAAACACAGCGGCAGGCACAGGAGCACGAGAGTGAGCTCGTAGAACGTCCGTCAACGTACATAGCGAGGGCGAGTGGAGGCTCAGGGAAGGACGTGTGCTGTTGGGCAAGAGGCCCTAGCGCACAAGCACAGGCCGCTGTGCAGCGCGAGCTCGAGAGCTCGACCCTCCTCGGACAATAGAGGCCTCCACGGCCTCCACATCGTTCGGGTTGGGGGCATCCCTGGTGCGACGGCGGCTGGACGACAGCCACGCGCCATGCACGATGACCTCGCGTTCGGGAGGTAAGGGACTCTCCAGGGATTGTATGGGAGCGTTAGAGAACGGACCTGAAACCCGGCGGAAAGAAGCTTTGAGCGAGCGTGCACGAAGTTGGTACCTGTACCTTGTTCATGCAGTCCGGACCAGCCCAAGAGACAAAGAAAGCTTCACCAGAGCTGCCCTCGCCCGGCTCGACTATGAAATATCGCTCTTACCTGGGTGTTCTTCTCTGTTACTGTTCGACAACGAGATACACACGATCGTATGCACGATGGGAGAAGTGTACATAGCACACGGCAGCAGGCAGTTGGAGGATTGTTGGGCCCCCATGTACATATTGGCAATACGTTGTAGGAGAATTTCCCAAAGCCCGCCATAGTCGAGGAATGAACGCCCTAACGTGTCGAAGTTGACCTTCACTGGCGATGATCCCCCGCGATCGATTGTGCCACTGTGTCGGCCAAGTCCAGTGCCTGTCAACTCCAAGGAACGCGGCTCATCGGTCTCACCTCGCCGGACAAGGAACCGTTGGGCAGGGATGCAGGACTGCCCATCGTCAGGAGGCCAAGAGACATCGTACGACGTACAGTAGTTCCCGGACGTGGGAGCCTAACGAACGCGCATTCTCCCGCATCCGGCCCGGCACGAACAACAACACCAGACTCTCCGGGCCGGACTCCCTTGGGCCCAGCACTGGTGGCCATGGAACGACACCCACCTAGCCGGGTCTGTGCCTGTGAATACGCCAGTATGTACTGAATAGCGATGCCAACCTTTCGTACCAATCGGCCGCTAGCCGCCTCCTATGTATGCATCGCACAAGGGTTAAGGCAGACCTCCACTTCCACCCCATACCTCGCCAAAGCTTGATCCCAAGGAGGTGGGTGGACGGACCCAATGGCTTGAGGCTCAGCCTAGCCTCAGGGTCATCTGCATTGCGGAACGGACGAAGCTGCCTCACCCATGTTTCAGCTACATACTGGGCAGTGTTCCGAGCCTCACTACGCATTGAGGTCACCTCTCCTACTCTCGTAGCACTGGACTTCACAACGTCCCTCACCTTCTCTTTTGTGACCTCCACATTCTTCAGACAGCATTGGCTTTGCAGATCGAACGGCTACCTTGCATTCGCGTATTCCTGTCCGATGGCAGCAGGTGTGAAGTTCAAGAATCGTGATGCATGTGATCGGGGTCACATCGTCAAGAGGATCTACATGATCCTAGCCCTCCTACTTGCCGACTCTTCTTGATCGCAGCTCGATTAATGCAGTCCTTCCGGTAAACACGGCTACCGCACCGCCCGCCACAAGGTACGGCAGCATCTCGAAGAGCGTCAGACGCAGCCAGTACTGCAAGGCCAACCCTTCCAGGCCAACAATGGTCACAAGCAGGGGAGCCGTGCGTGCGATTCCCTCGCTGGTGAATGGAAGAGAGTGCAGTCCCAGCAAAGGCACCAGGATGACCAGGAAGAACGCCCAAGGTCCAGCCACGGTCGCAATGGCGGCAACGGCCGAGACAAACTTGGCCGGCATCCGCTCGGTCGGTGGTTGCGCAAAGGTGTGCTTGTGTTCACGGTGGGGGACAAAGCCAAAAGCGGAAAGTTTGCCCGCTCGCAGGCTGCTCGTCTTCTTGGCCTCGGTCGAGGCCTCGATCAAGGTCGATGGTAGACGAATCTTGGCAAGAGGCACCGACACCGGAGAGCTCTTGCTGTCATAGCTCGCCAAGAGGAGACGGAGAGTCAGGTGGTCTTCCGACGTCGATTTGGTCTTGCCAATGTGCTCGAGCAGCTGTACGGGCAAGCGGTCGGCTCGGACGCTCCATGTTGCCTTTCCAGACGCGGGTTTGACGGGAATCAAAAAGGTTTGCTGTACTGTTGGAGCAGCCTCGTCGACGAGCACTGCCGCGACCTGGTGTGGATGAGAATCCTTGTCACCATCCAGGGTGAAAGTCAGCCGAATGACATCGTCTGGATCCAGCGACAGGGTTGGCGCATCGGACAGCTTTGAGTTGACCGAGAATCTGAGGAAATGCGCTCATTGAGGTCAGTGTGCACTCATTCCAGCGTGGCTTCCATCTGGGTCAGCACTCACTCCGAAGTTTGCTTCGCGCCGCCATCGATGGACTGAATACTGAGCTTGGCAGCGGAGATGGGCCATTGCGCTGCGGCGGCAACGCTGGCACTGGCGCAGAGCAGGCCGAGGATGGCCCCTGAGGTGCGAGACAACCTGAGCTTCATTGTGTGGTCCTTGTGTCTTTCAGCTCCACTGTGGTCGTGCACGGCTTGCCGGCAGGATGTCGTGGAGGAGCTCCCAGATCTTCTCAACTTGCGACCCCGTGTTGCGAATCGCCGGCGATCCCCCTCACACCCACACACAGCATGCACGCGCCTCAAATTGGGCTGGGCTGCCTTTTGGGAGGAAGCAACGCATCTTCCAAGTCTGGCATTCAACCACCCAGCTACGCCTCATAGTCACAAGAAGAGTTGCGGCACCTCTCTCACAGGCGCACAACGATATGTACTGGCCGACGTCCGCGGCTCGAGTGCTCACACTCAATGGTGCCGGCTCGCCGCCTCACCCCGTCATCGCCATTGCGCGCTCACGTTCGGGAGCATATTGGGCCAGTCTTACCGCCGCCAGCCTGACGATATGGTCCACACGGCCATGCCAGATCGTGGCTGCAGTACACCGGACGCAGCGCAGCATTGACGAGTACGGTGCCAACACGGCTCTCAGCTTCAAGCCCGACGGAAGCGCCATCATCATCGAGGTGAGCTGCACATTTTTGCTGGTGTACCAAGTGAGATTCGAACTTCGGAGAACTGACTGCTTGATCATTCGATGTCTGAAAGACCGACGCCTCGTTTGCGCTGCTCTACGACATCATATTCACTCCATCTCCCGGAGGCAGCGGCTCCACATCGAGCATATACTCGTACACACCGTCGTCAGGGTCGGGAAGCAAGTCGGCCAAGAAGGAGTCATATGCACCGACACCCACAGCTCTCCGAACTTCCTTCCAGCCCGAAGCTGGAGAGCTTGTAGGCTCCAGTGTGACAAGCGCAGGGTCGGAGCTGTCGAGAAGCGGACTGGGAGGCAATGCACCAAACGAGGTTGTGGAGATATCGTTCCGTCTGGTTTTGAGAATAGATGCGGGGCTGAGCTGGTACGTGCAAGATACGGCCGTCTAGATGCTTTTGACCACGTAGCTGAATATGAGTTTCTGCATGTAGTGCGCTTCCTATAGATTCGCATATGCTGGTTTCCACCTTGACACCTCCTGCCATTCAAGCGATACCTTGGCCGGATCAGGACAACTCGACCACGAAGACAACGTCTCAAAGCTCCGTCATCAATGAGGGTATGTGAAAGCACATCTGCACTGTTTCATAGCAAATGCTGATGGGTCTGCGCATTATCTTCACACAGAACAAGTAACCTCCCTCGTACACTCCAGAGCTATGAACACGTTCATCTGGATCACTGAGGAAGGCAGAGCTTACAGCACATCTCTCACCATGGACGCGAAGGTCAGTGCAGTCCGTATCCGCTGGCTTTTGCATCGCATGCTGATGGCTTGTCAACCCTCAACAGAGACCAAGCTGGCGTGGTAAATGCTTCCATGGAGCGCAAACCCGCTCAAAAACGAACGACTTCGTGCCCGCATGCAAAGCCGCTATCAACGCTCGCTTCAGTCTTCTAACTGTGGGCCTAGAAGAGTGAGTCACTTGGGTCTTCGCATGCTGCCCGCATGTGCTGTGATCTTGATCTGAAGCTGTCTGCCCCACCTCTCCATTTCAGCGGCACCCTGCGCATATATGCGTACCGATCACCTACCCGCAAGCCCCTCTTCTCACATTCTCTCTCCATCCGAGCATCGTTAAGAAGTACCGCTTCTTTCTTGAAAACGGGTAAAGTCACATCTCTTGCATGGACCAGTGACGGCTATGCACTAGCCGTCGGGTGGGAGCACGGATGGGCAGTTTGGAGCACATATGGGAAGCTGATGGCTAGCAGTTTCCGTGACGATTGGGCATCCACGTGAGTGACTGTTCCGGGTCCACCAGATGTCGACAGAAGGCGACTCTGACAGATTCTTTTCTGGTTAGGTCCAAGCACTTTTCTGACTCCTTCATGTTCGGCGTCCAGTCGTTGTTCTGGGGGCCGTGCAACTCGGAGTTATTCATCTTGAGTGGCACAACAGGAAAGGACGGAAAGACTGTCGGTGAGTTTGGGCTCTTCTTGGGAACACAGTTATACTGGAATTCTGATTAAGCTGAGCCGAGTGCTCTCCTACATCAGACCTGGATCGCCAATTGTTCGCTTTACCATTCGCTAGATCAGCGGTCGCTGGGCAGCAATCCCCCGACAACACCAGATATGCCTTTGTCCAACTTGATGACGCTGTTCTGGTATACCGAGGCTCGGACCAGCCAGACATGAGCATCATAAATCCTGAATCGGATGTCTGGTCGAATATCAAGATCCCTCAAGCATACCTTGCATTACATTGGCCCATCAGATATGCGAGCATCAGTAATGATGGTCGACTCATCGCAGTCGCTGGTAGGCGCGGCCTCACCCACTACAGTGCGATCAGCGGACGGTGGAAGCGCTACGTTCTGCCCTCGCAAGAATCAAGTTTTACCGTCCGAGGCGGCTTGCAGTGGTACCAGCACGTCTTGATCGCCGCTTGTGACGCCGGCGGAGAAAATCAGATCCGGTTGTATTCTCGTGATCTCGACCTGGACAACTCGCAACTTCTCCATCTCGAGACGCTCCCCTCGCCCATCAAACTCACAAGCCTGTTTGACAACAGCTTGCTGGTGTACACCGCAGACAACACCTTCTACCACTTCCTCATCGCGATAACGAAGGACAGCATCAAACTTGAGCTGTGCGGGAGTATCACATTTGAAGGCGTCGTTGGTGAGCCCACAAGGGTCAGAGGCATGAGCTGGATGATTCCCAAACAACAACAGCGTAAGTCAGCGTTCTGAGTGTTGCTCAGGATAAGAAGACACTGAAGCCTTGTGTCATCATTTCAACAGTCTATGGCAATCCAGCAGATGATCTCATCGTTGCGACGGTGATTTTCCTCATCGACGGCAAACTGGTTCTCCTGAGACCTCGACAAGTGAGTGAGAGTGAGCCTGCAGTAGATTGTGCGCATGCTCAACCTTTGGCCATCGCATTCAGACCGGAGGTGATGACGACGAGGAAGTCGCATACGACATGCAGATTCTGGCCGACAGGATCGAATACTACTGGACCCATTTACAGGGTATAGGGTCACTCGAGAACTCGTTGTGGGGATACGACGGCCACGGGATCAAGCTCTGGCTCGATGCGCTCACAATTGAGCAGGCTCACCATGCTGATGTTGTCGAAGAAGAAGACGCCATCTCGTCCTTGGCAGGCGACGAACATGATTCTGAGACCCCCAGAGTAGCGGCGAGTGATGCGGGTCAGGAGCCTGAGGACGCCGAGCGAGACTTTGAATACAAGACCATCCGGGAGCGCGCATACATGCCTTTGGACTTTTATCCACTATGTGAGTTGCTCCAACGTGAACTCTTGTTGCCCCATGCATTGACTTTGTCATCATCAGGCGTTGCGATGGAGAAAGGTATTATCATCGGTATCGAACCGGAGACCTCGATCAAGAAAAACATGGACTGTACTATCTTCAAGAGCAGCACAAATGTAAGCCACAACAGATGCCTCCCGGACTCCGTCGTAACCAAAGGATCTGCGTCTGACCTATTTGTGCTCCCAGACCCATCTCTTCTTGCAGCACGTCCTGCGACACCATTTGCAACTGGGTCAACTCGAAGAGGCGATCCGGTTCGGACAACACTACGCCGGCTTGACATACTTCGCCCACGCCCTTGAGATTCTGCTACACAGCGTCCTGGAGGACGAGGCAGACAACATTCAGCGGCGTCAAAGCGAGGCTCTGCAGAGCGAAAACGGGGAGGACGCGGATGCATCGAACGGAAGCGTAGGGCATAATCGTAGCCAACGTGAAGCCTCATTTTCTTCTACTGACAGCAATGTCTCCACGTCCTTGCGGATAACCACGGATCTTTCGAACGGCGATGAGATCCGGCTACAGGTTCTACCGACCGTGATCGCGTTTCTGCAACACTTCAGCCCGTACCTGTCCGTAGTGGTCGGCTGTGCACGGAAAACGGAAGTTGCAAGATGGAAGTATCTCTTTGCTACTGCGGGCGAGCCCAAGGAGCTGTTCGCTCGGTGCCTGGAGCTGGACGAACTACATGTAGCAGCATCGTACCTGCTCGTGTTGCACACCTTGGAACCACCGGAAGAAAGCACAGTCTACAGCGCCAAACTCCTCCAACGGGCGATGGAACGGGCCGATTGGAGATTGTGCCGAGACCTGATGCGGTTCTTGAGCAGCGTCGACGAAGATGGACAAGCTCTGGCCATGGCAGTCCAACAGGCTGGCATCCTCAAAGGCGTGGACTGGACGAAACGCGATCCGACAAAAGCCGCGGCCACGATTGAGAGAGTCGGGACACATCGCAGCGACAGGGTTGAGCAATCTCGCAGTGGGATAGGAGCCGGTGGAGGCAGCCTGTTCGGGGCGAGCCCTGTCTCGGCATCACCATCCGGAAGCCTGTTCCCATGGAAGCATGCCGGCGGTGGTCTTGCGATGTCATTGGGTCAAGTTGGCCTGCGGCGAGGGTCATCTTGGGATCCAACCAGTCCTGGGACCAACGCTTCTGATGGGACTGAGGGGGTTCGAGGGCGAAAGACTTCCTTCGGTCTCCTGAGCCCACCAATCGTGGGCAGTCCTCAGACCGGAACGATCACTCCGACTGGAAAAGACGGTCAAGCTCGAACCTCGCCTCGCCGGTCTCCCTCTCCACATGGCTCGCGGTTGGATGATGTTGAAGAAGAGGAGGGAGGGTAGACAAGAGATCGGGTGCAAAAAGGTTACACACACTTGCTTGCCACACTTGAATTTGAGGGTTTTGCTTCTTTTCTGCCTTCTCATCACATTGCAATACATGGCGCTGAACGCAGCCTTCAACGATGAGAGTCTGGATACCATGGCTTCTGGTGACTGAATTTCTCCATCAGGAGGAAGAGAACGTATAGAACATTTCGAGAGAATACAACATTGTCGTCCATACGTCAGGTGAAGAGATGTCGACAGACGAACCAAGGACTACGAAGCGGGAGCTGCGGAGGGAGAGCTTGACGAAAGGGAGAACCACCACCACCCATCATCGTCATCCCAGTTCCAATCGCCATGCTGGCGGTGGCCCTTGTGGATGTGCCTGCGGATCTCGCCGGAGGTCACGATGGAGACTGACGGCGCGCAATTAGACGGAAACGGAGGAACATGACAGGTCAGTTCTGAAGCTTTACCTTGGAAACGCCTCTCAGTCAGGCTAAACTTACTCAAGAGGAAGACTAAGTGCGCACAATTTGAAGTTCAAAAGAACGGGGTTGTCAGAGATTCTGTTCCAAAGTCTCGTACGAGCACAGAGCATGCACTGCCTTGGATCTGTCAAACTTACAAAAGGCTGCATATGCAAACGCTTCCAGGAACCTGGCCAGTGCCCTTCGAGTAGGGGTCGAGACGCTGTTGTACCTAGGAAGACCGCCAACAAGGAGCGGCGCGCTTTCGTGCTGGTACGCCTGATGTTGTGGTGGCGGTGGCGGCGCGGCTGCTGCTTGAATGGGTACAGCACCTGGTGGCGCTGGTGCCAAGGCAGGAGTGACTATGCTCGCGGGATCACTGTCTTGTTGATGTGAGCCGGATGGAGGATCGACCACGACTGCTTCCAGGACAGGGTCGGTCGCCGAGTAAGCAGGTTGAGTCTCACGATCGGCCACTGATGATGAAGGGTCTGAGGAGTCAGCGAACGATTTCTTGGTGTCTACCATAGTCATGATTGATCGAGGCGACGGCTGCGAAGGCTGCAGGAATTCAGAGCAAAGAGACACAGTAGATGGACGTGGATGAACACCAAGGATGGCAGTGGACGAAGGAGTGGTCGCAGCCCAGCGACTGCGCTTGAGATTTCCCACCTCGAAGGCTGAGCCGGCCCGATCTGATCGGAAGCGGGGGGCCAAGCCACACTGTCTCGGTGACGATCGGCCTTCTAGTATGCCGACAGCAATGATCCCAGTCAACAGTCAACAGTCAACACCGCGCGAGAGCATGACCGACAGACGGTAGCCAGTCGGTGTCCTATCCTTTCTACAGTATATGATTGCTGGACTGCGCTTGCGTTCAATACAATATTTGAGAGAGACCGGATAGTAGGGAAGCCGCACAACGGCGCATCAGAGACCGTACAGTTTCTGAGCATTACCCTCGAAGATCTTGCTCATCGCCAGCGAGTCCACACCTATGTCGGCCAGGACTTCCCGCACAATCTCGTACCAGAGCTCAACCTCGGTAAGAGAATCGTCCTCCTGCTTCTCTTGAGCCTCTTTGGATTCCTTGTCCAAGTCAATGGCCCGCGTTCGTTCCTCGAGGCTCTCGTAGGCACCTCCAACGGCAACGCTCGCCGTTGCTTCACCGTGGGGGCCGGATGCGTCGGAAATGCGCCAGCTGCCCGGATCGAGTCCCGTGGCGGCAAAGATCAAGCGCTCGTCTCCCAAGGCGTCGAGCACAGCGTCGATCCAGATCCGGACTGTGCGACGAAACTCGGCGCGGGCTTCCCTGTCCAGTGCTTTCAGGCCGCCGCTCCTCTGAATGGACGCGACTGGCGGGCTGAGCTTCACATAGACTCGAGGATGAAGAGCCAGGCGCGAGCAAAACCCGGACCAGTCCTGTAGCTGAGAGGATCGAAGCAGCTGACTGCTGGTCAGATGAGTTGGTGGTCCACCAAATGCATCTGGAACAAGATCAACAGAAATATTCAAGAGGTATACCAGACTCAGTCTCATAGGATGTCTTCTTGTGCTGAACGCGCCTGTAGCTCACCTAGAATGAATCGGGCACCTCTGATCTCGTCCGCATGCGCTTCATCGTCACTCTTGACTTCGCCCTTTTTCAGATTGAAGATGTCGAAGTCGTGCGAATACGCCTTGCTGAGCAGCTCCTCGATCGCCTCGTATTGGGCCGCCACGGATTGATCCACCCCGCTTGGAGGCGGCGTCTGGTTCCCGTACCCGTCGAGCGTGATTTCCACAGTGTATTCGTTCTTGCTTGCCACAGCAAGAGCATCAAGCCAGGTTGAGAGATTTGCTCGAATCGGTTCGTTGGCCGAGAGCGTTGGCAAAGCGAAGTGCTTCTGCTGGCCCTCTACTGGGAAGGTGGGAGGATTCTTCTCCAGAACTTTGACGTGGGCACTTTGCAAACTAAGATGGTGAATGAATGCGCGGGTCAGCCCTCATTTCATCAGCACATGCGATGAATCTACTCACCCTGAAGCGGACCAATCCTTGCTCGCGTCCTGGGACGACTTCACGACAACGCCTGACAGTCTAGTCGCCTTGCCTCCGGGCTGTTTTCCGATGACTACTTTCCGGCCCCATCCACCCTGGCCGCCGTGATCGTTGAGGGCGTGAGCATCATCGATGACCAGAGCTACGTGGGCGGGCCGGACGAGAAAGGGAGAAGCAGACAAGGGCACCGGAGATCCACCGGTGGACAGAGGCTGACCTGCGGAGAGCAGGGACGAGAGAGGGGGAATGTGAGCTGGTCTTTTGAGGGGACGGGGAGCCATGGCAGTATGTCAGATGGTGCCGATGTGAGGAGACAAAGCTTTTGCTGTGGATCTGCGATTGGGCGAAGAAGAAGATGGGTACTGAGACGCGAGAAGAGGCAGGGGAGGGGATGCGCGTTTGCAGAACGGAGGACAAAGGCTGACGCGAGCAAGCGGAGAGGAGGCTGCTTATGAAGCGATCAGGGAGGCCCGATTGTCAACATCGCCTCCTTCTTCTCACGATCTTCCCGTGCACCGGCGACGGCCGGTGCGTGCGTGCGTGCTGCCTCATCTGCAACGATTTCCGGCTGCGCCAACTGATTGCGCCCTCCCACCCCTCGGGTATACTCGTATTTTCCACCATTTGATGTCGATGCCTTTCGCTTCAAAGCCTTGTTGAGCGAAGAAGAGCGGGTCATAGCCCCTGCCGCAATTACTGATGGGAGCGTGCCCAGTCTCTAGCAGTCATCGAGGGGCCTCTTCAAGCTCCCATGTTGACGCCAATGCTTCCTGAGGCTCTTTGCTGTCCCAAGGAGTCATGCCTTCTCCCCAAGCATCATCCCACCTTTGATCAGACCCAGACAGCGAGTCATGTGAGGCCAGAAGAGCTCGTACACAGTCCACTTTGACTGCGCAATCCGTCATCTTTCCCCCTCTCCCCCCTCTCAGCGTCGGCTGACGGCTCTTGAGCGTGGGCATCTCGTGAATTCGGCTCACTTTCTTGCCATTCGTCGCACTTCCAGCTCCACAATCCAGACACCGGGGAGGACGTGCCGGCGAGATGAGAAGCAAAGAGCTGGGGCTGGGAGATATGGGTTCCATTAGAGCATAGTCTGATTGCCTTTAGAATGGCACGGCAGGTCGGCTCGCCACGTATCGCACTGGGCTGGCGATGGCTTACCCATGTGCAGTCGGTCTCAAGAGGCCGGAGATGTCGGAAGACAGTTGCAATCCAAGCCAAGGGACCTGAAGTTGAAAGTCAGTAAGTTTTGGATTGACAACAGCATTAGCTGAGTGTATGGAGCTCCATCTGCGATGTGTCCGCTGACGGATGCGGACCTGGTTGATGTTGCATGAGTAGCAAGTGGGTGCGCAGGTACGTGATCGCTTCCCGTAGACTCTCAGGTGTCCTCGTTCGAGCAAGCCCGAGATAGACCTGCATACACGGATCAAACTCGAGACGGGTTCCAATCGCCCCCAGTCCGGGCCGGTTCTCAGCACACCAGGCCAATGCGCGCCCACAATGGCCGGCCGGGGGGGGGTTTGATGCTGGCGGCCGCAGCAGCGGCAGATGCGGCAGCCGAGGTAGGGTAGAGCGAGGCTTCGACCTTGTCGATCTCTGCAAAAGGACGAGGTGTCCACCAAGGTAGGGGTCGCGGCCGAGGAGGTCAGATGGGCGGCTGCCTTCGTAGCTCCATGTCTGAGCATGTAGTCGACCAGGATGCGCTGCAGTCGGGTGCGAGACCAGCTTTGGAAAGCCGGATCGGCGGTAGAGTTGACAGCATGGAGATCGTGGAGGTGTGCATATCGGGACGAGGCGGTGCTCAGGATGGTCTTGGTCTGCGCATTCGGTTGCGCCAGCCTGCGCTTGAGCGCCTTGATGGAATCCCTCGATTTGAGCAGCGACGTTAGCTGGATCCAGAGGCTGTGAAGGACTGCTGCTGGGAGAGCGTGAGCAGGTTGGTCTGAGCAAGATCGAGTTCGCGTTGGATCAGGCGTTGTTGAGTGTGCAGGATGGACTTGAGCTGGTCATAGGGCAGGTGGGCGAGAGATTGCTCCAAGAGCAAGATGACATCGAGTGCAGGTGCTCGAAGAGACGGTGGCGGCCACTGCTCCAGCTGTATCAGCTGCTCTTGACATCTCCGACTGTCCCGTCCAGGGCTTTGATGCGAGGTGGTGTGACAGGTGGTGATGGTGGTAGGACACGGAGAGGGAAGGGTGGACGTCGTGAGGGAGATGAGTGAGGTCGACCAACCTCTCAAGGCAGGTGTGAGCAACGCCTTATGACATGTGCACGACATAGAGGTACCGCTCGATGAGACACAAAGCCAGGAGCATGAGGTTGGAAGGGAAGTGAGTTGGATTGCTAGGAATTGCGACGAAGTAAGTACAAGAGGATGTCGAATCCAGACAACTGTCAGGGATGGCACTGGGCCCCCGAAGGGGTTGAGAGGGATGGGGAGGAGAAGTTTCACGAGTCAGTTCCATGTATGCAAGAGGATGAAAGTGGAGAAGAGAGAAGGACTCACCCCTTCCGAAGGGGCCGTGCCACTCCTTCCAGTCTGACCTCCCAGCCGATGAGGGGGACGAGGCCAGAGGAGTGACACGGCTAAGACGAAAGGACGGCCCCCCAAGGTATCCTTCCGCCCTGGGTCAGCAGCTCACAATACACACCCACGGACATACTCGAACATTCAGCAGCATCGCTCGACCCGCTTCCGGCAGGATGGGACGCTGGCCCGAGGTATTCTCGGAGGGTTGTCGATGTCGATGTCGAGGTCGGGGTCGGGGTCGGGGTCGGGGTCGAGGTCGAGGTCGAGGTCGAGATCGAGGCGCCGTCGGTCGAGGTCGAGCCTGGGTCGAAGGTCGGTGTCGGCCCCGCCGAGAACCCCCGGACGCTGATCCCATCATGGGATGCACAACCGAAGTCCGGTCCGTGAGTGCGTAAGCGTGAGCTACCGATGTCGAAGTCGAAGTCGAAGTCGAAGTCGAAGTCGAAGTCGAGGGTCGAGGGTCGAGGTCGGATGGGAGGAGAGGGGAAAATCCGGGTTGGGCCCTTGGGGGTCCTTCTTTTACGCCTTTTGGGAGCTCTAGAAGGCATAGAGGGGAGCCGTATGGCGGCAGATGTAGCAGGAAGGGAAGAGACTGGGGAAGTGCTCAGGCTGGGCCGGTCAGCTGGGGGGCCATGCACTGCAGCGCAGGAAGGCGAGTCGAAGGTGCATGCCAGAGCTGATTCACCCTGCGCCCACACAGAAGTCTGTTTGTTCGTGGACCGATGCTCTGGTGCGCTGTTGGTGCGAAATTCTGTTTGATCATTCTGCTCAAGGACTGAGTTCGGTGGGAATGCCTGAGTGCAGACGCTGTCGCTTGTCGCGTCTCTCCTGAGAGGCTGATGCGGATCTTGGCTGATGCATGAGTAGGAGCCGGAAGTGTGCAACCGATCGTCGTGGAGAATCTACCGGTCTGCCATTGCACACAGCGTGAAGGAGTTGGGTTGTCGTCTTGGGAGTTGTGTGTATCCCGACCCCCCTGGCCTAAAGCCTGTCGTGGCTTCCATTCTGGCTGGCAACAAGCCGTCCTCACGGACCCGATCAGATCGCGTCGACTTGGCTGGGAGATGCGAGACTGGAAAGACGGTAGCACGAAAGCATGGGAATGTCAGCTGTTTGTAACGTAGTGTCTCAGAGCGAGCGCGATTATTAAGGAATTGAATGCAAGCGAAAGATGTTACCATTCTTCGAGTTCAACGAATTCAGCATCTCCTCCGGCACTCAGTAACGCTGTCAGCCACAATACAAGGCCCCCAAGCTGGATGGTGTGCGAGTCGGGCTGCAGCTTTACGGTGACTGTATGGCCGATCGCTGAAGCAGATACTGCGCCTGGATGGTGCATCAGAATGTGGGCGATAATGCTGGCTAGTTGCCATTTCCACAGGATGGGTTCGTCTCCCATCCTTGGCGGGATGAACTGGCGAGCGATGTATCAGTGCGCTGCGCAGAGGATTGCGCCTGGACAACCAGTCCTTTGCCAACGCCCGTCTCCGGTATTCACAGCTGGTAAGTGTGACAGCGTGCCAGCGTCTGCTGAGCAGTCTGAGAAAAGTCCAGGAGTTGCATGTCGTCGTGCAGAGCGACAACAACGGCCAGCAGGATCGAATCTCAGGGTTTTGTTTGGTCGACTTTCTGCTAACTCGCGCCAGAAGACACGAAGCACATTTCAGCACACTTCTCAGAAGCAAGGAGCCCAGGCTCCAGGCCAGGATCTGAACCCAATGAGGCGGTCAAGCAGCAACTCTTGGAGCACAACACGAGCAGGTTATGTTGCTAAGACTGTCGAGTATTTCAGACGGATGGGTAACGGAGACGACATTAGATTGCAGTAACAACAGTTGGAGTTCACCTTTCGTCCGTGCAAAGTGATCAACGCGACGGGGAACAGGACTGATTGAAGCCGGAACTGGACTAGAACAGCGAAGTCGCTCGGACTCTCTACTTGCCCGGAGAATCGGTAGGCTTGCCAGCGCCTTTGGAGTCTTCTGCGTCCTTGCTGCGAGGTGCGAGCTGAGGAGCTTCAGTAGGCAAGGCTCGAAGAAACACCTCCACCCATCAGAGGCAGGAACTTGGCTCTTTTGAAAGTTGTCACATTGATGCCCGGCCATTGTGGCGAAGGTCTGTCTCAGTCTCACTCACGGCCATAGCGGTCGCTGGCTCAGAGGGATCAGAGTTGAGAGATATGCATGCATACATCAGATAAAGTCAGCCACTCTTCCGCGCCTGCGCGCTCGCCGCGCTCGCAGCGCTCGCAGCGGCAGCCTGCAGCTTTGCTTGTTCGCCACTCCGTTCGACCATGCTGTAGAAGGCGCCGTCCTTGTTCTGCAGCAGGTTGTAGGGAGTGTCGTACTCCTTGATATGTCCATTCTCCATCACCTGCGCGACGAGCATCACATCTTCGCTCAGTGCTTCGCTCTCAACTTCAACAGCAATGCAGACCACTCACGAGCACTCTGTCATAGTCAATGACTGTCGAAAGACGATGGGCGATGGTGATGAGAATGCTGCCCTCGAACTCTTGCCGGATCATCGCCTGGATTTGCCGATCCGTCTCAAAGCTGCAATTAGCGGCACCAAGCTCAATGCACTTTCAGTGACTGTAGGCAGATGCTTGGATGCGTTCTTTGGGCTCTTACTCACTCCAGACTCGCAGTCGACTCGTCCATGATGCAGACCCGCGATCCACGAAGGATCGATCGGGCCATCGCAAGCAGCCTGCAGTTCATGGCAACAGCAGGATTTCAGCTATGGCTCACAGACACACATCTCTTCTGTCTTTGAGAACTCACTGTCGTTGACCCTGGGACAGAGTGGCTCCCGAGTCAAGCGCGATCTGGGCCGCTTCGGGCGACAAAGTCGCTCCGTCTGTACTTGTCTCTTCGGCATCGACCACAGAGTCCTCGACAGACGCCGCTCGACTCACGACTGTGCTCTCTCTCGGCGTAGAGGTAGTAGACACCTTGAGCTGGCAGCGCTGAAGAGTTGCAATCAGCGTCGCATCATCGTGCTCGCCGAGTGGGTCCAGATTCTCCCGCACCGTGCCCTTGAACATGACAGGGTCCTGCGGGATCAGAGTGATCCGGGAGCGCAACTCGTCAAGGTCGACCGTCGAAATGTCCACTCCATCGATAAATATAGACCCGGACGTGAACTCGTTGAAACGGAGCAGAGCAAGAGCCAACGTGGATTTACCCGAGCCCGTCCTGCCGACAACGGCGATTCGCTCTCCCGGCTTGACGTTGAAGCTGATCTTGTGCAGTACGGGATCGAGCTCGTCCGAATACTTGAACTCCAGCCCTTCCACCTGGATGCCTTGAGTGTTTGACGGCCAGTAGGCGGGCACCGGTCGTGTGTTCTCCGTCCGGGTCGCCTCCGATGGCAAGTGGGGAGCAAGGTATTCGGTTATGCGCTCCACCGAGGAGAGATCCTGTTCCATCGAGGTCGCGTACTGGCATAATCTGCAGAAAGCATACTCCACAGTTCAAATGAGTTTAATCACGAGGTTGAAAGCGCTGGTCAGAGGAATCTGCACTCACAAGTGGATATACTGCGTGAGCAGCAACGCTTGCGCGGTTGCGACACCTGTCCAACCAACCGGAATACCACCAGAAATAGATAATACGCTCGTTGCAAAGATTGTTAACTGTGCCCGCTCAAGGGAGAAGCTTCAGTCATGTGTTCCACCAGATCTGGACCCTCCTTTTCCAGCATACTTACACCTCCCAGATTGGCGAATCGCAAGAGTAGCCACCGGTTGCTCATCCACTGATAGAACTCTGCGGACAAGGATTCGTCCACCTTGTTGCATAGTGTCGTCAGATATCCCTGTTCTGCCCCAAACGCCCGGACAACAGTAATCCCCTGGAGAATCTCCCCAAAGGCACTGAAGATCGGACTTCGTAGGGTCGACATCAGACGTCGAAGCTCGCGACCTGTCCAAACTCATCATGAGCATGAATGCACGCAGATGGGTCGCAGCATGTACCTGAACTTACCGGCGCTGATGTAGCCTCGGGCGATCCAGTAGTGCGTACCTACTATAGCCACTGCTGGAAGGATGAAAGGCGGGACAGTGTAGGTGATGACCAGAATCGTACCAATGATGTTGACGCTAGTCATAAAAAATTCTGTTGAAGAAATGGACGTTGAGCATGCCCTTCAATCTTACGACACAGTGAGTGGTGCTTTACACTCACGTCTGATGTTGTACGCAAGACTGGCGTCTAGCACCTGGATGTCCTTGCTGAATCGATTCAGGATCCTACCGAGCGGAGTAGTATCAATCCATCGAGCAGGTGCGCGCACCACAGACCAAAGCATTCCATCAAACAAGATCTTGCAGGCGCGTAACTGACCGAAAACACCCAGCCTTGTAGTCGGATGTCCAAATCAGACCGCGTCAATCTGACACGTTGACTGAAAGGGCAATGTATCTGACTCACAGATTGTAAAGGGTGGTGAGTGCCACCTTACTGAGGAGTATGCCGGCATAGATGAGCAGATATGGCCAGACATTTTCATCCGGCGAGGGAAGAGATGCCATCCGAAGCCTGTCCGGAGAAAGATCGGTATCGATTCGGAACAATGATGCAGGCGAGAAGGCGTGCATCTCGGGGCTTGTTCCGTTCTGGATCGTACTGTTGTAGCGGGAGGTCCATTCTGCCAGCCATATCGACGAACCCACACTGGAAGCTTTGACAGCAAATCCTGTCAGGACGACCAGCACGGCCAGAAAGACACCAAAGGATCCGATGAAGGTCTTGTACACCGACCAGCGCACCGAACCGCGCGCCCGCCTCTCCTCATCGATGAGCTGTCTCGGCTTGCCCGGAGCAGCTGGCGCCGGAGCTGCTGTGGCATCGACTTTCTCTACTGCTGCCGAGATAGCGTCTTCCGCAGCTGCAATCTCCGCTGCCACTTCCTCCTTCCTCTCCGCTTCTTCTACAAGATCTCCCACTTCTCCGCTCGCACGAACCTCGGCAGGTGTGCCCTGGGCCGCGATCCGTCCGCTCTGAAGACGAATCACCCAGGCTGCAGACGGCATGACCAAGGTCACGTGGTGGGACACCAGCAGGACGGTGCGGTTTTGCAGCAGCCGTCCTCGAAGGACCTTCTCAACGAGATGGCTGGCGGTATGAGCGTCCACAGCGGAGAGGACATCGTCGAGAAGGACCGTCTTGGCGTCAGAGTACAGAGCGCGAGCCAGAGCCACTCGAGCTTTTTGACCACCACTCTACAGGACGAAGGGCATCGTCAGTCTGTCTGTCGACAGAACGGCAGTTTCTCGATGTGAGTACTCACCAGGGTCGTTCCCTTCTCGCCAATCTCTGTCTGGTCACCATCAGTAAGGACCTTCAAGTCTGGCTTCAAAGCACAGCACTCGAGGACTTCTTCGTAGCGCTCCTTCTGGAAAACGCTACCAAACAAGATGTTGTCCCTGATGCTCTCACTGCGAAACCATGGTGTTTGACTGCAATTCAAGACAGTGGTCAGCGCCTCATCCATGACTCAGAGATGAGGTTCGGGCAAGCACGTACCTGCAGTATGCGACTCTACCGCTCAGTCCGGTGACTGGATCCACCCAATGAGGCTGCTTCGGAAGGCTACGAAAAGAAACGTTCGTTGATCGGCTTCAGTACGAAAAAACCACGTCCTTGTACTTGTCTCGCCCGGAGTACTCACTACACTTTGCCGGCCACGAGGTCCATCTCACCCAAGATTGCAGAGAGCAGCGAAGATTTGCCGGAGCCAGTCGAGCCGCAAATCAGTGTGAGCTTCCCAACCGGGCACGAAACACTGAGGTCCACAAGTTCGAATGGCTGCATGGTCTCCTCGTCCGCATCTTGGTCTTTAGCGGCGGCGGCAGCAGCAGCAGCAGCAGCAGCAGCAGCAGCAGCAGCAGCAGCAGCAGCAGCAGCAGCAGCAGCAGCAGCAGCAGCAGGTTTTGCCTTCGCGAAGGGCGAGCGCAGCTTCGAGAAGACAGTCTTAGGCTTCTGCTCGCTAGTGGGGGCATTTTTCTTCTTGGCAGTCAGACGCCAGCGGAAGGTCGCGTCCTCGCATCCAATACGATCGTCAAAAGGCTGACTAGGGTGAATTCGAGCAGATTGAACGCGATCCGGCACGTCTTCCTCTTCCAAGAAGTCTTCGATCCTCTTGAGGGACAGATGAACATCAGCAAGCCGTGTCAACAGCTGGGGAACGTACGAGATCGGTTCGCCTAGGATGTTGAAGAGTGCCAGAGCAGTGAAGGCTGTTGGGGCATCCAGAGGCTTCTTCTCCACCAGAACGAAGCATCCAAAGGTCAACACGGATACCAGGATCGGCACGAGATTGAAGATGGCGGCCATGATCGCTTGCATGACTTTGATGTAGCGCACAGTGCTGAGCTCGTACACGCGTTGTTGAAGCACCCGCTGGGTCCTATGCAGACCGGAAGTGTCATTGGAATGTAATAAGAAGGCTGGTGACTGGCCTTGCTTGCACTCACCAATGGGGAACCCATCCGTGCAGCCTGATGATTTTCAGATTCCCTATCAGCTCATTCAACTGTAGAGTGAATTGTGAGCATAAGCATCAGCGTCATGAGGAGGTCGGTGTACTCGCACTCCGTACCCACAGAGCTCAGCCTCTGATCTCGTGCGGTATTGTTCTTCCTGATGTTGGCCATGTACAGCTGCATCAGTCGCCTTTGTAGGTACGAGAACACGACCGCAGACACGCATCCTACGATGGCCGACCAGCCGAGTAATCTGTAGAGGAAGAATCCTGAGGCGACGAGCTTGACGGGAGCAGCTAGAAACTCGTAGAGGTAAGGATAAGAATCGCCGACGCGCGGAGCATCAACCTGTAAACATGCACGATGCACCTGATCAGAAAGCTGTCAATGCTGAGATTTAGATCAAGTCGCGACACTGACCGCCATGATGGAAACAATTTTACCCGTGTCTGCCGCCCCTGTCTTACTAGCAGCATCTCCTGTACGACCATTCTCCGTCTTTGTCTGTTTCGCGTCCTTTGCACCGGGGCCAATCCTTGCGGCAGCTTGAATCAGGCCAGAGCTGTCCTTACGCCTCAGCGCCTTGGCATAGATTGCGGTAATGAGCTCCGCTTTCACCCGGCTGATTGTCCGACGACCGAGGTACAGATGATTCATCTCCAACTGACTTCCAACCAAGGTGTTGATCAGCAGCAGCAGGGAATATAGGTATGCTCTCTGCCGCGAGACATCTGTGCGACCTTCGGATAGCTGTTGAATGATCTTGAGGATCTGTTGTAAGAGTAATGGTTGTCCGTACTCGAGAAACGTAGCCGCGATCTGCATTCGGTTGCGTTCAGATGACTTCAGCCTCGCCGTCTGGCGCCTGAGATGAAGCAATCTGGTCACTCACCGTCAGCAGTCCATCGCTGCAGATGTCGGCAGAATTGGCCCGATACAGGCGTCGTAAGAGACTGCTTTGTCGGAGATCGGCAAATTTGTAGTACAGCACCGCCGCACGGGATGTCATTGGAAGGATCCAAAGATCCGACGGGCTGAAAGAACCCGTCATTGTCGCGGCGATGAGTGGGTTCATCCAAGTGAGCGCCGTCCACGCCCACAGTGAGCAGTGATCCTCTTTCGACGCCGATTTCTCGAAGAGATCCACTGCGATCGGCATGGAGAAGACGACCGCTTGTGCCGCTATTAGGACAGCAAGGTTGATTGATTCGAGCCATACGGCGAGCGTGAGGCCGTTCGAAGTCGAGCCACTGCTCTCACTCTCTGTCCAGAGCCCGTACAGAGTCGCGGCTGCCCCGACCATGTGGAGCCAGAAAAGGACGAAGAGGTCGTACGGTGGTGTGGGCTGTGGCCTGAGCGCCATGCGGCCGAACGCGTAGATCCATGTGAAGAGGATCAAGGCAGAAGTCCAATCGAGCCAGTCGGCCTTGAAATGAGAATCGGAGTCGCTCCCAACGTCATAGACGAGCACAATGCACCACGCTCCCGCCTCCAAGGCAGAGAACAGGCACAGAAGCAAGGTAGCGTGTGAGTGACGCGCTTTTGAGACGTGCTTCGCATTGTCATATCCTGTTCGGTTTCCGAGGAGAGGGCTATGTTCTGTCAATGCCGATGAGGACCCGGAGGCGGGCGCACTGGTTGCAGTGGCGCCACTGTTGACAGTCCGGCCTTTTCCCTTCGGCTCCGGGCTTGTCTGCTTCGCAGTCGCAAGGGTGTCTTGTTCGTCTGCATTTCCGTCTTGGAGTGAGTACACGAATGCCTCTTTCGACTTCTTCCGTTCGGCCGCTGCGATCTCGAAAGCTTCTTCGGGAGTTACAAAAGGCTGGAAAGCGGTGATAAATGCGCTGCGGTGCCACTTTGCGCGCCAACTTGTCGGGATGAGAATCAAGACGAGGTAGATGAGGACGAGCGCGGCTGGTAAGCAGGCTGCAAAGATGGCATTGGCGCTGCAAGCGTTGTTGAAGCTGCCATCGAGAGGGCTACAGAACACTGCCATGCAGACACAGAAGGATGAGCTGTTTGTAGGAAGAGACACAGCGAGCCAGAAGTTGGCGTGAGAAGTGGATCAGTGCGTAGACAGGTCCAAAAGATCAAGTTCATCGAGATCTAGTCTCAACTTATAGCTGCTTCCTTCCAACCACGGACGTCGGTGGGCAGGAAGCTCGTTCAAGAGATTTCTTGAACAGAGGAAGTCATGCAAAGTCACGCGTTCCCCTTCCTTGTGCTCAGAGCAGACAGTTCGTATCGACGCGGTCGCGTACCAGAGTCAGTCGAGGTGTTGACTCGAGCAGCTTCGGGTAAACCGGCGTCGTCTGGCTTCTAGTTCGGCTCAGACGGCCCTAGGACCTCCGAGGTGGTTGCACAAGTGGTCACTCGTACGAGTACCGACTGCGGCACAGCAGTAGTGTGCCTCGCGTGAGTCATCGAAGCACAGCTCATCAATCAATGATCGCCGCCGTGGCGAAGCAGCCATGCTTCTCCCTGTCTCTCACCCTGGCTGTGCGCCGAAAGTGGTTGACTGGCATTGGCCGATGGATTGATGCGAGTTCTACAGTTCATACAACACTTGGAACTTCCTCAGTTTGGTTCATCGGCAAAGGTGGCTCCGATGGGTGCCTTCCCGTCAGTGGTGCGCGTGTGTCTGGTGCAGCGATCATGTTCTCTTTGGTTTCCGCTTGACTTCATCATCCTTGCAAGCGTGCAGGAAAATCTGATTTGGACGCTGTGGAGTGTGATGACTGAAGCCCTTGTGCCAGTCGGAGCTCACTGCGAGAGTGTCTCAGTCTTACTCACGGCCACAGCGGTCGCCAGCTCAGAGGGAGCGAGGTTCAGAGATTTGCGTGCTTACATCACATAAAGTCAACCATTCTTCCGCGCCTGCGCGCTCGCCGCGCTCGCAGCGGCAGCCTGTAGCTTTGCTTGTTCGCCACTCCGTTCGACCATGCTGTAGAAGGCGCCGTCCTTGTTCTGCAGCAGGTTGTAGGGAGTGTCGTACTCCTTGATATGTCCATTCTCCATCACCTGCGCGACGAGCATCGCATCTTCGCTCAGTGCTTCGCTCTCAACTTCCACAGCAATGCAGACCACTCACTAGCACTCTGTCATAGTCAATGACTGTCGAAAGACGATGGGCGATGGTGATGAGAATGCTGCCCTCGAACTCTTGCCGGATCATCGTCTGGATTTGCCGATCCGTCTCAAAGCTGCGATGAGCGGCACCAAGTTCAATGCATTTTCAGTGACTGTAGGCAGATGCTTGGATGCGTTCTTTGGGCTCTTACTCACTCCAGACTCGCAGTCGACTCGTCCATGATGCAGACCCGCGATCCACGAAGGATCGATCGGGCCATCGCAAGCAGCCTGCAGTCAGTGGCAACAGGAGGATTTCAGCTATGGTCCACAGCCACAAATCTCTTCTGTCTTTGAGAACTCACTGTCTTTGACCCTGGGACAGAGTGGCTCCCGAGTCAAGCGCGATCTGGGCCGCTTCGGGCGACAAAGTCGCTCCGTCTGTACTTGTCTCTTCGGCATCGACCACAGAGTCCTCGATAGACGCCGCTCGACTCACGACTGTGCTCTCTCTCGGCGCAGAGGTAGTAGACACCTTGAGCTGGCAGCGCTGAAGAGTTGCAATCAGCGTCGCATCATCGTGCTCGCCGAGTGGGTCCAGATTCTCCCGCACCGTGCCCTTGAACATGACAGGGTCCTGCGGGATCAGAGTGATCCGGGAGCGCAACTCGTCAAGGTCGACCGTCGAAATGTCCACTCCATCGATAAAGATGGACCCGGACGTGAACTCGTTGAAACGGAGCAGGGCAAGAGCCAACGTGGATTTACCCGAGCCCGTCCTGCCGACAACGGCGATTCGCTCTCCCGGCTTGACGTTGAAGCTGATCTTGTGCAGTACGGGATCGAGCTCGTCCGAATACTTGAACTCCAGCCCTTCCACCTGGATGCCTTGAGTGTTTGACGGCCAGTAGGCGGGCACCGGTCGTGTGTTCTCCGTCCGGGTCGCCTCCGATGGCAAGTGGGGAGCAAGGTATTCGGTTATGCGCTCCACCGAGGAGAGATCCTGTTCCATCGAGGTCGTGTACTGGCATAATCTGCAGAAAGCATACTCCACAGTTCAAATGAGTTTAATCACGAGGTTGAAAGCGCTGGTCAGAGGAATCTGCACTCACAAGTGGATATACTGCGTGAGCAGCAACGCTTGCGCGGTTGCGACACCTGTCCAACCAACCGGAATACCACCAGAAATAGATAATACGCTCGTTGCAAAGATTGTTAACTGTGCCCGCTCAAGGGAGAAGCTTCAGTCATGTGTTCCACCAGATCTGGACCCTCCTTTTCCAGCATACTTACACCTCCCAAATTGGCGAATCGCAAGAGTAGCCACCGGTTGCTCATCCACCGGTAGAACTCCGCGGACGAGGACTCGTCCACTCTGTTACACAGTGTCGTCAGGTAGTCTTGTTCTGCCCCGAACGCTCGGACAACAGTAATCCCCTCGAGAATCTCCCCAAAGGCACTGAAGATCGGACTTCGCAGGGTATTTATCAGACGACGAAGCTCGCGGCCTGTCCAGCCAAATCATGAGCAAGATTGAACTGAAAGAATTTGTGAAATCTGTCGTCACTCACCAGCGCTGATGTAGCCTCGGGCGATCCAGTAGTGCGCACCCAGTATGATCACTTCTGGAAGGATGAATGGCGGGACAGTGTAGGTGATCACCAAAATTGTGCCAACGATGTTGATGCTGACCATGAAGCATTCTGTCGACAATCAGGTCCTTGAGCATGCGATTCATGCACACGACATCATCAACACTGTTGCACACTCACCTCGAATGTTGTACGTGAGAGTGGCGTCTAGCACCTGGATGTCCTTGCTGAATCGATTCACGATCCTGCCGAGCGGAGTAATATCGATCCACCGAGCAGGTGCGCGCACCACAGACCAAAGCATTCCATCAAACAAGATCTTGCAGGCGCGTAACTGACCGAAAACACCCAGCCTTGTAGTCGGATGTCCAAATCAGACCGCGTCAATCTGAGACGTTGACTGAAAGGGCAATGTGCTTTACTCACAATTTGTAAAGGGTTGTCAGTGCCACCTTACTGAGGAGTATGCCGGCATAGATCAGCAGATATGGCCAGACATTTTCATCCGGCGAGGGAAGAGATGCCATCCGAAGCCTGTCCGGAGAAAGATCGGCATCGATCCGGGACAGTGATGCAGGCGAGAAGGCGTGTATCTCGGTTCTTGTTCCGTTCTGGATCGTGCTGTTGTAACGGGAGGTCCATTCGGCCAGCCATATCGACGAACCCACACTGGAGGCTTTGACGGCAAATCCTGTCAGGACGACCAGCACGGCCAGAAAGACACCAAAGGATCCGATGAAGGTCTTGTATACCGACCAGCGCACCGAACCGCGCGCCCGCGTCTCCTCAGCGATGAGCTGTCTCGGCTTGCCCGGAGCAGCTGGCGCCGGAGCTGCTGTGGTATCGACTTTCTCCACCGCCGCCGGCTCAGCACCTTCCGCAGCTGCCATCTCCGCTGCCACTTCCTCCTTCCTCTCCGCTTCTTCTACAAGATCTCCCACATCTCCGCTCGCACGAACCTCGGCAGGTGTGCCCTGGGCCGCGATCCGTCCGCTCTGAAGACGAATCACCCAAGCTGCAGACGGCATGACCAAGGTCACGTGGTGGGACACCAGCAGGACGGTGCGGTTCTGCAGCAGCCGTCCTCGAAGGACCTTCTCAACGAGATGGCTGGCGGTATGAGCGTCCACAGCGGAGAGGACATCGTCGAGAAGGACCGTCTTGGCGTCAGAGTACAGAGCGCGAGCCAGAGCCACTCGAGCTTTTTGACCACCACTCTACAGGACGAAGAGCATCGTCAGTCTGTCTGTCGACAGAACTGCAGTTTCTCGACGTGAGTACTCACCAGGGTCGTTCCCTTCTCGCCAATCTCTGTCTGGTCACCATCAGTAAGGACCTTCAAGTCTGGCTTCAAAGCACAGCACTCGAGGACTTCTTCGTAGCGCTCCTTCTGGAAAATGCTACCGAACAAGATGTTGTCCCTGATGCTCTCACTGCGAAGCCATGGTATTTGACTGCAATCCAAGGCAGTGGTCGGCGTTTCATCCACGACTCAGAGATGAGGTTCGGGCAAGCACGTACCTACAGTATGCGACTCTACCGCTGAGACCGCTGACCGGATCCACCCAATGAGGCTGCTTCGGAAGGCTACGAAAAGAAACATTCGTTGATCGGCTTCAGTACGAAAAAACCACGTCCTTGTACTTGTCTCGCCCAGAGTACTCACTACACTTTGCCGGCCACGAGGTCCATCTCACCCAAGATTGCAGAGAGCAGCGAGGATTTGCCAGACCCAGTCGAGCCGCAAATCAGCGTGAGCTTCCCAACCGGGCACGAAACACTGAGGTCCACAAGTTCGAATGGCTGCATGGTCTCCTCGTCCGCATCTTGATCTTTAGCGGCGGCAGCAGCAGCAGCAGGTTTTGCCTTCGCGAAGGGCGAGCGCAGCTTCGAGAAGACAGTCTTAGGCTTCTGCTCGCTAGTGGGGGCATCTTTCTTCTTGGCAGTCAGACGCCAGCGGAAGGTCGCGTCCTCGCATCCAATACGATCGTCAAAAGGCTGACTAGGGTGAATTCGAGCAGATTGAACGCGATCCGGCACGTCTTCCTCTTCCAAGAAGTCTTCGATCCTCTTGAGGGACAGATGAACATCAGCAAGCCGTGTCAACAGCTGGGGAACGTACGAGATCGGTTCGCCTAGGATGTTGAAGAGTGCCAGAGCAGTGAAGGCTGTTGGGGCATCCAGAGGCTTCTTCTCCACCAGAACGAAGCATCCAAAGGTGAGTAGTGACACCAAGATCGGCACAAGATCGAAAATCGCGCCCATGATCGCTTGCATGACTTTGGTGTAGCGCACAGTGGTGAGCTCGTACACGCGTTGCTGAAGCACCCGCTGGGTCCTATGCAGACCAGAAGTGTCATTGGAATGTATAAGAAACAACAACTTTGTGAGCTGCATTGCATGCACTTACCAATGGGGAACCCATCCATGTAGCCTGATGATCTTCAGATTTCCTATCAGCTCAGACAACTGCAGCACAAACCATGAGCACAAGCATCAGCGTTAAAGGCGAAGATCGACATGTTGCACTCACAGAGTCCAGCCTCTGATCTCGTGCGGTGTTGTTCCTCCTGATGTTGGCCACGTACAGCTGCATCAGTCTCCTTTGAAGGTACGAGAAGACAACCGCAGAGACGCATCCTACGACAGCCGACCAGCCCAGTAATCTGTAGAGGAAGAAACCCGAGGCGACCAGCTTGACTGGAGCACCTAGAAGGTCATAGAAGCAAGTGAACGATTCGCCGACGCGCGGAGCATCAACCTGAAGACGTGCAGACTGCACCCGATCAGCCGACTGTCACATGCCGAGTGAATGCTGAGGATCTGATGGAGTCGCGACACTGACCGCCATGATAGAAACAATTTTACCCGTATCTGCCGGCCCCGTGTTGCTTGCAGCTCCGGCGCGACCTTTCTCCCCCTTTTTCTGTTTCCCGTCCTTTGCACGGAGGCCGATCCCGACGGCATGTTTGGTTTGGATCAGGCCAGAGCTGTCCTTACGCCTCAGCGCCTTGGCATAGATTGCGGTAATGAGCTCCGCTTTGACCCGTCTGATCGTCCGACGACCGAGGTACAGATGATTCATCTTCAACTGACTCACGATGAAGGTGTTGATCAGCAGCAGCAGGGAGTATAGGTATGCTCTCTGCCGCGAGACATCTGTGCGACCTTCGGATAGCTGTTGAATGATCTTGAGGATCTGTTGTAAGAGGAAAGGAGGTCCGAACTCGAGAAATGCAGTCGCGAGCTGTGATCAGTCGCGTCGAGATGGCTTCAGCTTTGCTGTCAGCCCATGTAATGGAATACTTGAGTGACTTACCGTCAGCAGCCCATCTATACAGATGCCAGCGGAGTTGGCCCGAAACAGGCGTCGCAAGAGAGAACCCGGCCGAAGGTCGGCAAATTTGTAGTGAAGCACCGCCGCTCGGGATGTCATTGGAAGGATCCAAAGATCCGACTGGCTGAAAGAACCCGTCACTGTCGCAGCGATGAGCGGGTTCATCCAACTGAGCGTCGTCCACGCCCATAGGGAACAGCAATCCTCTTTCGACGCCGATCGCTCATTGGGATCCACTGAGATCGGCATGGAGAAGATGACCGCTTGAGCCGCTATCAGCACCGCAAAATTGATTGATTCGAGCCACCAGGCAAAACAGAGATTGTCCAAAGTCGAGCAACCGCCCTCACTCTCCGAGAGGAGCCCGTATAGAGTTGCAGTAGCCCCGATCATGTGGATCCAGAACAAGACGAAGAGATCGTACGGTGGTGTGGGCTGTGGCCTCAGAGCCATGCGGCCGAACGCGTATGCCCATGTGAGGAGGATCAAAGTAGAAGCCCAAACGAGCCAATTGCCCTTGAGTTGAGAGTCGGAGTCGGTGGTAAGGTCGAATACGAGCACAAAGCACCATGCGCCCGTCTGAAGGGCAGACAAGAGGCAGAGAAGCAAGGTGGATGATGAATGACGCGCTTTGGAGACGCGTTCCGTCTTGGTGTATCCTGTGCCGGTTCCGAGGAGAGGGGTATGCTCTGTCAGTTCTGATGAGGATCCCGAGCCGGACGCGCCAGATCTGTTTGCGCCGTCGTTTACAGCTCGACCCTTTCCTTTCCGTTCGGCGCTCGAGTGTCTGGGAGTGGCATGGGCGTCTTGCCCGTCTGGTTCTCCGTCGTGAAGAGAGTACAAGAATGCATCTTTCGATCTCTTCCGCTCGGCCTCTGCAATCTCAAAGGCTTCCTCTGGGGTGATGAACGGCTGAAATGCGGCGGCGATGGCTCCGTGATGCAACTTTGCGCGCCATGGTGCTGGAATGAAAATCAGAACGAGATAGAGAAGCACGAGTGCGGCTGGCAAGTAGGCTGAGATGATCGTGTTTGCGCCGCAGACGGTGTTGAGTCCGGCATGGCCTGGGCTGCAGAAGACTGCCATGCAAGCACAGGAAAACGACACGTTTTGGGACAAAGGGAGAGTGAGCCTGATGTTCGCGATGGAAGCAGATCAGTACAGCAGACAGGTGCACAGGATCGAATTCATTGTCCAGTCCGGTCCTGGCTTATAGCCGCCTCCTTCGAATCACGGTCGCCGATGGGGAGAATGCTCGTTCAAGAGATTTCCTGACCAGCGGCAGTCACGCAACCACCACGCGCCGTCCTTCTCCTCGAGAGTAACTTCGCATTCACACGGTTGCACACCAGGTGTAGTCGAGGAATTGACTGAGCAGCTGTGACTGAGCAGCTGCGGACAAATCGGCGCCGGCCGAGCTGCCAATGCGGCTCAAAGGCTGCGAGGATTTATTGAAGCGCACTACACAAGATCGTATGGACATTTTTTCAAGCTACGAGCTCGAGCGAAGCACAGTGCAAACGAGTCTGTTTTTCTCTCAAGCCGTTCGAAGCACGGTGTGAACTGTTACTCTGATCGATGATCGCCGCCGTGGCGAAGCAGCTTGCTTCCCCCTGTCTCCCACCCTGGCTGTCCGCCGAACCTGGCTACCTGGTATTTGCCGATGGATTGATTGCGACTTCTACAGTTCATACAACACTTGGAACTTCCTCAGCTTGGTTCATCGGCAAAGGTGGCTCCGATGAGTGCCTTCTCGTCAGTGGTGCGCGTGTGTCTGGTGCAGCGATCATGTTCTCTTTGGTTTCCGCTTGACTTCATCATCCTTGCAAGCGTGCAGGAAAATCTGATTTGGATGTTGTGGAGTGTGATGACTGAAGCCCTTGTGCCAGTCGTAGCTCACTGTGAGGGTGTTGAGACGCGAGCTATTCAGTACCATACCAGCTCGAGGCTGTAGATGGTGGAGACAAGCAGCTTACCAGCATAAGCAAAGATGGACCCATCTCGGTTGAAGGCGGTGGCAGGTATTGATCCTCCCTTCGTGTCGATGTCTAACAGAGAAAGAGTTAGTCAACAATCGGAAAGGCAGTTGATACGGAAACGGAGACTCACTCTTCAACCTGGTCTTGCTGTCCTTGTCCCAAAAGTTTATGGTGCCGTCGCTGCCCGCAGTTGAGAAAGTGCCATGCACAGGGTGGAATGTAATTGCATTGACAGCGTACAGTTGCGGAGGTTCACGTAGTGCTCCTTCCTTGCGATGACACTTGAATGAGAAGTTCCCACTGAGGAGCGAACACGCACAGACGTGAGCACCTGTGTCCTCTTCCTCAACTCGAATGCGGAACAGGGCGACACTCACGATTTGTTCTCTTCCCGAATGTATTGAATGGCTACGCGCCCCTCCACACTACCAACAGCAAAGCCCGGAGGTGATCCCGGCTGCCCTGGTTGATCCGCCCTTCCGAAACAGGCAACAGATCGCGTCTGCCATTTAAGAGGGCTATCCATCGTCTACAACAGTGAAACCAGGAGGCGCCCATCAGAAGGCTGGCTGGCAGGTGAGAAGCGCATGCATGCAGCCCGGAGACTCACCGTCATCGCGTTCGCCGGGTTCTGCGATAGATCAAAAATCTGCAATTTTCGTTCCGCAGTGCCAACTACGAGGTAAGGCCATTGACAGTCCATGCTATAGCAGCGTTCAGCTAATTGGGCAGTCGCGATGGGATTTGGTGTGCGCAGGTCCCAATACTATTGGTACCACATCGACGCATGAGCGGAATCAGCATGGCGTCAGATGAAAAGGCAGCCGCAACGCGCAGAGCTTACTTTGACAGTCTTGTCCCAGCTTCCTGTTGCCAAGATACCACCGTTTATGTCGACCCATCTCACGCTGCGGATGGGTTGATCATGTTGAGCAATCTGTGAACTCTGCTGGGTTGATACGTCAAAGAGGCGGCCGGCCTTGTCCGCTCCACCAGAGAGAATCTTGGAGCCATCCTGAGTGGTACCAATGACGATGGAGTGTGAGCGCTGGGCTCTGTATGCGCCCTTTTACTGGGCTGGCTCTGCGAACTCACTCTGCTCCAGGTGACATCCAGTACCGGACCTTCGTGACTGTACATAGCTTTTGGTACTGAAGAACCATCCTGTTGAATCTCGTAGACGCGGACCTGGAGCATAAACGGATGCGAATCAGGGTCAGCAAGATGGGGATGAACGTGGTGTCGGCTTTCGCACGCGAGGCCTACATTGTTGTCCCAGCTGCCGACTGCTAGGAAATCTGCTTGAGGAGCAAAGCTGAGAGAGGAAATGCTGTCGGGTGGGGGATTGGCTACTTGGAAGTCCTTGGCCTCGGTCTGCTGCTGCTGTTGTTGCTGCTGCTGCGCAACAGGCTGGCCAAAGCTGGAGGCGGCGCCGCCGAAGGTGTTGTTGCCAAACAGAGACATGGAGGCCTGCGGGTTGCGATATCGTAGCGGGGATCAATGAGGGAAATTCGTTTTGCGCGGGACAAGAGACTGCTAGATATTGCGAGCTGGTCCTGTGTACTTTCGAGATTTGTTGAGGTTGCCTACAGTAGAGATGGTGGCCTGTCGCGACTGAGCTTGAACTTGGTTGACCTCGACTCTCGAGGTGGATTTTGGTTCTTCCCAAGTCGAGGCGGCGGCTCGAGCGAAATCCGTCTCGGCCGAATCATGCGCCGGTACTCGCACTCTCAGCATGTTGGTGACTACAAGTAAGTTTGGACCCAGCCAGAGGGCAGAGGGGGTCTGATCCATGGGTCCCTGCCGATGCTACTGTGCACCCGGTGCGCTCTCCCAGGATGTCAAGCAGCGGAGATGCAGAGGGATCTGAACAGGCTGCCTGCCTGCGCGCGGTGGTGAAACCTTGGGCATCCTGCGAGCCCAGGCCATGCGGCTGCAATCGGTATGCGGCTGCTAAACTCCTACTAGTGGTTCTTTGTAACCAACAGGATGGCTCTAAGCTTCTATTACTCTCTCACCTTCTCGCACGCATTCACCAGCACCCTCACCACCATCCCCCCCTCTGACCTTTTCCTTCCCCTCCCCTCCTCACCTTCTTTGCAGTCTCGGTCTCGACATCGAGCTGCCCACTCCCACCCACTCCCAGTCTCCAGATCAGTCGTTCTCTCCTCGGAAAGGAACTGCAAATCACTCTCTATTACTCCTAACTTAACTGCTCGACAGTCTTGTCTACCCCTCGGATCATCCTTCGATTTTTTTCTCTCCTACCCACAATGGTTGCACCCAAGTCTTTCCTTGCTCTCGCAGCCCTGCTGCCCGCATATGTGCTCGCCAAGACCACCTCGACCTTTGATCCCCAGCACATGGTCAAGCCCACCTTCTCCGTCGACAAGCTCCCCAAGAAGTGGGAAAAGGGTCAAGTCGGCACCAACCAGTGCGACAAGTGGAAGCCTCACAAGCAGGACTCCATGTGCCAGAACGTCTTCTTCAACAGCATTCATGACTTCTGTCTCTGGGGCCCCATCGAGCCCAACTCCCGCGTCGGAAGCAAGGAGAAGGAGATGGTTTCTTACTGCACCAAGTCCGGTTACGGTACCCGTCTCATCCCTGACGGTACCATCAAGCGTGCTCACTTTGTCCGTGCTCCAAGCTTCTTCCAGCTGACCGGCTACGGTGACTTCACCAAGATGAACGTCCGCGCCAAGGACGACGGTGGAGAGCTCGACTCTCACGGTGCCGACGGCTACGGTAACCCTCCCGGCGGCGTCGTCTTCTCCCGCACCATCCCCGGTACCAACAAGCAATGGACGCAGATGCACGAGTGGGCCTCGTTCATGTCCGCCACTGAGTTCTCCTTCCGTGCCTGCTTCGACTCTGCTCCCGAGAAGCTCCGTCTCTGCCCCCACCAGTACGATGAGGTAAGATCTCATCAAAATCCAATTACTAGTTCAGTGTGGTCCTGATTACTGACAATCTGTTCATCTCATTTCATCTCGTTGGTAGATGGGAGCCCGCTTCTCTCACCCCGGTGGTAAGTCACCCTCTCCACATTTCTTTGGCACGCATGTATCCTGACCTTTGCCCACCTCTTCTCCTCGATCATTGTTTTCCGTAAACCCAGACTACGGACAAGGCTTCGACGAGTGCCACGGTGAAGACGGCCACTTCCCCGGCTGGTACCGCAAGACCAAGACTGTCTCTGGAACCGTCCAATACTCGAGTTCCTTCTTCTGGCAAGGCGATGCACACACTCCCAAGCCCCACAAGCCCGGAAAGACCTCGGACTGCAAGACCTACGCCACGATCAAGACCGGCTCGGCCAAGGTCATCCCTCGCGATGTCGAGCTTCCTGAGATCACAACCGTCGCCGGCAAGCGCGGCCACCACTTCGGCCACCACTAAGCGAAACGCACCTGTCGTTCTGCTTGCGGGGGTTGCATAGCAGCACGTGCCGAATGAGCGGGTTCTTGGGTCGCAACTATCACAGTCTCTCGATCACTTCCATCTTTGCTCACTCCGGCCGCCACAGCTCCTTTCGAGCATGAGCTTTGCGAGGTTCCTCTGCCACATCGGAATCTGTCGTCCGGACCAGCACCAACGTTTTCCCCTTCCTATCTTCGCTAACCTATATGCCTCACATCAAGTAACACTTACCTCCTTATCATCCTCTTCCGCGCGGCTGGCTGCCCTAGTGGCTGCACGGTTGCCCATCTTGCTCTTCCCACTGCATCCACATCCCTCTGACAGACTCTCAACCTCACGACTTTCTCCGAGATCCTTGTCATATGAAATTATGTCCCTACCCTAGTCATCATCCTCCTCACCTTAACAATGGACCTTTTTTTCCCTGTTCCCTACCTTGGGCTGCACGCGACCGGCCCCACACGCCTTACAGGTGCCGAGATGCTGGGAAAATAGTGATATCTACTTGACATATCAAAGTCTAGGATGAGAAAGCACATGCAAGGAAATGAAGGATTGGGGAGACCCGCCTTTCAACATGACTTGAACCCGATCTTTTGACCCGAGCCCAAGATGCCGATCACTTGTTCCGCAGTGACAAACCAGCCCGTCCCTTTGAACTGAGCTGAGCCGGAAGGCTCACTGACCGGATACTTGAGGCCCTGTCGCTTTGATAGGAAAGGAAGTTGGAAACAGTGTAAATGCAGGTGATCGACCCTGTGTTTACGATGGGATGAAGCTCAGCCAAGAAATCATAAGCCAGCCCCCCCCCCCCCCTCCCTGATCCGCGAACTTGGCCAAAAAGGAGGAGGAAGAGGAGGAACACCTATATGTACTTCCAACAGACCTACTCACGAGCGGAAAGGTGGAATGTGGAAGCCAAAGACGTAGTTTGGCGTCTTGAAATTCCGTCTGTCCTTGCCCTCTTTGCCTTCTGCAGATCGTACCAAGTCGAGCGCTTCTTGTCCAAATGAATGCATCGATCTGACTGAGGAAACCTCGGGAATGAGTTGCGAAAGACGGCAGGTTCAGCGCTTGTGTCTCGGCGGTGCGGTCCGCTGCAGATCTGGAGAGAAAATGGAAGGGGGTGAGGGGTTTCCTCACCTAGCTCTACATCGTCTCGAGTGAGATTGTTCGTATTTGGGATGTGTTGCCTTGGGATCACCAACAGATGGATCGTCGCCGAGGGATATTTGTCCTTGATCACCACAAGCTTCTCATTCTGAGCTACGATTCTGAAATCCTTGTCCGCCGAGATTCCGCAGAAGATGCAATTCCTATACAAGTCCGGGTCGTCTGCCGATGGCACATTCCGTCCAGTGACCCGCTCGAACAAGGTCGGCATGCCTTGCCTTCTTTCACCGATCTACCGTTCGGAATGAGCAAGTCGGGGTGGATGTCTTCGTGCAGTTCAACATGTGCACGGAGGTGGCGAGAGTTTACCTCATCTCCAACACGATTCCCCAGCTACGTCAAGCTCGATCTGGCCAAGACACCATGGCAAGGTACAGTAGCAACAATGGAGTTGAGTTTATTGAAAAGATGGGCAACATTGGTTACATCTGGACAATCAACGACGCGTTCATGGAATCTTTCGACGATGGGAGGTGACAAGAGAGTAGTTGTATGCACTGCCTCGACACATGGGGGGCCGAGCGAGCGGGCGAGCGTGTTCTATGCCCCGCGTCCAAAGAAGTGAACGTCCTCGATGGGTCGCCCCTGTGGGTCTTTACGGACACTCGTGTCTCGTCTTTGATCCGTGAGCCGGGGCGCGCCGAGATGTCAGGAAGAACAACAAAAATGTGCATCGAATGTTGGGTGATCGTCAAAGGACCGAAAGACTTTGGCGATGTCGAAAATGAGGAGACTTTTAGTTGGGGTTGGGAGAAATTGAGAACAAGGGAGAGAAAAAACAGTCTGCGTTCTTTAAGTTTTGCTTGCGAGTTCTGATAGGGCGGCAGGGCGTTGTTGGCTGCGCTAAGGGTGGGGTTTGATGAAGGTATTGTCCGTGACACAATCGAGGGAGAGCTGTAGTATTTGCGCGATTTGCATTCTTGCAGAAAAGTTCGGGGGAAGAGGTCGGGCCAGGGGAGACACTGTGTTGACTGGATCGAGAGAAGGACGTGAGAGGGTTATCGTTATGGAGTTGTCAACGTCGGACTCTGCTCTCTACTGGATGGACCGAAAGAACCGAGGGCCATGTCCGACGCCGGAAGAGCCCACGGTGACGTGGCTTGGATGTCCGTGTCCAGCTCCCGCGCTTACGCTGGCACTGTTCTGGTGGCGGAAGCGCGACTCGTGCTGACCAGCTCCGGCCGAGTACCCGTTGCTGATGCCGGGTGCCTGCAAGTTGATGCCTGCGAGGGCGTCGCTCAGCGAAGACAGCGCCAAAGGGTCGGGTTTGCCGGCCAAATGGTGAGCTCCGTTGAGAGCGTTGCCGGCGGCAGATGCGCTGTGGGCCATTCCATTGCTAAGATTGGTCAACGGCTTCACACCGCCAGTCAAAGGTCGGTTCATCGTGACCGTGGGCGAGTTGGGCATGCTGGAATGCGCGCTGCCCGAGCCCGAGTCCTGGCTGTGCCGGTCCGAGTTGACGCGAGAGATCAGAGGAGCTCCATGGCCGGACAGAACGAAGTCGGCGGGGGCATCAGCAGCGGTGGTGTGGATAAAGCAGCATCGCTTAGCATAAGGGCAAGAGCCCGTGCGCCAGAACGTCCGGCAGATCTCAGTCTTGTACTTGGCGTGTCGTTGGACGGGGCGCAGCTCCGCTTCTCCGTGCGCATATTGGCATTTTCTGGAAAGAACCCAGTCAGCGGATCAGCTGCGAGCCCAATATGATAGCATACATTCGTACTCACACGCCATAGCGACAGGTGCCCTTCTCCTCCCAGTTGCGGCACAGCTCTGTCTTGTACAAATTCAGCTTTCCTGTTGTCGAATGCGTAGCAAGCCAAATGTCAGCTCAGTGTCTGCATGATGCCGTTGCATGCTAGCCTACTCACGATTGTTAGGGGAAGGTCCGCCGCCGTTCATCTGCTGGTACATCATCTGGTCGCCGTGCATCAGAGGCACTGTAAACGTAGCAGGAGAGCCAAAGGTCGACGCAGGGGCGGACAGGGACGGTGTACCCTGTCCATTTCCTTCGAGCCCATGAGGGAAGCGAGTGTGTGCCCGGCCCATGCCAGACGCGTGAGGCAGCGATGGCGAATTGGCCGCCGCTGCGGCAGCAGCAGCAGACGACGTCGTCAAGCCGAGGGCACTACCCATGGCGTCCGCCGCGTTCGCGCCAGAAAGACCAAGCGCAGCAATCGCCGCTGCCGTCGCCGCTGCTACGTGGTCGTGATTTTGCTGTTGCTGAAGTAGTTCCAACGCATCAGGAGACGACTGACCCTTGGACTCGGGGACCCTACCATCGGGGGTAACCGAGCCAGCGCTGGCCCGGCCCGACTGAGCTGCTGCGAGACCTTTCAAAAGACTTGCAGATGCGATGGCATGGTCGATCTCAGCAGGAGTCAGCACGGCTCCACCTAGGGCAGCGGCGGCGGCGGTAGTGGATGGCGCAGTGGTGGCGGATCGAGGCCGATTCTGATTGGGGTCCTCACCATTACGCGATTGGGACGAAAGTTGGTCCTTCGCCTCGCCGGAGAAGGGACCGCGTCTTGCAGCGATCGGAGTCTGTCCTCCAAAGCTGTTGTTTGTCGTCATCGGGAGCGCCTGTATCGTCATGCTGGGTGAGACCGATGCAGACCACACCCCATCCGATCGGAGCCCATTGCCGATGCCTCGGCCCAATCCTCTGCCCGGAGCAAAGACGTGGTCGAACCCAAGTCCCCGCGATGCTTGGCTGAAGCCGGCAGGCTGTTGTGCAGGTCCAGGTCCGGCTGCCTCAAAAGCTTGAAGGGCGAGTTGGAGGTTGCGCAGCTGCTCTTGATTCTCAACGGGAGCCATGGAGCTGTTAGGCAGCTTTCGTGCCGGCGAAGGAGGTCCTGTCGACACAGCAGCATGTGAAGTGGAGAACTTGGGACCGGCAGACATGTTCTGCAGACCCAGAGTACCATTGTTGTTTGCCGCTGTCTTCTCGCTCGAATTCACCCATTGGGATTGCATGGATTGCGCGTCGTGTGGTGTCAACATGGCCCCAGGCAGTCCCGTCGATGCACCATATCCATCTCCTTGCTGCTGATCGGCCGCTTCGTTGCGGTGAAGCCACGCATCTCCATTGAGAGAATGGAGAGCGGGTGCAGCGCTCCAAGCAGACGCAGCGAAGGAGCGGAGGTAGGTGTCCGACACATTTGGCGCGCTTGGATCCGTCCAGGCGTTCGACATAGCAGCAGGCTGCGTGCCGTGGGGCCCGTCTGATCTGTTGGAAGGTGGTCCTATGACACCGATATGAGCGGCCGATGAAGGGGTCGACGGCTTCCACGGCGAGGATGGCACAAATGGTGCAGTCTTGCCCTGGAGTCCTCTCGAGCCTCCGTATTGGAAGTAGTCCTGCTGCGATGGATTGGATGCTGCTGAAGCTGGGTCCTGGTCCGAACTCTCGACCTTGCCCTTGCCCTCGGTAGCATTCATCGACTCCGGATAGAGGAGAGGCTTCTGTTGGCTTTGGACGGAAGGTTCGTGCCCAAGATTGGACCCGAGCGCGTACGGCGCAGAGGCGGGGGAGGTTGTGGCAGTCGAGGTGGCAGGGGTGAAGCACTTGTCCGATGCAGAGGCCGGCGAGGACATTCCAGACGACTTCGTGGTGGAACTGGCGCAGGTCGCCGTGGTAGAATTAGAGGGGAATATGCTGCTAGTCGTGGACGCTGGGGTGGAGAGCGGGGCCGCGATTGAGCCTGGGGAATGTGGTCGCTCGAGGTTGGATGGCTGTCCCACAGAGTTGAACAAGCCGGACGGGTGCTCGGTGGCGGAGTTGGCTGTTGCGGGTTGCGAGACTGGACGAGGCAGCCCGGCGATGCCGTTGGAATTGTACGGCCCCGTATCCGAGGTAGGGAACCTGGACTGCCCAGGTGGCGAAATAGTATGTGTGCTGATATCGTTCGCTCCGGAATAAAGCGCAGGTGACGAGGTGACTTCTGCTGACATTTGATTACGTGGACTGCAGCGCCGAGCGTGTTGTTGCGAATGCGAGGATGAAGAGGACGCTGTGATGCGCTGAGAGGTAGGGAAGGGTATGATCGTTGCTGGGTCGATAAAGTTAAGAAGTTGGTCTTCCGTGCTGGATAGAGATGGGTGGTGATGGAGATGAGCTGCAGAGAGAGGAAGTGAAGGAAGGGAAGGAGAAGGAGGAATCAGCTGGCGGTTCTTTAAATGTAAGGTTCGGATGAAAGGTATGCGCGGTGGAGTGCTTCCCAGCAAACGATGACGGAAAAGGGTGTGGTCGACAGGGAGGGCAGAAGAGCCGGGCTTATGAGGTGAAGGCAGAAAGCCTAAGGACAGCGGCAGCTGTACATCTTGACCGCACGGCGAAGTCGAAAGAGGAAAATGAGGTGACCAACGCACGAGCTAGTGCTGCAGTGCTGGTGAGCGCCAAGGTGAAGCGCATACAGCTCATCCTTGGGTTCCCCCGCGCGATGGTGGAGAGGCGCCCAGTTGTGCGGCGAGGGGTGACCGACCACCTCATGAGTCAATCAGAGGCCCGATCAGAGACAATGAGACGAAGGGGCCGGTGGTCTGAGCTGCTGGCAGTGGGGGAAGTTGTGAAGCCGAATAAAGATGCAATGTTGCAGTCCCGGTTTGCATGCCCACCCAGCCTCCCTGAGCACAGAGATAGACCTCGGGCCGGATTTGGCCCTTCTGCTCGCGAACGCGCATACCCTCTGAGATAGCTGCCTGATTGAGGCAGAGTCTCACGTAGTTTACGACCGCTCTCAGGAAAAGCACTGATAGCGGACCAGGGGGAGAACGAGGAGGGTGAAGAGGCCGGGAAAGAGGGAGGGGGGAGGGGCGGTTGTCTGTAGGAAGTAGAACCGAAACACAGAGAGCTACTCACAGGACAAAATAAAGAAGGAAATTCGTCCCGAGTCGTGATTGAGAGTCTTAGGTAGTGTTGCGGTGAGGGTCGGTACTTCGAGGCGAATCAAATATGAATAAGTCCTAGATCGGCGGGTGGTTCAGTCGTCCGACACGATGCTGGATACTGAAGCCGGTGCGAATATGTTAGAGAGTTGGATGCCCTTATGCGCGGGCTGTGAAGGATGATGGGCTGCAGCAGATTCCGTTCCAGGCAGGAAAGGATGACTGTTGCTGGGCAGAGAGGGAAGTCTGTTGTGTCGATTGGAGGTGAGAGAAAAGCAGGGATGGTAAAAGTGGTGTCAGAAAGAGATGGAGAGAGGGAAAGCATGTGGTGGGAGACCCTCCAGAGACACGACCTACGTTGGACTCACGTATAAAGTACGAGAAGAAACCCGTCCGTAGTCTTGGGGACAAGCAGCCTGATCCTTGTCACACAGAAAGAGTCGGCAAACTGTTTTCTCCCCCGCCTGTGCCGAGGGTAATGAGGTGAGAGACGGTGAGATGAGACGAACGAAGAAAGAATTGGACCGGCCTGATCTCGGTGACACCTGATGATATGGATTCCTGAACCGGGAAAGAGGCTGGGAGATGAGTGGGAAGTGGGAAGACGATGGACGAGGACGACGGCGTGCACTCGTTCGCGGTTGACGATGCCGAGACGACAAGGAAGGATGTTTTGGGTGAAGACGAGGCTGTGCGGGCCTGAGCGCACTCGAGGGAGGTTTCAGGAATGACCAGCCTGTCCTGATGATGAGGTTGTGAGGGATCTGTGTGTACTACTCCAGCCGGCCGTTCTTCTGCGGCATGAGGCTCGAGCCCGCGCCTTGCACTTGAGAGGCAGCAACAGCAGCAGCAGCAGCACTTGTATGCCCGCAGCGGAGGGAGTGGGGAAGGGAGCCTCAGTACGGCTGTACGTAATCGGCCAACGGTCCAGGGTTGTTGTTAATTTTGACTTGGAGCGATCGCCAAGTGGGGCAGGAAGGATGTGCCAGCCTCCTGAAAGACGAGATCGTGGACTGACTTGACTGGCCTTGACTAGATGAGACGAGACGAGACGAGACTTGGACGGGGAGGGTGAGAGGAGATGGTAGCATCCTTTGACGGTTGGGGTTCAGGCCTTTGTCCCTCGGTGCCTCTCTCTCTCTCTCTCTTCACATATCAATCTTCATCACGGGAGAGAGACTGTGTCATTTCCCTCACGACCCTAGTTGTGCAACTTTTCGCGATTGTTGCCTCACTGCTCTAGCGCGCATGAGCTGCTGGAAGACGTTGAACTTAGCGTTTTTTTCTCTCTCGTTTGACTGTCCTTATCTGCACCACTGCAGTGGGCCAGTGGGCCGGTGGGTGTCTTGTGGCCGAAGCAAGTCGACATAACTCGGGATAAAGACGAGAAGGCACAAAGTCGCTGTCAAGACAAGACAAGACAAGAGAATAATTAAAGACTCAAACCTCTCAAATTTGGTTCTGCCTTCTGCAACTGGGAAAGGGAGTTGCGGGTTCGCTGGCTGGCTGGCTGGCTGCGAGTACAGCATGGCAATTCAGCCAGAGAGATTCCTGGCTCTGCTCTGCTGCTGCCCTTTTCAAACCGGCCGGCAAATTACTCATGTTTGGTGTCAGTCCCACTGACAGTGCAGCGCACGAGTCCCTCTTCCTCTTTCCACGTCTGCTGACGTGGGACATGAGCACAGCAGGGTTGGTCGGCCAGTGAGACTGCGTGTCAGGCAGGCGAAGGAAGCAACCCCAACAAGAGCCAGACCGCAGCAACAGCAAAGCAGCCATGAATATGTAAACCTCAAGAAACCTCATACATATGGCCAAGGCCACATTGACCTCAAGCCATACTGCTCGGTTCCCGCCTCGGCCAAGGGCGAGCTTACAACTCTGTGACTGCCAAGTTCTACCGCCAGATCCCAACAACGATCTTAGGGCGTGTATCACCGAGTGTGGGTATGTGTGTCAATTTTTTGCACTGTGCTCAGGCCTTCACCGCATGCTCGCTGCTGAGGAGCGCTGGCCCCCTCGCTGGCTCATCCCACCAGCGTGAGAGATCTGACTTGATCTTGGTTTTAGAGTACCACTGCAGCTTTCCGGCTATGGACAGGCGCCCGCTCAGCCGACAGCCCTAATCCTTACGGGCAGCTTCGGCGACGAGGGCATGGGAAATGCGCTGCACACAGCTCACTTCCCACTCTCCGTGTGATGCAGCCAGCTAATGTATTAGGGAGGCCGCAAGTTCTGCGCCAGCCGGCCGGGCAACGACAGCCGTCCTACCAGGCACACGGTACGGTCTCGTGCGGCTTGCAGCGTGTTGCACATCAATGTTTCCAAACGCCCGCTGGAACACGGCGAACCGCATCCATATCACCTGTGTGATTTCTGCCAGCCGAGGCTCGAGCAATGCGGAAAGGCCCTTCTCAGAGCGACAGTGGCTGAAGTGGTGCTGGCCCAAGCGAAGCATCCCTGCCGCTGCTTCTGTTCTGTTCTGAGCTCCTTTCGAACTCCGCTGCGATGGCTTTGGAAGGCGTGCTGCCTCACGAACCGATGCGTGCATGCATGCCTGGGGATCTGGGACAAGCATCCTGCCAGAACCGAGCCAAGTGGGCTTTGTCCAATCTACCACAACAACAGTGTGGCTCAAGCAATTTAATAGTGTTCCCGAACGCCACACAGCAAGCCGAATTCTCCACGTGACTTTTGACCAAATATTGCTGATGTGGTTTCCACCGGGGCCATGATCATATGGAGCGAGCTTGATACTGGTACCGTCTCCCGATCACCACTGCGCTGGTCGCATTAATGACGGCAAAGATCCAGAACACGGACCCCCCTTGACCGCCGTCCAGACCAGCCAATGCGCTCCGGATAGGCAGGAACAAGGACCCTACTGCAAAGTTGGCCGTCCAGTTGATCGACAAGCCCGCAGAGGAGGCAGCAGAGACAGACTGTTGCAATAGAAGAGATCGTAAGGAGTCAGAGGCCTGTTCCGTTCTGGCTTCATCAGCTTCGGCAGCCATACATACCTTGGCAGGCACAAGCTCGGGCAAGATGAGGAACGGCACTCTGCATTGACCAAAGGATCTGTCAGATATCGCGAAGTCTTGAGGATGTCAGATCTGTTTAGGACACAGTTCACTCACGGCCCTAACCCGACGCTGAATGCAGCAACAAATCCCACGATGGCAACAGCGCTTAAGGTGCGCCATCCTGAGTTGATGCTGAATCCGAGCAAGACCGCAAACGCGGACATGGTTGACGCTGATAGCAGCAAGAGACGCTTGCGTCCAAGGCGAGACTCGTCAATCAGATAGATCGGCGGGAACGTCATCAAGGCATTGATGACCTTTGCAGGGTGTCCGCGAGAGAGGAGAATGATCAGTACCGTTGGGAGGAGGCAAGATTTATCGATGCCACTCACAGTGATGCCCAGCCCTACGAGCTCGGCACTGGCAGGGAGCACCTTCTTGAGGATACCAGTGCTCTGTACGCAAGGAAGCAGAGATCGTCAGCATGCAATTCAGGTTGTACTGGACCAGACTGACACGTACGTAGTAGAGAACGGCATTGATGCCACTCAACTGTTGAGCGAGTTGAGTGAAGACCACGAGAGATAGTCCCGCTCGAGTGTCGGGATCGGTCCAGATCTCGAAGAACGACAACTGTTTCAACCGGTCCGCCGAGCGTGATCGCCCGCCTCCGCCGCCAGGCTCCTGCAGCAAGCTGTCGTTCTCCTGCTCCGCCTCGCCTCCATCCGCTTCCCCTCGGTCCCTCCTCGTCTGATCAAACTCGAGCAACGCCTTTTGACCCCACAGTCGCCTTCTCACTTCGTGCGCCGCCACATACCCATCCGTCTCGCCCTGAGCCGAACGAGCCGAGACGCTTTGTTGCAAATTCTCCTCCAGCCAGACGGGACTTTCAGAGATCAGATTGAGGCCGCATACGGGGAGAAGACCGCCTATCACGAGCTGGAGGAGAGAGGAGGCACAGCTGACGAGCGGGACCATTCTCCACGCTGTTGGCTTCGCTTTGGGACCGGTGACCAAAGGCAGCGCTCCCAGCGCTTGAGCAATCATGATACCGATCACGATGCCCAATTGATTGAGCACCCCAATCGATCCTTGTAGTGCTGGAGGCGAGATTTCACTGTGATTCCAGGGAGCAATTAGCGCATGTACCACTGATCCCCACCTCACCCTGTATGTACTTACTTGAGATAAAGCGGAACGATGACGACTCCAATACCTGCTCCCAGGCCCTGGAAGAACCGAGCCAGCGACATCGTGGCCTGTGAGACCGAGAAGCTGAGCAGTACTCCTCCTGCCGCATTGAGCAACGCCGACAGCGTGATGCATGCTCTCCGCCCCCACCCTAACCTTGAAGACAGAGGAGAGATGAACAGGGAGGCGAGGAAGCCTCCTAGCGTGAAGAAGGCTGTGACCAGTCCAAACTCAGCATCAGACATGGGTACACATGGCGGAAGCTCGATCCCAGCTGCTGCTGCAACATCTGGGTCGATCGGGGCGCATGACAGCACTCGTTGTAGCGGATTCAGCTCTGACTGAGGCGAAGCAAAGCAGCTGTGACCAGTCCAAACTCAGCATCAGACATGGGTACACATGGCGGAAGCTCGATCCCAGCTGCTGCTGCAACATCTGGGTCGATCGGGGCGCATGACAGCACTCGTTGTAGCGGATTCAGCTCTGACTGAGGCGAAGCAAAGCAGAGTGAGGGCAGGAGCGAAAACACATCAGCATGACGGAAACCCCCGCAAGGCATGTGTCGCTGTCTAGCTCACGATTCCAAATCCATAGTCTGGAAAGATGATCAATTGTTCAAGTGATGTCAAGGAGTGAAAGTCAGGGGTCAGCTGCGGCTGCAGGCTGGGGTGGGAAGCGAGCTCGACTTCGACTCACTGAAGGCAGATATAGCGACCCAGCAGACCAGAAGCCCAAAGACAGGCCTGGTTGACGCGTTGGAGCCTGCCATTATAGATGCTGCATTCCCCCTTTCCACCGGCCGCGTGAGTGATGGAGAGAGCTCTGGTTCCGTGCAGGGTCAGCAAGGGGATGGTGTTGGACTCTCAGACCAACACCACTCTAATTTCTTCCGGAGGTCCTCCATGGTCCCCGCGCGTCAACTTCTGAGCATCGACAGGATCGACACAAACATCCCAAGGCGCGTCTAGCTCTCTCGGTCTGCGTGATGCCGATCCCGACGGGTGTGAAGGCGCCAGGTGACTGGTCGCCAGCCGCGTATCGAACATGCGCGGAGGAGCTGACGATGACCATTGACATGGGAGCGTCGCGGTCACCCGCCATCGATGCCCTTGTCCATATACACTTCAGCGTATACAAGGCGGCAGAACGCCTGAAAAGAAGACAGGGACGGACGCTTCAGCTCGGTCCACGCAGCTTTCTCGACCTCATACATCACTACGTGTCGCTCACGAACGAGAAGCGAGAGGCGCTGGAGGATGAGCAACGCCATCTCAACGTCGGTCTAGACAAACTCAAGGAGACTGTGAGTTTTGATATTCTTTGACATTGTCTGAGCACGCTTTGTAGCTACATTATCTGAAGCTGAGTGAACGTTCCTTATGCCTAGGTCGCAGCCGTGTCGGATCTGCAAAAGTCCCTCGCGGTAAAACGGACACAGCTCGAGGCCAAGAATGCCGAGGCGAACGAGAAGCTGCAAAGGATGGTTGCGGATCAGAAGTCTGCAGAGGAGAAGAAGTCTGCTTCCATTCAGATTCAAGGGGCGCTCGAGGTCCAGGAGCGCGAAATTCAGGAGCGAAGGGAGGTGGTCATGCGCGACTTGGCCGACGCACAGCCTGCAGTAGAAGAAGCTCAATCGAGTGTCAGCAACATCAAGAAGCAGCATCTGACCGAAGTACGATCTATGGGTAATCCTCCGGCTCCCGTCAAAAACGCTATGGAGTCGGTTTGCATCATCCTGGGTCACAAGATAGAGAACTGGAAATCAGTTCAAGGTATCATTCGACGTGATGACTTCATTGCCTCCATCGTCAACTTTGATACCGACCGGCAGATGACACGACAGATTCGCGAGAAGATGATGCGCGAGTATCTCAGCAAGCCTGAGTACAACTTCGAGACGATCAATCGCGCCTCCAAGGCCTGTGGTCCGCTCGCCAAGTGGGTGATCGCCCAAGTTCGATTCTCCGACATTCTCGACCGCGTCGGACCCCTGAGAGAAGAGGTCGACTCTCTCGAGCGACAAGCCCTGGAGACAAAGGATCAGGCTGGCGAAATTGTCACAATGATCGCCGATCTAGAAGCCAGCATTGCACGATACAAAGACGAGTACGCGATGCTCATCTCTGAGACCCAGGCAATCAAGGGCGAGATGGAACGGGTACAGAAGCGTGTCGACCGGTCGATTCAATTGTTGGACAGCTTGGGATCAGAGAAGGAGCGTTGGGAGGCGGCGAGTAGGACCTTTGACACTCAAATGAGTACAATCGTAGGAGACGCGATGCTTTCGGCCGCCTTTTTGGCCTATGCGGGTTTCTTCGACCAACAATATCGTGAAGCGATGTGGTCCGGCTGGGTGTTGCATCTATCGGACGCAGGCATCAAGCTCAAGCAGGAACTGAGCTTTGCCGATTATCTTTCGACCGCCGATGACCGGCTTGACTGGCAGGCCAAGAGCTTGCCTCCAGATACCCTCTGCACGGAAAATGCCATCATGCTGAAGCGATTCAGCCGATACCCTCTCATAATTGACCCATCGGGTCAAGCAACCACTTTCCTGGTGAACCAATACCGGGAGAGGAAACTCACGGTGACTTCCTTCCTGGACGAAGCCTTCTTGAAGAACCTCGAGAGCGCTCTGCGTTTCGGTAATCCAATCTTGATCCAAGACGTGGAGCACCTGGATCCTATCATCAATCCCATCCTCAACAAAGAGCTTCGACGCACGGGAGGTCGAGTTCTTATTCGTCTCGGTAGCCAGGAAATCGACTTCAGCCCTTCTTTCACGATGTTCCTCTCGACTAGGGATCCTTCTGTCGAATTTACCCCAGACGTGTGCAGCCGGGTCACCTTTGTCAACTTCACAATGACTCGGAGCTCGCTTCAGAGTCAAAGTCTGGACCAGGTCCTCAAGGTCGAACGGCCAGACACCGACAAGAAGCGCACAGATCTGATGAAGCTTCAAGGCGAATTCCGCCTGCGGCTCCGACACCTCGAAAAGAGTCTGTTGAATGCTCTGAATGCGAGCGAGGGAAACATTCTCGACGACGACAAGGTCATTGACACGCTTGAGACACTCAAGAAGGAGGCTGCTGAAGTCACTGCCAAAGTCGAGGAGACGGATGCTATCATGCAGGAGGTGGAGGCAGTCACGGCAGACTACATCCCTCTCGCCAAGGCATGCTCTTCCGTCTTCTTTGTCTTGGACCAGCTGCATCTCATCTCTCATTTCTACCAGTTCAGTCTCCGCTTCTTCCTGGACATCTTCGACTACGTGCTCCGCCGCAATCCGAACTTGCAAGGCGTGTCGGACCCAAAGCAGCGATTGGCGATCTTGACCCGAGACTTGTTCGTCGTCATTTTTGAACGAACCAGTCGGGCGCTGGCTCATCGCGACCACATCATGCTTGCTGTGCTCCTCGCTCAAATTTGGGATCGGGAGGGTGGTGCTTCCAATGATGCGGCGGGCAATTCGGCGCTAGAAGGAGACGAGTTCGATTTCCTGCTCGAGGGCGGTGATGCCATTCCTGTTGGAGCGGCTCCTGTTGAAGCCGGCGAGGTCGTCGATGCGCTGTTGTCTCCCGAACAGAAGCAGCGGATCATGGCTTACAGAAAGCTCAAGGCGTTCGCAAATACGGAACAGCACATGCGAGATAATTCGGAAGGATGGCGAGCCTTTTTGACGGCTACTGAGGCTGAGAAAGCTGTTCCTCATTGCTGGGAGGTCCCAACCGAAAGCCAGAGTAAGTGCAAAGATGTGACTTGTCCATCCATTGAAGCGCTGCTGATCCCTGATGACTTCCGGACCCCGAACCAGACGAATTGAACGAGCTGGTCCGGTCGATCTTGGTGGTGAAATGTCTGCGTCCCGACCGCATCGTGCCAGCGATGTCGCTCTTGGTAAACGCAGTCTTTAAAAAGGACATCCTTGCCGACACAGCGTACGACTTGCAAGCACTCGTCAATGACGAGATCACCGGCTCAACTCCCGTTGCTTTGTGCTCTGTGCCCGGATTTGATGCATCATATCGTGTCGACAACCTGGTCAAGCTGACCGGCGCCAAGTGTACCTCGGTGGCCATGGGTTCACAAGAGGGCTTCACCTTGGCTGACCAGGCGATCACAAATGCGGCACGGTCCGGATCATGGGTACTGCTCAAGAATGTCCATCTAGCTCCCTCTTGGCTGAGTCAACTGGAGAAGAAGATGCTTACTCTCAATCCGAACCGGTCATTCCGACTCTTCCTGACCTGCGAGACCAATCCAGTCATCCCGGTCAACTTTTTGCGAGCGTCGAGGATATTGATGAACGAACCGCCACCAGGACTCAAAGCCAACATGCTGGACAGTCTGCGGGGACTCGCTCCGTCCAGATTGCAGAAGGGACCGGCTGAAGTGGGCCGGCTGTACTTCCTGCTCGCTTTCTTCCATGCCACGCTCACTGAGCGACTACGATACACGCCTCTCGGCTGGTCCAAGCCGTTCGAATTCAACGACTCCGATGCGGAGACTGCAATCGAGACAATCGAGGCGTGGGTCTCACGAATAGCCAAGGGCCGCTCGAATATTGACCCCGCCTCAATTCCATGGGATGCGTTGCGATCCTTGCTGAAACAAAGTATTTATGGAGGCAAGATTGATAATGATCCGGATCAGCGACTGCTGGATTCTTTCGTTGACAGCATCTTTACCCCTCAAGCATACGAAGTTGGGTTCGCGTTGGTCAAGGACTCGGAGAAGCCGCTGCTGGCGCCCGAGGGAAGCAAGATGGAGCATTTCATCGAATGGGTACAAGCCTTGCCGGATCAGCAGCCTCCTCAGTGGCTTGGACTGCCTCCGACGGCCGAAAGGGTGATTGCAAGCGCCCAGGGTGTGGCCTTGCTGAACAAGCTCGTTCGAATGCGACAGTTGGCGGACGATGACGAGACAGTCACAGCGGCAGCACCAAACGGCGGAGAACAAGAACAAATCAATGCTCAACCTGCATGGATGAAGGCCCTCAAGACAAATGCCGAGGAATGGCTCAAGACTCTTCCCGAATCTGTTTCTTCACTCAAAACTGATGCAGAGAGCATGACAAATTCTTTGTACAGGTGCGTCCCCCGAATTGCGAACTGGACGGAGGAGAGCTGAATCAGTGCTGAAACATTCTCCTTCACCTGCAGATTCTGGTCTCGTGAGACCCGAAGTGGTCAAATGCTCCTGAAGACAGTTCAGGACGACTTGAAGGAGGTGATTGCTGTTTGCGCTGGTACTGCAAGACAGACGAATCACAATCGATCGCTGTTGAGCGATCTGCCCAAGGGTGAGTTGAGGTAACACATGATCTCTAACAGTCACGATCGTTGTTGAACCTCTTCTGCAAACAGGCACCATCCCTAATTCCTGGAGACGATATGCTGTTCCGAAGAGCATGCCATTGGGACTCTGGATTGCAGATCTGGCTCAAAGGCTGGCGCAACTCGAGGCAGTCTCGAAGGAAGCTCGATACGAACGATTCAGCGTGACCCTCGGCCTCTTGTTTGCACCCGGGGCGTATCTGACGGCCACTCGTCAAGCAATCGCGCACCGCACCCGGACAAGTCTGGAAAATTTGCGACTTGAGCTCCAGGTCAACGACGGTGGCCGAGCGGAAGGTGGCTTTGCCCTACAAGGACTGAAACTAGAGGGAGCGGAATGGAAGGATTCTCGCATCCAGCTGAACGATGGCTCGACTGTTGGTCTCGGACCTAGCAGTCTGCTGTGGGTCCCTTCCGGCGCCAACAAGACTGGCGCTGGCAGCTCGTCGACCATTGAGATTGGCCGCGACTCGATCCCAGTCACTCTGTACCTCAACTCGGACCGCAGCAACAGTCTGTTCAGCATCCGCCTTCCGGCTGGACACGGACTCGAGCAGTCGGAATCGGCCCAGCGAGCGGTCGCCCTCCGGGCTGCCTGATGACGGAGCGGCCAGTGCCGCTGCTGCCTATAGGCTCCTTGATTAGCCGCGCCACGTGGCCGAGCGCGCGTCTGGCCTGGGCTCGGTCCGCCATGACGGCTTGTAAATTCAGTTCCTAGCTTAGCTTAAAATTACTTTGCTGCAAACCAACAAAAACCCAACACCACGTCTGATCCCGGCCATGCTTCCCACCTGAGAATCAACACCTCAATTGTGAGCATAGTCAAGCGTCTGCGAACAAGCGTGCCTCCTCAAGATGCCCTCAGACTACACCCTCGACCACACCAAGGCGTCCTCGTCGAAGCCGGAGAATGGCACTGCTGTGTCGCCGTCGCCGCTGCCCCCAGCGAGCTCAGTGACGACCATGCCCGCTCCTGAGGCGGAGCAGGCCATCCTCGAGTCAGCCCTCGAAGTCATCGCACAGCCTCTCCCGCTCTTGCGCTCGGGAACACTGACGGACGAAGCTCTCGCCTTCAAGTCAAAAGTAATCCCTGGCAGCTCGGCAGGCAAACACTTGCGTCACGTTCACTCCCACTTTGAGATGCTGGTCGATGTTATGCCCGATCTCGGAGGACGATACTTGCAAGATAGCGCAGCGAACGGAGGGAGAGAAGCGCGCGGACAATCTGGCTCATCGGCCAGTCATGCAGCAAGCAGCGGCGAAGAAGATCTTCCTGTGGTCGATTACGACCGGAGAAGTCGAAATCTGGAGATGGAGTGCTCGAGCAAAGTTGCCATTGCCCAGTACGAGACCCTGATCGACAGATTACGGCGGAAGCTCGAAGGCTCGAATGGTCGACTATTTGATGCGGAGCTCAAGGTGCGCGCCACTACGCCAGTCGTTCAGGAGTTCAGAACGACCTTTGGTCGCGAGGTGAGTTGAGTGCTAGCTACTTTCTCAGGGTAGCATGGTCCGACTCGAATTGGCACTTATGCCATCCACTGTCCCGTTTGTCCAGATCTGGTTCTTGGCCCTTCATGCGATTCACCATTATGCGCTGTTGCGCATCTGCATGCATGAGCAGGGCATCGTTCTGCAATCGGCCCCGGAGAGTTCCTCGTCACAACACGGCGTGGACGCCAGCCAGTTTGGCGTTGCGCCCTCAACTTTGGCTCAGCGGACATGGAAACAGGAGCTCGAGAAGAGTCGGCTGTGACAAATGCGGTTTTTCCAAACGCTTTCCATCCCCTTACCTTATACATACACTACCAGCCGCCTTTGCAGCTGCTGTCACCAACTTCGACATGGTCTCAAGCTCATCCTACACTCATCCTACTCGAACATTGGCTGCTCATAGTCACTTCCCACTTCTCATTGGCCTGTTCTCCCCCAACCTTGCATCATTTGTACCTTCGTCATCCCACACACTCTTTTGTGAATCCAGTCCTTGATCTTCAATTGAAGCTGTCTTCTGTTCCTGGGCACAACTCTCGAACGGCAACAGGGTCGCATCCCATGTGACCACACGTGCTTCACAGAATGCTTCTGCGAGCGATGCTCGGGTGCGAGATTTTTATGGTATTGCGGATCTGGTCTCCTTATATGGGAGGTGATTGACGCTCCTACAGTCGGTCTGCTCTAGTGATGGCCGGATTCTTTGGCGACTTTTTGTGCTGTGAATGCATGCCCAGCAAATCAGAACGAAGCGAGAAGTAGCGTCAGTTTAAATGTGCCGAGCAGATGATAAGGAAGTGAACTCTGAGGCGCAGAATGAATGCTCCTGAAGCCAAACCGAGAGGCGGATGGGACTCACCGTAGGGGTTCTTGGGGTCGTTCTTGTATGCATCGCTCTTAACAAGCATGGTCTGCAGCGAGTTGATACCGAGGAAGACGAGAGCGCCGCCGGCGAGGAAGGGGGCCATTGGCCGCAGGATGGGTGTTGGGTATGCCTTGAAGCCGAACATTGTATGCGGGAAGGAACGGAGGTGGTTGGAAGTACGGAGGTTGTCGGTCTGGGAATATGCTGTTTGGTAGAACGTATGCGCGGTGAGGAATCGAAAGAGCTATAGTCAGCACGAGGCGCACACAAGCATTTGGCTCAAGTATCTGTGACGTACCAAAACAGAAGTTGGAAGATCCCGGCGAAGCGACTGATGGTGCACGTCTCGGTGGACGAGGGACGACATGCTGCTGAAGGTGACCTTCTCTCTCAGCGCCGGAGGCATCGGACCGGCCGAGAGCACCCGATGACCACGTGATGCATTTCGATGAAAACAATTTTGCACATCGCGCAACGCGACTTTTTTGAAAAACACCAACACTTGGGGTCGCGTCCAATGCCATCGTGAACAAGCTGTCAGCCAAACCACCCATCTCTCGTTTCGCGAACGCATTCAGCAAGCGCTCGAGTCAAGAAACCCCCTCCTTGGAAGTTTCTGACTACCCATCTGCCTACATCATGGCATCCAATCTGCCTCCATCATCTTCGACATTCGGAGCAAGCACACAAAATGTACTCCCGCACACGGACGAGTCAAATCCGACCACTACAAATCCATATGCGAACCATCCACAGCTGAGCGCGACCGAAGCGGCTCTCCTGTTCGAATACCACAAACTCGCAGCGACAATGAAGAGGATACAGGAAATCTCGTATCCGCTGACCTCGCCCGCCACCCACGCCACGCTGTTGCAGTCGATTCGAGTATTAGAACGCAAAATGGGATTAATCTTGACCTTGTTCAAGGCATCGGTGTGGTCGCTGTTGGTCGAGAGACAGGACGCTGCAGAGGCGGAGGCGGCTGCGGCAGCCATGGCAGCGCAACCCGCTGGCTCGATAGACCCGTATCGGCCTCCGATTGCTTCCTGAGTCCAAGCTCCCCAGATTCGGTACGGGCCTGGAACCTGATCTTTGATTTCATAATGGCCTCCGCTGACCCTTCTCTCTTTTGACAGCACTCAAAGCGCTCAGGATTCTCCATCCTTTCCGCAAGGCAACTGCCAGAGCCGCCTCCTTCCTTCACCTTTCCTGAACGGGCAGGGACAACCTGTTGTATTTGTACCCATCATAACCGACCATCAAACACCGTCATTCACACATCACTGATCGCACTGAATTCTGAAGCCCGCATCGATTTTGGAACGGGAAGGAAAAACCCCATCGCGTGAAACAAACATCACGTACAGATCTGATAGCAATAAAGGGGGGCGAAAGAGCCTTGCCGTCATCGAAAAGTCGAGGAGACAACGGAGATTTCTTTGCCCAGCTGAAGACAGACATGCCTCGAAGCTCCGAGGTTTTAGGTTGGAAGGAGACCGGACATGGCGGCGAGGATGTCTGGTGTTGATGGTATCTCATGGGTGGCCAAGCGGCCAAGAGCAAGTAGCAGAAGCGCGATTGGGTTTCGAAGAGGTGAGCATTCATCAGAGTTTCTGCTTGGGGTGTTCGCAGGAAGCAAGCCCGCGCATCAGGCTCGAGCCAGACGTGAAACTGAAAAGCAGGAACCATCGAGCTCTAAGAGGTGTCACGAAGCCGCAGATAGATTTGCGTTGGACCCTTGAAAGCAACGATGGCCGACTGTAGTTGAAGGAGGAATCATTTGCAGGAAAATTCGGGGGAAGAAGCCGTCCCGACTCCGTGATGAAAGGAAGTTGTTGGGGGGGAGGGTGGTGTGCATTACCGATTTGACGTTTCGTAAAGGTTCTGTGCGAGTTCGTGTTGACTGCGAATGTGGTGCGTGCGATTGCGTATGTTTTGTAGAGAGAACCATGCCATGCGTATGCGAATCGAAGCGAATAAGATTGCGTGTCGGAGAAAGATGTCGTCTTGCTCGATGTCCGATGCCTTTTTCCCCCGCACCTCCGAAAGTCCCAAAATACCGCAAAAGATCAGGGTAACAAAAGATCGACGATGGACTGAATGCGTCCATGTGATCTATCAGCACCCCTAAATCCAGACCGAGAATCCAATATGATCTCTTCATCATTCCCTCCTTCCTCCGCATCCGTGTCGGCGTCTTCTTCAGCATTCGTGCCAACAGCATGTCTCTGTCCTTGAAGCGAGTCCAGGCTCGGTGAAGCATTGGGAGGTGGAATCATCGAGCTTGAAGCAGAGTCAACATGTGCGTAGTGGGGCAGTGTCGGATCATGTCGGTACGGCAGGAGCGCCTGAGAGATTGCAGCCGTCACCTCGATGCTGTTCATGTGAGTGCTAGAGAAGGAAGTTCCACCGATGGACTCCATCTCCAGAGCATCGAGGGTCGAGCCGCATGTAGTGTCAAAGCAGTCAAGAAGTTCGTTGAGTGAGGATCGTTGCCGTGTCTTCTGCAAGTAGATTAAGGATGACGCCGGGAGCGCGTCAGAATATATGTAGATCAAGCCACTGTCCCAGCTGATGCTGGTGATGACTTACCCGCACGCGGCCCGCAGCGCCAGTAGAGCTGCTACCAGCTCGAGGGGCGTTTAGGCTGGGAGCCGGAGGTCCGACACCAGCACCGGGAAGTGCGGATGCCAGGGGTTGAGCAGGTGATGGGACGTTGACGGTGGTGCTCTTGATAGTCGAAGTACTCGCGATTGGACGTGCCGTCGACTGTGAGTCATTGTAGGGTGATGGACCGGACGCCGTACCTGGGATCAAATCGAAAATAAACAAAAAGGGGCCGCATACAACCAAGTCACGGTTCGAGGACAACACAGCAAAGGATCAGAAGTAATCAGTAAATGCGCTTCGGATTCACAGTACCTTGCGGGTGCTGATGACGTTATTACTACTACTACTACTACTACTACTACTCACTGCCAGGTGCGGTGTGGAAAGTCCCGTTCCCGCCTGAGCCGAGCATCCCCAAGCTGAACCCTTGGCGATTCGGCTGCCAATCTGGGGGCAGTCGTGCACCCGCACCTTCTCCCGCCGCTCTCAAGCCGGAGGTGCCAGCTTGATTACCTGGGGAGATGAGACTGCTCTGCGACCCCGCAGGCGGCGCCGAGTTGATTCCGAGGGGGAACAACATTGGTGCTGTGTTTCCCGAGGAGCGGACAAAAGTGGATGATACTGTGGTACGGTCGCTGGATCCGTACAGCTCACGGTGGCCGTCTCGTTGGACTGTGGATTGGCGTCGAGCAGGTCGTGGGAACCGAAAGGGGAGAGGGGAAGAAGGAAAGTGGAAGTTGTGATATTTGAGGCCATCATTCATTGGTCACATTCATTGGTCAGTTCCTGCGTGCCCAATGTACTCAAGCTGCGTAGCCCTACGCACCGGTGCCATTGCCAGTGTTGGCGTTGCCAAAGCCGCCCATCGCTAAGCCAGGGCCCATCGATCCGTTTGACGAGCTCGGGCCTCCGCCGCCCCACTGCGAGTTCCGTTGTTGTTGTTGTTGTTGTTGTTGTTGTTGTTGCTGCTGCTGCTGCTGCTGTTGTTGTTGTTGCTGTGGGAAGTTGGCAGGGTAGGCTTGAGTGGCTGAGATTCCCTGCGGACTGCCGCCGAACGTGCTTGCTGGCATGGATGTAACGCCCGTCGTGGTCTGATGCCGGGCGCGAGCACCGTATCGCTCCGAGCCGGTCTGATCCAGTGGGTAGCCAAAGCTGTATGTAATCCCCGGCACTGCGTTTTGGGACGGGCCAGCGGCCGACAGCCATGCCTGTTCGCGTGCTTGGTCGGTGGTACCGATGGTGTATCCACGTGGCCGACCGGATGCATCGAACGAGAGCGATGGATACACAGTCGGCTGCAGCGGAGCAGTCTGTGGCGTGGGAGGAATTGCGAGGGGGAATATGTGGCCGTGACCGTGGCCATGTGGTGTATTTAATTGATGACGATCGAAGCTATGGATTCCGGCCCCGGAAGGGCTGTCGGTGCGAAGTCTGGGTAGCAGGACGGAAGGGAAGGACGGTGTGCCAGCTGTGGTGGATGTATGCGCAGGAAGGGAGGCAGTCATGCTTGATGAGGGTGCGGAGGAGGCTTCTCGGCCCCCTCGTAATGAGAGCTCGTTGACAGGTTCGGCTTTGACTCGATCCCTGTCGTCATCCTCTCCCACGTCCGCCCTGGAGGCGGATGAGTTCAAAAGAGCGGCTCCCCTGATCGGGTCAAGCGTCCAAAAGCCTCCTTTCCCGCGTCTACCAGACCCGGCGCCTTTGCCCTTCCCCTTGCCAGATGTCCCATTGTCAGCAGGTGGATCTCGTGCAGTTCTGGCTTGCTTTGTGAATGCCTTGTTCAGTGAGAGATTGTGTCGAACGGTATTCTGCCATCCTTGGCTCTCTGGACCAGCCATGGGATACATCGCGGGAAACTGAGTTGAGATCCATTGGTAGATCTCGCGCAGGGTGAGTCGGCCTTCTGGCGACGAGTTGATCGCCTGGGCGATGATGCCAGCATAACTGAACGGTGGCCTTCGTCGACGCCGGATATGCGGTGTCTGTTCTTGCGCTGAGGAAAAGTGATTTGGAGCGCGTTTGGAGCCGGGGCTGCCTGTTGGGCGAGACGAAGATTCGGCTTGGGCATCCTGGCTGTTGGAGAAGTTGCCTATGCGTGATCCGTATTCGGTGTCTGCGCTTCTACCAGAAAATGGCATGGGTGGTTGGGGATGCAGACTGACGGCAGGCATGCCAGTCTGGGTCTGCAAGTGGATGGGTCGACTCTCATCGCTGGGGCCGGCGTACGCCTGCTGTCCATAGTTAGGATCGTTCTGGCTGTTGCTAAACGGTGCTGGGGCATGAGAGACCATGTTGGATGGGACTGCTCCTCCTACAAGCTGCCCGTGCGTAGCACTTGTGCTCTGGAACGACCAGGTGCTGTCGGAGCCTGGCGCAGAGCTCTGCCATCCGCCGGTCGCCCTGGCACCGCCGCCTGCCGAGTCGAACAGACCCCGGTTGCGAGCATTCAAGGTCTGGGTGACGAAAGGCGCCATGTTAGCGAACTGAGCAGTGGTGTGGTTGGTGGAGCTGTCGCCAATGCGATGATACCCGCCCGCGCCGGCCTCGACTCCGGTCAGAGGTGGAGGGGCGCGGTCTCGGATCTGGGATGACTGCTGGAAGGTCGGTGGTCGAGACCAGGCAGTAGGAGTGCTGTAGAGATTCTCGGCAGGATGTGTGTCGCCAGCTGGTTGTACAGCCGCTGAATGGGATTGGGCGCCCGCGGACTGGTTCCGCATTTCGCAAGGAAATGAGGGGAGCAGACCCTAGATGATGATCCGCAGATGCTGGCCAGTACGGTGAGACACGATCTTGCTCAATCGCGCTGATGCAGATCTCGACTGCGTCCGTCGGGGCAGGACAGATGGAAGGAGATTGGTTTCGAGATGGACGGGTCGAAGACGATGCAGATGATGATGGGAGAGGAGAAATGCGCGCGGGTAAGTATTGGGTATGCTCGAGCGTCCAAGTGGACAGGGAAGGAAAGATGGAAGAGGGGGAAGGATGGGAAGATCCAACAAATGTTTGGATTGCGCCTGTTTTGGGAGCAGATATTTGCCCTGCTGATTGGTTTCAATCGGATCTGCGGCACAAATCACTGTCAATGTGCAGCTGTGTGCGGAGAGAATTGAGAAGAGCGGGCCGAAGGTTGGGCGAGGGCAGGGATGATGGTCGTGGAGGAGGGAGGGAAGAACAGGGATCAGGAAGGGGTCTTTGAGGGACACGCCCGAGAAGATGCTTTGGAAAGGTTTGCCTGAGTGGCCAAGGGCGGGCCAACGGCTTGACCACGGAGAGGTGGTCAGTGCTCTGGCGGACCATTCCCCCCGGCCCCTCCCCGGCTAGGGAGCGACGACCTGCCACAGAAGGTGGCAGAGCCTGGACTAGAGCTTATTTTGAGCAGACGAGGGCAAGTGCAGACAACGTACCTGTCGTGCGCGAGCGTGCGGTTGTCCGGAAAAGTAGTGTGGCAGATGAGGGGTTGATGTTGTGTGTTGTTTGCGCCTCGAAACACAGGATCAGCCGTGACGGGTGGGAAAGAAGAACTCTCCTGAGACGAGACCGAGCGTGGTCAGCGCAAACAAGGGACGTTGTATGCTATGTGTGGCTATGTGGACTACGAGCGAGAGCGCAGCGGCCTGCGACGCTGCCTTGTTTGCTTTGGACGTCGCTTCGCAAGGGCAGGAGGCAAGGAAAACTGGGAGAGAATACAACAGGTTGTGCTCTATGCGTGGGTGCCCCTCGCTGGCTGCTGACAGATCGGCAACAAGATATTGCCTTGGGCGGATGTGTCGGAAGGGCGTGGCGACTGGCGAGATGGGGCTAGAAGGAAGATCTGTGCAAAAGAGGCAGTGGGAAGCGGGACAGGACCAAAATAGGTACATATCAGTGTGATGAGCATGGTAAAAGAAACAAACGAGTCAGTGCATATGAGATGGGAGCACCCTGTGTGCATTGCAGTTGAAACATCTCTTGCATGGGTGGATGTCCAAGAGCGATTACGTACCTCGGGAGAGTGGTTTTGTGCGGATCGAGAGGGCTGATGCTGTCTGGTTGCGCCGCCGCACTGCTTCCCTTGCGCGCGCTCTCGCTCTCGCTCTCGCTCTCTCTGTGCTCGGTGCTGGTGACTCTGGTCGTCCTGCGTCGGCGTGGTCGGGTGGAAGGAAGGGGGCAAGGTTCGTTGTTTTTTCTCGGGTCGCCTCAAGTGGATGCCCTGAATGTTTGCTCGCAATCAACAAGCAATCAAACGCGTGAGACTTTAGCGCGTCACCCTTACGACACGCCACGTCCCTCTCAGCCAGCCACAGCAACCCGTCCTGCTGACTCAAGCGTCATTCGAAGGAATATTATTGAACACCAGCAATTCGCGGCAGCCGGCTCCCCAGTCCCCACCCGGACAGCATCTCGGGCGTGTGGGTTGACAAAGCACGGGATCGTCTTCACGTCAGATCCGGTACTTGCCCAGGACCGCAGAGCCAATTCCCAACTCTCCGCGCGTGCATGGCTGTGAGGGTTTCTTTTCTTTTCTTTTTGCTTTGTTTATTTTATTTTATTTTCTCCTTCTCTTTTCCTTGTGTTTCTAGCGTTTCGTCGGCGGCACCTGGTCGTTGCTCGGTGGCGCTGTCCTTTGTTCGAGCTCAAGGAGGGTCAGACTGGGAGGGTGGGTGGCGGCAAGGGAAGGACAGGAGCGAGACAACGCTAAGAGGGCCCATCGGCTGCCAATCATTCCAGACCTAGACCCTTGCCTAGTGATCTGTCCCTCGTATGTAGCACAGTAATTTCTCAGCAGCAGCAGCCTAAGTCTCTCCCATTGCTGACAGCCAGATCACGTGAATTGCAAAATACAAGGCACTCGGTGTTGCCCCCGTCCGAGAGAATCAACAATGTGATCACTTCTTGGCAAATCTGCCGGGCATGTGAAGAGAATCCAGGCGCCCAGATGCAACTCACACAGATGGACCGCATGGCCGCAATGGTCAGGACCACACAGGCTGGTGTCACAACCAAGGCGGCCGAGCTTTGATGCCTGTCAGAATCCTAGCATCGCCACGGTCTCTCCAACGCGCACGGACGAGAAAATCGGGGCGAACTTATTACATACAGTATGTATGTAGAGCGATTCATTTCACGTGCCGTAATATCCTGGCAGTCCCAAAGCATGAGAACGATTATCCGCAGGCGCTACTCAGTGCTCGTCGAAATCGCTGCAGAAAAGCGACACAGCCGGCCCGAAGCACGGTACAGTGTTTGCCGAGCAATCGCAGCTGGACTCGGTGCCGGGGATGAGGTCCTCTCCCCCTTCCTCCCTTCCTCCCCTCCGCATACGAGCATGTACCAGTGACAAGGGGGAGGCCGGCGAGCGTCACAGCGAAAAAGGTTTCATGGATCTGAGAGTTTGTCTCCGGGTTGAGATACTGAGTCGGCCAACCCGTGCCGGCAGCCGCTTCGCAATAAGGAGGTCCCCCCTCTCCGTCTTTCGTCATAGAGCATGCAGGGTCTTTCAAAAACTCAATTGTGACCCATTCACACACACACACCTTCATTCATGGTGCATCCGCAATGACGTCCTGGAGACAGCGGGACGAATTCCTATGATGAATGTGTACTCGTGCATTTGTCTCTGGCAATTCTCGCGGCGACCATGACTCACCGCTGTGTGCTCATGACCATAGGCAGAAGGAAGGGCGAGGCGGGGTCAGACGGCGAACGGGAACCCAGCCCGAAGGTATGGCCGGGTTCGATCTCCGCAGGCACCGGGCCCTCCTCCCCGACTTCTCCACCTCTCTTGCGTTTTCTAGTGGCTCTGTGGAGGACCCTGAATGGATCGCGCCTTTACACTTGCGAAATGAACTGTTGGACGAGGTGTGTTGCGTGCGGAGGCAGAAGTGGGGAATCTCTCACCGTCGTTCGCCGTGAATAAGGAAGAGAGAAGCTCAGAAAGGGCTGAATCAGGCGGTGTTCGGGCTTGCCTCCTAAGCTGGCGACTCCACTGCAGTTCTGGAGAGGAGACTGTGGGAGGGGAACGCGCTATGTACCCTATTGAGACTTTCTGCAATGCAAGCGAACACCCCCTGAGGCTCTGCTCTGGCTAGGAGAGAGGACCTCAGCAAAGGCTCATTTCCATGCCTCCGCACGGATCTGCCCACAATTACAGTTGTGGACCCGCCCCGCCTTCCGCATTGCTGCGCCTGTGATCCCTCGCCATCTGCCCAAGGCCTCAGCCGTAATCTTGATCCAGGGACGCAGTTGGGCAGTGTCTTGGACCCAGATCTCATGCTTTTTTCTTTTTCCGACATCGATTCGGTCCCGACTTTGGGCGGAATAAGCACAGCAACCTCATCGTCCAATTGGATTTGCCTCATGAGGCAGCTCTCATAGGCCCCCTTGCGCCTCTGCATGGGTTCACACGCGTCTCCCGGAAATCGGCCAAAGCTAAAGTCTCTTTTCCTCTGAGCAAGACCAAGGTCCGCAGATTGCCACATCTGCATCGTCCGGGAAGTGCTTGCCGCATAACAGACAAGTCTTTTGTAAATAAGTAACAGGGATGTGTACGAGACAAGGCAGATGGGGTGGAGCGGCTGGGTGGTTTTCAGGCAGTGAGGAGGCGAAGGCCACAAAAGACGGAAAAGGGGAATCAGAAGCCGACCGTGCTCCTGCTCCTCTGCATATTGAGCCTGGCGCCTCAATTCGAGGCGGAGGGTCGCCGACGTCTAAGTGGGGCTCTCACGTCGAAAGAAGAATCAACTTGACTGAAAACATGCATCTTCCCGGACGGCAGGCACGATTCCGATGGAGCCGCATCCAGCGATGAAAGTGCGACGGGTACAAGTGGACCATGTCAGCAGGGGAAAAAGAAGGAACGGGAGGGAACAAAAAAAAAACGGGGGGGAGAGAGAAGGAAAGAAGAAGGGAACTTGGGTGCTGCAAGTCGGGCGCCGCGTCTTTAGAAGAACGCAAACGCGTTCGGCGGACTCGCCGTGGCGCCGTATACATTGGTCGGCGCGGATGTCAGGAAGAAAGTCCATCGTCTTGTCCGTACACAGTGTCGAGTCAGGGCCTCGAGGTCCCATTGCACACCCACGGGCATGCCCATCATCGGGGTGAGCAATTCCCGAAGCGAGTCTGGCCTTCGCGGTTTCCCATCCCTACCGGTGTTCACGCTTGGCTTGGGAGGCCAGCTCTCAAATGTGGGCGAGTCCGAAGCGGCTGCTGCAAAGTGGTTGTCCCAGAACCAGGCGGCTACTGCAGTACCTTGCTCGACACCTGCGAACGCTTGCTGCTGTGGGCTTCGGGCGGCCCACGCCTCTCTCTGTGCAGGGGTAGAATTGTAGTACGTGTTGGTAAATCCAGCTGGAAAGGTGGGGTGGCATCTGAGAGTTAAGCAGGGGTGTCACAAGTGTTCCAGAGACTGCATATACTCACTGCGGATCAGAAGAATGTCTCCCTGACGGAACTTGACACCTTGCGCCCGCGCAGTCTCCTTCAGCTCTTGAAGCGTGATGGGATGCGTGGTCCTGTTCAGATGTGAGAACCGTCCCAAGGTGAGCATACATCCATCAGCGTCCCCCTTGCCCAGTCACAAAACACAGCCGCCTGTCACTCACATCGGGTCATATGCCTTTCCGCCCACATTCCGGCTTTTTCTCGCAGCATTGCGCAAGCTGTAGCCCCACACGTCCAGCAGCACGCCCCTTCCGCTGATCCCGTGCCTCGCCCAGTGTTGGATGCCAAGTGTGTTGGTGATATCACCCGGATCCTCACCTGCCGGTCGGTGCGCACGGACCGGGGTCTGCTGGTACGAAGCCTCGAGCTCCCACGCCGGCACGCCCTGATAGTACACCCGATTCTTCGACAGACTCACGCTTCGGAGGCCATCCCATCGTGAGCCAGCCTGAGACGAGAGCACGAGCTGATCGCTCGTCCCGCCGGGTGCGGCCAAGAGTTTGTGCTGGAGCGGGGCAAGTTGGAAGAAGGGTTGGATCGGCAGGTGGAGCGGCCAACTGAGCGAGATGGCGGTGCCGGCCTTGATCTCTTCCTTGGCAGCTTGCGCGACCACGCCGTCGGTGAGCAGGTTGACCGTTCCCAGCTGGTCCTCGTGTCCGAACAGCTTCCAGGCGCAACCGGGGACGCCGTCCATGATGGGCAGCTGGGAGAAGCTCGGTAGGTGCTTCCAGTCTTTCTGCGCATGCGCTCGGGCCGAGGGTGGGGGACGGCTTCGGGAGAGAGACTCGACTGCATTGCCTGGGATGGCGCCGAGCTGCTGATCTATGGCTGCGAGACGGGAAGCGGCTTGCTGTTGCTGCTGCGGTTGTTGCTGTTGAGGCGGGCCATCGAGCCCAGATTCCGTCACATGGCCGATGGTGATGTTGCGACCTTTGGAGCTGCTCCAGTTTGACATGGTTCCTTGCTGTTCTGTTCACTTGTGGTATAGATGTCTACGCGGATTGGAAGACTGTCAGAAGAGACAGGTCGAAGTGTCTATGCCTTTCCCACCTGGAATGGATGAAATATGACGACCAAGGTGTTCGCTTGTCGGCCATCAGCATGAGCGATTGCTTCCCCGCGTGTCTCATCCGACTCGCAGTCTTGGAAGCGATCTCGAAAAATGCAATTTTCTCATATTTCCTCCCTCGAAAATTGAGTGTTGCTCTTATATTTGACCTCAACCCGACCTTCCAGGTAGGAGCATGGAAGGGACGCAAAGGAATCTCAGGACCACCCGGCACAGCAGGACGGGTGGCAACAGAGCGAGAGTGACCGCCCAGCATGCAGGGCTTCAACATGGGCCGCTATCGGCCCCCGGACGACGATCCGTCAAAAACATCCTGGAACAAGTCGCATCCCCTCGGCAAACGAGCTCACAAGCTTGACCAAGGCATCCTCGTGGTCCGGTTCGAGCTGCCTTTCAACATATGGTGGTATGTAAATGGACGACCCAGCCACGTGAATGTACGCAGTCTGTTCTGATGGTTTTCTGGACTGCTCAGTGGCTCTTGTGAAACTCACATCGGCCAAGGTGTCCGCTTTAATGCTGAAAAGAGGAAAGTCGGAAACTACCTCAGCACGCCCATCTTCGCTTTTCGTTGCAAGTGTACGACATGTCAGAACTACTTTGAGATTCAGACCGACCCAAAGGTGAGCTCCAGATCGGTGGAGAGAGCACATCGCTTTCACGCATGTTCAAATAAATTATGTGATTTTGCAAGAACACTCGATATGTTGTGACGGAAGGCGCTCGCCAAAAGGAAGAGGATTGGGATCCAGAGGAGAATGGTGGCTTTGCGGCGTACGGTAAGCTGACGTGCTGTTCTTTCCGAAGCCGACCGAACCACACCCGCGATCTGCACTGACACCGTTCCTCCCCATGGGCACTTCCAGAGACCGAAGCGTCAACATCCACCCAAGCCCCGGACGCTTTCTCACAGCTTGAAAAGACAAACACTCAGGTTGCCCGCGCCAAATCGGCACAAGAACGGATCCTTGAACTCGAGGCTCATTCGAAAGCCCGTTCCTCGGATCCGTACGCTCTCAACTTCCGGCTGCGATCCTCCTTCCGGGTCGAGAAGAAGGAGCGAGAGGGCGAAGAACGCAAGGATGAAGCTTTGCGTAGGAGGATGGGCTGGCATAGTGATCGGAAGCTACTTCCCGAGAACGAGGCTGACGCCGAAGCGGCGCGGCTGGCTTGGGCCCATGAAAAGAACGCAGCTGCTAAGAAGAGAGCTGAGGAGGGCAAGATAAATGCCACCCCTTCAGCATCGGCAGCGGTGCGACAGCGCCTCCCCGACCCGAAACCAAAGGCGAGCAGTAGCAGTCACAAGTCTAGATCCTCGGCACATGCGCATAGCAGAAGTAGCGGCGGTGGCACAAAGGACGCCTCCAAACATTCTGCTTCGAAAAGCAAAACATTGCCTTCGTCTTCTCAGGTTCTGGCCAAAACACCGAGGGCGCTCGCTTTAGCCGCTAGAGTGTTCTCGAACACCAAACGCAAGATTGACCCCTTCAACGTGCCCTGATCTCACATCCCTCAACGCACATTTCCGGTTTTCTTGGTGCGCACCAGTCGACTCACCACCCTCCAGATCATCTGTGCATCATCCGCATTCTTCATTTTGTATTTGTATTCAGTTGTGACATCAGCTTCTCGCCTTTCTCGCACCAAGTTTGTGCTGCCTCCAGTTAGCTTGCACATCAGCTTTCTACTGATGTTGTGGTGATGTTACATACATACAGCATGCCATTTCTCCTGGGTCTGGATTTGGACTGGGTGCACGAGCTCGCCTTGAACCTTGAGAATCCTTCAGAGTTTACCTGCTCTTCCTAATCCTGTACCTCGGATCTCGCCCCATCCGCTCAACATGCGCCTCCCGCTGCGCTTCTGTCTGTGCATTCAGTTCTTCCACTCGCTGCGTAGAGGGAAAAGTGACATCCCTGTGTGCAAGAGAAGGATTCCCAGAAGGACGGGTGATGAGCCCCTCCGACAAGTGAATGTATGCGTCGCTTCGACGGTTTGGATCACTTACCAGAATCCAGGTGGGGTCAGCGAGACCGGCGCTGTGTTCCGATGGCGAGAGATGGCCTGCCGATGTGCTTGACGGCAATCCTCCACCGTGAGATTGTACACGACCCGGTCCTCTGGCCCAAGCTCAATCTGAGCATTCACTTCAGTTGCATCTCGCACCTCTTCTCGTCGTCCCTGGCCAGAGCCAGCACGTCCATGCTTGCATTTTGGATGGTGTCGACGACGCTCCGAGCCCGGGGATCGCGCCGTCCGATGGGAGCTGTTGTCGGATGAGGATGAAGACACAGTCCGCAGATCGGACAGATATGGCAAGCTCCGTCTCGGAGCCGAGGCCTTGGCAGCCGCCTCCCGGGCCTTGCGCTCTTCCCGTGCGGTTTTCAGTCCCCTGCCAAGCTCTGTGTAAGGCTCGTACACAGGACCGGCAGGAGAAAGGGACGGCGCATCTGTTTGTGCATACCACTGACGAAAGCAAGAAAGAGAAAAATACCTTCAGTGAGCTTCTTTGACTGTACTGTAGTCGAACACCGTCAGATGTCAACACCGACCTCTTCACATTCCATGCAATCAGTCGCGATCAGCTGCTTCCTCGCCTCCCGTCCTCTCACGACCTCGTGATATTCGAAGGCTCTGCCTCGATTCAGGACAGGGTCGAGTTCGTAGCGGACTCGACGCGAAGCAGTCTTGGTGGGGCTGATCGAACTTGGACCCGCCACAGCCTCGGCCTGCCGCTCGGGCTCGGACGGAGTGGTAAAGACGGTCTCCGACCCGACTTCGGTTTTGATTCGGATCGCAGTGGACGCAGCAGGTGACGAGAGTTCCCCATCAAACGGGTGAGTAATCTCCGTTGATGTCCGGTGTGCTTTCGCCTCCTCGGTAGGTTGTTCAAAAACAGATGCCTCAATCATGTGAATCCTTTCCTGATCGGATTCCGGTCGCAGCGGTGTGGCATTTGATGAGCTGATTGGGTTCGAAGATGCGCTGTGAAATGGAACATTGTCCTCGTTGCATGTAAGGGGTTGATCTTCACGTCGCCCATCAGTGGCATCCTCGCCCAGAGTGTCAGGCGACGAATCGACGGCTGTCTTGACGGGACTTTTCGGTATTCGCAGACCCACAGTCCGGAGCAGAGACTTGTCGGATCGGCTGAGATGGAGCTTGGCGAACGAATTGCGCAATGCTGACGATTTGTCCGGAGATGTGCTCGTGCTGGCTCGACTCGCATGATGCGGTATTGGCGACATCGGCATCAACATCTCATCGTCCCGGCCGCCATGGCCAGCAGTAGCGGGATCCACGTCTCTGGAGAGAGCTTGAGCCCGGAGCAAAGCAGCTGAGATGATCCCATTATCAGGAGCAGGGGAAGAGCTTTGGTTCATTTTCCGCTTCTTGAACGGGCTGCCGGCGTGGTTCCCATCCCTTGCCAATTCGTCTAGGACGTCCGCGTGGGTCTGTGAAGTGGCGTTGGTCATATTTGCGTCCCACCATGCTTTGAAGCGTTGCTGTTTGGCTCGCTCGATCTTGTATTTCTCCTTGACGCTGTCCCGCTCCCGCTCCGCGGTCGCCACACGAGCTCGGAGTATCTGCACTTCTTCGCTGAGTTTGTCAGCCTCAGCTTTCGAGCTGGCGGATTGTTGGGATGCCGATGTCAAATTGATGTCCAAAGCCTGCAGAGGTGAGCCTCGCGGTGCGCTGATGCGGCTTTCACATACGAATCGATCAATCACCCGCATTCGTGTTAAGATTGATAGCATTGTCATCCTCACCTCTGAGCTGCATCGTTTGGCGAGCCAGACTTCTGCTGGCTCGATGCTGAGGCAGTCGCAATGTTGGACAACTGTAGAAGCAGTTCTTTGAGCCTTGACTCTGACTCTGAGCGTGCGTGGTCAAGAGTCGTCAGTAGCGTCGAGCTGAAGGTTTCCCATTGTCGAGTATTCTGGGCAATCGCCTCCTCGACCATGGTCATAGCCGAAGCAACTGCCGCAGCCTCGTTGGAAGCCATTCCTGCGCCCGATATCGCCTCTCAAGATCCCGCTGCAAGACGGCAGTGCAGGTAGATCATCAACTTCTCGAGGCTGTTGCTCTGACCCTTGCAAGTTTTCTATGCCTTTGTCGGCATGTCGAGGCCCATTGTTCGAAAGACAGGCATCAGTTGTTTGTTAGTGCGCCACATGCTTTCAAATCTTATCCACAGACGCGACGCGTCGTGTTTCCGCGTCGCAGAATTTGCCGAGAACACCTGGTCACGTGACTCTCGTTCCACTCGGAAGATGCCGGAGGCCCCACCTTTCTAGCATGGAACAGCGCTACCGGCTATGGCGGGTTTGACAGTCTCTCTGATGTATGGGATCGAGCCGACGGCCGAGGTCCGTCGATCATCGTCAGACATGTGGCTGGCAGGCGCTTGTACTTTTTGTGTATCTGACAGCCGGCAGTGAGAAGCAAAGGTGTGACAATCGGCCTCCTCTGTCGGGCACAGCATCAAGAAGCTTCAAGTTTCAAAGGTCGTCCGTTGCGGCACGCTTTCTCCTATGCAAATGGGCCAAGACGTTGATGATGTCAAGCAAGATTCTGTCCTGCAAATGCTGAGCTTCTTGACAGGACAGTGGATCTGTCCGGAGCTGATAATCTGGCTGAGATGTGAGGATCGACGTCTTCTTATCTTAGCAAGGAGCACCTTAAAAAATTTGGGAAGGGGAGAGATAAGACGACCACACTGGACCCGTCCTTCTTGTCTCTTCGAAGGACAGAGTCAGGACGGATGATGACGTAGAACCGAGTTCAGTCAGACAAGAGGTGATGCTGTGTCGACGGTGGATCGTGTGTAGCAGCAAGTCATTATTCTCAGAACACGGGAGGGAGACTCGGGGACACAAATGCATGCTGGCCTATTGGCAGACAGACAAGGTTGGGTGAGGATGCTCGTGCTTCTTTCCCCACACGAACAGAGAGGCAACACTCCGCCAGCTCAGGCAAGTCGGAGCGAGCGAGGCGAGCAGAAGTGGGGGCGGATCGTTTGGGGAGGCGTTTTCCTGGGTGGACCGAAGCAGGAAGAAGGAGCGGGTGGGGACCAGTGGTGGATTAGGGGACGTGCATATCCAATATGCCCGATCTGCGGGTCGCCCAACACGCGCATTCTGTCTTATCTCTCACTGCTCAGTGCTCACCCACCCTCGCCCTACTGGAACCACCTTGGCTGCAGCTGGGGCTTTAAGCGCATACATCCCATAACCCCATCCTTCCTCCAGCTCGGTCCCCTCCCTTCCCTCTATCTCTCCTTCCCTTCGCCTGCCTTGACCTATCCCTCCTTGCTCTATAGGTGGCAGTGTCTGCATCTCCATCACCCGCGACACTGTCTGGCTCTTCCGATCACACGTGAGTCCTCCAAAGTTGGGACCCTTGACCGAGCACCTGCCCGGCGTCTTACCCCACCCCACCTCGCGAAGGTTCCTCTGACGTCCCTTTCCCCTTCTCCTTCCCTCTGACTTCTGTCTCTGTTCCGCTCGAGCACAGTACGTGAAAGGATCCTCCCCATCCTCTCGGCCCCCCGTCCGCCCTTCCTACCTGCCCCTCTCCTTCACTTCACCGCATCTCCATCATGGCTCCCCTCCTCGAGACCGCCGACGCGCCCAAGGGCATCCCTCACTCCGTCTTCGTCGACACCTCCGTCGAATCTGGCGTCAACACCCCTGGCGCACTCACCGGCCATGTCTTCCCCACCATCAACCGCATCAGAAAGGGCATGGGCGGGAACCAGCCCGGCCCTCTCAAGAAACTCATGGTTGCTAACCGTGGTGTAAGTTCAAATTGTGCGCGCTTATCCGTACTGGGGTCTCTTTCTCTGACCAAGTGCTTCCGTTCACCACACAGGAAATTGCGATTCGTGTCTTCCGAACGGCCCACGAGCTCGCCATGAGCACAGTCGCCATTTACTCGTTCGAGGACCGAATGAATGCTCACCGTTACAAGGTGCGCAGAGATCATTATGCTGCGCTTGACTGCATTACCCGCAAACATACCTGACAAATTACAGTCGAAACGTCCCATGAAAACAGGCCGATGAGGCCTACCAAGTAGGTTCGGGTCTTCCCCCCGTCTCTGCCTACCTGGCCATCGACAGCATCATTCAGACAGCCATTGAGCACGGTGTTGATATGATCCAGTGAGTGTTTTGAAATTGCATGACCTCGCATGTATCTGTCAGAAACACCGTTTTCTGACGCGTCAGAGCACACACAAACCAGCCCTGGTTATGGTTTCCTTTCCGAGAACCCAGAATTCGCCCGCAAGGTCGAGGAGGCCGGTATCAAGTTCATCGGTCCCCGCCCAGAGACTATCGATGGTCTTGGAGACAAAACCAAGGCTCGTGACCTCGCGCGCAAGGCCGGTGTCCCCATCGTACCCGGTACTCCCGGTCCCATCGAGAAGTGGGAGGACGCGGCCAAGTTCACAGACGAGGTCGGTTTCCCTGTCATCATCAAGGCCGCCATGGGTGGTGGTGGTCGTGGTATGCGCGTCGTCAGAAAGGCCGAGGACATGAAGGACTCGTTCGAGCGCGCCAAGAGTGAGGCCAAGGCCGCTTTCGGTGACCCAACCGTCTTCATCGAGCGCTTCCTCGACCGACCCCGTCACATTGAGGTCCAGCTGCTGGCCGATGCCGAGGGTAACTGTGTGCACCTGTTCGAGCGTGACTGCTCCGTCCAGCGTCGTCACCAAAAAGTCGTCGAGGTTGCCCCCGCCAGCAACCTCAAAGACGAGGTCCGACAAGCCATTTTGAACGATGCTGTCAAGCTTGCCAAGACTGCCAACTACCGCAATGCTGGTACTGCCGAGTTCCTGGTCGACCAGGAGAACCGCTACTACTTCATTGAGATCAACCCCCGTCTCCAAGTCGAGCACACCATCACAGAAGAAATCACTGGTATTGACATTGTCGGCGCTCAGATCCAGATCGCAGCCGGAGCCACCCTGGCCGACCTCGGATTGACTCAACAAACCATCCAAAAGCGAGGTAGTGCGATTCAATGTCGCATCACCACCGAGGACCCAGCCCAGAACTTCCAGCCCGACACTGGTCGGATTGAGGTATACCGATCCGCAGGTGGTAACGGTGTTCGTCTCGACGCGTCTTCCGGTTTCGCAGGTGCCCAGATCACACCCCACTACGACTCCTTGTTGGTCAAGGTTACCTGCCGTGGCGCGACATACGAGGTGGCGCGTCGCAAGATGCTCCGTGCCCTCGTAGAGTTCCGAATTCGCGGTGTGAAGACAAACATCCCCTTCTTGTTCCGACTGCTCACACACGAGGCCTTCCAAACCGCGAGCACCTGGACGACCATGATTGACGACACTCCTGAGCTATTCAACCTCGTACAGAGTAAGAACCGTGCTCAGAAGCTGTTGGCCTACCTTGGTGACCTGGCCGTCAACGGCTCGGCCATCGCGGGTCAGCAAGGCGAGCCTGGTGTCAAGGACGAGATCACGATTCCCACCTTCACAGACCCCAAAGACTCCACAAAGACGCTCGACACCAGCCAACCTTGCACCGAGGGATGGAGAAACATTATTGTCAACGAAGGTCCCGAAGCATTCGCCAAGGCTGTGCGCGCATACAACGGCACACTCATCATGGACACCACCTGGCGTGATGCCCACCAATCGCTCTTCGCGACGCGTCTGCGTACTATTGACATGATCAACATTGCCAAGGAGACCAGCCACGTGCTTAAGAACGCGTTCTCGCTCGAGTGCTGGGGTGGTGCTACTTTCGATGTGGCGATGCGCTTCTTGTACGAAGACCCTTGGGAGCGTCTGCGCAAGCTCCGTAAGCTGGTGCCCAACATTCCATTCCAGGCTCTGATCCGTGGTGCCAACGCGGTCGGCTACACCAGTTACCCCGACAATGCGATTTACGAGTTCTCCAAGAAGGCCGTCGAGTGCGGTCTCGACATTTTCCGTGTCTTCGACTCGCTCAACAACCTGGACTCGCTCAAGCTCGGTATTGACGCCGCCAAGAAGGCAGGCGGTGTTGCTGAGGGTACTATCTGCTACACTGGTGATGTTGCCAACCCCAAGAAGCACCCCAAGTACACGCTCGAGTACTACCTCAACCTTACCGACGAGCTGGTCAAGATTGGTATCCACGTGCTCGGTATCAAGGACATGGCTGGTCTGCTCAAGCCTACTGCAGCCAAGATGCTGGTCGGCGCCATCCGAAAGAAGTATCCCGACCTTGTCATCCACGTGCACTCCCACGACACTGCCGGTATCGCCGTCTCTTCGATGCTGGCCTGTGCCGAGGCCGGTGCGGATGTTGTCGATGTTGCCATCGACAGCATGTCTGGTCTGACCTCTCAACCCTCGATGGGTGCTGTTGTCAGCGCTCTCGAGCAGACTGGTCTTGGCCCTGGTATCCGCCACGAGGACATCCAGTCGCTCAACTTGTACTGGGCCCAGGTCCGTCAGCTGTACGTCTGCTTCGAGGCCAACGTCAAGGCTTCTGACTCGTCCGTGTTTGACCACGAGATGCCCGGTGGACAGTACACCAACCTGATGTTCCAGTCTCAACAGCTCGGTCTTGGATCCCAGTGGAGCGAGATCAAGAAGGCGTACATCGAGGCCAACAAGCTGTGCGGTGACATTGTCAAGGTCACTCCCTCCTCCAAGGTGGTTGGTGACTTTGCCCAATTCATGGTTGCCAACAAGCTCTCGGCCAAGGACGTTGAGGAGAAGGCTGAAACTCTCGACTTCCCCAACTCGGTCATCGACTACTTCCAAGGCAACCTCGGTGCTCCTCCCGGCGGGTTCCCCGAGCCGCTGCGCACCAAGGTGATCCGTGACAAGCCACGTGTCGACGGTCGTCCCGGTGCCGGATTGAAGCCTATGGACTTTACCAAGATCAAGAAGGACCTGACACAGAAGTACGGCCGCACCATGACCTCCACGGATGCGCTCAGCTACGCGATGTACCCGAAGGTGTTCGAGGAGTTCCAAGAGTTCCTGGAAAACTACGGCGACCTGTCGAACCTGCCGACTCGCTACTTCCTCGGCAAGCCCAAGGCGGGCGAGGAGGTGCACGCGTACATTGACAAGGGCAAGCTCCTGATCATCAAGCTGCTTGCTGTGGGCGCGGTCAACGAGCATGGCCAGCGCGAGGTCTTCTTCGAGCTCAACGCGGAGCCTCGTTCCATTGTTGTCGAGGACAAGAGCGCGGCGGTCGAGACGGTGCACCGTGAGAAGGCTACTTCGGACCCTGGCTCGGTCGGCTCGCCACTGGCTGGTGTGGTGGTTGAGATCCGGGCACAAGAGGGACACAATGTCAAGGCTGGAGGTGAGTTTTTCTTTCCAATGGAAGGATCTGGAGAAAAGCACGTTTTGCTCACCTTTGTTCTGTGTGTGTGTGTGATTTCAGACCCACTGTTCATCATGTCCGCTATGAAGATGGAGACGACTGTTTCGGCACCAGTCGGTGGTAAGATTGAGCGTATCACCGTTGACATTGTGAGTGTTTCATTTCTTTTCCCTCTTCCACCTTTTCGCAAGTTGCTTCCGTCCAAAACAATCTGCTGACTCCTCCTCTCCTTGCTCGATGATCAGAACGACTCCGTGTCAGCGGGTGACTTGCTCTGCTTGATCTCTCAGTAGATTGGTTCCTGATTGCTGCGGATGAGATGACTATCCGCCGTCCCAGATTGTGGATATGCCTTTTCTTGTTACAGAACGATGATCCCGAATGAATCGAAAGATTGCGAACGTCTTCGTGTGAAACGTGTTTGCTCTTGGTAGAGGTGTCGTTCTCCGACGCATGCTTCAGCGAGAGGGCTGCGATGGCCCTTGCTTCGGTGAAGACCCCAGAGGAAAAAAAGTCGAGATGACATTAAAATGCATTTCCAAGAAGATGATGAAATGAATGACACCAGACAAGAAAATGGTTTCGGGGGCCCCACGAGGGGGCGATGGATTTGGGGCCAGCTTCAGAGATGGGACTTGACGCCGTTGCTCTTGAGCAGCAGCTCTGACTGTTCGTGGATTCTTTCGTAAAACTTTCGGACAAAGGCCGCGCGACGGAGCTGGAGTTAAACCAAGAGGGAGGGAGGGAGGAAAGGGGGAAGGGCGGACGCTGGGTCAGTAAAATTGGATGAACCTTTTACTCCATATGTCAGACCAACAAAGGGGCAGTGCAACTCACTTCCAGCTTGCCAATCTGTTGGTAGTGGACCTCGTCGGGACCATCGGCGAATCGGAGCGTCCGCAGTTGAGCCCAAGCACCGGCGAGAGGCTGATCTTGAGAGAGGCCCTCGGCACCGTATGCCTGAATGGCCCGATCCACCACATCGAGCGCCATCTGTGGGACGACGGCTTTGCTCATACCGATGTACTGCATCGCGCCCTTTGCATTCGTCTTGTCAATCTGATTCGCCGCGGCGAGCACGAGCAGTCTGGCCTGATCGATCTCCATCCGGCTCCTGGCAATATTGGACACGACGGTGCCGTGCTGGGCGAGGAGTTTTCCAAACGTCTTCTTGCACTCGTCGGTGACTCGGATGAGCATGAGGTCGAGGGCGCGTTCGGCGACGCCGATGGAGCGCATGCAGTGGTGGATCCGGCCGGGACCGAGCCGGCCCTGGATGATCTCAAAGCCGCGACCCCAGCCGAGGACGAGGTTGGACAGGGGGACCCGGACGTTTTCGTAGATGACCTCGCAGTGGCCCTCGGGCGCGTCATCGTAGCCAAAGACTTGCATGGGCCGGACGACTTTGACGCCGGGGTGATCGGCGGGGACGAGGACGATGGACTGCTGGGCGTGCTTGTTCGAGTTTTCGGGGTCGGACTTGCCCATGACGATGTGGAGCTTGCAGCGTGGGTCGCCTGCACCGGAGATCCACCACTTGTGGCCGTTGATGACGATTTCGTTGCCCTCCTGACGGATCGAGGTTCGGATGTTGGTCGCGTCGGAAGAGGCGATGAAGCGCTCGGTCATGGCAAAGGCACTGCGGATCTTGCCATTGAGCAAGGGCTCGAGCCATTGCTTCTGTTGTTCCTCTGAGCCATACTTTGCAAGCACCTCTGGAAATGGGAGTGCGTGAGAGGAAGAGTGTTTCAGCAGCAGCTCTGATGTGCAAAAGGGGGGGGGGGGGTGGCGGCACCAACTCACCCATGTTACCGGTGTCAGGGGCCGAGCAGTTGATCGCCTCTGCGCCAAAGTGGGAGACTCTGCCGGTGAGTTCGGCAATGACAGCATACTCGAGGTTGGTCAGGGGGACACCGTGCTTGGGGTAGTGGCGTTTGGAGAGGAAGAGGTTCCAGAGACCGCGGTCCTTTGCCTTTTGCTTGAGGGATTCGACGACGCTGGGGACCGTCTGCCATCGCTTGACAGGGTCGGCGGGGATCTGTGCGTGGTAGAGGTGCTCGGCGGGGAGGCAGTCGGTGACGAGAAAGTCGAGGACGTTGTGGAGGGTCTTCTTGCCAAAGGGGGTGAACTTGTCCTCGATAAAGTCCCAGGTGGAGGCGCTGATGAAGTGCGTGATGGGATCGGCCGACGAGCTTGAAGACATGATGAGATCAGACGACGGGGGTGTCCACGTTGTGAGAGGAGCAGATATGGATACAGAAGGAGAAGAAGATGGGAAGGATGAAGAGAGGATGGGAAGGACAGGGACAGACGGTTCGACCTCGTCTTATTCGCCCCCCGCACTGACTTCCGGCTATGCGCCCACAAACGCGGACCGGCTTCTTGATGGGGCTAGGCGGTCGGATAAACTCGCGCCGGCCCTCTCACTCTCTCAAATTCTTGGCAAGATCCAGTACAGTAAGACCTTGGGGCGCGAACGCACCCCGAGAGAACGCTGCTGGGACGTGTCCAGTACATACGGTAGCAGCCTGCACTCATCCGGACTCTCTCAGCTTTTATCCGTCATCGCTTATGCTCAGAACTGCTGTCAAGTGCAGACAGACTGGGAAGAAAAAGATGGACTGCCCTAGAATTCAAAGCTCCGGTCCAGATCCTTGCGGATCAGCTCCCTCATCCCGGGCGGCATCAGCGGTCTGGGAGCCGACGAGGACGGCATCGTCAAGGTCGCAGCACTGCCGCCCTGCGTCTCGGGCATGTACCGGAACGGCATCTCCACCGCCTCTCCTTTCCCAAACACGAGCTCCGGCTGGTCAATGAACGCAAACGCACTGCCCAACTCGCTAGCCGCGCTCTTTCCCTCCGCAGCCGCAGCCTCCGCCTCGTCCTGCACTGTGTCGGCCAGATTGAGCCGGAAACCGTCCTCGACGACTCGCTTGGTCACGCCCAGAGCCGTATCCGTCGTCATCTGCACCCCACCCAGGTGTCTTCCCGGAAAGCCGAGCTCGCGGAGCGATGCGGTGCGGTCCCGAGGGGGATCATCGCCCAAGATGCCGCCGAACAAGAACCAGAGGAAGGGCCCATCGACAATGTCGCTCTTTCCGCTCGCGGGCGTGGTCCGGCGGAAGTCTCGAGACGTAAGGGCGCGTGGTGCCTTGGGATCCAAGAGGCAGATCCGAGACCGGTCCACGCCCCGAGCAGCGGCTACGGTGAGGACAGAGTCGGAATGAAGCTCAAAGGCCGCCACTGCAGATTCAGTGCTGGAAGAGGAGCCCAGCTGAGACTGTAGAGAGGCGATCGAGGCTCGTGACAGAGAAGTAAAATGGACCGTGCTACCGGGTCCGACCAGGCTGAGCATGTGCTTGTACTGCAACGAATTTACAAAGCGATCTGAGCTTCCGTGGCATCCCTTTCACCCAATGCGCTCTTTGACTTACCCTACACCACTCGACCGAGATTGGATCCGAAGATACGGAAGGAAACAGAAGACAGGATGGCAGAGACGAAGAAACAATCGGGAACGGAACGGTCAGTCATCTCCCTCTTAGCCCGTGACTTTTCCATCCCCGTTTCCAGATAGGATTCCCAAAAAATCTGTACTCACTCTAGCAGAGCCCACTGAGGAAAGACGTCAGGAGCATCTGGATCGTCTTCCTCCATGTGCTCCACAAAATATTCAGGCCGGGCTGGCCTGCCCGTTTGAGGCTCTGCAGTGGCTGAGGCCATCCTTCCCATTCGGATCTGGAAGCAGTCGAGACTGTGAGATATCCTTACAACAAGCTCGTTCCTGGAATTTCGGGATCGAGCTTCCCAAAATTTCTTTCGGCCGAGTCAGACTTTTTTTCTTGCCATCGTGAGAGACGACTGACGAGAGGGCAGGACTCGAGAGCCTGCACAGCTTCTTCGACGACCCTGTCCAACGATACCCCAGCACACACAGACATGCCGCACAAACGCGCCAAGCGGTCCGTCAGAGAGGCGGATCGGTCCGCCAAGTGAGCCCCCATCTGGCTTGCAAAATGCCCCCCACGACAAGAATATTGATCTGACCCCACCCCCGCCGCGGTCCTGTGACATGTTGTGTGCTTCTTCTCTAGAGGCGTCAACCTTGCCCCGATCTCGTCCGAGGCAAAAGGTGGAGACGCCAGCCTGCCAAAGGGCGCCATGCGCGTTCTGATGGGCGCAAAGGTCCGCGCCGACTTCCAAGACCGGCGGAAAGAACGACGCGGTGAGGGGAACAGGATCGGCGTCAGCGGTGCTGCTGCTCCGGACAGTAAGGGCAAGATGCAGAAACAGAAGAAGAAGAAGGGCCAGACTTCTGGATCCAAGGCGGACGAGCCTGGTCGTTCGAAGAAGGCGGATTTGAAAGTTCTGCCTGGCGAGACGTTGGCCAACTTCAACAGGTACGTGTGCGCGGCAGTTTTATACTGGTCAGAGGACATCTGAAATCCCTTTCTCCCCCCCTCTTAATACTTTGCTTACGCTTTACCCTCCGATCCATCTCTTGCATTGCATTTTCACCATGCCAGACGCGTGGAGCGCACCTTGGCATCGGACATCAATGCCTCCATGCGCGCAGCTGCGAGTACCTCTGAGAAGAAGAGCAATCAGAGAAAGAGGAAGCGAGAGGACGATGAGGAGGAGGACGAAAAGAATGCGATGTCCAAGGCGCGCTCTGCCGAGATTGCAGCCGCGAGAAAAGCTGCGGAACCAAGCTCGGCTGATCTCAAACGGGCTCGAGAAGCCATGGTGAAGGGCAAGGGCAAGGCGGCGAATGAGGATGGGGACGAGGGGGAGAAGGATTGGGCCAAGGCGGACCAAAGGAGACGCCTTAACGACGTGGCTGATGCTCCTCCCCGCCTGACACGTGTGCCCAAGCTGAGAGGAGCAGCAGCATTACGAGCTGCTGCTGCTGCGGCGGCGGCGGCGGCTGAAGACAGACCCAGATCCCGGTCCAGGACACTGGCTGAAGACTTTGAGGTCGCTGTCCCAGCAGAGGCCGATTACGACCCTGAGCTGGACGACGACGACGACAACGGTGGCTCGAAACGGAAAGCGAAGAAGATGGCCTCACAAAGACAGTCGGGAGTGGCGAAGGCGGTGTCGCGAGGGCGGCGGTTGCCGCCATCTTCGGACTCGGCGGTAGCGTCTCCTGCGATGGCGCCTGTCCGGGCCAGGGTGTTGGCGCAGGAGCGGGAGAGTGCCATTGAGCGCTATCGGGCGATGAAGGAGGCGCGCATACAGCAACGAAATGCATCTGCTGGCTAGACAGAGGGGAAATCACCCCCCCCCCCTCGCATCAGCACCTTTCCGGAGTGGTGTGATCAACTCTGCGCGCGCGTGAGGACGGCATCGAGTGTCTGGTTGACTGACAAGTGCATCGCCGAAGACTGCAACCGAGTGGGGGAATCCCGCGCATTGAAGCGGTCTGCTTGCGAAAAATGTCGCTGATCGACCTGACTCTCTTATTACTGAAATGTCCCCAGTCTAACTTGACTCTTCTCCATCTTCCTTCCAGCAGCCAATCACCCCTTCTTCTTCTTCTTCTTCTTCTTCTTCTTCTTCTTCTTCTTCTTCTTCTTCTTCTCTCACGTCCGAACTATGGGAACCCTCCTGCCAGCATTCCTTATCTCAGCGAGCCATGAAAACAAACCCACGCTCGTCTGTCATTCCGCAAGGCAAAGATCGATGTCCAATCGCCCTGCTTTCGCTATCAACAAGAGGCGTCTTTCTCCAAGAAGGATCCCAATGACCAGTTCATAGATAGTAGCTCGGCGACAGCCCTGTGTTCCCCCTTTTTATTCTTATATACCTTGTCCGAATGGCAGAGACTTCTTCTGCTTCAGATCGTGTCGTGTGAAGTGAGGGCAGCATGACTTCGACCAGGGCGGGGCAGGTGGCGAACCCTGGGGTGAGAAGAAGAAGGGGGCACTTGATCGTCATGTATTGCACGAGTGGCAGAGTGACTCGTCCTCGGCCCGTTGTCGGCTGAGTGCGGAATGAGTCAGGACGAAGGGAAGAGAGAGAGAGGAGAGATGAGTCGGGAGATTGCCGTTTGTCTGAATGGCGCAAGAAACAAGACTGCGTTTCACGGTTGTGGTCGCTGTTTCCAAGCCGGCGGGACGCAGAAGGACAAGAGAAGAGAACGGAGAGACTGGTTGTTCGCCACTTCTTCTTCGCTTGCTGCTGCTGGCTGAGCTTGCCGTTGCATGTGTGAAATGTCCCGCTGAGTTCCTCCTGTTCTGCCGAAGTTGATGCTATCGGTATGTACTGTATTATGCACTGCGCAGCTCCCTTGTACGGCGCCACTCCGCTTTGTGGAAGAAGCTCAGGCACAACTTTGGGAAGATAGCAACGCATACAAATCCTCAAAGACTCCCATCTCCTTCTACCCCTCTCTCCCTCTCCCTCTCTCTCTCTCTTCCGCTGTGCAAAGGAGTACAAAACAGCTCCAGCGTGTCCTTGACAGCTTCCACAGCAACAGTCCCGGTGTCCCACCATTCTCTGGGTATTCAAGGGAGACACTCATTCAAAACACACATTCGCTAGTCAACCCGACCTCACCAGCACTTCTGCTCGCCTACCACACATACCTGTACATTCGAGGATTTTGACATTCCGGCGAGACGTGCTGTGAATACTTGTCTGAAAGAGGGATCTCATGGCAGTCTTCTGTAGCCCAGGCCATGCCGGACTCAACACCGTCTGCGGCGCAAACACAATCATCTCAGCCTACCTGCCCGCCGCACTCGTCCTCCTCTACCTCGTCCTGATCCTCGTCCCAGCACCCTGGCGCGCAAAGTGGCATCACGGAGCCATCGCCACCGCATTTCAGCCATTCATCACTCCCGAGGAAGCTCTGGAGATTGCAGAGGCCGAACGGAAGAAATCAAAAGATGCATTCGTGTACTCCCTTCAAGACGGAGAACCAGACGGGCAAGACGCCCATGCCACCCCCGAACACTCGAGCGCCGAGCGGAAAGGAAAGGGTCGAGCTGTGAACGACGGCGCAAACACATCCGGCGCGTCCGGCTCGGGATCCTCATCAGAACTGACAGAGCACACCCCTCTCCTCGGAACCGGAACAGGATACAACAAGACGGAACGCGTCTCCAAAGCGCGTCATTCATCATCCACCTTGCTTCTCTGCCTCTTGTCTGCCCTCCAGGCGGGTGCATGGTGCTTTGTACTCGTATTCGACGCCGCGCGCGAATCGCACTCGCAAATCAAGCGCGACGGCCTCGTCTGGGCCTCTGCTCTCGTTCTGCTCACTTGGGTCTACGCCTTTGGTCGCATCGCGCTCAGACCACAGCGCACACCTCCGTACGACCTCTTTGTCCTTTTCTGGCTCCATATCATTGGTGCCGCTGGCACTCTGTACGGACTCTGGTCCGACATCGAGAGCGGCCGCGCGAGTGCACACAGTCTCAGGCTCGCGATCTGGCTCGAGTCCGCAAACCTGGCAGTCATCCTCCTGGCACAGGCCATCGTCTTCTCCATGCCCATCTCAGTCGCCACTGGAGAAGAGTCCGACTCAAAGGAGGAAACGTGCTCGCTCTGGTCCTGGACGACGTTCAGCTGGATGAACCCCTTGATCGCCGTCGCGCTTCGCGGATCCATCGACAAGAAGGATCTTTGGATCATGCCTTTGACTTCGAGGGCAGCAGTGCTCTACTCCAAATTCTCAGAGCTTCGACAGAGCACACTTCTCCGGCGGCTGTACCGCGCCAATTGTGCAGACTTCTGGGGCGACGCTGCACTCACTGTGAGTATTCTGGACTGAGGAAAAAAACACTATCCCATATGCGCAGTAAGGCATGCTGACTCGACCGCGTCCGCTGACCCGCCAACAAAAACAAAAAATCCCAACCGCGTGTCGCGTAACAGGTTGTGTCTGCGCTCGTCACCTATGGACGCCCCTTCCTGCTTCAACAAATCTTGCGATCCATCCAGCTTCGCGCCGAAGGCCGCGACGACGTCCAACGCGAGACTGCCTACCTCTACGCGTTCCTCATCCTCGTCGTCAGCGTCGTCGAGAGCGAGTCAGATGTGAACCATCTCTACCTCGGCCGAAGAATGTCGGTGCGCGTCAAGGCCGAGCTCATCTCGTCCATCTATGCCAAAGCATTGAGGCGAAAGGATAGCTCGGGTCTGATCCAGGCGGCCCAGAAGCCAAAGGAGGGTGAAGCTGGAAACCAGGCTGGCAAGGGCAAGGAGGATGCAAAGAAGGGCGCCAACGAAGATGGAGCTGCAGACGTGGGCAAGATTGTCTCAATCATGGCGGTGAGCATCACGTTTGGTTTGACAGGACACAAAAAGATAGATACATGCACTCACAGAGGATTTGCCAACTTGCACCCAAAAAACCGCGTCACGGATAGGTCGACGCGCAACGCGTTGGTGACGCCTGCCAAGGTTTCTATCAGATCTGGTCCGCACCCGTCCAGCTGATTGCTGCCTGCATTTTCCTCTACAAGCTCCTCGGTTGGTCCGCGTTTGTGGGCTGTATCACGTTTGTCGTCTTTTCTCCTCTCCAAGGACGGCTGATGAAGTACTACTTCGCCAACTTGAAGCGGGTCAACAATGCCCGTGACAAACGTATGAGCTCGGTAAGTGCAGCTGACCTGATCTGTTCCTTGCGAGTGGAGAAATGCGATGGCTTATCGTTGACTCCTCTCAGCTGAACGAGCTGATCGGAAACCTCAAGATCATCCGACTCTGTGGATGGGTTCCACGATGGTAAGCTCGAGAGGTCCTCCGCTTCCCATACAATACCTGCTTCTGGCCGCTGACGTATCATTGACACACTCTTAGGACCCAACGCGTTCTAGACCAACGTGTTCAAGAACTGAAAGTCATTCGGTACGGAAAGTTCATGGCCGCATTCATTGGCGCCAGTTTCGAACTTGTTCCCATCTTCGTCTCCATCCTGAGTTTTGCGGCCTACGTCCTCGTCGAGAAGCGAGATCTGGACACTCCGACCGCATTCACCGCGTTGGCCCTGTTCAATGTGCTCGGAGGCCCGATCTCGTACCTGCCCATCATGATCACCCAGCTTGCAGAGACCTACACCTCGCTGAAGCGGGTGGAGGCCTTCTTGGAAGAAGAGGACGTGCCGGAGAGCGTGCAGTCTGCTCTGATCCATCCTAGTCAGCCTTTCGATGACCGCATCGGATGCGAGGACGCGACCTTCCGCTGGCGTCTGACTGCCAAGAAGAAGGATGCCCCCACTAGCGAACAGAAGTCTAAGACTCTGTTCTCGAAACTGCGCTCACCCTTCACGAGGGCAAAACCTGCTGCTGCCGCCGCTAAAGATCAAGATGCGGACGAGGAGACAATCCAGCCATTCGAACTTGTGGACCTCAGTGTTTCGTGCCCGGTTGGGAAGCTCACGCTGATCTGTGGCTCGACTGGCTCTGGCAAATCTTCGCTGCTTTCTGCAATCTTGGGTGAGATGGACCTCGTGGCCGGCAAAGTGTAGTGAGTATTCTAGGCGACACAAGTACAAGAACGTGGGCTTTTCGTACTGAAGCCGAGTAACGACTTTTTTTTCCTTCTTCGTAGCCTTCCGAAGCAGCCTCATTGGGTGGATCCGGTCAGCGGTCTGAGCGGTAGAGTCGCATACTGCAGGTACGTGCTTGCCCGAACCTCATCTCTGAGTCATGGATGAGGCGCTGACCATTATTTTGGATTGTAGTCAAACACCATGGCTTTGCAGTCAGAGCATCAGGGACAACATCTTGTTCGGTAGCGTTTTCCAGAAGGAGCGCTACGAAGAAGTCCTCGAGTGCTGTGCTTTGAAGCCAGACTTGAAGGTCCTTACTGATGGTGACCAGACAGAGATTGGCGAGAAGGGAACAACCCTGGTGAGTACTCACATCGAGAAACTGCAGTTCTGTCCACAGATAGACTGACGATGCTCTTCGTCCTGTAGAGTGGTGGTCAAAAAGCTCGAGTGGCTCTGGCTCGCGCTCTGTATTCTGACGCCAAGACGGTCCTTCTCGACGATGTCCTTTCCGCTGTGGACGCTCATACCGCCAGCCATCTCGTTGAGAAGGTCCTTCGAGGACGGCTGCTGCAGAACCGTACCGTCCTGCTGGTATCCCACCACGTGACCTTGGTCATGCCGTCTGCAGCTTGGGTGATTCGGCTTCAAAACGGACGGATCGCGGCCCAAGGCACACCAGCCGAAATTCGTGCGAGTGGAGATGTTGGAGATCTTGTTGAAGAAGCGGAGAGGAAGGAGGAAGTGGCAGCGGAGATAGCAGCTGCGGAAGACGCTATCCCGGCAGCAGTAGAGAAAGTAGATGCCACGGCAGCACCCGCGCCAGCTGTTCCGGGCAAGCCAAAACAGCTCATCACTGAGGAGACGCGGGCGCGCGGTGCCGTGCGCTGGTCGGTGTACAAGACCTTCATCGGATCCTTTGGTGTTTTCCTGGCTATTCTCGTCGTCCTCGTTGGATTGGGCATCAAGGTCTTCGACGCCGGCTCTTCTCTCTGGCTTGCCGAATGGACGTCTCGCTACACACGCCCGGTCCAAAGCTTCCTCCACGCCTTTGTCAAAGCGCCCATGCATTCGGAAATCCCCTTCACTGCAGAGCACAACTGGAAGGTGTTCATGCCGGCCTCGCTTCAGAATTATAACGCCAACGCGTCGAACGAGTTGCGCGTCCAGGATCTGCCATCACCCAGGGTCAACGTGCTTCCATACATCGGAATCTATGCAGCCATCCTCTTTGGTAGTTTGGCGCTGAAGATTATTCTGACCTTGTGAGTCCTACGTAGGGGAACCTGGTTCTGTACTGTATACTGTCGTGCCGCAAGCAGGCTGACCGATCGGCTTTGTCCTGCAGCCTGAGTTTCTTCGGTCAGCTTCGAGCATCCAAGTCGCTATTCGACCGTATGCTGTGGTCTGTTGTCCGGGCATCTGCTCGATGGATCGACACCACTCCGCTAGGTCGAATCTTGAACCGCTTCAGTAAGGACATGGAAGTCCTGGACGGTACTCTAGCCTCGAATTTGCGGGGTAAGCCGTCTGTCTTACCAAAGGCAAATGTACCGCTTTTGCATCGGCTGACCACCCGATTTTGTATCCTGTAGCATTCTTTATGACGGCTGTGGACATCATTGGTTCCGTCGCCATCATCACCTGGACTGTGCCTCCTTTCCTTCTGCCGGCCATCTGTATCTTGGCTGCGCACTACTGGATCGCCCGTGGATATCTAAGTGCTGGTAAGTCTGCAACATAAGGCAGACGTAAAACATGGACCAGGCCAGCTCACATGAATATGGTTTTTGCCCAGGCCGAGATCTTCGTCGTCTGGAGTCGACACTCCGAAGTCCAATCTTCAGTGCATTCGGAGAGTTGCTTCAAGGTATTGCAGTTGTGCGAGCATTCGGAGCCGAGCAGAGATACCTGGTCACGCTTTGCAACAGAGTGGATGAATCTCTTTCCGCCCACTTCTATCAGTGGATGGGCAACAGATGGCTCCTGCTGCGATTTGCAAACCTTGGAGGAGTGAGTGCTTGTTCCCTTGTGTGCTGTGCCTTTCCGGCTTGGGGAGCGTTGACAACCTTTGGGACTTCTGCAGCTTACCATCTTCATCACCAGTGTTCTTGCACTGTCCGGCGGCATTCCGGTCGGTTGGGCTGGTGTTGCCACTGCCCAAGCTTTGGCCCTGACGCAATACGTGTATTGGTATGTCAGAATTCCGCCGAGCTTGTTCCTGTGTGGCCTGCGGGACTCAACATTCTGCTCTCGACCCTCTCAGGATGTGTCGCTTTGCGACGGCCATGGAACAAGACCTGTCCTCAGTCGAACGAGTCAGTGAATATCTGCCTCCGAACATTCCCAGTGAGAAGCCACGAACGGAGGAGACCCGACCGGTTCCCGCCTACTGGCCTTCAAACACTCAAGGCATTAGCGTCGAGGAGCTCGAGTTCAAGTACTCTCCCGAGCTCGACTCTGTGCTACACAAGATCAGCTTCAATGTCAAGCCGGGAGAGCGAATCGCTGTGGTAGGCAGGACGGGCTCGGGTAAATCCACCTTGGCTCTGGCTCTGCTCCGTTTCAACGAGTTCGCGTCCGGGTCTATCTTCATCGATGGTGTCGACATCTCGACTCTCGACCTTGATGACCTCCGGTCCCGAATCACCCTGATCCCGCAAGACCCTGTCATGTTCAAGGGCACGGTTCGGGAGAACCTGGACCCGCTCGGGGAGCACGATGATGCGACGCTCATTGCGACCCTTCAGCGCTGCCAGCTCAAGGTGTCTGCTGCTCCCACGCCCAGAGAGAGCACGGTTGTAAGTCGCGCGACATCAATCAAAGACGTGATCATCGATGCCGCAACTCCGGCAAAGGCTGGCTCAGTTGAAGAAGCAGCTTCAGATGGAGCGACTTTATCACCCGAAGCGGCTCAGATCACACTCGACTCTGGAGCCACTCTGTCCCAGGGTCAACGACAGTGAGTGTTCACAGATAGACAGATAGAAGAAACTTGTGGCTGTGGGATGATAGCTGAAGTTCTCCTGTTGGCATTCGCTGCAGACTGCTTGCCATGGCTCGATCCATTCTTCGTGGATCACGGGTGTGCATCATGGACGAGTCAACTGCCAGTCTGGAGTGAGTAACAGACCAAACACCGCATTCAAATATCAGCCTGCAGCGACTGAAAGTGCCTTGAATTTGGTGCCGCTCATCACAGCTTTGAGACGGATCGGCAAATCCAGACGATGATTCGACAAGAGTTCGAAGGCAGCATTCTCATCACCATCGCCCATCGTCTTTCGACAGTCATTGACTATGACAGAGTGCTAGTGAGTGGTCTCCTGTGCTGTGGGAGTTCGGAACCAAACACTGATCGCATTTGTGACATTCGTCGCGTAGGTGATGGAGTATGGACACATCAAGGAGTACGACACTCCTTACAACCTGCTACAGAACAAGAACGGTGTCTTCTACAGCATGGTCGACAGAAGTGGAGAAGGAGAGAAGTTGCATGCGGCCGCCGCAGAGGTCAACGCACGCAAGACACCCAAGTCTGCTTAGGCTTCCATTTGGTCCCCAAAGCCCGCCTCAACGTGCTGCGATCGGGACATGCAGCCCCATAGTTTGGCCTCAACGCCATGGATCTGACATTCTTTATTTGTCTTCGCATCCTCGAGTATCTCTCACAATCTCGTCATACTCATGTGCCTCCCTTCCAATATTTTCTACGCAATCAGTGTGCCCCCGTGATCCGTCCGTTCACGCCTTGGCCCTTTGTGAGGCATTTGCAGTCAGTCATGTCCAGGTTCGCTCTATGGATTCGTTTTGATTCATTTGGGTTGTCTGGCGCCCTCTCGCCTGTTGATGTGCACAGTCGAATCAAGCTCCGAGTGAAGAAAGAAAAGCAGTGCGAGCAAAGGAAAAGAGAGAAGAGAGGAAAGCAGCGAGCTTGCGCCGTTTGGATGAACGACGGATTCAGACACGGTGGGGGGAAAGACCAACAACTCGGAGACGCAAATGGAAACTGCACCCCTTCGAAGGTCCCTTTCCTGCAACCAGTTTTTTTGAGGGAACACTTTTTGTGTGTATGAATTTGAGAAGAGACCTAGATTTGAAACGATGTTTGGGACAGCTTGACCGGCGTCGGTGGGAGTTCCAAGGAATTCGAAATGAGGTCGGCGAGTAGGACAAGAAAAGCCAGGTACGACCCAGTGATAGGGATTCCAACGGTACTTCGACAGGTTCAGCATCTTCATGCTGCCAACGAATCTTCTCCTTCGCCACCGCCTGGTTGAGCGGTACTTTGACGTCTTTCCTTCTCCGTCTCGAGCTAGAGCCAGGCGCGAAGAAACAAGGTCAGCTCTGAGCTGCTGTGGTCGGAAATGCAGAAGTTTGCTGCTGAAGCACTCACCTGACTGTACAACAAGAATAGAGCCTTCTCGTTCGCTTCGGCAGTGCCTTGAATCGTGAACATGCGTTCTCCAGTGTCGTCATGGGGTACCTTGGCAATGCTAATCCTGCTCCCACTGACCCTTCGGATTTCCGTAATCTTGCTTCCTCCTTTGCCAATGATGCAACCAACCATGTCACTAGGGATGCTGATGTTCTGTGTCCGCAGGTTGGCGGTGTCGACCGCAGTAGCGCCGGCAGCGCCTGCACCACCTGCTGGAGCCCCGGGGGCGGCCAGTCCGCCTCCGGGAGTGACGACTGCGCCGTCGAGTGCTCCACCTGGGGCGACTGACAGGGGGATACCACCGGCGCCGCCGAGCGAGCCAGCCCGTGCGCCACCAGCTCCACGGAGCGCACCGGGAACAAAGGCATTGGCGAGAGGAGCCATGGTGAAGTCGGGCGCAGCTCCGTTGAGAGCGGAAGCGCCCTGAGATGCTCGACGGACGCCACCTGCGCCAGGGCCGGCGCCGGCCAGTGGGCCGGGACCGAGAGAGAGGCCGCCGATTTGGCCGGCGAGGAAGCCACCGGCACCACTTGCCCTGCGATTTCCTTGAATCTGCAGACCACCCACTCCACCAGCAGCGAGTACACCGGCACCTTCGGTCTGGTTGGGGTGGTACAAGACGGTTCCCTGGCCACGCTCCCAGTCCTCGAGCAGGCATCGGGCAATCTCCTTGATAGCGATTCGGATGGCCTCAGTCGTGCCCTGGACCTCGACGATGCGTTCGGTAGATTGGGGCAGCATTTCCTTGGAGGCGACCATGCGGGCACCTGAGACATCTTGGATGTGCTTGATCTTGAGACCTTGGCGGCCGATGACGGTGCCCATGAGATTGTGAGAAATGAGCAGACGCACGGAGGTGGACTGGCCGCCGGAAGATGGCTGGAGCGGAGTAGTAGCCCCAGGCGTGGCAGTGATGGGGTTGTCTAGGATCGTCTGGGCGATGAGCGAGTAAGCCTGAAAGAAAAAGGTGATTAGCGAGGTCAGAACGAATATCGGAGCGCATACAAGCGCTCGAAACGCGAAGTGAAGCGAGACAGCACGGACGCCAAGGTTGCTGACTGCAGATACCAGTGTGAAGTCGGAGATGGTGCTTACCTGGGCAATTCCATCCATGGTACCGGACACGCTCAGGACCCGGTCATGCACACCAGGAACGACCTTGCTGACACCGGCCTTGACGCCCGTCTTCTCTCGGAGCTCGGCAACGTTCTGGCCACCTTTGCCAATGATGACACCAGCCTCCTTGGTGCTGACAAGAGCACGGATGGTGAGCTGGGCGTTGGGGTCGACAGGAGCGGCTGAGTTGGGGCCACTGCCATCTGCGCCGTTTTCGCCTCCGTCAACACCGGCAGCGTCGGTGCTGGAATCGGTAGCGGGGGCCTCTCCGCCGTTGGTGGGCGTGTCGTTGGCTGGGGAGACAAGCTTGTTAGCGTCCTCGGAGGTGTGGGTAGGTGCGGTTGCGTTTGTGTCTGTGAAGCGCATGCATCCCTCATCAGTGATTGCCGGAGCCTGAGCACAGACCCGGGTTGAACATACCAGACATGATTGAATGTTTGAAAAACGTTGAGAGAAGAGCGACGGATGATGAGCAGGCCGGTAGGAGAGAAGGATGCGGGAACTGATTGAACGTCTATGCCCATCCGTCGGAGCGAGGGAGAGGGAGAGGGCGCAGGCACGTCAGATAAAGCGGTGGGTCAAGGATGCTGGACTCGATCTGATGGACGAGAGTGATACATACAGCGAAAGGCGGCAGGCGGGTTGAAGCGTACGGAGCGAAAGTAAGGAGGCGGAAAGAGGGAAGGGAGAAGGGAGAAGAAGGGAGAGGAAAGGCGGAAGGTGAAGAGGAGGAGGAAGGGAAGGGTGTGGCCTGCTCTTTGTGTCCTTTCTGTTTGTCTAGGTGTTCTGCGGTGGGTGGGGGGTCTGTCGCTTCTTGCTGGTCTGCTGCAGAGGAAGGGGCGATCCGGTCCTCGATAGCCTGAAGTAAGAAGTGGGGGATGTGTGGGTGGTGGTGGTGACGATGAAGCGCGGACTCGAGGCTCTGGTGTCTGGTGGACGTCGTTGCTCACTGCGAGGACGTCGACCAACCTTCCTGTGTCCTGAGCGCCGATGTCTGAGCCTTGCGATCAGACCACCCAACTTGCTCTCCAGACTTTCTTTCCTTCGGCACGTTCAGACCTTGGACACCTCTCGCTCTCCTCAGATGCATACACACTAACTCGGCACCCAGACCACACAGCTGAGCAGGGTTGCATTGAACGCAATCGCGATAGGTGGGCATGCCCCGAGCATCAACTCCCATTCCTCCCATCAAGTGTCTCCCGTCGTGTCCGGGTCGTCAGAGTTGGGCAGAAGTCTCAAGTCAATGTGACGTCACGTGTTGCGTTTGGTCAGAAATGGAGCATCGAGCTTCCGACTCAACTGCATTCATTCACGACATCTCAAGCCGAATCCTGGTCGGACATTGGAGCAAGGACTGATCATGTGAGTATGACTACGATAGCGATGTCCAGGTGATAGCTCTGAACAGGATCAACGATAAAACATCCGACGTACAGGCCTCCCGTTGGACATTATTTGCGGCCGCAAGCCATCGGCCTCGTGAGCAAAAGCGTTCCGGTCCCTGGCTTTCCGTGACAGTGTCAGGCTGATCTTTCTCTCCACGGACCCAGTACAAGCGACTGCACAGGCTAGGCAGAGAATACCCAGATCCAAACTACCATTTTCTGGACAAATTACGGAATGCTTCACGACGAAACGCGCACTTGACAGAAGACGCCGATGTCAAGAAGTGGTTGGACCTAGGCGAGTTCATCTACAAAGGTCAATAACCCCTTTCACCGCTGTAGGATCAGTCTAAAAGAATGCTGACTGCCCTCTTCCTTCTCACCCTTTCAGAGGTTGAAAGTAAGCATTTGCCATTCCATAATGGGCATTTACTGTTGCGAGGACGCAGGAGCTGACTTTTCTGGTCGGCCTTTGATCTGGATAGCTCTGTACTCATTGAAGAAGTACCGAACCCTGAAAAGGAGGTGAGACGCGGAAGAAGCGCGCACACCTCGACTATTATCGTGCTGACAGACATCTCCTTGCACAGATATAATCCGGACTCATAATGGCAACATGATTCGTCACCCGGGCTGGATGGCTGTCACGGTCCCCTGCCGCCGCCAGGGATGATCTACATTCATTCGTTCTTGCTCCCGTCAAATGTATCATAGCCCCAATCGTATTCAAGCCGTGCTGTCGATCCTCGCCATCTGTCCTGAGCAGCGCCCGACTTATGATTCTGAATGTTGGCGCTGTTGTAAATTCAAATATTAACCAGCGAAATGCGTTGACGCGAGAATGGTTCGCGTCGAAGCGCGTCAGGACGCGTCGCGGTTTCGACCAACACCCAGAAATTTGGGCAACTACAGCTTCACCGCCTGCCGCGTATCTCACATCTCTCGCGCAAGAATCCAGGAGTCACAAGCGACTCAAGGCAAGGGTGTCATTTCTACCGAGCTGGACCTTCTCCTAGCTCCGGCGTGCGCCCATCATGGCCGAGCTCGACTACGTAGATGATCTCGATCTGCTCGAAGATTATGACCTCGCCGAAGGCGCGTCCGACCTATCCTCTGGCGAGGAGGCCGGCCGCGGCCGCGTCAATCCTGAGGAAGACGACCTTCCCAGTGACTACGATGAGGAGGCAGAGAACAGGGAGCTCATGAACATCGTCATTGGCTTATGCTCGGCGCTGGGCGGGTACGAAGAGGTGGAAACGCCAGATGGAAAGAAGGAGAACATCTATCGGCCAGGCGATGACTGTCTGGGTGAGTGCTCGAATTCAGTGCGCCTCGTTCATATGTATAACTCCTCTTGACACGACTCTTGCCTTTCCTCAGGCTGTTTGCGTGATCTCCGTAAGCTATGGAAGCATGACGACGAAGATCTTGCACGAAACGTCGCCCGCGCATACTCCAAGGTCAACGTCCTCCACAATGATCTGGTTCCCATCGTACTGACCTGCGCTGGTACCGGAGAACGAGGCGACAAGCTCGCTCTGGCGGCCAGTGAGTCCTTCTCCCTCCCAATAAATGCTGGAACTGCCTCTGACTCACTCCTTCTACTGCTTGCTACAGCCGATCTTATCACAGCACTCACCTGGCCTCTTGACGTGCTAGACGAGCTGCGCGATGCGTTGGAGAAAGACTTTGACAAGAGCAAACTCTCATCACTGCCCCAGCTCCAGCGCGCACAGGTAGACTACAAGGCTTCCATCATGCGCGTCCGGGGTGGACCTGCAGGCACTCAAGAGCGCGACTTCCTGTCCACAGTGATGAACTTTGTCCTGCTACCGTCCCTTTCTAAGCCCAGAGGAAACCGTAGCGAACGTGACCTCGGCACAATCAACATGGTCCTGCACCTGTTCCGCAACTTGCTCGCCATCCGAGACCCGGTCGCTACCAGCTTGAGCAGCTCTGAACTCGTTGAGCTCTCTACACTCCAGAGCAAGCTCGTGTTGGCGATGGATCGGAGCAACATCCTGGACACCCTGCTCATGCTGGCCAGCTCAGCCACAAGAAGGGAGTACGAGGACTATAATGCGATCACGGCGGAGTGCATTTATCACCTGATTGTCGGCACCAGCGCAAAGAGGCTTCTTGCAGGGGAGCTGCAAAGGCCCAAGCCTGCAGCGGATGGTGAAGCACAACCAGAGAAGGTGAGCCATCGCATCAGCTGTGCAGGCGTGATGTCCTATGGTCCGACTGACGCTTTGGTTCCGATGTAGACAATTGTGGCCCCTCGCCTGAGCGACGAGAACAAATCTGCCCTGTTGACCTCACTGCTTACAGAAGCGTCCAAAAAGCGAGCAAACGTGATCGCGACGGGATCCTCGCGGCACTCTCGCTTTGGTACCACAATCAGCTTTGTTGGCAGCGATGGCAACCGCGGAGTGGCAAGACAGGCGTCGAGTCTGCGGAAATCTATTGAGGAGCTGGAAGCGGAACAAAAAGCCAGGACCAAGCGGAGGAGAGGAAGGACAAGACTCCTCAATGAAAAAGGTGCTCCTGGGTATCGTCAAGACTGGTCGAAGCGTGCACGAAAAGTCGTGATCAGGTGGTCAGACGAATTCGTCAAGCACGGTCTGGAAACTTTGTCCCGTACTTTGATCGAGGACCTGCGTCGCGAACGTGAAAAGCTTGGAGATCTCGACGTGGCGCGCATCCATTTCATGCAGCTTGCCACATTCTACTTGGAGTACTTTCTCATTCGTCGATCTGCATCATCGTCGACCAAGCTTTGGGACCCAAATGCGCCAGAACCCCCGAAGCCGGAACAGACCGAAGGAATCCCAAAGACCACCGAATCGGTGGCGGACGACGCGAATGGCGAAATGGCAACGCAAAATGACGCCGATACAGGAAGTCGAAAGGCACCAGGAGCAGAGCGAGAGTTTGGAAATGGCACGGCAAGTCCGAGTCAGACGATTGTTGAGAACCCAGAAGAAAACGCACAGGCGCCAGAACAGACTAGCACCGAGTCGCAGCCTTCGCAGCAGCCTGCTGCTCCACAGGAAGCGACTGCCGACAAAACCAAGGTCGATCCTGATCCAAATGCGGAAGAATGGCCAATGTCGACTGTCGGCTTCTTCTCGGACAAGTGGCCCTTCGTTCTTGTGTACCGGCGGTCCAAGGAAGCGCTGCAGGACAAGAACTGGCTGGAATTGGCGACTTGCGCGAGACTGTGGATTATCATGCTCAGGCTCATCGAAGCACAAGAACAGTCCATCGATGAAGAAGACCGGAATGGAGCTGAATGGGTGCAGGCCACCGTGCACAGCGACAACGATGTGCACGACACCGCTCGTGCTATGACTGTGTGCTACAAGCGCCAGACATTCGCGTTCCTGGAAACCTTGATACAATTCTCCCACGCGTACCCTCGCAGTCTGGAACGACACATGAAGGGCCGTGACAGCATGATGGTCAAAGCCAAGACTCGGGTCCGCAAGCAAATGCGCCAAGACGGAGAGCACGCTGCCGACGATGATGACGAGGTAGAGAAGCGCGCTCACAACATGGTCGAGGACGTATACAAGGAGCGGGTCTTCACTTTCAACTCATTCCAAGATAAGCTCAGCTCTCGGCACCTGGCCGATACATGCATGAGTTATGTCTTGCGCTGGCAAGATTTCACTAATCCCCAAGAACAAATGGACACTGTCGTTCGTGTGATGCATCGGATTGCAATCAAAGCCAATGGCCGGCGGATGTTCTATCAGGCTCACCAGCGGGCGGGATTCAAGCGTCTTCAAGAACACATGATCGTTCTCGAGGCTATAGCACCTAAGGCGACCAACAACCTCAAACAATTGATCAAAGTGGTCCAGCGCTCCTTCGACAAGCTGACCCCTGAGGACAAGGCCAAGTATGCGGAGGGTCAGCGGGCACCACGACAATTGAAGACTGCTGCTCCACCGAAGGACATCGTCGTCAAGCCCGGCCACACTATTGATGAACAGATCGGTATTGCTGTCGGTCTGTTGTTGGAAAAGGAGCTGATGAGCCACGTCAACTGGGTTAAAGGTGCTCTTGAGTATGCGAGCGAACAGCGGAAGAAGATTGTTCTGGATGTGGACGGTGCAGACGCCCTTGACCCCGATGAGGACGGCGACATCAGAAGACCGTCTATGACTGCGATGAGCAAGTTTGAGCCGTACGGTGAGCTGCTTTTCCCTTCCATATCCCAGCGCTCTGAAAAGCTGAGTGTGGCCTCTGTTTGTTCCAGTGCTACCGTTGGAGGAAGCGGAAGACAAGCTCAGGCGAGACGCAGCCTCGCTACCTGCTCTTAAGCTCCTGTGTCGCCTGGTAGGCTTGGATGGTCGGGAATGTGAGTGCTTTCGTCTAGCTACAATCCAGCATGTCTACTGAACTCTCCAATTTTTCAGTGAGCGAGGACGAATGCATTTGGAGCGTCCCATCCACAAATCTTCCAGAGCACCTCGATTCAGACGTAACGGCAATTGAGAAGTTCATCCGTTCGCCATTCGACACCAACGGCGAGCAGTACGGCTCCTTCGTTCAGAACGTGCGCAAGCAGCGCGAACGCAAGCTAGCAGAGCCGCGACCGGCCGAGAACCTGGACGGCTTCTTGGCCACGGACAGCTCCTCCGACAGTGATACTGACGGCGAGTTCCAGGCAAACAAGCGCCGCAAAGGCCAGGCGGACGATAGCGACAAGTCTGACGAGGAAGCATTTGGATCTAGTGCGGCGGATACCGACGATGACGAAGCGACAAAGAACCAGAGAGCTCTCAAACGCCTATTGGCGAAGAAGCAGAAGAAGGCGCAACGGAAGGAGAAGGAGCAGGCACGGGCAGAGGAGCGGGCGAAGAAGCGCAAGCTGAAGAAGAAAGTGTTCCGACCCGGAGACGAAGGTGGAAAGGGAACAGGTCAGACAGGAGTTGCAAGGAAGCGTCGCTTCAAACCTGCCGCCGTACCCATGTTCCAGGGTCTCGAAGCTGCTCTGGACGATGTCATCGAGGACAGTGACGAAGAAATGGCCGATTTGGACCGGGAGATTGCTCGACAGGCAGTCCTTTCTGGCGCCCAAGGAAATGGCGATGCATCATCTGATACTGGTGGAGTGCAGCGCGCACGATCCAGTTCTCCAGCAGCTTCCTTGTTCCTCGGTGGAGATGACGAGGAAGCCTCGTCGCCACCGACAAGTCCACTACGGAACCGCTTCGTGGACTCGGAATCGCCTGAACCCTTTAGAAACGCTACCAAGAAGTCGAAGGGACCTGCTCGTAAACAATTGCCCGCTTCTGAGGCACCAGCGAAAGCAACTGCTTCCAAGCGCAGACGTCAGACAACGACAGTCATTCGTTCTCCGTCAAGCTCACCGCCAGCAAGTCCAAGGGCCAGCCACCGGCAAGACCTAGCTCCGGCGGCACCATTGTCTCCAGAAGTTACGACTGAGCCGCTTTCACCTTTGAGTCGGGCCATAGCTGCGTCGAATTCGTTCAAGCGCAACATTGCCGCATTAGGTACATCGCCACTGTCAGCAGCTGTTTCAGCATCGCGCGCCAGCCGAAATGCTCCTGGTTCCGGCTCCGGATTTGGTAGCAATCCAGATGGATCCCCAATCCGATCCGGTGCAGTGGACTCATCGCCCACTTCGTCCCCTCTGAGTCGTGTCGTTGGAGGCTCTCGTTCCAAACAAGCACGGCACGAGGATGGAGCGGCAGCACAATTTTCTTCTCCTGGCCTCATGTCCTCTCAGCCGGCTTCGTCCGGGTCAGACGCGATCATGAGCCGCTGGAAAGCGTTTGCCAAAACTTCGACTCGGCAGGAGCCCAAGAGCCTGTTCATCTTCTCCGACGATGAGGACGAGATGGACGAGTTGGACGAACTGGCGGGAGACGGTCAAGGCAACGGCGCGCCCTCCTCTTCGGCCTTCCGCAAGGCTGCCGATCTGGCCAAATCAAAGTCTCGAGGCGGCAAGGCTGCGGCCAAACCCGGTCGCGCACGGGTTCCTCTTGCCGTTCGAAACATTGTCGAAGATGATGAGGACGACGAATTGGTTGATGAGCTGGACGACAATTTCGGCAAGTCGATGGCGCCGCCGGTAGGAATGAAAGCGAGGGGAATGCAAGGACGAGCGGGAACGAGTGCAGACGTGGGCACGAAACGCAAGCGTGCGATGGTATCAGACGATGACTCGTAAACATCCGAAATTACCTTACTTTCCATTCTCTTCATCATGCTGTGCCTTTGACTACACGTAGTCGAGTTGTGAGTCTAGTGGAGAGGTGACCAGAAGCGACGACAAGTTGCAAGCCCGTGGTCAACTCCCGTCTCTCCGTACAACGACTGATGAGCTTCTCCAACGTGATCGCGGCCAGTCTGCGGAAGACCGATACACTGCCGATTTCAGGTGGCGATCAGAAAGAGTGGAACGATGCTAACTTCATCTGACCTTGACACACGTTCTCATTGCCCCCACACAGTCCCAGATGTCGCAAAGTACTCTCGACACCCGCACCCGTGCTGCTGTTGCTGACGGTGTCATATGTACCCCGTTGCAACGTGCCTACATGAGATTTCTCGCGGGATTACCATGGCCTTCTGTCTGAAGATTTTCTCATCTGCTCATAAACTCAATTTCAGCCGCTTTCCGCGAACCTCGACCGAGTGAGGTTCGTCCGTCTCTGTCTTTACCGTCACGGGGACCATTCACACCCGAACTCGTGATTCAGCAGGCACGTTTTTCAGGAAAACCCCGCAAGGGGGTCGGCACCCCAGAACGGCAAAGCTGAACGCCAACGGCGACGTCCGCCCGCCGGGTTGTTCTGCTCTCATCAGGAGAACGTGGGCAACCTCCGGTTGGCATACAAGGACCCCTACTTTGTCATTGTCCTCTGCACAAGGCAATCTCGCGCACCATTATGCTCATCCTTTTTGGCCGGAACGAGCCTTCTTATACGCAACGCTATAAAAGGCTGTCAGGAATCCGCGCGAGGTCTCCGATGTTCTCGGTCAACGTACCTCTTTCTCTTCCACCCTTGTGAATTTTTTTACTTCACCCAGTAGCCGGCTACTGACCTTTTTCATTCCTGAGCATTCAAGCTGCAGCTGGCTCTCAACCTTACTTGCGTCCTATCCTCCTCTCTCCCACCCACACTTTCCGCCGGAACAAACAAACCCATTTTTGCGCCATGAAACTTTCAAAAGGCCTCTTTTTGCTGCTGAGCATCGGCATGGCCCACGCCGCACCTGTGTCCCTCTCTCTTCCGGAAAGGACGAAGGATGTGGCAACTCAACAATCGCGCGCCATCGAGAAACGGGTGAGCGTGTCTGCCAAAACAAGCTGTCAATGGCGTTGATCCAACAGCATTGACGCGTCATCCTGATTGCCTTTTTTTCGAGCAGACTACATTTATTTTCTGGAACGAGGCGGCCAAAGCGATGACTGCTTTTGCCTCCGTCGGCATCCTTTTGTACGTCACGAAGGGAAAGTACGACGCGCTGGCGGACAGACTGGCGGCGATCCAACAACAGCAACAACAACAGCAACAGCAACGAGGAGGGCGATATCTTGAAGTCCGCTTAAAACCGGAGGAGACTGGATCGAAGAGAGACGGCGAATCGAAGAGGGACGGCCAGCACGATTCATCGACTGTCGTCAACGAGTCCACTGCACGAATTGTGTCTGATGAAGGGAGAGACATCGACAGACGAATGAGTGCGGACTCGATCAAGGAGTACATTGTTGCATTCAAGACGATTCAGGCCATGTCGGCTATGATCGGCGCACCCCTCGCGCTTTGGAACGCAGAGCACAGGACATGAACATGTACGCAACACTCAAGCCAGTAGTTGTCATCGTTAAGAAGCTGACTGTCTGCCTATCCGCTCCGCGTTGCCGATGACTCACTCTCAGACCCCGTGTCTTTTTTCCCCCTCGGGCTTTTGTCAACCAAGATTGAATCTTGCTTCTTCAATGCACTCACACACCATCAAAGAGCACTCGCACGCGAGAGCCGGCGGAAGACTCAGACTGACTAGCACCTGCCTTGAGTCGTGAAGGAACCGCCCGTGAGTCAGGCAGAGACGGCTTGAATCCTTCCTTCACCTTCGGGGCTGTGGATCCGCGCTCGTCTCAAAGTTATGAGTGGAAGTACATGTGTTACTGGTCAATGAGAGACGGGTCAAAGTTCTGTCACAGACAAGGGCGCATACCATGGGGGGTGTATGTATAAAACGTGACTAGCCGGACGGCCCGCTCTTTGCCTCCCATGCATGCAGGAAACGTGCCTCTTTTGCCAGCTGGACAACGTCTCTCTCTATCTCCCTGGCCCCTTTTCACAGCCTGCTCCCTTTTTCAGCTTCTTTCCCAAAATCGACACCTTTCCCTTCCATTTCCACATATTGAATGCGCCTCCTTCCAGCGATCTTCAGTGCTCTGGCTGTCAGTTACCTTGTCACAGCCAGCGGCGAAGAGGTCGAGGTGAGACCGAGGTCTTTGCAACGGGTAAGTTCATTCAATACGCCCTTTCCTTCCGAGTCTCCATTCTCCCTCACTGTGCGAAGGCTCAATCCACTTTCTAATGGGGCAGCGGTCGTACTACCTGATGGGCACAGAAGCGGCCAAGGCCTTTTTGGCGGCGGCTGGTCTGACCATCGTCCTCTACAGCGCCGAGTCCAAGTACAACAAGCTCGCAGCTGCCAACGAAGCATTGCTCGCACAAGCAGGTAGAGAAGCCCACCATCATCGGCCTCCATCGACAGATACGAGCGAGAGTCTAGCGAACAGACCTGAAGAGGATCGCGACTTCGCACACGCCAGCTTTCAGAGACGTGTCGAGCTTCAGTCGTTCTCGGGCTGGAGACCGGTTGTGATCAACCTGGATGCAACCGCCCGAGCTGAGTTCATTGCAGCATTCAAGGCTGTTCAGATCGCATGTACGGCCACTGGGTTGCCAATCGCGTATTGGAATGCGCACCACCGACGCGAACAGGAATGAAAAGATGCAAGCTTTAAGTTTCGAGGAACAGCTCGCTCATGGTGTGCAGAGGGTCAGCCAATCGACGATCTGGTCTGCTGTCGGACGTTTCGAGGCAGAGAGCTGCAGGGCTTTGGTGATGATGATCAAGATAGCATCTGCTTGCGCAGCTATTGTGGTGTTCGCCTTGATCTCGTCTGCCAGTGGCAATGAATCGGTAATCGGCCCCGATGGCTGGCAACGAGCAAATGGCAGCCGTTCGAAACTAGGTCGGAAAGTTGAGCTCTCCTGTAAAGACGACAGAATTGTCAGATGTAGGAATCATCACACAGACAGAGGATCCCGCCCTCCCCGACTCCTCCCCCAAAGCATGCTATCCACGTTGGTTGAGAAACTCACCGGCCAATCTTCTTGCTTTTCAGGCAAACCGAGAATGCGGAAGATGGTCGAGGCAAGAGCAATTTCTCCCCGCTCGCCATCGAAGAGCAGCTGTCTTGCTGGAGGCTGAGCAGGACGACGGTCGTCCAAGTCTTCCGGGTCAGCTTCGTACCAGAGCCGTTCTGAACCAAGTTGGGGAGGAGTTCCGGTCAGGGGGGGAGGGCCCTCGTCCTCTGAACGGTCTTCGTCATCCTCGTCCGTGGTGTTTTCAAAGGGCAAGAAGAGACACGAAAGAGTGACGCCGAGTTCCCATACATCTACCTTGAAGACATCGTAGCCTGCTTCAGGAGCAAACAAGAGCTCTGGTGCTCGAAAGGCACCAGTTCCGACCGCATATTCGAGACCACCGCTTCCATCGTCTCCCCCGAACTCGGCATTTGGGTCACTTTCTACTCCCACGGCAAGGTACGCCTGCCAAGCGGTGGCAAAGTCGGCGTAGACTGGAGTCCCGTCTTGTGTAAGAAGTATGTTGGATGGCTTGATGTCGCGATGAGCAACACCCGACCTGTGCATATGCTGCAAACCGTTTGCGAGTCCGGTGGTGAGGTTCCAAAGGAAGTCGCCGTACTGAGGATACCGTTCGCGTAGGGACGGAGGTGCGGAAGTAGCCCATGCCTGTGGAAGGATACCAGGGTCGTCGAGTAAGGTCCCGAGCTCGAAAGGGTAAAAGTCGAGAATCATCTCGTAGTTGGTGCTGAAGGGGTCCGGGTAGGACACGAAGGCGTCGATTAGGTGGGCCACCTGCCAATTGTGGAGATGATCAGCATTCAGCCTCGCTGTATGCGGTCAGTAGCATCGGATTGAGCTTCAACTCACGTGCTTGGAGCCTCTCAGACGTTGTAGACAGGCGACCTCCCTCTCCGCGCTGTGAGGCCTCACGAGCAGGTCCAGTGAGGTAACTTTGACACAGACTGTGATCGAGTGTTCGGAAGTAGATGTTGCGGGGAGAGTGGTCTTGTACACTGACGAAGTGAGACCGCGCGCGTGCCATTCGAGAAGGGCGACATTGTTGTTTCCCGATGATGGAGGCTGGCCGAAGACGTCGCCGCGCCTCGGCAGAAGTGAGATTGCGGAGAGGTCGGTGAGTGGCTCGAAGCCAGCTGGCCGTCTTCGCTTCGAGCTTTGCAGACTCATGTCCTACCTGTTGTGTAGGCAAATGGGAGGTGAGGTTGTTGAGGTCGCGCGTCGGACTCGATCCTTTGTTGCGCAGGGTGAGATCCAGGAAGCAAATGTTCCCACGGCCCGTGCCCCCGTGTGGCGGCCCAAATTGGTTTCAGATACAACGTGGCGGAACAAAGGCGAGGAAAGGCTCCGACACAGGGGCGAGCATGTGTTGGTCTCGGCGGCATGCATGGATACATGCAGAGTCGACACCGACACTCTCTCTCAGCTTCACACTCAGCAGACTCTCTGTCTTGTCTAGTCGCCCGCCTCTGACGACCTTGACGATTATTCACGAGCTCTTACGACTCACTTCCTCTGCCACCTCCTCGTTCCTCACAGCCGCCGTCCTCCAAGTCATCAACAAACCATGGGCGTCGTCTTCTCAACTCTCGGTACCGTTCTCTCCTGGGTCGGCGCCACCGTCGAAACGATCTGTCTCGCCATCGGAGAAATCGCAAGTGTCCTCGTCCGCGGTGTTTTCACGATCATTGTCGGCCTCTGCGACGTCCTCGCCGCTCTCATGTGCTGCTGCAGACGGCCATGGCAAGACCGGCCTTCGAGGTACCCCTACGACGGCGAATATACCACCATGCTAAACGTAGGCGGGCAGCAGGTGCTCAAGAACATTGGCAATCAGCCCGTCCGCAATGTTCAAAAGGACCCAACCCCGTGAGTGGAGTGTGTTCAGAAGTTGATGTGATGGTCTCAACACGTCTGATACCCAAGGGATGACTGGTCAGCGGCGAGCCCGTCTCCAGCGATTCAGAGACTGAAGATGAGAAGGTTCCAGCCACTCCGTCGAAGCTCATGCCCAAGGCTAAGGACCAGGATACCGTCAAGACTACCAAGCGCTCATCCTGGTCCTTATTTGTGAGTGTCTGTTGCCAGAGGGCAGACCGTGTGATCGATTGTGCTCCAACTTACGCCCACAACTTGCCAGAAACGCAAGGACAGCACTGCTGAGAAGCAAGACTTGCCCGCGACGCCTCAGGTCGCATGAGTCTCCGCCAACCTGACCTCGTCTTTGTCACTGTGGACAGGAACCCGACTTCATTGCCCACGCTCCTCTTCGAACCCGAAGGGACCCCTTTTCCTTGATTATATCGCAAACAGCTCTCGAGACCAGATACCACTACCCCGTGACGACCTTTGACGACCTTAACGACCGACATCATGTATCAACAGAACTTTCTCTGCAGCAATGCCAACATATTTGATTGAGCTTGTCTCGGATAACAGACAGCGATGGGACAAGCACCCTCCTTCCCCGTTCCCTCCCTGCCAGGTCCTTTCGGCATTCGAACAGCGACGCAAACGCACAGAGAGGGGGGTTCGTAGTTTGGCGTCTGCGACTCCAGCTTCAGGTTGGATTTCGGTTGAAGTACACAATGAAGGGGGGAAAGAGAAGGGGAGACACCAGGAAACGAGCACATGGATCAAGAAGAGCAGCAGGAGGGGAGAAGAGACGCGCGCACAGTTGAGAGAGATCAGAGAGCAAGAGAGAGAGAGAGAGAGAAATCTACAGGGTGTGTGAGAGGAGAATCTGGAACCTGAGTCGTCAACAAGGCGGCATTGGAAGAACTTTTCGTCAAATGGCAAGAAGACCCCTCGTTGAAGGTCAATCAAGAAGTGGGAGAGAAATGGGCATGGCCCCCAGGGCCCGATCGTCTCTTGAAGATGGGCCCCAACAGCCGGCGTAGCAAAAGAAGAAAAGCCGTATCTGTGCAGCAAGAAGTGGAAGTCGCAAATAGCTGTTGTTCGAGCGAGGTGGATCGGTTGTCATCGTTTGTCGATTCGTTTCTTCCTCTCGCGGAGGAACGAGGCAAAGAAGCCCTTGGCATAGCTCGATGCAGGCGGCGCATGCTGGAGTCGGCACGGTCAAAGGAGCCAGAATCGTGATGCAGAATGTGACTTCCCGAGCATGCTGAGGAATAGTAAGATCGGATTCTCGTGCGTCCCAAGAGTTAGAGAATGGGATTCGAAAGGGGAGGCCCGGGAAAAGGAATAGGTTGCAGATAATATTAATGAAGACTGCCGGCCGCCTCGCACGCGTGCTTACACGCAGCAGCAACCTCGTCGTGAATCATTTGGCGGAGGAAAGAGGGGAAAAAAGGAAGCGTCCAAAATATGCAGAGGTTCGGAGTTGGGAGGCCTTTTGGGAGTCGAGTGCGATCACTTCCAGTTGAAAATGTCTAGGCCTTTGCCCCCACCATCGCGATTGCGACCAGTGATGGTGCCTTCACCCTGTCGGGGTTCGAGCGCGCGTGAGCGCAGCCAGAGATCGTTCGCCGGGTCTGTTCCATTCGAGCTCGGCAGATTCGCAAGTACCGACTTGAGCAGCAGTTGCAGCTCGGGCACTTCCTGCAGTGTGTACGGCACCTGGAACCGTTGCAGCTCTGTGACGACATTGCTCATGCGCACGTATCGATCAAAGTTGAGCAGCTTGCGATCCGGCGCATGCGGTGACGGTCGCATTCGTGCGTTGCCATCATTTATAAAGGTCAGATCGGTCAGGAACACACCCAGGAAGGGCAAAGCAGGAGGTACCGTGTTGCGCAATCGGTTGCGGTAGCTCGCCCAGTTGCGCGCAAATGTGACGGCCTGCTTTTGCTGATCCATCAGCATCCTGTACTTGGACGACAGACTGTCCCAAGTCTGACGCAGTCGATCGATCTGAGCCGATCCAAGCGCGGCGTGGATGGCGAAGAGCGCATCAAAGTTCTGCAGTCCGAAGCAACGCTAGGATTGCAGAGGAAATATACCATGTCAGCCCGAGCGTTCAGCGCTCTTTGCACGTATCCGGAATTGTTTAGACTCACGTCTCCCAGCTTGATGAAGAACTTCATCAGCTGCACTCGATTGCGCAGATTGGGCTCTCCAAGAATAGTCTCGTTGATCCATCCACTAATCGCGGTACTCAGCGCGCTCATACTCTTCACAAACGATTGCTGTCCCGCTGTGGCCCCAACCGTGACCGCCCCGCCAGGTGCAGCCGCCTTCTTCGACCCACTGTCGAGGTTTAGCAGCTCCTCAGGCTGGATGGAGCAGTAAAGTTTCGAGCCCATGATGGTGATCTGTCTCGCCAATTCGGTCGGGTCGATCTCCATAATGTTCACACTCCTCCAATCCCCGCTCCGGAGTGGATTCATCCACTTGTCCTTCACGATTGGGTTCGGAGGGAAGACACCGTGCCGGGGGAATGCTGACGGCTGATACATTCTCGCCGCCAGAGCAGCCGCGTTGGGACGGAGCATGTCTGTCGAGTATGCACGTTGGAGAGCCGAGGGTCCAGCACGGTTTCCATTGCGAATGCCAGACGCACTCAGCCGTCTTTGAGCAAGCTCGACGATCCGCTGACCATGGCGAGCCATGACGGGACTAGCCTTGCTCGTTCGCGCAAACTCGATGAGCTGGGGCAGGATGACCGCATCCGTAGCCTCATTGTAATGCGATTCGAGCCAGAGCTTCAAAAAGTTGAACACGCGCAAACGCACCGGCGTCACCTTGCGCTCCAGCCAGAGAGTTCGATCGGCGTCGGAGAGCTCGATATCTCTAGGCAATTGGAGGTTGTACCGCGCGACCAGAGCTTGAAACAGCTCCACCGGCGTCGTGAACAGACGGAAGCACATGTAGAACGCAGTAGAGAAGCCGGCCTCCACCGTGGTGTCGTGCGGTGTCATCTTCTCGACGAGTGCCGCCAGAGTGGCACCCGTCAATCTCCCCTCCTTGTTGAACACGACATCCTCCGGATCGTAGTCAGGCTGCATGTAGACCGGCTCATCGGTATTGCTTCCGCGACGCCCAGCAGCCAGAGCGAGAGCGGCCTGGTCGATTTGGGAATCGCTCGCGCTGTGTGGGATGGAGTGGGTGTGAGGTTGGGTCGTGTCTGATGATCCATCATCAATGGTAGACGCGGCTGACGAGGAGAGCCCGCTCGGTGGCATTTCGCGTGGAAACTTGCCCAGCAGTGGGGCTGTATGCGGGTACGTGTCCAATACTGGCGACGACATCTCCGAATCGAGACGCTCCAATGATGGCCTGGCGGATGTCTCCGCAGTGGTCTCGGAGCCCGAGCGGACGGAGCGCGTCAAGGAGGTTGAGCCGGTCAGTGACCCGACCGAAGTAGATGATGCCGAGTTGTTCGACACGCGCGATCCATCGCCGTCCGAGTTGGTGCCGTTCGAGTTGCGGCGGACCATTGTCTTGTCTGCATTCCCGTTGGGCAGCACCAGTCTGGTGAGCTGCCTTTCAGCCTCGGCGACGGCGTTGGCCACGACAGTCGTAGATGCCAAAGTGCCAGCACCAGCAGACGTCCTGCTAACGCCGCTCTTCCGTACCGCTTCTCCGCTGATACGCGCCGCAGCGGCCGGACCAGGTCCGTCAAACCGTCCCGAAGAGGTTGCCACGCCAAAGTCGCTATCCGGCGAGCTGTCTTGCATCTGGACGGGCGACTCAACAAAGTCACTGTCCACACTACCACCACCACCAGCACCATTCGCCGCCTTCTGCCGAACGCTGCCCCGACTGCCTCCCGCATCTCCCCCGTCCGAGCGCGAGCTGTTACTGTCCCGCTTCAGCTCCTTCTCCATACTCGAACGCGGTTTGGAGATCCGGTTGCTGCTCTTCACCGGGCTGCCGTTCGCACCCACCATCGGATATCCCGTGCTATCCCCGTCCTCCTCTCCGTCCACATCTGTTTCCACAATGCCGTCAAACGCAGTTTGGAAACCGTCGCGCTCGTACTTTTCCCGCAGACAGCTCAGGCTCGTCGCTTTCCGGCCGAGGAAGGAGAGCGTGTGCTTGCCACGTCTGACGGTGCCGCCGTTGACGCTCATGCTGTACCCATCTTCGTCGGCCACCAGATCGTCGTCTTCGTCCTCCTCGTCCATCTCTCGGCCGCGGGTGTATGCGGACGCCGACGGGCCTCCGTGCTGACCCGAGGTCTGACTCCGTGGCTTGGTGGCCTCGGGCACAGAGATGAGCATCCCAGCATGGGCCTGACCCAGACACAACCGGACCGCACCCACACACTCTCCCCCTGTCCGGAGCACGCCCGTTGCCGCAGAGAGAAGCCGGGACTTCTCGTCCTCCTCCGTGTTGGGAGGAGTCGCATTGCCCCCGCTCGATGTCTGCGAAGGCGCATTTCCTGACGCGGTCACCAGTCGGGCAGCCGTGACGAGCGCGGTGGTGGCCTCGTACAAACTCTCCCGCGTCTCCCACAGGATGGCAACCTCCTTGGGTCGATCCGCTTGCAGATCAGGGTGGTTGTTCACCGACTCGACGACTGTGAGCAAGTTCCGGACCGCATCGACTGCTTCGCGAGTCATATCTATCAGATGAGCAAAACTCGAAGCGTGAGACTGGCGTGTGTGCGTATGCACATGCCCAATAAACGCCGCAATGACCGAGAGTAGCTCGTCGTTTGCCGTGCTGAGCCGTTCGAGAACCTGGGCTGGGGTATGTTTGTCAGAAGCTTCATCGTCGTCATCATCCTGGTCTTGCGCCTGACCGTTGACTGGTTGTTCATCTTCGTCATCAGCCTCAGCTTCAGGCTCGTATCCTTTTTCAGCAGCAGCGCGCTTCTCCTCCTCGCTCATCCGTGGTGCACCGGTCTGATCGTGGGTGAGCGACTCAGGTGGGGAAGAAGACAGGTTGCCATGGCCGTGATATTGCGCGTTTGTGGTTGCGGTCGTGAATGTGGTTCGCATCGTGTTTCGGTGCTCTGACCGAGGAATGTACGAGACGCCCAGCATGCCCCCGTCATCGCCATGTGAGTTGACATAGACCGAGCGCGAATGCGTACTCCTGAGGTCGGCAAAGCTGCGTGAGCTTCGCGGGCTGAATTGGCCAGATGTAAAAGTGGTGTAGTATGCAGATGACCGGTTGTCGATGCTTCGGCCATCGTCGACAGCAAGCGTGTTCCCGTTCGGGGTGTGGTTGACTACCGGCATGCCACCTCTCCGGTCCTCGTACGTCTCTTCGTAGAGCGAGGCTCTGCGATCGGGTATCGACACCCCGCATTCATCCGCCACTTCCAAGAACCGACGAACGTGGACGAGCGTGAGTTCGGCGAGATCGAGCATGACGTCCATCTCGTGCCCGCGCTTCGATTCATCCACCATCATGGCCGAGGCCCGTTTCGACTGTTGGACGAGACGGGTGAGTTCGGAGAGGATCTGCTTGCGTTCGATGGCAAGGACGGGATGGGCGCGCAAGACGGCGGAATCCCTGGTCAAGCAGTCGGTGGCGGAGAGTACGGACCGAACGGAAGAGATGACGCAGGCGGTCGAGGGTTGGAAGTGTGCGACTCGGTTTGCGCGGACGGCGTTGTGTAGGAGTGCGATGGCATGTAAGATGGGTTCGAGGATGGTCTCGTATGGTGAGTATGTGGACGACTTTCCCGTCGAGCTGTTTCCGGATCTCTTTCGATGATGGGTGGAAGAGCTTGATCTGGTGGGGATGGGAGGCTGGGGAGTGTTGCCGTTGAGGGTGGATGAAGAAGATGCTGAACTCGCTTGTGGGCCACCAGCAGGATACTCTCCTCCGTCTGGGTCCTCATACATGCCCTCGGTCCGTAAGCCGATCGCGTTGCCAGCTGGCGGATATGAACCGCCGTTCATGGATGGTGCTCTGCCTGGTGCTCCCGGATTTGGCCCTCCGATGAGATCGCCGGAAGCGCGGGAGCCTCTGCCATCTGTGGATAGTAGGCCGTCCTGGTCTACGTAGTTGGATGGGAACCAGCCGCGATGCCCATCGAGTTCACCATCCCACCATCCTGACGAGTCGCGGTTGAAGACCTTGATGACCTGGCCAGACTGGAAGGAGAGACAGGTGTCGTTCTGGGAAGTAAAGTCGTGCAGGGCGACGACGTATTCTTCTGGGCCGGTGTAAAAAGCTAGGGCGGAGCTTGAGTGGGATCCCACTGGGCTGACCGCCATGATTGCGTTGTGATGTTCGTGGGGGCCAAGGCGTGCGAGAGACGATGCCGGTCAAGGGCCAGACTCGTCAGAAGCGACGCCGGGGAAAGCACAAGATCTGTAGTTGAGGATGAGGTGAAGGAGGGAGAAGGGAAAGAGTTTGGTTTGATGAATGAGTAATGAGTTGGGGGCAGGTAGACGCGCGCGCGCCTGTGCAGCCGAGGAACGCGTTGAAATGAGGTGGCCACTCACAAGGCTGTCTACCGCCTCGGATGCCGCCGTCGATGTTGATGCTGAAGACGCGTCTCTGATGTGCGTGCTCGCGGCAAGTGCTGAAGGAGGACACGGTGGTACCAAAAAAGGGGGCCCTCCGAATCGAAAAAGATGGTGTGTCGGAGGTCGTGTATTTGTGTGGTGGCTCGGTGGCCGGGCGACAGAGAGGTGACTGTCCAAGAGACAGAAAGCTGGTCGTTGCCGGTCGCGATCCTTGGGAAGGTGTAGAGGAGGAAGATGCGGTGGAGAGAGAGACAGAGAGACAGAGAGAGAGAGCTCTGGTTGCGAGCTTGCGTCTTGTGAATTGTGTGAGGTGCCATGGGCGAGAAGAGACCACCTCCTTTAGCGCCGCCCCCCAAAAACAAAGCTGCCAACTGGGAGGAGAAGTCGACCATCTCGATTACAACCCCGATTACAACCCAACCATTACACCATCCCCAAGCCTGTCTCAGCAAAGGTCCTAATCTCTGCAGTCAGTCTGAGAAGTCACTCTCCATCATCAGGGCCAGCGCAAACACCTCTGCTCCTGCCGTCTTCTCTGCTCTCGGCTCGATGTCGATCATGCTTCGCAACTAGCATCGATGTAAAAGACCATGTCCTCCTAGGCACCCATCGAACCTTGGGAATTGGGAGTCTGAGCACTGCCGTCTCGCTCACCCCCAATTTGATCTTGTTGCAAGCTTAATTATTGCGTTTGGATGCACTAAAGCCAGAGAGGGAGGATCTGCACTCTGCAGTCCAGTCTGATGTACCACAAAAGATGCGCCTTTGGCAGCGCGAACCCTCAATTTTCCATGTCGATCTTCTTGTCCCACGATCCCGTCCCGTCCCGTCCCCTCTCTGTCCTTTCGCCTCAGAGGCTAGCCTGTGCTGCTGACCTTACCCAATTGTGCATTCTGTCTCTTGTCGGAGCACAAGGCTCTGTTATCAAAGAAGCGGTACCGACGCTGACACAAATCTTGAAAGACATTGCTTCTTAGTGTGTACCACCTTTGATACTGCACAGTTGGGCGGCCCATCTCTGCTGGCGACCACGAGCCGATCCACGAGCTCGCACAGACTCACCGACGCTGCGTGCCGAGTCAAATGTTCTGCAATATGTATGTACTTGGGCCTCCTGTCTGGCTCGCACATAAGAAAGATGATGGGTCCCAATACCAAGCTGTCCATTGTCTGCTTCGCTGCCTCAAATCAATCGCCCAAGCGAAGCTCACTTTCATCAATCATCGCAAAGCACGAAGTGACCTACCAAGGTACGCAAGACGGGGTTGTGGAAGGGGCCCACAGCAGGAACGCGGTGCGCGTCAGAAGACCGAAGCGTGACGCGTCATCAGCGGTGGAAGTCAAGAACCGTCCTTTTTTGGGTCTCAAGTCGATCTTGCTGGCAAGCCACACTGTCGAGCTCGAAAGCTGCGAGTTCCAAAGCCTCATCAGCGTTCTCCCCTTTCTTCGTGCTGGACGAACAGAGTTTGGGTCCGGGCATCCACACATTTCTACAGATGCCAGCGAGGCTGCCTAGAAACGCATCTTGGGGAGTGCAAGATTGCTACAGTACGTACTTGCCCTTAGCCCGCGGCTGAACATAATTCTTTGCTGATGAGCACCTGTATAGTTTGGAGGGGGACTCGGCGCCCTTTGTTCTCCTCTGAAGTGGGACCCGCACCAACGGCGTCCAGCTTTTCTTCTGCTCCGGACGTCGGACATGCATCAGATGAATTTGATGCAAGGGCAGCCCCGCCCAGCTGCTTCCGCGCGAGAAGAACAACAAACCGCATGTATGCCTCTCTGAGGGCGTCACGCCTCTTTTGGGGGAGCCACGCCTCGACTTCAAGCCCTGTTTGAGGCCCTGATCGAACGCGTGGAAAACTTGCCCAACTGGGACAGTGGGAAGGGGGTTTTGGGCGGGGGCAGTGCCCAGACTCCTCTCAAGCCCCCAGGCCCAAAAGGCGGGATCATCAGATCTGTATCTCGGGCTGCGGGTCCTGACTGGAGGTGCTGCCAAAGGCAAAGGGCTGTGAACAGCACTCTTCTACAATCCCTGCAGGTTGTGTATCATTGCATGATGGATGACTTTGGGTGTTCATCTGAAACCTGGGGGCCCGCAACTTGCGTCTGTGGGTTTTCGAGGTCGAGGGAGATGGGACTGCCAACAGCAGGAGGGAAGGGTCCTACTTTACTGAGCGGCACGGTACGAATTGGATGATCTTCCATAGCATGATCCTGAAACACTCTCTCACTGGTGACCTTTTTTGTGCACCTAGGTCGAAGAGCAGGTTCCCAACTGCAGGTCTCGGACAGATGAATTGGTGGTACATACAGACGTCGTCGGCTGGTCGGTGGGAGAGACATCGCCGTCGAGCAGCTCACACTTTCCTGGCTTCCTTTCTGAGACCTGGGTCCCGCGGGTCCACTCAGGGGTTACGCCTTGGATGTACAGAGCATTAGGCCGACACGCTGGCATCCCGAAAGGTCACCCCCATGCCTCGTCAATTCCATATCATCTCTTTCGCGCGCCTGTGTCAAGAAGACGGGTCGTACGACAGCCGCCTGGTGTCACTCGTCCGTAAGAGCTTGGGCCAGGGGGCCTGGAAGTCGGGCTGGACGAGGATGCCGAGCGAGAAGGATTTGGCGCAGCACACCACATTCAGCCGACGTGAGGGAAGTCTGTGCCAATGTGCCAAAATCCACATCTTTTCTTCCACACCTGCGTATAGCAGCAGCATTCAGCGTGGACTGTACATCCTCGCTCATGCGTGCAGGCTCTGCTGCTACCAAGCAGAGGAACAGAGGAAGATCAGGAGCATGCACGCCCAACGACAGAACTGTGGCCGGTCGTTGCCTCTCAATGATGCAGCGGATAAAAGGGAGGCTGGCATCAGATCGGAAGCTTGAACAACTCGTCCAGAGCCACCCACAGCACGGGTGTGTGTGTGTGAGAAGAGGCTGACAATGATTGCGCCCCGAGATCAAAAGTTCCCTGTCGAGTTCTGTTTGGATCTTGGCATTTGTGGACATGCCATGCTCTACGTATGCTTTTCCACGAGTTCTGATCCCCATCTTGAATAAAGCGGCTCTCATCGAATTCGGCGCTTTGAAGGGAGAGAGAGAGGCAGTGTAGCGGATCACGAGTATGGTTCCCCAACAGCAGACGCGGTCAGATCTCATCCCTGCAGCGAGGTTCTGCGTGCGGGTGCGTGAGGATGGGGGGCTGAAGGAAGTTGAAGGACTTAATAGGGTTGATCAATCCCCGTGAGCCAGGCGAGAAGATCACAGCTCGGGCGGGGGGGAACCCTGACGGGGATCGGATCTGGACAACTGGTGGTGCGGCGCCGATGCAAAAGGCACGGTACAGGTGCTGCCCTGCTGGCTCACTGGCCTCACGTGTGAGCAGACGGGAGAACAGTAGCTCGGACTTGGCCGAAGCTGGTGTTGTGCTTTCAAGAAGCGATAAGCGAAGCAGCGCATAAAGAGGGGGCTAGCCTTGTACGAGTGGTCCCGGGTCCCAGCTCAGATGGACATTGCCATCCGGTGTGCACATCACGATTGCGCCCAGGGCCGAGTCCAGAGCCGAGGCGTAGAGGAAGGAGAGAAAAGAGTGGAGGTTGTTCTGTGCTGTGCTGTGCTGTGCTGTGCTAGCGTTCGTTCTTCTTGAGCTGTGACTTGAATGGTGCGGTGCTGTGCTTCAACTCCGACCTCACCGCATTCCCTCTTTCCACCCCCATACTGTACCTCAACACAGCACGCGCATACATCCTCACCACCCACTCACGCTCACGTGTCAAGGCGCCTTCTCGACCCAGGCCACGGCTGCTCCTGATCCCCCGGTCTCTCACATACAGACCTTTGTCCTCCACCCCTGCCTATCCTTCCTTTGGTCAGAGAAACCCCGAGGCACTCTTACCCATCCTTCTCAACCGACCGACCGACCCTCTCTTCTGGCTCTGGACTGAGCTGTCATGTATAGCAACCCCTACGCTGCAGGTACGTCTCTCTCCTTCCCCACCTACTGTTCATCCTCTTGCGCTCTTGTGCTCCTGTGCTCACCGCTATCATCGACATCATCATATCTGCCCTGACCCCGTCCACAGCAAGTTCAAGCAGCGCAGATCACAACGGAGGCCAACAAACACCCGCAGCCTTGTACGCCCGCTCCTATCAGCAGCGCAACACAAACGGCATCCCCTCAAGCTCAAACGGTCACAGCAGCATGTACGGAGGCAGCTTGGCAGGCGGCTACGGCTCCCGCCCAACCTCTCAACAGTCCCTCCCCATCAATCCCAACCACATCAACAACAAGTCCCTTCCACCCCAACCCCCCAGCGCCGGCAGTGCTCACCCTGCTTATGACCAGTACCTCGCCGACCCCGCCATCGGGCCCGGCACTTCACAAAAACGACGAGGCAGAGACTGGCTGCCGTACCAAGGCGAACGCCAGCTCATCATCGCCATCGACCTCGGAACCACATACTCGGGCGCATCCTTCTGTGTGCTCGAACCAGGCAAGAAGCCCAAGATCGAGGATGTCAAGTCCTACCCTGCCCAGGCCACCGGCCTCTCCAAGGTGCCCTCCGTGGTCACCTACGACCGCGACTGCAACCCCCGCCTCTTCGGAGCTGAAGCCGAGGGTCCCGAGGCCGATGGATTAATCAACGAGGGAGGTTACCAAGTCCGCTGGTGGAAGCTCCACCTCCGCCCTCCTCACCTCCGCGTCATCCTCGCCGGCGGAGAAGAATCGACCTCCAACCTCGATCTCGACCCTCTCCCGCCCGGCGTCACCGTCGAGCAAGTGTGTGCCAATTTCCTAGCATACATGGTCAAGTGCGTGGGAACCTACATCTTCACCCGCCTCGCCAACGGACGCGAGATCTTGACCTCGCTCGGCCAGCGCACCTCCTACGTCGTCACCATACCCAACGGATGGGAAATCGCGCAGCAGCAGACCTTGCGCCAAGCCTGTGTCATGGCCCAGCTCATTCCCGCCGATCGCGCGGAAAGCGCGATCCGGTTCGTAACAGAGGCTGAGGCTTCCATTTGCTACCTTGCCATGAGTCAGAGCGCGGGCGACATGTTTGACGTGAGTTTTCTCTTTCTCAAACCACGCGTGCACATCTTCTTTTGGCAGCGACGAGGCAGACTGACTTTTGTTTTGCCCTCCTCGATACCTTCCGCATGTGTTTGAACGACAGCAATATGCGGAAGGCGGAGGTCAACTGATTGTGTAAGTTTCCATCTTTGTTGCTCATCTTGGCCAGGCTGGAAGGTATGTAGAAAGTTCCTGACCCGCAACTTGTGTTTTCTCTTTGCCCGCAGCAACGACGCCGGAGGAGGAACGATCGATGTCTCGACCTACACGGTCGAAAGCATTTACCCAAATATCCAAGTCAAAGAAAACGGCATCTCAGATTGTATCATTGCCGGCTCTACCACCGTAGACCAGCGCGCACTCCTCCTCATCCAGGAGCGTCTCAGGGGAACCCGATGGGACAACTACGAAGACTTGCGCTCGATGAGACAAATGTTTTCCACCACGATCAAAGAAACGTTTGCGAGTCGAGACCAGGGCGAGATTTTGTTGAGAATCGGAATGACGGCCGACAACGATGCCTCGATTGGTCTGAGGAAGGGCATGTTGGTGTTCTCTGCGTGAGTACACATGAGTCAGGGGAAGGTTTTCACAACTGGCGCGTGTATTAAATGGCTCGCTGCGACCCGTCTGTTTCCTATTTCCACAATCTACAGAGAGGAAGTGGCGGAGCTGTACGAACCCTCCATTGCGGCCACCTGCCAATCCATCGAGGGTCGCATAGTACATCGTGGCGACGGCCGACCAGCGGTGAGTCAGAGAAGCGTACGACATCAACCTCCGACACGCATCGCTTCCTGTCCTGACACGTTATTGCCTGCTTGTGCTTGCTTATTGCACGTGGTACCAGATGGTCGCCATGGTGGGAGGTTTCTCAGAGTCCATGTACTTCCGATCAGAGCTGGCGGGCAGATTGGGAGAGAAGGTGCAGCTGTGCAAGCCTGACGAGGCCACGTGAGTACTTTCGACTTATTCCTCAACGCGACACGCTCTTTTCTTTCAATGCGGAGTACTGAGTAGCCTCGCCCCTCTTGCCTCGACGAACACCTTTGTTTTCGTGGTCCCGATGATGCAACATCTAGCGCCAAAGCTGTCGCATCCGGTGCGCTGATCTGGGCGTTGGATGGTGTGGTAGGAAGCCGAGTGGCGCGAATGTCCTATGGTATCCGGTGCTCTTGTGTCCTTCGACCGGAGCGACCGGCCCATCAAGCCCGCGCCCACCTCGGCTATGGTGGTGTAGACGGTGTCCAACATCTGCCCGGCGCGTTTGGTTGCGTGTTGCGCAAGGGCGAGACGGGCCGGGACGACGAGGAGCACCTGAGTCCGTTTGTGCTGACCTGGACGACGACGGTTCCTCTGACAGCTGCCATCTCTCTGCTCGTGTACCGGGGCGACTCCGAGGAGCTTCCCGAGTTTGTGGACATGCCGGGCTTCTCGGAGCTGTGTGTGTTCAACATTGACATGACGCCGTTCCAGCCGCTGCTGCCCGTGCTGAAGACGCCCCAGGGCCAGGAGTACGTCAAGGCGGACATCGAGCTGGCCATGAAACTCACGGGAACGGAGATCAGCGCCCAGGTCTTGTTCCGACACGAGGGATCCCTGTATAGAGGGCCTGTCAACGTGGCTGCCGCACACTGAAGGAGGCCGTTGTCGTACACATCGTCCAGGCGCCCCCCCCCCCCTTTTTTTCTTAAAGGATACCAACAAAAATGCCACGACTCTGCAATGCAACAAAGCCGTGCCCTTTCAACCCCCGGCCCTCCTTTCTTGCAGACGACTCTGGCCCCACTCAACAATGTCTTCTCTCCTGCAACACGCACCAAACTCACTGTCCATACAGCGGCTGTTCCAAGCGAATATCTTTCTTCTTCTTCAGTATTTCCCCCTCCCCCCGCCTCTTCACTCTTTTCTGTCAAGGGATGATTCCAAATTCTGTCTCCGCCCCAATTTCTTTTGCCCTCCTTCCCCTTCCGACTCGTGGTCTCGCGCTCCCTCAAGATGAGCTGTCACCCCCTTTGGCCTCCTCGCTTCCTTTAAACCGGCTCCCCTCTCATCTCCTACGCCTTTGTCGCTGGGAATTTCGGATCAGGCCCAAGGTTGTTTCGACGTCAGGCCCGGTCCCCAAACCACACTCACACACACACAATCTGGATCTACCTTCCGGGGCTTTGGTCCGTGTTCGTCTGCCTCTCCTCCCGTCATGCCCCAAATCTTCGAGCACAGGCGAAGATGGCGGCAGGGCGCGTGCCTCCCCACTTCTCCCCTTTAACTTTTGCCCAGTTCTTGCAATCTTTTTTCTTCTTCTTTTCGTTTCATCTGATTTCCCGTACAAGCCTACTCGTATTTTCCTTGCTAACATCGAGTAATGTCAGATCGAGATGGACGGCGATGCGCATGAGCTCGAATAGAGGACCGTGGCGAACATGTTCGATCTGTGGGTATTGTTTCATGACGGATCTAGGTGCGGAAGTACTGGGCGACGTCATGGAGACGATCAAACATGGCAGCGAGGTACGAAGTGTCGTTCAACAGTCCGTCGAAGAACTTGATCGCTTCATCCTCAGTCAGGTCGAGCCGGAACTTTTCTTGGACCTGGCGCCCGGGCAAACGGGAAAGAGGGACCAAGTTGGTTCAGCTGATTTGTTTGCAGATAACAAAAAGCATATGACAAGGGATCATCAACCTCACCTTCAGCACCGCCTTGTCAGGCTCGATCTTGATATCTGGCACATTGGCATCGACCATGAGCGCCACCAGATTCAGAATCAAATTTGCGCTCTTCCTCAAGCTCGAGAATGCGGTCCCACAGAGTGCTTTGAAGCGAGCGTAGTGGGCAGACGAAGTTCCTCCCATGCCGTCGACCATCTCTTTACAGACCTTGACTGGAGGTGGGAACGGTTTGGGATCGCGATTGAGGATGTAGCCAAAGTCGACTGGGAAACAAAAAAGAAAACAAGGGTTGCAGCAGGATCCGAGTGAAAATGTAAGAGAGTCGTTTGCGTTTACGTTTCGCCGCCATGACTACAAGGCCCCTACACTCACCGTGGAAGAAATGCCCATCGGGAGCGAGCAAGAGGTTGTCAAGGTGACGATCTCCTACTCCGAGCAAATAGGTAACCACACAATAGCCAGCTGTTGGTAGTGAGACGGAGAAGGGAAGAAGCTTCAGCGAAACCGAACTCGAAGAGCCAGAGGGCCAAAGGCAACCGTGAGAAGGGCTGTGCTCACCACAACTCCTGACAAACGTATCCAACACCCCCGCTTGAACGCCGAATGTGCCCAGGCTAGTCTCGTCCGGATGATGATGTCTCAAGTAGTTCAAGACGCTGCCGCCACCACTGCTAGGTGCGCCACTCATGATGTTGGCAATCGTCAAGCTCGGCACATACTGTGCGATGCCATCTAGTGTGCCTGTAGCCAAGACTCGGTAAGGCGTGATCTTGAGGTCGAGGTTCTCGTTTCGGAGGAGCTTGTCCATGAGCGTGAAAAGCTGGATCACAAGTTGGTCTTGTCTGAAGTCGTCTCCGTTCTTGACAATCACGCCGTAGTACTGCGGCGACGCAGCGGCCTGACTAGGCCTCGAGTGTTTCCTCTTATAGCCATCTGCAGCTTGATCGACGACGGTTCCATCCTCGGGCACATCGTCAGATACAGTCGGCGTCGATAACGCTGAGGCCTCTTCCTCAAACTGCAGTAGGAGTGGGAACAAGTTACTTTTGAAGACGGAGCACTTGTCGGCGGCGATACCCGTCACTCTGATCTTTGGGTCCAGTGGGAGAGGTAATGGTGGATCGAAAAGACCCGCGAACCCGCCGGCACCCATTCCTCCTCCGTGGCCGTCTTTGCCGCCACTCGGATGGACGCCGCCAGCTTCTTTCGAAGGAACATGAGGACCGCTCGCGCTCGACATGCTGACGTCCACCGTGGTGGCAGCAGCAGCCAACGCTTTCGCCGCCGCTACGCCTGCCGTCGAGGCCATAGGATCCGCTTGTAGGAACGACCGTAGCTTATCAATCTTCTTCGGCCTCGGATCCTTCGACATCCTCAACTCTCGCGCGCGCTGCGTCAAGATTCCCAACAGCGCTTCCTGTCTCCTGATCACACTGTACATGCCCGCCCCGCGATCAGTCTCTTGCAGTCTTTCGACAAACCTGGTCTTGATCCGGCGGAACAGTTTGCCCATCAGCTTGTCTTCGCATTCGACGCGGAGGTACCAGAAGAAGGTGCTCGCGAATTCCTCGTTGGAACAGGCTCGAGAAATCAGGAAGTCGGTCAAGCCTTGTCTGTCTCTGCTTTCGGAGGAGGCACTGAGTCCACCGCTAACCGCGAGAGAGGCAGATGCACTGGGCGAGTTTGCATCCTGTGGAAGGATCGTGGTGTTTGCTGGATTGTTGGAAGAAGGATTCGCACGAAGTGTCCCGCTTCGGCTCACTCCACCGGAGCCGCCAGAGCCTGACCCACTGACCGCGTTTCCATTGGTCGCATTGTTGCGCAGAGTGGCGATCTGCTCGAACTTGAGCGCTTGCACAAGTTGAAGCAGATACAGCATGAGTTCCTGAAGGAAGCAAAGCAGCAGGAGCCAGTCAGATCCACGAGGCCCTGGAAATACTTTGGAGAGCTAGCAGCTTAGATTTCTGCCTCATCCTCATACGCACCTCATCTCCCGCCCTCTCCAGCAGCTTGACAGCATATGCTCTCACCCGCGGATCATTGAACTGCGGCCCCAGCAACTCTAACCCATCATCAAGCGCAGGTTCCGACCAGATCGGTAGCAGCACCTCGGTTGCCTGCTGAGCTTCCCCTGGATCGGACCACACGACTGACTTGAGGAATTTTGTGAGTCCCTTGGGGTCTCGGGTGAGGTAGAAGCGAAAGGACCAGATAGTGTCCATCTCTTCTGGCTGCAGTAGGCGTGTGGGAGGGTATGCGAGGATTGCCTGATCAATCAAATGGCGAAAGAAGAAATGTCAAGGGATTCAGCATCAATGTCGATTTGCGGTGGTGCTGCGGTGGGGGCGGAGGACTCACGTTGAGTTCGTCTCTGACGGTAGCGTTCGGTTTGAGCTCCCGGTCGAGAGGGCCACTCCGATGACTTCGCACCAATCGGCGATGTTTGGCCTCGACCGGGTTCTCTCGTGCGATTTCTGGATCAGAGATGGTGAAGAGCGAGGCATCGACTGTAGGCTTACTGTTATGGTTCAAGGCAGCGGCAGCTGCTACGGCTGCAGCTGATGTGGCCGTCACCGAGCTCGGCGCAGCTCCGGAGGATGGAATGGTGCCGACCGCGATGGCTGTAGAAGTCGAAGATGGAGGGACGGTGTGAGAGCCTGATGAGAGGAAGGAAGGATTGTTGGTTGTGCTGTTTTGAGCTGCTGCAGCAGCGGCGGCGGCAGCGGCGGCAGCAGTCGTAGTCGTGGTGGTAGACGAGGTGGCATTGGTACCGGAAGTGCTGAACGTCGAGGAGCTGTACGAGTGGTGGTATTGTGAGAGAGCGGCGGCCGTTGTCGTTGTCGACGTCGAGTAAGTCTGATGGTGATGCCCATGATGTCCAGGAGGTGGCATGATAGGCGGGAGCGCTTCCTGCTCACAGAACACAATCGGCAAATCGAAACGAGGCAGGTCGATGTACAAGAACAACGAGCTCGACGCTTTTGCCTCCTGGTCATGGATTTTCTCAATCTGTCGGAATGCGAGTTTGTCGAGCCAGTTGACTAGCGGCAGATCACCTCGCTCTTGTCGCTTCACAAGTTTCTCGAGTCTGCCCATCTCATCGGACATGCCGGCCACTTTGGACGGCGTGGAGGACTCGGCGGAAGGGTCGGCGGAGATGGACGGCCAGAGGTATAGTCTCTGTTGAGCCTTTTTGAGGGTTCCCTTCTTGCCGAACAGACGGAACGTGGTACCGCCGATGATATGGGTGCGTGACTCTCCTGTCAAGGAAGCTGCGGAGGAGTCATGCACCGTGAACGTGATTTGGGACGAAAGTGGGAGATCGCACAGCCTGATATCGAAATGGATCCATTCCTTCCACTGTCTGGCCGCCACAGAGGTCTTGTATGGGATACTGAGAGCTTTGTTGTCCGCCCAGAGCTGAGCCTCTACGTAAAAGTTGTGGTCGTTATCATTGTCCTGCGCTGCGGTCGGGTTGTGAATACCCCACTGTTGGGCGTCTGGTTGGTCGAGTAGGAGCTGGACTCGGTTCAGTTTCGGCAGTCGGCCTTGGAGAGAGGAGACACGCAGGCTGAGGTCGAGCTGGACATCGCTCAGCCTCACGAACCCATATGGATCCTGCTCCTTCTGCATCTTGGCCTGCAACAAGGTGGGTCCGTGTCGTCCTCGTCCATGAGCCTGCTTGGGGTCGAGCCGGGTCGCACAAGCCCTTGGTGGTGTGCTCGGAGGGATAGATTAGATTAGATAAGATTAGATTAGATAACAGACGAACACCACGTGATCCGTCGTGTGAGACTGTCCCCAGGCTCGAATTTAGGCTGTCAGTCGCGACTACCAGCAGGCAGCAATACGAATCCGAGCTCGAGAGGATTCGACACAAGATGAGTGATGGTGGTGTCAGTAATGGCGCCAGGGAGGGAGAATCGAGAGTGCAGGGAGTCCACGCGGTCTCCTATCCTCCTCCCGCCCCATCTCCATCGCCAGCCGAGACTTCTACTTACATTATTCACACGTAAGTCGCGATACGCCAGCCTTCCAAAAGGGACCTACGTTGCTCAAGCGACCAGCTGCCCTGTCACTTGAATTCACAGGGAAACGGACTCGATCACGGATTTGCGGCTTCAGATCTCAGTTGAGCCCAAGCACCCCAAGGATCCGCTACGCCCGCTATTTTTCCGCGAACGCGATCTTTCAGAGCAAGGCGAGATTGTGGACAGCTTGGTGAATGCTTCGACCGCGCAGGTGCCCTGGACGATCCACAAGCCGGCCAGGGGCTGGTATCTCCGTCTGAGATCACCTGCGCTTCCTCCCAACACTGCGCTGCCCCTGCGCCCACCTTCGCGATCGCAGTCCGCACCGACACCCTCAGCGAGTAGTAGGTCTCCGCTGATGGTCTCTCTCCCGACGTCGATTGATATGGGATGGTTGAGTGGAGTCAAGGAGACGATTGATGATATTGGCGGTGGAGCCGCTGCTGCACCTCGATATCTCCACTCTCGAACCCAGTCAGCCGCGCATAAGAAGCAGGATGAAACCCGTGCTCATGCGAGGGCCGAAGGCAGTATCGCCCCTACGATCCTGACTGATGCGGACGGAGACGGAGGGGAGCGGGCCGGCGAACGGAGTGCGGCAACTGGAGTTGGCACCTCATCTGTTGTAGCAGCAGGAAGCAGCGGGCACACGCGCAGACGAAGTGGAGGTTCAGGCTCGCATCGAATCGAGGTTCGCAAAGTCTCGAACGAGCCGCGGGAGGCTGGGGTGCGTGAGGAAGCAGAAGACAACGAAGACTTGCCAATCGCGGGAGGAAGCAGACTGGCACTTTCGCTCCACACTCAGAATCTCGAGCCTGGGCCTTCGACCTCATCGACGAATCTGTTGACACCTCCGGCCCAGAGTGGCGGCAGTGGCCTGGGCAGAGATGTGCTCGCGGGAGTGAGTCCCGGTTCGGCTCAGTTTTCATCGATCGATCGACCTTATTCGCCCACGGAGCCTTCTTCGGCTCTAGACACCCCCTCGACTTCCTCCAAGGCCAAAGTCTCGGTATCGAACATTGCCAATGAAGGACAGCCTGGTGCAGCGAAGAGAGCGAATGCTTCCACAGCGCCGAGACCACTGTTGCTGCGACCGGGCCCCCCCGCGGGTTTGTCCTTGAACGGGCAGGGGCGGCCTTTGGTATGCCACTTTGTGCTGATTGACGGAATCGATCCGGCCTCGTACGAGGCGCGAGCTCCGTTCCTTCCCGGATCTGGACGACGAAGTCGGTTACGGAGTGGGGCAGGCACGAATGCGAGCGCGAAAGTAGCAGGCGGCGCAACCGCCGCCACCGGTACTGGGTCTGGACTGAATGCGTTGCGACGACGGTGGACAGGGTGGGCGTGGGGGAAGATACCGTCGGCGATCCGGCCTGGGTCGCTGCCTCTGGACACGAATCACGACTTCAGTCTGCATTGGGTGAATCCGCCAGTATTACAAGGACAGGGCGAGGATGTGGGCGGGGTGGAGAGTGTGGAGGTGCTGCGGTTCAAGGACGGGAGTGGGGGATTGTTCTCTGGCTGGAACGCGGCTCGGAAGGGGTCGGTGGTGATGCAGGAGGGCGCGGTGCGTGGGCTGGGCCTGGAGCGTGCGTTCTGGTTTGGGCTGGTGCTGGCCTACCTTGACTTTCTGGAGAGCCGAGATGTGAGTGGGCGTGTGAGTGTGGGAAGGGCAGATCGCGCACTGACCTTGCGCTCATGTCACGCCCGACCACGCAGAGCTACCAAGCGGCGTGTGAAGGGTGACTCTCTCTCTCTCTCGGTCTTTGTCCGCGGCTGTCAGTCTGATCATCATGCTTCTCAATGGACAATCTCCTCACTCATACATGCTGCCCTGTACAAGTACAATGCATGCAGTACGGGCATGTGATGCAGATTGTGAGGTCAACCCAAGGGTTCGAGGTGGCCCGTGCGTCCAGCTGGAGGAGAAGTCGAGTGACGCACAGATTGGGAAAACGCCTTTTTCCGATGGCCAAGGATCGAGACACAACAACAAGGAAGGGAGAAGATATCAGCACGCATACATTCATCCACCACCATCACTACCACCACCTCGTCGTCGTCGTCGAACAAGAGTGCATACATCCCCATCTCTCGACCGCGTTCGCCCTCCTTACTTCCTCGCCCCCTCCATCTCGTCGGAGACTCTTTGCCGCTACCTTTCCCAGGAGACTTATCAGCACCTCTTATCACCATGGCTTTCCAACTCAAGGACTTTGATCTCTCCACCTTCCCGTGAGTCCAGTCCGACCCTTCTCCCTCGCTCATTCATCGCCGAGTCCTCACCCCTCTTTCTCTCTGGCTTCCACAGTGTTCCCCTGGACAAGCTCAAGAACCCATCTCTGGACCCCTCTCAACCAAAACTCACCGCAGAGCAGAAGGAGGCCCTCAAGCATGACATCGACATCCTCAGAGACGCCATCGTCTTCTTCACCGCCTGTGGTGCCGCCCGCGGTGTGTCCGGCCACACCGGTGGACCTTACGACGTCACCGTAGAGACCACCATCCTCAACGCCATCTTCCGCGGTCCCGCCGGAAACAAGTTTGTCCAGACCTTCTTCGACGAGGCTGGCCACCGTGTCGCAACCCAGTACCTCCAAGCCGTCCTCGAGGGTCATCTCCCTGCCGACCACCTGATCAATTACCGTGCCGCAAACTCAAAGCTCCCCGGTCACCCCGAGCTCGGCCTCACTCCCGGTGTCAAGTTCTCCTCCGGCCGTCTTGGTCACATGTGGCCCCTCGTCAACGGTGTCGCCTTTGCCCACCCCGACAAGATTGCCATCATGCTCGGATCCGACGGCTCCCAACAAGAGGGTGACGACGCCGAGGCTGCCCGCATTGCCGTGGCCAACAACTTGAACGTCAAGCTCTTCATCGACGACAACGACGTCACCATTGCTGGTCACCCATCCGACTACTTCAAGGGATACTCCGTTCACAAGGTGGGCACAGAGCAAAACCCTTAGATCTCGCAGTGCTGGGAGAACAAATCTGTGATACTCATCAAAGAACGCGCGTGTTTTCTTTCTTTCCTTCTTAAATCCTCGTCCAGACCCTCGAGGGACACGGACTGAAGGTGTTCGAGGCCCAAGGTGAGGACCTCGACTCCATCTACGAGGCAATCGTCTCCGTCATCAACACCCCTGGCCCCGCCGCCGTGATCGCAAAGCGAAAGATGGCTCCCGGTATCGAGGGCATCGAGGGCTCCACCCACGGCCACGACGTCATACCCGCCGACAAGGCCATCAAGCACCTTCAAAAGAAGGGCTACGCCGACGCTGCCAAGATCATCGAGGGCATCAAGCCTGGAAACATCCCTTACCTTTTCACCGGCTCTACCCGCGACAAGGGTGCCAACCGCGTTGTGTTCGGTGAGGCAGTCAATCAGGTTCTTGACAAGTTCTCCAAGGAGGAGAACAAGAAGAAGGTGTGTTGTGTGCATCCTTTCCTTCTCACATGCGAAGTGCGCTTGCTGACATCGAAACAAATCGACCGTGCCACAGGTTCTCGTCATCGACTCCGATCTCGAGGGCTCCACCGGTCTCAAGGCCATCCACCAAAAGCATCCCGAGGTTTTCGTTCCTTCTGGTATCTGCGAGCGTGGCAACTTCTCTGCTGCCGCCGGTTTCGGTGCCTTCCTCGAGAAGGGCGAGTACAGAACCGGTGTCTTCTCCACCTTCTCTGCCTTCTTGGAGATGATCACCTCGGAAGCGACCATGGCCCGTCTCAACTTCTCCAATGTGCTTTCGCACTTCTCCCACGCTGGTGTTGACGAGGTCGCCGACAACAGTGAGTTCTCTCTCTCCCCCCCCTCTCTGACAGACATATCTCTGCGCATATAAATCAAGACGCGTCAAATTTCGTTCATGCTGACATTTCCGACTAATCGCTCCCCTCTCCGATCAGCCTGCCACTTCGGTATCAACATCTTCTTCGCAGACAACGGTCTTCTCGACGCGTACATCACTCGCCTCTACTTCCCCGCCGACCCCGCCCAGATGACGGCAGTGGTCAGCAAGGTGCTGTTCGACGACGGGCTCCGCTTCGTCTTCTCCACTCGTGCCAAGGTGCCGTGGATCACAAAGGAGAACAGCGAGGAGCGGTTCTACGACGACAAGTACGAGTTCGTGCCCGGAAAGGACGAGGTGATCCGCAAGGGTACCAAGGGCTACGTCGTCGCGTTCGGTGACATGGTCTACCGCGCCGTCGACGCCGTCGACCGTGTCCGGGCCGAGGGTCTCGATGTCGGTCTGATCAACAAGGTCACCCTGAACGTGGTTGATGAGGAGGCCATCAAGGAGTACGGCTCGACAGGCTTCGTCCTCGTCGTCGAGACTCAAAACGTGCTCACTGGTCTGGGATCCAAGATGGGCTCTTGGCTGCTGAGCCGAAACCTGACGCCCAAGTACAAGGCGTTGGGTGTGCACAAGGAGGGCTGTGGTGGTCTGCAAGAACAAGTCTACCACCAAGGTCTGGACCCCCAGAGCATCATTGCGGCCATCAAGAGCTTGATCTAGACGAGCAGTCGGCGTGGCAAAACGCTTGTCTTTTCCAGATCTAGTCTCTCTCTCTCTCACGTCTCCCCCTTCCCCCTTCTTCATCCTCCTCAGCTCCTTGTCCCTTTGCTCGCTCCCTAGTCTGCTCTCCCTCGAAGGGCAACAATCCTTGTTCCTGGTCTTTTGACACAACGCAAGCGGTACACTACCTAGATAAAGAAAACCCCCAAATGATACGAACAGCATTTCTTGAGATGACCTGCCTGCCACTCGGGTGCGGAACCTCAAACGGTTGTTCCTGGGAAACATGTTGCTGTGGTGCTCGGGGCAATCGAGGAAGTAACAGTATCCATGCATTTTGTGAGACCAGGGAGAGAACGTTGAAAGAGAGAGAAGGGGGTTAGGGGGGAGGGATGAAAATGAGGGGCAGAGAGCAGAGTAACGTCCCTTGTCTGTTTCATTGCTCTCGTGTGTTTGAGTTGCAGCTGGTCATGGAAACAGACCCGGATAACAAAAGAATGGAATCGGTAAGCGTCATAGTCTGGCCTACATGTTTGCTGAGCAGTGTATGTACACAGCAGCCCTCCCCTTAAATCCCACTACTGTCCCTTTCCACCGGCGCCGCCTATCGCCCGCCCAGAGCCAGAGGAAGACGACTTGGATCCTCCACCTGCAACAGCCGCCGCCGCCCCCGTCGTGGCCGCAATCAAGACTCTCGGCCTCAACCCCGTCCACTTCCGGATCAGACGCAACAACAACAACGGATCGCCCCGGCCCGTCACCCGCTTCACCACCGTGAGCAGCAAGCTGAGCAAGATGACCACACTGGTCACATCGAGCGCCAGCCGGACTGCCAGGTTGACAGCGGCGAGCCCGAGCCTGAGCGCGAGTGTGAGCGCGTCGCGGGAGCGGTCGTTGCCTCCACCTGAGCCTCCAGCTTGGTAGAAGCTCGGGGTCGCGCCCTGGTGCGTTCGGCCCCGTCGGAATCCGAGCAGGACCGCAATGTCGTGGAACGCATCGGCAAAGCCGGCATATGCGGATCGGAGCGCACTCCCCTGTCTCCCATCGTTCTGGTTGTTTCCCTTTCCTGATGAAGCGGAGGGGGAGGACCCAGCTCGGAAGAGCGCGGCGAACAGGCCAGCATCCCTTCCGGACGAAGACGACGACTCGACTCGGTTCAGTCGCTCGTGCAAGGCGGCTAGGGACGTCTGGATCGATTGAAGCGCCAGGTCGACTTCAGGTCTCAAGGGCGCAGCAGCTGTTGCTGCTGCTGCTGCCCCTGGATTTGCTGGTTGCGTCACCGCCTTGGCGACCACACCAGGAGGCACTCCGCTCACAAGCGCACCACCTCCCGCACCACCACCCGTCACGAATCCGCCGACCTCACTACGAGGCCCACCGGACCGGCCCCCGACAGAGGAAGGGGCGCCGGGCCCGGCACTGCGCAGATTGCTCAGATTGTACGGCCCTTGGCCGTAGTAGTAGCTGCTGCCTGCTCCAGGCGGACCCGCTCCGCTATACGAAGTTCCGGCCACACTAGGAGCCCGAGGCCCGCCTCCGGGCCCATGGTGGTGGTGGTGATGGTGTTGTTGTTGTGATGTATGTGGATAACCTGAACCCGTGCTCTGTCTGTAACCAGTCACGCTCGGTGGTCGACCGGGGCCACTGGGTCCGCCGATGGAAGGGAGCGCAGAGGCTGGCACCCCTGTGAAACTCTGTTGGGACCAGGAAGAAGGGGGTGCACCAGGGCCGACACCGGCTGCACCTGAGATGGAGCCTCCTCCAAATCTGCCGTAGTAGCCCTCAGGCAAGGGGCGTCCTTGGCGTGATCCTGAGGGTGGGAGACCGCCACGACCGCCAGCCGCGGGTGGACCCCCGGTCCTCCGATATGTCTCGGCTTCGTCCAGTTCCTCCTCGTCTTCGTCGTCCAGCGGGTCCGAGTCCTCCTCCTCGTCGTCGTCATCGGCCTCTTCTGATGAGGACACGGACTCGCTTTCACCCTCATCGTCCTCTTCCTCTTCAGCCTGGGCTCCTCGAGCGGCTGCCCCTTTGCCCTGCCGACGCGAATCGATGGTCTGCTTGGGCCGGACGTCTGCCTTTCTCTTGTCGCTGCTCTTGGACCGCTTGACCTTGGGAGGAGCCCTGGGAGGAGTCTCTTCAGACTCCTCATCATCGTCTTGTGCAAAAGAACCTAGGGGAAAGAAGGAGACAGGTGTTCTCGCAGTCAGCTGCGGTTCGGACATGCGCGGGGTGCTTGAATGCTCTCACCATCCATGATCTGTTGCTCTACATCTCCACTGAAGGATTCGAGCTCCTCTATCAACGCAATTGCTTGCGGTCGGTCGCTGAATCTGCGCAGGATCTGCTCATGAGGAAATGTAGTCAGATCAAAGTTGGAGAAGAAGATTTCAGTCGATGAAAGCCCGGGCCGAGGGCTGCCCAAGACGGGAGACCTGTGAGGGAGGGAAGCGTGGTGACGTACAGCAAGCATGCTCTCTACGTAGAGCTGTTTGGCGTCTCTACTTGGTAGTCCCTTTCGTTTTTGCCATGAGTCCCTGCAGATTGGGAATTTGTGCTGAGAATCAGCATGTATGCTACCCGGTGAGGATGAGGGTATGTGCTAGACATGCGCACCATTTAGCTCTGCCGAGCATATCAAACATGCCGGGTCGTGTGAAGTTGACATCGCCCTCGGTAGCTGATGGGACAAAGTGAGAAGATCGAAATCAGCGACCACGGAAGGACGGATGAGGATAGACGATGTGAGCTTAGCTCACCTTGTTTGTAGAGACTGTGAGATCGTCAAGGTTCACAATGAGATCAGTTTCAGATCCCTGCTCGTAGCAGAACTTCAAACACGGCACGAACCTGTATAGAGCCAGTTTCTCCTCATATGATGTCTGGATAGGTCCAGCCTTGGGAAGACTTTGGACGATGTCGACCGTGCGCATGAAGAGCCTGGTGATTCAGGCGCACATGGGATGACGAGCATCGGTAGAGACAGTGGGTTCAGCACAAGCACAGGACAGAGGGCACATCGAGTGCATGGAGGAGGGCTTTGACTTACGCATCGATCAAGGCGGTGCTGCTCATGACTGGCCGACTGGGCAAGATGGAGCGCTAGATGAGGGCAAGAGTACTGTGGGAGAAGTGACCGATGACGGACCGCGTGTGGTGTCTGCACTTGTTCCGGGACTGGCGATCGAGAGACGATGGACCGCGAGTAGGGATGCTGCCTCCTCTTGGCTGCCCGCCTTGTTCAGATGGTGTTCGATGTGGTGTACGTACTTCCCAATCAGCACCTCGCTGCTGCTGCTGCTGCTGCTGCTGCCATCATGCTACAGTTCCCACCCTCATCATCCACCCTCTCGGTCCGGCTTCTTCGACCCCGCATTTCAGGAAATTCCGGACACTTCCCGGTTCAGATTTTCATCGATTCTGCGATTTTGAAAAGATGATTGCTAAAGTCACGTGGTATCACTGTCCCACGTGGAAGTCCGATCCCAGCAGGCCGCCCCCGCGTGCTCTTTTACCAGGGTTTTGAGTCTAAACCGGCATCAATAATCACTCCTCGCCCGGGCAGGCGTCGGTGGTCGACAGCTCATGTGTCGTGTGTGCTCCGGTTTCGTCAGCAAGTCAGGTGCGGAGATTTCTGGGAACACTGCTGGTTGCTATTCCTTGAGAATGCCTGTTCAAGTGACGCCCGAGCGCACGTTTCCCACAGTCTACCCACGAGTGCAGCACGACTTCCGAGATCCGTGAGTCGTGACAGGATCGGCGTGAAGGTTGGAGCCTGGAGGTCAAGTCGATATCATCACGCCGGGCCGGCGGTACATACTGGATTGGGGCGCCTCAGGGTCATTCGTTTGAACGCTTTCATCTACTGTAAATTACTGAACATCTTACATTACACTTGATGCGCGACATTGACCTTTGTTATCCTCTTGCAACATGCCCTGTGTCCCTCAGTTGCTACTTGCTAGCAGTGCGGGACCGACGAAGTGAGAACAGCACATGCGATCGTGCCATCCAAGGCCGAGGTGAGCGCAGGTCACCATACAGTCTCAACGGTCAATATCAAATACATGGCTTCGGCACGCTCGACCTTCTTGTGTTGTGCCTGAACATCACTGTCAACGGCAGCCTTGTCTGTCCTGCCTGAGCAGATCGGCGGGAGAAAGGAGCGAGCAGGAAGGGAGATTACCTGAGCCTAAAGCTTGTCAATGCCTCTGGAGACACTGCCCCATCTTTTCTGCTGAGATGACGGAATCACTTAGTGTATGAGGCATTGCTGAGCCTTGGTTGAGCGATCGGTAGATTCAAGGTTGAAGAAGAAGAGCACATGCATGGTTGGCTTGTGTCTTGCGTCAATCGAGGCAGCATCCGCCACCGGACTCATGCACAGCGAAACAGCGGGACGTGGTTGCACACAGCCGAGCGGGTCTCTGGTCCGATTGCGCACCCAGCCGACCACAGCATCTCTGCCAGCTTGCACTCCTTTCAGCAGAGCCACTTCCGGAGATGCAGTGCAGGTTGCGGACGTGCTCGAGTGTTGCTCAGCCCGTGCAAGAAGAGGCTGCCCTCGTCCTTGGACAAGTATGCAAGTCGCATGCAAACCGATGGCTGGTTGAATTTGGAATTGATCAGCCCAAGCTTCCGCTGTTCGGTACTGGTCCTTCCTCCCTGTCGCTGAGCAAAGGGAGCGGGAGGGAGGTCCGGTCAAGGCAGTGAACCAGGGCGTTGGTGCCCATCTGGATAAAAAGGGACGGGATCGATGAGTCCATGGCTGTCTAAAGTGAATTTGATATATGCGCTGGCTCTGTTCCACTGCCTGCACTGTTTCAAGGTACAGATGCGTTCATCTACAGCGCTGTCCCAGGTCATCTTTGGCATCAAGTGTAGGATGGGCCCGGTTGAATCCCTCACCGAGGGCTCCACACCTGTCAGACATTCCCGGCGGTAGAGCAGCAACTTGGACCCAAAAAGAAAGGAAAAGGAAAAGGAAAAGGTTCCAGCACCAACGTCCAAGCAAGCAGGCAAGCAAGAAGCAGAGGGCTGCATGCATGGACTTGCTGAAGCAGTGCCTGTGGGCGGCGCATCCAAGCGTCGAAAGGGATGCAGGGATCCGACTCCTGCCTCCCTCGCCTGCCGCGCTGATCGCACACCGCCGTTGCTGACAGTGATCCCTCCAACAGCACCGAATAAAAGCGCGCTCCCCACCCTTCTCCCTCCCTTTCCTCCCCCTGTCTTCGCACTCATCCTAGACACCTTCGTTCTGGAGCGGGAACTTCTATCAGAGACAGCCATTCCTCTTGCTCGTGGTCCTGCTTACTCCCTGTCCCTTTCTCCCCGCCCCAATCACGCCGAACATGAAGCTCTCCACCATCGGCGGCCTGGCACTGGCTGCCGTCTCCACCAAGATCGCTCACGCGGCCCAGTATGGAGACCAGGTCTGCAACGGGCCCCTCTGCATCGCTGCCATTTACGACGACCAGGCTCTCCAAGTCGAGTATACTGCCGCGTACAAGGGCTCCGTCGGATGGGTCGGCGTCGGACAAGGCTCGAGGATGGCAGGTGCCAACATCATGGTGAGTATGTCCTCCCTCGGCCCCTCTCCTTCACTCTGCTCATAGGTCGCTCCGTCGGGACTCATCACTGCTTCTCTATGCTCGCAAACTCAAAAGGTCGGCTGGCCGACCAACGGACAGGTGGTCATGTCTCAGCGCTACACCACATCACATGCCCAGCCTTCCACCGGCTCGATCACCGCCAAGACCTTCATCGCAAACACTACTGCCTCCACAACTAGTGCGTCTTCATCCTCGATTCAGGGGTTCGGTGGTCCAGGTCGCTCGCCTAGAGCGAAGCCCCTTCCTGTGGATGCTGACAAACCTCGTCTTCTTCCACACAGATTCATCCGTGACTGTGTTAAGCTGGACTTTCCCAGTCGCATCTGGCTTTGCAACCTCCAAGACTGCTCATATCTGGGCTTACAGCGCTACCTCGCCCGGCTCGTCCGACCCCAGCGCAAGCATCCGAGAGCATGACAAGAAGGGCACCACCTACCTCGATCTCACCAAGCAGCTCTCCACTTCGACTGGCTCTGGATCCAACCCCATCCCATCCAGCTCAAACTCCAACTTCAATGGCAACGGCAACGGCAACGGCAACGGCGACGCAGGTTCGGCCAACGCTGATGAACAGGGCAGTGGTAGCGCAGTGGCGAACCGAGACCTGTCCGACAGAACTACCCAAAGTGAGTAAACGGGACCCCCCCCCCCCCCTGATTCCCGGATCATCTTCAGATTTGCTCAAATCGACTTTTCGAGCCCACCCAGTGTACCTGGCCCACATGATCTTCATGACTGTTGCCTGGTTCGTTCTGATCGTGAGTAGGCTGGAACATGAGCGAGCTTCGTTAGGAGAACAAACAGGGCTGACCCAATTCCGCCCCTTTTTGATGTGCAACTTCTTGAATTGCAGGCCGCCGGGATCCTGGTCGGACGCTTCGGACGAGTCTACTTCCCCAGCTCTTGGTTCCGCATCCACCGCATCATCCAAGTCTCCGCGCTCATCCTGATCGTGATCGGATTTGCACTTGGCTACTCGGCTGTCGAAAGAGAGGGCGGGCCTCATTTCCAAGACACCCACAACAAGGTCGGACTCGTCATGTTTATCCTCGTCATCATCCAGGCCTTCTGGGGCCAGATCGGCCACCTCATCTTCTGTGCCAAGCACATCCGTCTGCAAAACTACGGACACATCCTCCTCGGAGTGGTTCTCTTCTTCGGTCTGGCGCTCTACCAGGCCCGGACTGGCTTCCAGGCTTGGGAGTGGATGGCGCCCGATTGGATCCAAAACATCCTCTACCCTGTCTGGTTCGGCATCATCACTCTGGCCTTCCTCGCCGGCCTGGCGCTGCTGCCCCGGGAGCGCCGGACAGCAGCTGCCCGAACGGACCTCCAACGGATCAGATCGGATCAAGAGAAATTCAACGTCTGAAAGGATTGGTGCAAAGGAAAGGCGGGCACTCTTTTTTTTGGTTTCTCTTTCTCTAGATGGGAATCTCCCCCTCTCCTCCTCGCCGGACCTCTGGCTTGGTAATTTTATCGACACAGCACGCACAGTTCATTGCTTTGTTGGACATCAGCTCTGATTCAATTCGTTTTGATCCTTTCGCTCCCTTTCGTTCCAGCAACGCTTGCACCTGTACTGTACATACACCCACACCAATTTGAACTGAACACTCTTTGCCTCTTCACCTCGAAATTCAGAAACCAAGCGTGCAATTTGGCGTGGGAATTTCCGGTCTGGCGTGGGAGTGGGCGGATGAGGGATCGGCCAGAACGAGGCAGGACAGCGTTCCATGCAACCCGCACTTTGCAACTGCAAAGCACACGTAACAAGGCTGGGCCAAAGCTCTCGAAGGTGTGGTTTGTTTCTCGCTTCATTCCGATTCATCATCATCGCTGCCCGGGTCGCATCTCGCGCAAGACACCATGGCAACAAATGAGCGGACAACCCACGGTGAAAAAAAGGAGATGAAACGCTGACGCGAGGGCTGGCAACACGGCAAACGCTGAGCAGGTTCATCTTCCATTTGAGGGGGGTTTTGTGTTGTTTTCTCATCTCACAGATCGAGTTTTCCGAGATGGGGTGGCTCTCAAGTCAACAAACAGGCCCTTGTTGAGCCAGGGACCAGGCTCCGGAGCCTCGTGCTGGAATAGGAGCTCGGAAAGGAGATGTCGCTTGCACGACCGAAACTGACTTGACCTGACTTCCATTATGGCCCTGTTTTGCATATCAGCCCGTGCTCTTCCTTCCTCCTTCATCCCACAAGAACTGATTATTCTCAGGGGCGATGAAACGAAGTGCTCTCACATTCTTGGCTCTTCACGCGTTCTCGGCTTTCGCTCACGGTGAACGGTTTGGCGACCGGTTCTGCAAAGAAGACTTGTGCGTTTCGGCGGTGTACGATGACCAGACGCTCACCGTCAAGTACACAGCCGCATACAGTGGCAAGATTGGATGGGTGGGCGTGGGCTCGGGGTCGACGACGATGGTGGGGGCCAACATGATGGTGAGTTTCCTATGCATTACGGGCAGACGAAGGCCCGACGGTGTGCAGGTAGCTGAGGATCTGAAGTTGTCCACAGGTTGGCTGGCCGACTCCAGATGGCCAAGTCGTGCTGTCTCATCGCATAACTTCGTCCCATCATTCGGAGCCGACGAGCGACAAAGTAGTGCCACACACGTTTTTCCCAGACATGAAGACGTCGATGCTGGGTACGTTTCCGAGCATCTGTCCTGCCTCACTTGTGCACGACTGACGGGACCGACCTCTGCGCTGTATACTCTAGCCTCAGATCCCACTGTGGCCGTGTTCGCTTGGACCTTCAACGTAGCAGCCGACTTTGCCAGTGCGCAAACTCCTCACATCTGGGCGCTCAGCAGCGTCTCCCCTCATTCCAACGACCCCAATGCCAGACTGCACCCACACGACAACAGAAAGGGCGTGATCATGCTGGACTTCACGAAGCCGATCTCTGGTGCGCACCCAATCGCGCATAACAGCCCTTCGAAAGGCTCCACTCCGGATGATCCGGCCAAGAGCTCGGCACCGAATACGTCCTCCTCGGACTCTGCCCCTGCCAAAGCTGCTGATATCCCAAAGCCTGATACCTCCTCAGACAAAGGCTCAGTCAGCCTCCATACAGCACCGGGTCGCGACATGTCTGACCACAGCGTGCGATGTGAGTCAATTTCCCAATTTGGTACACACCGTCCATTCGTTTTGGGTGTCCATCCTCGTGTTGTTGACTAGAGTTGTTGCGGAAACTTTTAGTACTCCTGGTCCACATGATCTGCATGAGCATCGCTTGGATGGGCTTGATGGTGAGAAAATGATCCTGCAGCATACATTGCGCTGAAGGTTGTTGTTTGCTCACGCTGGATCAACGTCTCTTGTAAAAAAAAAAAGGTTGCGGGAATACTCATCGGACGGTTCCGCGTCTTCCTACCGGACCGATGGCTCAAGATCCACCGCGGCTTGCAGCTCTCGGCCCTCGCGCTGATCCTGTTCGGCTTCGCATGCGCCTTTGAAGCCGTGCACAGCATGAGATTCAGCCACTTTGTTGGAGCACACGGCAAGCTGGGCCTCGTCATGGTCGTGCTCGTGATGATCCAGGCATCCTTGGGTCAGATCAGCATCTTCCTCTTCAAGCGGAAGGGAACCCGGATCGTCAATCTTGCTCATCTCCTCCTCGGTATCGTCCTCTTCTTCGTCCTTGCCCTCTGGCAGATCCGACTCGGCTTCCATGCGTGGAAGTGGGGAGCGCCGAGCTGGGTTCCGAACGTCTTCTTCCCAGTCTGGTTCAGCCTCATTGCCGTGCTCTTCTTCGGCGGGCTCGCGTTGTTGCCCTATGAGCGTCGTTCTGCAAACAAACGGAGGTCGCAGGCTGACTCGAGATCAGAGTCTTGGCCCGATCATCGTCTCGAATACACGTACTGAGTCCGTCGAGGCGCCAGGCTGCTCGTGTTCCCTCGTTGATCCCCTGGTCCTCTTGCTAGGCCAGCCCGTTACTTTCTCGCTGTTAACATATACTTGCCCCGTCCTTTTCCTTGCAAATGTGAAATGTTATGATGTTCCTCGTGAATGGAGCTGCGCTGTGCGACAGTGAAGGCTCTCAAATTGACACGGGTTCAGCATCCGTTTCAGCAGCGGTTCCCACGGAACAGCTTCACACAAGTCACTGATACGAGTACGATACACGAGAACACAGGTGTGCACACAGAGACACCCTTGAGTCCCGCGGAACGGGCGCACTGGTTCATTTTCAGCTGGCCGCTCATTACCAATGCCGACGCTCTCGTTCGGGCGTCCCGACTTGGCTCATTTGACTGCCTGTCTTGGTCCACCTCCAGGTTTCTGTGTACCCTGCCGCCAAGAAGCGCAGAGCTGGACAAGACACAGCGTGCTTGGTTGATCCATAGCACACGGCTTGTTGCTGGCTTGTGTGCGACCTGCTGCCGGAAGACGAGGATGGGAGGGGAAGGTGGGAGGGGGAACACTCATTTGGGTGCTGAGCGAGAGCCCGGATGGCAACTTTTCTCATTTGAGCGCATGGCTGGGCCACCTCACCAAGCCCTTGGAGCTGCCCTGAAGCCCCTCTACGGACCCAGAACCTGGAGAGGCTCTCCCTTCCGGCTTCACCACATTGAGACCTGAATCAATCTGCCCGTCTCATGAAATGAGCGAGAACCCAAGGCGGTGCTGTAGTCAAGGCGACCTGACTTCTCATTCTTCAAGGCGAGAAGCTCCGCCCTCCGCCGGGCAATAAGAACTTGGCTCTCAGCTTGCGCCTTCCTTCCGCTGTGCCCGCATTCACTCCGCTTACAGTCCTTCTCTTGAACCCCCCGGATATCCTCTCCGGACCCTCCTTTGCTTTCCTTCCTCGTGTGAACAATCTCTCTCTCTTTCTTGCCCAGCCCACCTCAACCAGGGTGGATCCAGCAACGTGCAGTAGCCTCAAGCATGAAAGCATCGCTCTTCCTCGGTCTGGCGCTCTGCGCTTTCTCAAGTGTCGCCCACGGTGCTCTGTTCGGCGATCAAGTCTGTCGAGGCAACCTTTGCATCTCGGCGGTGTATGACGACCAGGCCTTGAGCGTCAAGTACACTGCCGCATTTACCGGGTCTCTCGGCTGGCTCGGGGTGGGGCAAGGCTCTCGCATGGCCGGGGCAAACATGATGGTCAGTGCGCCCTCGTGGCATCAAGCATGGCGAAGAGAGTACTGACAGATTAGGGTCGAAACACAGGTCGGTTGGCCTACCTCGAGTGGTCAAGTTGTCTTGTCCCAACGCACTGCTGCTGGCCATGTCCCGCCAGCTGCTGATCAAGTCACGGCCCAAGCTTTCGAGTCCGACATGACCGCTTCGAGTACAAGTAGGTCTCCAAACTCCACATCCTCTGCAGTGCCCATCAGCATGCTGACCTGCTCCACCGCTCGTGCCGCAGATGCCTCCATCACGACCTTGGCGTGGACCTTCCCCGGTGTTGCAGCCGACTTTGCAAGCAGTCAAACGCGTCACATCTGGGCATACAGCAGTGCTTCACCCGACTCGACTGATCCCAGTGCTCCCATTCAGATGCACGACAGGAAAGGCATCATCACTTTAGATCTCACCAAAGCTTTGGCTGCGGACAGCCCGGCCCCGACCGTCTCCTCGAACGCAAGCTCAACTGCGTCAACGGCGATTCGCGATCTTTCCAACAGCACTGTGCGACGTGAGTAGTCCAGAAAGATCTTCGACGCATTCAGATGAGAGGTTCTGATTCCTTTTTATGCCCGACATGTAGTACTTTTGGCGCACATGATCATCATGAGTGTCGCCTGGATGGGCCTGGTTGTGAGTTTGCTTTCTGGCCTACATGCGCCCCACATCATCGCTCATACATGATATCGTTCTGCAGGCTGCAGGGATCCTCATCGGACGCTTCCGCGTGTACTACTCAGACACGTGGTTCAAGGTACACCGTGCCGTGCAACTCTCTGCCATCGTCCTGATCATCATCGGATTCGCCCTTGCCTATCAAGGCGTGGAAAGTCAAGGCGGCAAGCACTTCTCCGCAACTCACAATCGTGTCGGTCTCGTCATGTTCATCCTTGTCATCATCCAGGCTTTCTGGGGCGCGATCGGCAAGGCCATCTACCACGCAAAAGGCATCCGTGTGCAAAACTACGGTCACATCCTCCTCGGCGTCGTACTGTTCTTTGGTTTGTCCCTATTCCAGATCCGTCTCGGATTTCAAGCCTGGGCTTGGCAGGCGCCGACCTGGATCCCGGACGTGTTCTTCCCTGTATGGTTCGCTCTTATCACTGCGGCCTTCCTCGGCGGACTGGTCCTGCTTCCAAAGGAGCGCCGCAAGGCGACGGAGAAGGCAAAGCTGACCGAAGTCAAAATCGGCCAGATCTAGGTTTTGGTCCAAGCCCTGTTGCTGCTCCTCTTATACCTCAATTCCTCGGGCACGCAAGCATTTGTTCCTTGGCTGATCTCGGTCCCTCTACGGACCTTTTTGGACATAGTCCCATCGTCATCCTACTCACCAACTAATCTAGATGCCTTTCAAACAAGAGTGTGGTGTCGGAGGATGAGAGTGCGATTGCATCTTTCAATAGAATTCTCGCACAAAGCAGCATCGCCAGAAGCATAGAAAGTCCGAAAGCCAGATCTGTGCGAACGGGCGCATGAGCTTCGAAGGCTTTGAGGCGGAGTAATGCATGAGGCAGCACAGCGAACGGTCTATTGCAGACGAGCTGAAGGACGGAACCAAAAGTTGGCCATGATGAGCGGTATCGTTGGGATCCACGCAATTGCTAGTGCGCATCGCAGATGAGCATTTACTCTCCGAAGAGCTGAGAGTAGCACAGAATGAAAGAAGATCCCAGATCAGGAATTTGAACTTGTGTGCTTGACCAAGGTCCTCATCTTGCCCAATGCCAAGGAAGAGGTCATGCCCAGAGCAAGAGCCCCATAGACGACGGCGATACGCACCTTCTGTACTCGCTTGAGAACACTATCCTTTGAAGGATCTGCAGGCGGTAGGCACAAGAAGCATGAAAGAGTCTGTCAGGCCTACAGGTCCTCCAATATGAATCTTTCTCCGTCCGCTCGGGAAAGGCCGAAGAGGGAGACATACCATACGGGAAGTCCTTGGCTGGGATTTCGAGCAGAGCTGGGAATGCCTGTGTGTACTTGTCGACAAGTGGCCTGATCTTCTCCGCGATGTGTTGATTGATGAGAAGGATCGCAATGTCTTTCCTTTCTTGAGTCAGGGTCACAAACTGCGACTCGATCTCCGCAACAGGTGTCTGTATATCAAGCCAGGGTGTGATCAGTCAGATTTGAGCCTGAAGAGCTGGAGCAGCGAGACTGACCTTGTTGTCGACTATGAAGAAGTTCTTGGATCCGGAGCTGTCCACATGACCGATTCCAGCGAGCAGCAGACCCGTGGTTGAGTCCTAGAAGAGAAATCGCCTGCTCAGTACGAGAGTGACATCTGCTTGATTGACAGCAGAATAGCTCTCCGTCCATTTCTGATCACAGCTCACCTCATCAGCGATCAATGCGACCAGGGTCCGGTCCGCGGCTTGCGCGTGTGCAGACATGTTGGGGATGGCCCCTGGATTGGCTGCCAGGCCTCTGTCTTCACCTGGAGTCGAAGTGGAGAGAACGAGACTGTCTGCAGCTGTGCACGAGTGAGCCCAAGAATCCCGCTCCTTGCGACTTTGTATGGAACGATGAGGGCAGCTTATCGGTGGTCGATGTCGAGCCCCTCGACGTTTGTTCAGCATCATCTGGCTTGGCCGTGCGTTTGAGCCGCTGCTGCTGGACCATCACGTGGACGGCGGTGATAAGATTAGATAAAGGTTGAGATCACGTGACTATTGCCTCATCTGTTACTCCGCCGTGGCTCTCAGAACGTCCTGTGCTGATCGCGTCCTGGAGCATCCTGGAAGCGCGTCCCTTCCACAGGAGCAGGCGTACCAGACAGCATCCAGACTCTCTTCTGCGCAGAAGTCGGCGCCATCTGTGCAGAACCTACCAGTGCTCTCTCCTGTCCCTCCGGCGGCGCTTCTGGACCTCTACGGCGGTCTCGATCGCCAATTCTGATCCGTTTCGCACTCTTCCTCTCGTTTTCCTTTGTAATTCTCAGATCTCGGACACCTGCCAGTTTCTCACAGACGAACCATCGACCGGACCAGAACAGACCAATACAAGGGGAGACACAATGTCATCCACCTTTCTTCCTTCGAATCATGTCAACGCCGGGGCGGGCTCGTTCCAACCACAGCCTTTACTCACACCCTCTGCCCGGTCGCCTAGTTGGAAATCGCGCGTGTGCTACTTCTTTGACTCGGACATCGGCAATTATCACTACGGACCCGGCCATCCAATGAAGCCCTCAAGGATCCGGATGTGCCATGCTCTCGTCATGAATTATGGCCTTTACAAGAAGATGGAGATATTCGTGCGTTGTACAAGGATCCCTCGTGTGCTCAGAATTGTTTTTGCTCAACCTTGCGATGGCTTCACATGCAGAGGGCAAAACCAGCCACTAAGCGCGAAATGTCACAATTCCACACGGATGAGTACGTGGAGTTCTTGACCAGAGTAACGCCCGACAACGTCGATGCCTTTGTACGAGAGCAAGCAAAATGTGAGTCATCTTTTGGAAGTGATGCCGCCATCGCGCGCACAAATTGACGTTGCGATCCCTCTCGGGTGCACAGTCAACGTCGGAGATGACTGTCCTGTATTTGACGGTCTCTTCGAGTATTGCTCCATCTCTGCTGGAGGCTCCATGGGTGAGTGCAAGCAAGCCTCATTCAAGTTAGTGGCAGCCACATGAGACCCTCATCGACTTGACCTCCATCTTTGCAGAGGGAGCTGCGCGTCTGTCCCGTGACAAGTGTGATATCGCCATAAACTGGGCTGGCGGCTTACATCACGCGAAAAAGGGCGAGGCTAGCGGCTTCTGCTACATCAACGGTACGAATCTCGTATGCGCATGCGCTTGAGCCCTTACAAATGCTGATCATTTGATCGATGATTGCAGACATCGTTCTTGGCATTCTCGAGCTGCTGCGATATCATCAGCGAGTCTTATACATCGACATCGACGTACACCATGGAGATGGAGTCGAAGAGGCTTTCTACACTACGGATCGTGTTATGACATGCTCATTCCACAAGTATGGCGAGTTTTTCCCTGGTACGGGTGAATTAAGGGTGAGTAGATGGAGCCCCACTTACCTTCTCGCCGTCCCTGATGCTCACCGACGGGTCCCTGATACTCGACCAGGATATCGGCCTTGGCAAGGGCAAATACTACGCGTGCAATTTCCCTCTTCGCGACGGCATCAACGACGAAAACTATAAGAGCATTTTCGAACCAGTAAGTGTACAGGTCGAGCTGAACAGAAACGCACGGGCACTTCACTTCCTTCATGTTCCTTGTCATTCGGCAGGTCATCAGCAAGATCATGGAGTACTATCAACCTTCAGCCATTGTCCTGCAATGCGGTTCAGACTCGTTGGCTGGCGACAAGATCGGCGGCTTTAACTTGTCAATGCGAGGTAAGAGAAGTGCTCCAAATTTCCCAAGATCTGACAGCTGACACCATTTCCCCACTCAATAGGTCACGCAAACTGTGTCGAATTTGTGAAGAGCTTTGGTCTGCCACTGCTACTCTTAGGTGGCGGTGGCTACACGATCCGAAACGTCAGTCGAGCCTGGGCATACGAGACGGGTCTGGCAGCTGGGCAGGAGCTCAGCGCTCAAGTGCCCGTGAACGAATACTACGAATACTTTGGACCCGACTACAGGCTGGACGTGCGCCCTTCCAATGCCGAGGATCTCAACTCTCGTGAATATCTCGACAAGATCAAGATCCAGGTCTTTGAAAATCTACGCAACACTGGCTTTGCACCATCCGTCCAGGGACACGTGGAGCCGCGCCTGACAAGAGACGATGGTATGGACGAAGACGATGACATGGCGCGTGAGGGTCCATCAAATCCCGACGTTCGGCCGTCCAAAGATCCAGCTACTCGCATGCGCATGATCCAGCATGACATGGAGCTGAGCGATTCCGAAGATGAAGGTGATGACGGCCGGAGGAACATATCGAGCTTCGGCGGATTGAGAAGAAGATCATCCCTGACTCGTCACGGCATGCTGCAGAACGGCTCGCTCGCGCCTCTGAGTGGAGTCGCGAACGGACACGGTTCGTCCCTGTTGGCCTCGGTGACAGCGTCGAATCACCAGGAGAACGGCCATGTGCATCGAGCGAACGGTGTCCTCGGTGAAAGCAGTCACACCAACGGTGGCGGCTCATCGACTACGGCAAGCACAACCACCAGTCCTCGCGCTCAACCGCTAAATACCTCGGAGGCTGCTTCCACCGTTGCTACCACATCCGCGGCCACAGCAGCAGTCGAGACCGCTGTGGCCACCGACCCATTGGTATCAGCATCGCACAGCGCCGGGGCTTCCGAGCCCGTGGCATCTGCCGCGGCGCAGGAAGCACCTGGTGCAGCAACGGCGTCCACTGCGGATCAAAATGGCGACGTCGAGATGAAAGAAGCAACATGAAGGAGGCTTCTTGTCACGGGAATGCATGTGCCTTTTCACCTTTCCTTGCCTCTCAGTTAAGCCTGTGAAATGTAAGAACGTACATGCGGCCATCGCCTTTCTGCAAGACGACAGGATTCAGAATTATCACGGTACGGCAAGGCTAGATAGAGCTTGAGCAGCGCGGTGTCGACTCATGCGATCAGACTGAAATCTTGAGAAGCGGTAATGTGCTTCACGGAGAGACGCAAGCTGACTTGAATTACGAAGGAGTCAAGAAGAGAGGGCTGGATCTGATTTTCTTGTGGAACGTGGGTCGCAGTCACTTGTGTGACATTTGGCCGACGGCAACATCAGGAATTTGAGCTTGCACGTCGACAGCCTCTTCAGCACGGAAAGTCAACTCCAGCGAGCAAGCTTGCAAGCTGGCTTGCTCGTTTGTGACAAGCGACGAGCACAGACGGAAATTCGATGTGAAGGAATGCAGGGTGGGTGGTATTATTGAGTAAGAGCCATCGGGCATGTTTGTACACGAATCAGAGAACAGGTCCGGGGGCGCCCTGCGAGCTAGGTCGAAGGAATGAATGGCAGCAAAGGTCGGGAAAGAACTTGGATGAATCGGCCGGCAAGCCGACGAGATTGGAGAAAAGGAGGTAGCATCGAAAAGGAAGTGCGGCTTCTTCTCTCCGTGTTTCACAGCTCCATGACGAAGGGTGCGTCTGCACCGATAGACGACCGCTTGGAAGGAGGGCCCGAAGCCAAGGAAGATTCTGTGCTCGAGCTGATGCCGCGCCGGTGCCCTACCGCTCCGCCCATACCTTGTAAATCTACCACAAACGAAGTCGCACCTTCACCAAGATCCCGAGCGGCGGCGGCTCCAGCGCAGCCAAGCTGGCTCCGCTTCGTCACTTCGGCCAGAACGTCGGTGGCCTCTTGTGCACTGCCCCGCCGTCCGCCCGCTGCGGACAGATAGTCGAAAACGCCGAGGTGAACATTGGCGCCACCTGCTCCCCCGCCTCCTCCTCCGAACGGGTCGTCTTCGATGCTGGACAAGATCGGACCTCCGGTCGCACCGCCCAGGGCACCGAGACTGACTCGCGGCTGACGATCCCGTCCTCTTCTCTGACCCTGCTGTGCTTCCTCCTCTGTTGCTGAAGCAGACAGCAGACCGAGCTTTCCACTGAGGCTCGCCAGTGCTTGGTCGTCGGTGGGGACCAGAGCCTTGCCTTTGGCGCCGCCACCGAGGCGAAGACGCAGGTCAGCGCCGCCCGACTCGGACAAGGGGCCGTCGTTCTCCACGTCGCTCGTGGTTACAGTGTCGTCCGCCTCGTCCTCATCCCGGTCGCCTCCACGGCTCGTCATGCGGGACCGTCTACCGGTAATGGTCTTTCCGGACACCCGGCGAGAATCGTACGGACTTCTCCTTTCTGCCATGACCCGACCTGATGGACTCCTCATCTCGCCCTTGTGCTGCTGCTGCTGCTGCTGCTGCTGCTGCTTAGCGGCACTCTTGAGCATAGCCATGCCTCGCATCGAGCTCTTTTCGGGCGATCCTTGTAGAGAATCCGGACCTCGACGAATTTCGGCAGGGATTCCTTGAGCGCCGTTGCGGAGCTGGATGGGAGCCTTGACCAGCGGAGACGAGGCGAGCGACATCATTTGCTCGCGAGAGTACACAATACGAGACCTAGCTCAAAAGATTTTCACACAGATATCAAGTGAGCACATTTGCAAGGTGTGTTCGGGGGAATGGTCTTTGCGGGTCCATGCACTCACCCTCCGGGGGTGGATCCGTAGAAGTGGCCTCCAGGCGAGGCCGTCATGTTTCGGGCTGTCTCAGGAGTGAGCGAGATGCCGCCGTGGGCAGGGTCACCTCTTTGAATGCGGACCGGAGAGCTGAAAGCCATGTTGAGAGGTGTGAGTCGAGTGCGGTAGATCGTAAAAGAGGTGGAATAAGGTAGGAGACGGGCGACTCGAGGATGGATACGCAGGGATGATCGAGAGGAGCTGGGAAGACTGAGGAGGGATCTGGTCGTTTGCTGCTCTGCTCTGCACTGCCTACTGCGTTTGGGCCACGAGGGTGAGGGAGAAAAGGAGTCAAGGAGAGATGGCGACTGAGTCCTCCTCTTTATACGTGTGAGGCAGCGGAGCGTCGCATTCCTGATTGATCGTCGGTCGAAGCCATCGGCTGTCCGGGGTCTGTCTGGGATCATCAGGCAAGGTTAAAGGCATCGAGCATTAGGAGCGTACTTTCCCAAGATTTGCACAACGGTACCTGCATGATACGAATCTCCAGGGGCGCTCTGCTGCCCAATCAGATTCACTACAGAATCTCTCAGTGAAAGCCTCAATCTGTCTGATCCCTGAGAATGAGTCGTCAGCATAGCACAGTGTCAGGTCTTGGACCAGAAAGGCAAGCATTCGTCTGGCTTCATGCAGGTTCAAGGGCAGAAGCACTCGCAACGGCCCCTTGCACGGGTTGGCGTGGAATTTCCAGAGGCCCAGACGGCGACGTGTTCAGCAAGTCAAAAGTCAGACAGCGCTAAAGGGGCTCTGATAGCATTCGGGACATACGATGACAAGAGGAGCATTTCAAGTGCCGATCGTTGTGAGCCCTTGAGCTGACCTGGCTTTCCTGTCGAGACGGCAGGCGACCGTTGGGCTGGGATTTTAGAAGCCTCCTCCCTGGCTCGTCACAAAGATCTCTGATGATGACAGCCGACCTGTGAGCCAAGCAGGATCCCAGAGAACAGCAGGTCAGCAGAGCACGCTCTTAATCGCGCCCTGTGATGCACGAGTTCGGCCTTGCCGGCACCGAGTCGATCAGAAGGTGTGAATGAAAGATGCGTGGGTCGACCCCCCCCCAGAGACTCGAGCTCTGGAGAACACGAGCCCTACCGAAGGTATGATACCACGACCCGGCCGCCGCCGCCGCAACATCATCCAGAACGAGTCGACCCGCCTGCACGAGGTTGCGACAGGTCTATGCATGCGGACAGGCCCGTCTCACAGCATTCATTCGGCTGCTCTTCGTGCCGTGAGTACGAGTAGGGCCTGCCTCTGCGGGCAGAAGTGGGAACCCACCTTCCTCGATCTTCCGTGAGGCGGTATCGTGTCGGTACTGTCTACTGGGGACCGAGATGGAACCGGGCTTCTCGGCCCGACTGCAGCTTTCGAGAAGGGGTCCAGGCCAAGCTCGTCATATCGCAGCATGCACAGCCCACAATCCCAAAGGTATAAAGGCCAGCAACGCGTGTCCTCAACTCAGCATTCACCTCCACCACCACCCACCCACAACAGCACCACACCTGCCTGCTGAATCCACACATCCCACACCTATCCGCACATCCGCAACACACTTTGACCATGCAGATCTTGTGAGTACGACGGACGCGCCTTCTCACTGGCCCTCACTCGCCACAGTGGATGCAGATGCTGACCATCTCACCTGGATTCCCAATGCTTGCAGTGTCAAGACCCTCACAGGCAAGACCATCACTCTCGAGGTCGAGTCCTCAGACACCATTGACAACGTCAAGACCAAAATCCAGGACAAGGAGGGCATTCCTCCGGACCAACAGCGCCTGATTTTCGCCGGAAAGCAGCTTGAGGACGGTCGCACTCTCTCAGACTACAACATCCAGAAGGAGTCCACCCTTCACCTCGTTCTCCGTCTGCGCGGTGGTATGCAAATCTTCGTCAAGACCCTCACTGGCAAGACTATCACCCTCGAGGTTGAATCTTCTGACACCATTGACAACGTGAAGACCAAGATTCAGGATAAGGAAGGCATTCCTCCGGACCAACAGCGTCTGATCTTTGCCGGAAAGCAGCTTGAGGACGGCCGCACTCTCTCGGACTACAACATCCAGAAGGAGTCTACTCTCCACCTTGTCCTCCGTCTGCGCGGTGGTATGCAAATCTTCGTCAAGACCCTCACTGGCAAGACCATCACTCTCGAGGTTGAGTCCTCAGACACCATTGACAACGTCAAGACCAAAATCCAGGACAAGGAGGGCATTCCTCCGGACCAACAGCGCCTGATTTTCGCCGGAAAGCAGCTCGAGGACGGCCGAACCCTGTCTGATTACAACATTCAAAAGGAGTCTACCCTCCACCTTGTGCTCAGATTGCGCGGTGGTATGCAAATCTTCGTCAAAACACTAACTGGAAAGACCATCACCCTTGAAGTCGAATCCTCAGACACCATTGACAACGTGAAGACCAAGATCCAGGACAAGGAGGGCATTCCTCCGGACCAACAGCGCCTGATCTTCGCCGGAAAGCAGCTTGAGGATGGCCGCACTCTCTCGGACTACAACATCCAGAAGGAGTCCACCCTCCACCTTGTCCTCAGATTGCGCGGTGGTATGCAGATCTTCGTCAAGACCCTTACTGGCAAGACTATCACTCTCGAGGTCGAATCCTCAGACACTATTGACAACGTGAAGACCAAGATTCAAGACAAGGAGGGCATTCCCCCGGACCAACAGCGCCTGATTTTCGCCGGAAAGCAGCTCGAGGACGGCCGAACCCTGTCTGACTACAACATTCAAAAGGAGTCTACTCTCCACCTTGTCCTCAGATTGCGAGGTGGTATGCAGATCTTCGTCAAGACCCTTACTGGCAAGACTATCACTCTCGAGGTCGAATCTTCAGACACTATCGACAACGTCAAGACCAAGATTCAAGACAAGGAGGGCATTCCCCCGGACCAACAGCGTCTGATCTTTGCCGGAAAGCAGCTCGAGGACGGCCGCACTCTCTCAGACTACAACATCCAGAAGGAGTCTACCCTCCACCTTGTTCTCCGACTACGTGGCGGCCAATAGACGTGTCCGTTTCCTCACTTGTACTTTTGTAGCATCACCAATACCATGAGCACCTTGCCATCGAATTTGCCCATGAGCAGCTTGTTTATGATGTGCTTGAATACCCGACTCAAGCTCTTGGAAGTCACACAAGCACGGGACGCGTTGCCGACCAAGACAGACATGGTCAAACGCGACGGACATTAAGGTTCTCATTGCGAAAGCTACCGATATGGGTCATTGAGCAGCCTGCGAATTTGCAGTGGCTCGCACCGACGCGGCCTTCTTCTTCCGGTCTTTCTCTCTCTCGAGCGCGGCGGTCAGCCGAGCCTCCTGCACACTCAGCTCGACCTCTGCCCGTTCCCTGGCCCGCTTCATCTCCAGACCAGCCGAGAGTGCGCCCACCAGACCTTCCCAGCGCTCGATATTCGACCGAGTTGGGAACACGAGCCGCTGTGGGATCGGAGTCGGCTGCAGTTCGGCAAGTGATTCCATCGTCTTTTGAAGCAGGTTTGCCCGAGGTGTGACCGTTCGTGTTGAGCGCAGGTAGACGCCATGAGAGGAGGTGACCGATGTTGATGGTGCGATGGGTGGATACGATGACAAGGTGCCAACCAAGTGTGGTGGTGGCTTCGGTGGTGTTGGTGATTGCTCCGGATCGAAGCGCATAATCCCTTGCCGCTCGTCTGTGATGATAGAAGAGGAGGTGAGTCAATGATGTGGGACCTTGTACTGCTAGAGGAAAGCTCACCCTCCAGGATCTGCTGTCTCGCCGCAATCTCTGCAGCCGATTGAACCGAGCCCACTGTCGCGCTTGCAGCCAACCCCAAGAAATCCTCCGCATCGGCACCGAATTTGCGCTTCTTCTTCCTGTCGACTCCTGATGCATCTCCAGTGCTGGCATCAGCCCCTGCTGCAGCGGCCACATTGCTGGTGTCAGCGCCAGCCGCTCCCTTGTTGTTGCTTGAAGAAGAGGCGACTGCAGCGGCTGCTGCAGCGGCCGCAACAGCCGCAGCCGTGGCCGCCGCGGCAGCTGCTGCATTGGCGCTTCCCACAGCGAGTGAAGGCGGTAAAGGACCCGAGACGAGGCCAGCCAAGCTCAAACCCGTGCCCGCCCCTACCAGGCTTTCCCTCGTCCAGTTTGGAGCGGCCTCCCATCCACCCAGCAGCTTCAGCAGAGCTTCTCGCTCGCGCGCAAACTTGGCCTCTTGCTGCTCTAACCGTCTCGCCTCGATGTAGAGCGCCTCTTCCTCCGCTAGTTGTGAGGGCGTGCGAGCATAAAGTCGCTTCAGCGTTCTCTTGCGCTCGATCTCCCGATTGCGATCAAAGTTGTAGGAGAGCAGTAAAGCGGATCGCAGTTCTGGAGGATCCGAGCTGGGTCGTGATCGAATGAGACGACGACAGATGGTCTGGTAGCGGTTCTTGAGATCTTCTATGGTCCGGCTCGGTCCGTCTGGCCATTCGTAGCGATCGTGGATGACAATGAACCGCAAGTCGTAAGTATGACACAGGTCAATAAGATAGTCTGTCTCCTCTTTTGACCAATTATCGTCTGGCGGGAATGGGGGGACACCGAAAATGAGCTCAACACGAACGACCGTTGCTTGGTGATCATTGCTCGACAGGCTCACCTTTGAGATACGCAGCATATTCTTCGTTTGAGTAGCTGTAAACTCCAGATGTCGTGTTGAATTGAGCAAAGGAGTAATCTGACGATGAAAAAGGGATGTAATGAGCGAGCTTGAGACAACGCGTCTGCCTGGGAGCCTGGACCACTAACCTGTCTCAGGTGCCATCCTTGGCCGCATACGTTTGGCAGACTCGTATGCTGGCTCTTCTCCAGTCTGCTCCTTCTCCTTCTCCTTCTCCTCCGCCGCAGGTGCTTCTTCCTCATCCTTCTCCTCTGCGGCAGCATCGCCTTCATTTTCCTCCTCCTTTCCTTTGCCCTTGCTTGTTTCCGACTTGTCCGACGCCTCAGCTGGCTTTGTCACTGCTTCGGGCAGATCTTCTTCTCCTGCGCTACTGAGCTCGCTCTCGTCGTCATCATCGTCCTCTATGATCTGCCTGGCTTTTGCAGCTGGCCGACTGGAGCTTGTTGCTTCCTTCATCACCACATCGTCGTCGTCATCATCATCATCGTCGTCGTCGTCATCGTCATCCTTATCACCACCTACTTTCTCGGCTTGGACGGTCTCAGCTGACGAAGAGGCAGTCAGCGTGTTGAGCTGATCGTCCCCATTGGTTGAGGTCGTGCCCGATGGCAAAGTGCTCGCTTTGGCATTGCTCGCAGCTTGCTTTTCAGCCTCCTCTTTCGCTGCAGAGATGTTGGCCTGGTAGGAGGCAGCAGGGACCCAGTGATACAGCACGAGCCCGTCTGATCTTGCAGCATTGGTGAAAGGAACCCATTCCCATTTCCGCACGGGCTTGAGCCTGCGTTGGTACTTGGATCGGAACTTCTTGCCTGTCCCGCTCGCTTCGGTCCCGACCTTGGGAATGCCGACCGAGGTTGCAGAGAGCGACAAGCTGGGCGCATGGTCTCCAAGGAGCGCATATAGCTCGCGCGTGACTCCCTCGGGACGGGACTGACGCTGTTGCGACTGTTGCGATGACTTTTGACGCGAACGAGATGCTTTTGAGGAGGATCCTTTCTCCGTTGCTGAAGCCGGTGCTGTCGCTTTTTTGGATGATCCAGGAATGCCGAGCACATCACGCACATCGCGTGCCTCCGCCGCCATCCTGTTCCCCTTGTTGTCTTGAGATGCCTCGATGCGTGATGGTACCACCGTCCGCGTCAAGTTGAATGCTGATGTTTGATGGGATGTGGGAAGCACGTGACCTGGAACGATGCTGGTGATGGATGAGCTTGAGCGAGCTGTCCGTGGCATCGACGACATCGACCTTCGATCAGCCGCGTCCTTCAACAAGCTCACAATAGCCATGCTTCCCACACTTGCTCGTCTCTCCGCGGCGTCAGCAGCGGGAGCAGCAGCATCGACACCGGCGTTCAGCCAAGCACACAAGTCTCGAGTCCAATCGCTTTACAGACGATACCTCAAGAACGCCCTGGACTGGTACGTCCGCCGTGATCTCTGGAGAGACCGAGCCATCGAGATCCGCACCGAGTTTGAGCGCAACCGTCACATTCGCAACCCACGAGAACTGGCGCGAGTGCTCAAGGAGGCAGAAGAGGCATTACTCGAGATCAAGCACCCCGACCCATACAAGCGTGAGTACTGAGCTTCTGCCCTCACCTCTGAACACAAGCGTCTGACTCTTGCCCTTGCGTTTCCTTTCCGACCAGCTGCCATGTTCGAGGATGGTACCAAATGGTAAGTACATGCTCTCAATGACATTTACGTCCTGATGCATGCTGTGCGCTCGGATTTACTGACTCTCCATTTACCTGGCGATGTACGATGTCCCACGTCTTCAATAGGGAACGAAACTTGCCAGTAAGTCCTCCACCGCGCTCACTTGGACGGTGTCTGTCTCTCGTGTGCATGTTCTGATGAAGTCATCCTTCCCCATTCCAGCCAAGGATGTTCACCGCTGCAGAGAAGAAGGCCGCACTGGATTCGCATCACTAGATGGAACGGCCCGCCCACATGCGTCGAAGCAAGTCACCAACAGCGACCCGCTCCGTTTGTCGTCACAGCGGCTCCCCACAAGGCCCGCATGGTTACGGACATCATGTCATCCTTGACGCTCCTTTGACCTCCGTGGGTGAAATCACAAACCAAATGAGACACGACCGTATGCCCGTGAATTCTGCATGTGAAGGACAACTTTAACTGTGCCGGCATCGCCATCCCCAAAGTCCGAGACCGAGACAGGCTGACATCGACTAGGGAACGATGAAGTGAAGATCTGTTGGATTTGATGCGGAGCGGATTGAGAGAAAGACGAATTGAAAGAAGAACGAAGAGCCATGTCTAGGAACAAGCCAATGGTGTGAGCCATGAAGGTGTGGGACATGAGGCGACGCCTGGAATATGATAAGGATCGAAGGAAAGCAGAGAGATACGAGGAGGCTTGAGGGCTCAATTGAAGGACCGAATAGTACACAGGACTTGAGGTATCCGCAGTTCCCTTTCGATTCGGTCCGGGAAGGATCAAGAAAAAAAACCAAAAGGTTACCGGTCTGGGGCCTGTTGCTTGGGATTGATGTGGTGAGCCGAGGAGCCTTTCATCTATGTTGTTGAAGCGCCTCGGAAGGGCAATTCCACGATGAGTTGGTGGGAGTCAAATACGATAGGGGCAGTCATGGCTCCGAAACAGAAAGTTGAGCACCCTTGCTCAGTGAGGTGCCCATCAATCCGACATGATCTCGTCGCGCAAGGGAGTTTCGTCCGATCTGGTCCTAGTCGCGCTTTCGCCCACTGTGGGTTCGTTGTTAGGTGCAGTAGCCCGCTTGGACCCGACCGCGCTTCCAGCTTCGGGCGTCGAGCGATCTTCAGCCCCTTCAGATCCGCCCTCGTCATCCACTGTCATGCCCGCCGACAAGGTCGAGCCTCCATTACGACCACTGAGAGCCGTGGCAGATGGGAACCCACTCATCCTCGAACCTCCCGCCCGGCCATTGGATGCCGCTGCTTGGCTTGCCAATGCAGCAGCTGCGTTGAAAAATGCAGGTCCACCGGGGCTGCTCTCGGCCAGTGTGCTCAGGAAGTGCTGATTCATTGGGGTTCGGGCATCCTCAAGGCCGGAAGAAGGTCCGCTGCCAGGCAGCGATGTAGCCACGTTCGAGGCTGCAGCTGCCGAGATAGGGACAGAGATGGGTTCGCTCACGTTGCCGACGATTTGACGGGCCGGATCGGACCCCGCAATAGGCCCGTTCGCATTGGTCGCCGATCTTCGCGCGGCTAGGGAACCCGAGGCGGACAAGCTCAGATTGGCTGCATTGTTAGAGTTCGAGAAGGAGGCTTGTGACGACGCAAGCTCTTCTTCGCCATTGCTCGATTCGCCATCGTCTTCTCTTCCACCACGGCGCGCCTCATCAAAGTCCTCCAGCATCTCCTCGTCCTCATCGTCCAGGACCTCCTGATGTTCGTCGTCGTGCGCTTGACTGCCTCGTTGTGGGTGAGCAGGAGCAGCAGATGAGGATACGGACATGGAGCCTTGCGCATTATCCTCGGCCATATCAGTGTCCGCGGTGTCGGCACCCCGTGAAGGCGAGCGCTGATGTTGGGATGAGGCTTCGGGAACGGTTTCGAGCGACTGAGCCGGGAGAGAGGATCCCGGAGCGCCAGCCGCTAGTGTCGGCTGAGCAGACATTGCTGCCGATCCAGACGTATTTGCCGCGGCAGCAGTAGCACCCGCAGCCGGCACGGTCGCAGATTGTTCAACACCCTGTGTAGCCTGTCGTATGAGATCCGCCTGCCATTCTTCGTCTTGTTCTACGTCCGCCTCCAGGTCGGCAAATGTGCGGCACAGCGGGCAGGAGAAGCCTGGGTAGTGCGAGTTGATCAAGGGCCGAATACACTTGAAATGGAAGACGTGACTGCATGGCGCGATGAACAGCGCCTGGCAAACAGTGACCGAGAACAGACCTATCGCGGTACCATTCAGACCGCGTTAGTCATTGAAGTTCTCTTTCAGGAATGAAACGGGGGGCTGTTTGTACTCACAGATGCAGCAATCTGTCACGCTCGTCGGTGGCTGTTGGACGGCAGAGACAGTGGCACCCTGACCAGGGACAACTGAAGTGATGGCCTTGTCCGCCTCGGTTCCCGACGGCGTCGCCGGCATTGGTGAGCCCTGCAGTGCGCGTAATTGGCGAAGTGCATTGACATTATACTGGTTCGCCTCCCTCTGCCAACCCCGGTTCAATTCGATTCGCATCTTCACGCATCGGTAAATCTCCTCGGTTCCGCCCTGATAGTCTACACCAAGCTGGATAATATCTCCGTCCTTGATGCGGAACGGTCTGCTCTCCACGCCGGGAGCGGAGAGCCGAATGTGGTTCAAGAAGGTGCCGGATGAGGACTTGGTGTCGCGAAGGTAGAACTGCAGAGAAAGGACATCTTGTGCTCAATCGAGTGCCCTTGAACGGCTCGCAGATTTCAGCTCTGATCACAGTACTCACATTGCCTCCGTTCTCGCACCACAGCTCGGCATGTCCACGGCTGACCACTTTGCTCTTAAATGCGATCCGGGAAGAGTCCAGACTGTTCCCTCCTCCTCTTGTTCGTTCCCCAACGCGACGGCTGCTGCTGCCGCCGCCGCCTCCGAGAGCGATTGACGAGTGTGCCGCTTCAGCGGTTCCTGTACCTCCACCACCGCCCGCTGCGGCTGCTCCAGAACCAGCCGCAGTGGGCGCAGAAGCCATTTCCACATCGCCGCCACGGGAGTTGGCGCCCAGTGTTTGACCAGCTCCGAAGCCTGAAGTGGTACCAGAAGCGGTAGAGACGCCGTCCCGAGTATATCCTATGGCCGAAGCCACACTGCCTGCGGGGTTCGAAGACGATGAAGCAGCCGCAGCAGCCGCAGCGGCTGCTGCTGCTGCTGCTGATGCAGAGTTGGCGCCTCGTTCGGTGAAGCGTCCCACTTTGACAGCTGGAGCTCCATCGCGCAATTCGCGCTCAATGGGCTCGAAATGGAGCGAACGCGATGCTTCGAGATGAGGAACGAGTCGGATCCGGTAGCCTGGAGAGTTACTGGAGGGACCAGTGGAGGAGGAAGCTACTGACGGGCCAGCTGCTTGTTGTGCGCCGCCTGCTGTTGCCGTTTCGTGCGGAACGGTGGCACTAGCAGCAGCAGCAGCTTCGGAGGCACTGACCTCTGCATTTCCGACCGAAGCTCCAGATTGGCTCGAGGTAGTCTGTCCGGCTTCGTCAGAGGTTCCTGTTGCCCCGAGCCCCGATCCAGCTAGCGCTGCCACTTGGGGGCGTGTCGTACGACTTGCGGCTCGACTATTGTCCACGCTGCTGCGGGGTAGACCAGAAGTAGGGACGCCTGTTGACGTAGCAGCAGCAGCTTGCTGATTCGACACGGTGCGAGTCAGACCATCCCGGTTGGCGAGGGAAGAAGACGAGGGTAAGAAGTGGTTTGATAAGCTTCTCAGGGCTGAGGGACGTCCGCCCGATGGACTACCGGGAGTCTGTGCACTTGAGGAGGCGGGGCCAGTACCAGCGATGCCGCTCCCGCCAGCTGCATTTCTGGGGTTGCTTGGCGAGGTACCATCTGGGTTTGTCGATCCTTTTCCGGCACCTTGAGAGTATCGGCGGAACATCCTTCCGAAGGGCCCAGTTGTGGTTTGGGAGGGACTGGTGCCTGGAGCAGCGGTGGTGGTGGCCATGGGGTTGCGGTTCTGGTTGACTGCAGGCGGGGTGGCAGGAGGGGAAGCGTGAGCGTCTCTGGGAAAGTTGTGGAGGTTGCTGTTGATATTCGACGACGAGCTGCTGCGGGAGAGGATCGACTGGGGGTTATTGTACTGCTGCCTGAAGGAGGATCCACCAGGCGTGGTGCCACCTGTGCCTCCTGCCAAGTTCTCCGAGCTGAAGGTGGCGGGCAAACCTCCGGAGTTTGTGGTGCGGTGTGAGCTGTTGGCTGTCCGTGGTCTGCGTCCAAACCGCTCGAAGAAGGAGCTACCTGAGCGAGGGCTGTGAGGGCCTGGGGCGGCTGGAGGAGTTGCGGGTGTTGGTGATGTTGCTGCTGCTGCTGTTGCCGTCGTTGTTGCGGTACCTTGCACCATTTGGGCTGTGTTGGTAACCTGTTTGAGTGTCACTTACTGTGAGGCTGATGCGATCGATGTGTGAGAAGGCGAGGGCAAGGTGGGAAGAATTGGTGTGGCAGGGGCCCAGCGGGTGAGGGAGTGAGCAGGAGGAGGTGTAAGAAGTGTATGGCAGGCAGGGGTGGTTGCGTCGTGCTGTCCGTCTTCGTCGTGAGCTTCTCTGTCGCGTGTGAGCTTTCACTCTGAGCGTCGTGTGGGCGAGGCGAGAGCGGCTGTTAGATGCCTGCTTGCCTGCTTGGCTGCCTGGTCTCGGTCTTCTCGAATGCTCGAGGTCGAGGTCGAGGTCGAGAACGCAGAAGCAGGAGGATGCTCTTGGGTGGGAGAGACAGACAGACAGACAGACGGACAGCGAGCGGGTCGGGGTCGCCTCAAACTCGAGGTGACGTTGTAAAGTCTTAATATTTTCCCACCTCTTGTGAGGCTCTGGTGGGTTGCTTCCCTCGATCACGACTTGTGGTACTGCATTCTCATCACAGCTCCGTTCATCATCAGGCACGGGTCTTTCTCTGTTCCAAGGGGCATGATTCATCCTGCCTCAGCTGTGCCGTCCTTCCAGCCCAGATCAGGTGGTTGGGTGCCTGCGTCCGATGCTCACAGAGGAGCGACAACTCGGTCAAAGGAGGGGCTGTGCTTGGGCCCACGGTGGTCACGATCAGACTCCTGAGCTGGCTCAGCCGGGTCTCATCGCACGCACACTACTGTAGCGAGGTTGAGAGAAACCAGACCCTCAGCTCACTAGGAGGAGTCTCCGTACAGATCAAGCATGGCACAAGGGGCAAGTCAGATTCATCATTACATGCTTTGGCCAGACTGATCACCGCGTCAGGCTCGCGAGTGCCTGGACAAAGTCAGAGGGGGTCACAATCTCCGTCGCACCGTAAGTGATTCTCTTCGCACCCAACGCAGCCGCAGCCGCCTGGCCGCCATCGCCCCGTCCCGCTCCCGCCCCGCCCACAGAAGGCTGGTGGGCGCCGACTCCACCACCGGGCCCGCCCATGCCCGCCGCCAGCGCCCCCTGCGCCGTCCGAGCCGCATATTCTTGCAGGTTCGCATATTCCACATAGTTTCCTCCCCCGACCACGAACACAATCGCATGGCTGAACGCCTGTCGCTTCGACGGTCCCCCTGGTCCGCCCGCCGCAGCTTGGGCCGCAGCGACGCTCATTCCCATCCGTTGCTCTCGGCTCGCCGCGCCCGTTCCACCTCCGGGTCTTGATTGAGCCAGCGTGGTGCCTGCTCGAGGGTCGAGGAAGAGGTAGTCGTCCGTCTCCGTCAACGCCGCGCGGGCGCCGCTGTTCGAGGCACTGTTAGGATCCATCAGCGCTGACACCAACCGAGTCACTGTCAGATCCTTTTGCGAGGGCAGGAAGTTCTTGACCGAGGCCACAATGTTGTCCAAGCCGGACTCTTTCAGTCGATCCGTTAGCTGGCGGAAGCATGGCCGACTGTCAGCAACCGGGACTAGAACAGTAAAGCTGAGATCAAGGTCACTCACGCGACTGCTGAGTGCACTCAGACCCCGGTAAACACCTCCGCGCTCAGAGACCAATTGCGAAGCTGGCGTAGGTGATTGTACTGGGGCGGTCGCTAGCATGGTCATGCGGGTAAGGTCTCGAATTCTGCAGATGCTCAGACGATCAGATCCCAAAAACGCTCGAGACAGCCAAGCAAGGCCCTTCTCAAAGACACTCACTTCTTCACATAGGCCAAAGGACGCACGTCCGCCCCTTGTTCCTTCAACGCGTCCTCAATCGTCCGTACACCCTCCTCAGTGTAATGCTGTGCAGGCACACTTAGCACATAGATCATTCCCAGGCGTACTTTGTCTTCCCTCATCCTGTTCTTCGCCTCCTCTTCCGCCTTCTTCGCGTCCGCCGCCGTCCCGGCCAACAAGCCTGCCTCTGCTCCCGTAGCGCCGGGAGGAGGCTCCTTACGGATCGCTTCCAACACCTGAGTTCGCAGCTTCTCAGCCGCGGCGCGGGATGATGACGAGCTAGAAGCGGCTGCAATGATCGATTCTTCCAGCTCGAAGAGCTCGTCCAAGCTCCGCGACTTGATGCCTTGCAGAAGCGCGGTCGCAATGTTCATGTGAGCATCAATCGTGGCTTTTCTCGCTGTGAGTTCGGGAAGTGCGGTGATGGCCGCCTTGAGGTGTGCTGCGTTTGAAGAAATATCTCTGCCCATTTCCCCCCGAGAAAGGTTCAGCATGTGGCACACGAAGATCCAGGAGATGCTGTCACTCACAGTTGGCCAACTTCGTCCATGCTGCTGATACCTGTTGTGCGTGTGATATCGGCTGCGTTGGCCTTGTACCGGTTCAGCTCTGCATCAATGTCCTCAGCGACCTGAGGGAAAGGCGTCGCAGAGTTCTTTGCCCAGAAAAAGTCTTGCGCCGACAGGTCATATGCGCGTTTGGTCGTTGTACCCTTGGTCGGCTCGGGGGTCTACGCACAGGCATGCATTGCTGTCAGCGAGTGGGTAAGAAGGTAGTCGACGTGAGAACATGAGCTCACCTCAACAGTCACTCGGTTCAAACGCAGATCTAGAACATCGTGCACCAGAGCCTGGTACGTCCAAGAGTGTGACAGCATGGGCACCAGATCGACGTTTCGATCTAAGAGCACCAGAACTGCGGAGGAATAAGACGGGGTTGATGAGAGACGATTTCAGCAGACAGACGTCCGCTTCGGCAAAGACTCACCCGGTCTTTGAGCGCTGGCTCCCCACGATTGCGCATCATTCGCACCTGCAGCGCCGGAGAACAGGTGCTGCCCTCCGCCCGCACCTGCACTTCGGATGTGTTCCCTGATCTTCGCATCGACTTTGCGAGCGACAAATTCGGCCGCATTGCCCCGAGGCGCACGGATGATCGGCAGCTGACCGAGAGTCGCCAATGCGGAGAACAGACTTTTGGCAATAGCCTCTGTCTCTGCCTCGATCTCCGCCTCGCTCGCGGCGGGGTGGTTCAGACGTTGGTAGGAGAGCTGCAAGGAGGATAGGTCCAGGTCTGTGCCGTTGCTGGCTCCCGTCTTGGTTGGCTGTTTGGCGCTGCTGGTGCTGCTACTGCTGCTTGGTAGCAACGAGAACAGAGATGGCTCCAGAACGACGTAATCCAAATATTGGTCGTAGACTTGCTTCACGCTCTCGCCCGTCCCATCTCGCGCAACCTGAGCAGCGAACTCCTCCAGCACGGTCCGTGGCAACTGTGAGGTGAAGTTGATGTACGCAGCATCGTAAAGGCCCTTGTTGAGGTCCTCCGCAATCCTCTTGAGGTTTTGCGAAGTAGGTTGGACCAGGTAGATCGCGGGCACGTCGGGTAGCGAAGGACGATCGTTGGCATGCAGCTGCATATGAAGCGTCACTCCTGCCTCACGCAAGTCTTGCACACGGAGAGCGGGAGCCAGCATGTCGGAGGCCGCCTTGTCCAGGATCAAGACCTTCCAAATGAGCTGTTGCGGTTGGCCATCGTTGGTCCCTTTTGCTCCTCCCCCGGGCGCATCTTGGTTGAAGCGGAGGATGGAGTCGAGTGTGGCCAACTGGGCCTGTCTGAGCGTAGCCATATCTTCTGCAGCTCGAGAATGGGGACTGTATGTGGACTCAGTGCCTCACAGCATGAGCGTCACCGGGAAGCGTGCTAGAAGGTTTGTGCGCTCCATACGCATCGTGCTTTGGGCGTGCTCCACGTGGCTGAGCATGGGGGACCGAAACCCAGTCACGTGCGCGGATCCTCGAAATGCTTCATCCAACGAACTTGCAAGGCTCATCGGCCATTTCGAGCACAGCCAAGCATCCGTGGTCACCCGGGAGCAGTCACCGCCCACACAGGCGCTCACGGCACCGTTGAACTACGACCTTCCGCTTCGCAGGCCTGTGCCCGCAGCTTGGGCCTTGTGGCCGCACGGCAGGGCTCTCCCTCCCGAAAGATGTGCCGTGTCTGTTCCGTCTGTCGCGCCCAGGATTCTGCATCCTCCTTAGATTCGAGCCAGTCTTATCACCCCCGTGCCGCGCCCGACGATTCTTCAGCCCACCTGCTTCGTCGGCTAGCACAATTTGAGGTCTCGGGCTGCCATTGCAGGTGCTTGAGGTGGAATCTGCCGTGAACTTCACTTTGGGCCGTCCGCGCTTCTCCTACTGACCAGAGGCTGCCGATTCGGATAGCCACATTCTTTTCGGCACAGTTCCTGAGTGATTGCCTGTGTATAGTGGTATCTGATTCTATCCTTTTGCATGTGTGGTAGACGTATGTAGCTGACTGCTTTGCATTGTCTTGCCAAGCTGAGCCTCCTTCTTCCTTCCTGAACAAAAGGCGGCCCCTTGATATTTTCTTTCACTGCCTTTCTTCCCCTCTTCTGATTCTTTCAGCATTTCTCCATCGACCCGGCCCCATCGACCCTTATAGACACCTCGCATTCTTCATTTCGTCGCCTCTTCTGCTTACCTGCTCTAATCTTGCTCGCCTCAACAGGCCTTGCCCTACTGTGACCACGATCCGACCTCCATCTATTGCAGGTCGCTTCTTACACTCCTTCTCAACCTCGTCACAGCTCTGCTAAAAACTGCCTTTCCCTACTCCACGTCCATCAAGGATTTCAACCACTCTCGTTTCCTATCTACAATGCGGACGTCACCACAACTAATGATGCGCTGGCCGGGCCTCATTTTCCTCGCCCTGGCCGCCACGTCTCGAGCAACACAAGCCGCCCCGACCGGCTTCTTAAGTTCCACAAATGCGCTCGGATCTACTGGCTCAAGTCTGGATTCTCTAGACTCAGATGACCTCTCCATGATCTCACCTCCACTCTTGCTCATGAGAGCGGAGAACATCACCGACACCGAGAACTCGAAGAAGTTACCGATAGGATCAAGCATGATCCAATTTTCTCCATCTGCGCAAACGAAGGCTACTGTACCATTATACGTGAGCGCATCTTGGAATGCCGGTCGGACATCGCCAGCTTCGAGGGCATACGTAGTCTGGCACGGAAGCCAAAGAAATGGTGAGTGTTTGACTATCTACACTTCTGGCAACGCCCGTTGCTCAACTCTTCGCATTTCACAACACAGGTCAATCATCCTTCAACGACATTCATGCCGCCCTCACAGCTGCGGGAAACAACCTCGACACCTCTACCTCAGATATTGTCCTTATCTCATTACAATTCTACACTCCAAAAGACGCTTCCAAGAGGAGACTCTTCGATTCGGCGCGGAATCTGGCTTGGCAGTTCACCGGGGACGCAAACTCTCCGGCGCGAGGTTCCACCTTCGGTCTGTTTGATGGGACGGACGCGAGTGAGTGTGCGAGCTTTTTGGCAAAGGTGATACGTAGGCTGATCAAGGCTCTTGAACATTGGGTACCGCAGTTGCGCCAGCCGGAGAAGCTGATCCCACGTACGCCTTGAACGGGGCAAAAGTCAGCACTTTTGACGTGCTGGATTCCGTGGTTTCGTATATATCCAACCGAGCGTACTACCCGAACATGCAGCGCATCACCCTCGTAGGACACAGTGCTGGTGGACAGGTGAGCCCATTGAATCTTATGGTAACTGTCTTTCCCGGCGTCATGGCTCACATCCTCTTACCAAATCCTCCAGGCCATTTCACGATACATGACTCTCAACCCTGCTGTACTAAGCGGGCTCACTGGCATCCATATCCGCGGTGTCATTGCAAACGCACCCTCCATGGTGTACTTCACAAACGACCGACCCGACAACCCGTCCGCCCAAACCGTAGTATCCACACGGAGGACGTCAGGAGGCGCCATCTCGTCCACCGGATGTGACTTCAATGACTGGAGATACGGTCTGCAGGGTTACATGCCGCGCTACGTGACTGATCGAGCGAGGAACGGGCCTGGAGACGGACTACGTCTGTTTACGTCGTACGTCTCCAAGGACATTGTCAGACTGGTTGGCACAAACGACGTCTATGCATTGGCCGAGGGGAGCGGGGATCAAACCTGTGCCGTCTTGACTCAGGGTGGAGAGAACCGAAGGGATCGCAACTATGCTGCATGGTGAGCTCGAGAAGTTTGACTACCGACCGCATTCGCTCAATGTGCTAACTGGCTGCCTTGGCCGCATCTTTTGTAGGGCATACATGAATCTCCTGGCCGACACGAACGAGGACGTCTCTGCATTCTACGGGTACGCAAACCTGTCACAGAGTATTCGGCCCGTTGCTGGCCTCGGCTCCGTTTTCAATCACCAGCTCGGCATTGTCAGTGGTGTTGGGCACGACTCGACGCTGATGTTCGCGTCACCCGTGGGCATCTCGGCGCTCTTGGACGACAGAGTACAGCCTGGCCCGCGACCCCCGCCCGAGCCCGCGTTCGAGGGCTCACAATGAAAGCATTGCTTGACCGCACGGGCACACGACCCTTCCTTTCCAGACCGGCGCTGAGTCAGCGCTGCGAATGATCTGTGTCTGAAGTCATGCTGCGCTGTAGGACTGTTGATATCCTCTTCGAACATAATTCGCTGCCCGGGCCCCCTCCTCTGTCGTTGAAGGGCCCGTTTCTGACTCGCATCCCACTTGTACACACCCTGCATGCACGCAATGACATTCGCTCGCACGAGCCTTCGATGACGAGACCGTTTCGAGTGTGAACGTGATGTTGAGCGAACCGACACGCAGCATGACAGACGCTTGGACCCTCCAGAAAAGAATGATACCGTGCCATTTTCCGAGGGTCACAGCAACCACCATCGTTTCCCTCATCTCACACGTCAACGTCGATTGGTTGCCTTCTATCAGAGAATGCACCGCGTTCTGCCTGAAGATAGCGAGACTGGATCCAGGGCAGTCCACAGACTGATGCGCGAGCACCCACGCACATGATGAGGGCGACAACTGCCAGGGGACGGCCCCGTTTATGTGCCAGGGCACAGTACTGTACCTCTGATGCATACAGCATGCCGCCTTTCGTCTATATAAGCTGACGTCTTCTATCTATTGCCCTCTGCTAATGTCTTCATCCTCAGCTTCATCGTCCTTCTTCTCACAGGCCGGTCCTTCAGTTCTACAAGTTACTTCCCCATTCGATACCATTCAAAGCAGCCATGAAGATTATCATCGGCCCCCTTGTGGTGTTTGCAATCTTCTGCAGCCTTCACGACCTCGCCGCTGCAGCAAACGTGCGCTCTCATCAGGTCCAGACGCGTCGGGCGGACTTGGGCGAGTCCCCCGCCGTGACCGTCGAGTTCCAGAAGCGAAACATCCAGGTAATCCGCACACGTGATGCTGCCTCAGCCACTTTGCCTCCTCGAGCTGCTCCTACCAAGACGACTGGAGCATTGCGGGCACGAGAGACTTTGCCACCCGAACCTGTCCCCGTCCCTCCCGTTGGCCCTACTGGGCGGGCGGAGCCTCGTCGAAGTCAAGATTCTTCCCTCCTCATTCTTCCTCGAGCCTCGCCTACTGGAGCGCCTCAGCTTGCACCTCGCAGCAAGGACGCAGAAGACTCCAAGGGTGCTGGCAAGCCTACCGACCCTCCGGGCAAGAAGAAAGCCCGTCGAAGTCAAGACTCTTCCCTCCTCATTTTTTCTCGAGCCTTGCCTACTGAAGCGCCTCATTTCGCACCTCGCAGCAAGGACGCAGAAGACTCCACAGGCGCTGGCAAGCCTACCGATTCTCCGGGCAGGTAGAGAGTCCGAGCGACTTCGCTGTTCTACTCCAGTTCCGGCTTCAATCAGTCCTGTTCCCCGTCGCGTTGTTCCTTTGCATGGACGAAAGGTGAACTCCAACTGCTGTTACTGCAATCTAATGTTGTCTCCGCTACCCATCTGTCTGAAATACTCGAATGACTGACAGTCTTAGCAATATAAACTGCTCGTATTGAGTTCCAAGAGTTGCTGCTTGACCGCCTCACTGGGTCCAGATCTTGGCCTGGAGCCTGAGCTCCTTGCTTCTGAGAAGTGTGCTGAAATGTGCTTCGTGTCTTCTGGCGCGAGATGGCAGAAAGTCGACCAAACAAAACCCTGTGATTCGATCCTGCTGGCCGTTGCTGTCGCTCTGCACGACAACATGCAACTCCTGGACTTTTCCCAGACTTCTCAGCAGATGCTCGCACGCTGTCACGCTTGCCAGCTGTGAATGCCGGAGACGGGCTTTGGCAAAGGACTTGTTGTCCAGGCGCAATCCTCTGCGCAGCGCACTGATACTTCGCTCGCCGGTTCATCCCGCCAAAGATGGGAGACGAACCCATCCTGTGGGAATGGCAACCAACCAGCATGCTCACGCACAGTCTGATCCACCATCCAGGCGCAGTATCTGCTCCAGCGATCGACCATACAGTCACCGTAAAGCTGCAGCCCGACTCGCACACCATCCAGCTTGGGGGCCTTGTATTGTGGCTGACAGCGTTACTGAGTGCCGGAGGAGATGCTGAATTCGTTGAACTCGAAGAATGGTAACATCTTTCGCTCGCATTCGATTCCTTGATCGCGCTCGCTCTGAGACACCACTACGTTACAAACAGCTGACATTCCCATGTATCCATGACATTCTTCCAGTCTCATGTCTCCCAGCCAAGTCGACGTCACCTGGTCGGGTGCCTGAGGAGTCAGCTATCTCGTTTGCCAGCCAGAATGGAAGCCACGACAGGCTTTAGAACCTTCTCAAGGGGGCTCGGGTTACACACAACTACCAAGACGACAACCCAACTCCTTCACGCTGTGTGCAATGGCAGACCGGTAGATTCTCCACGACGATCGGTCGCACACTTTCAGCTCGTATAGCGATGTTGCACACCTCAATCCCTTGCACTCCTGCATCAGCCAAGATCCGCATCAGCCTCTCAGGAGAGACGCGATAAGCGACAGCGTCTGCACTCAGGTATTCCCAACGAGCCCAGCAGTCACCTTGAGGAGAATGATCAAACAGAGTTTCGCACCAACGGCGCACCAGAGCATCGGTCCACGAACAAACAGACTTCTGTGTGGGCGCAGGGTGAATCAGCTCTGGCATGCACCTTCGACTCGCCTTCCTGCGCTGCAGTGCATGGCCCCCCAGCTGACCGGTCCAGCCTGAGCACTTCTCCAGTCTCTTCCCATCCTGCTACATTGGCCGCCATACGGCTCCCCTCTATGCCTTCTAGAGCTCCCAAAAGGCGTAAAAGAAGGACCCCCAAGGGCCCAACCCGGATTTTCCCCTCTCCTCCCATCCGACCTCGACCCTCGACCTCGACCTCGACCTCGACCCTCGACCCTCGACTTCGACTTCGACTTCGACATCGGTAGCTCACGCTTACGCACTCACGGACCGGACTTCGGTTGTGCATCCCATGATGGGATCAGCGTCCGGGGGTTCTCGGCGGGGCCGACACCGACCTTCGACCCAGGCTCGACCTCGACCGACGGCGCCTCGATCTCGACCTCGACCTCGACCCCGACCCCGACCCCGACCTCGACATCGACATCGACATCTACAACCCTCCGAGAATACCTCGGGCCAGCGTCCCATCCTGCCGGAAGCGGGTCGAGCGATGCTGCTGAATGTTCGAGTATGTCCGTGGATGTGTATTGTGAGCTGCTGACCCAGGGCGGAAGGATACCTTGGGGGGCCGTCCTTTCGTCTTAGCCGTGTCACTCCGCTGGCCTCGTTCCCCTCATCGGCTGGGAGGTCAGACTGGAAGGAGTGGCACGGCCCCTTCGGAAGGGGTGAGTCCTTCTCTCTTCTCTACTTTCATCCTCTCTTGCATACCTGGAACTGACTCGTGAAACTTCTCCTCCTCATCCCTCTCAACCCCTTCGGGGGCCCAGCGCCATCCCTGATACTTGTCTAGATTCAACATCCTGTTGTACTTACTTCATCGCAATTGCTAGCAATCCAACTCACTTCCCTTCCAACCTCATGCTCCTGGCTTTGTGTCTCATCGAGCGGCACCTCTATGTCGTGCACATGTCATAAGGCGTTGCTCCCACCTGCCTTGAGAGGTTGGTCGACTTCACTCATCTCCCTCGCGACGTCCACCCTCCCCTCTCCTTCCCCTACCACCACGACCTGTCATACCGCCTCGCATCAAAGCCCTGGACGGGACAGTCGAAGATGTCGATAGCAGGTGCTACAGCTGGAGCAGTGGCCGCCACCGTCTCTTCGAGCACCTGCACTCGATGTCATCTTGCTCTGGGAGCAATCTCTCGCCCACCTGCCCCTATGACCAGCTCAAGTCCATCCTGCACACTCAACAACGCCTGATCCAACGCGAACTCGATCTTGCTCAGGCCAACCAACTCACGCTCTCCCAGCAGCAGTCCTTCACAGCCTCTGGATCCAGCTAACGTCGCTGCTCAGATAGAGGGATTCCATCAAGAGATTCAAGGCACTCAAGCGCAGGCTGGCGCAACCGAATGCGCAGACCAAGACCACCTTGAGCACCGCCTCGTCCCGATATGCACACCTCCACGATCTCCATGCTATCACCTCTACCGCCGATCCGGCTTTCCAAACCTGGTCTCGCATCCGACTGCAGCGCATCCTGGTCGACTACATGCTCAGACATGGAGCTACGAAGGCAGCCGCCCATCTGACCTCCTCGGCCGCGACCCCTACCTTGGTGGACACCTCGTCCTTTTGCAGAGATCGACAAGGTCGAAGCCTCGCTCTACCCTACCTCGGCTGCCGGATCTGCCGCTGCTGCGGCTGCCAGCATCAAACCCCTCGGCCGGCCATTGTGGGCGCGCATTGGCCTGGTGTGCTGAGAACCGGCCCGGACTGGAGGCGATTGGATCCCGTATCGAGTTTGATCTGTGTATGCAGGTCTATCTCGAGCTTGCTCGAACGAGGACACCTGAGAGTCTACGGGAAGTGATCACGTACCTGCGCACCCACTTGCTACCCATGCAACATCAATCAGGTCCGCATCCGTCAGCGGACCCATCGCAGATGGAGCTCAAGCCAGAGGACAGGATCGCACCATTCCCATCGATGACAAATAGACGCTGGCGCCACCTTCGCGAACCCCTTCAACTTCGACCTGACCATTGTTGAGGCTGGTCCCCAGATCGTGATCAACTACGGAGGTGTCGACACTGCCAGTCTGGACCTTGGTCTTAACAAGGTGGCACCAGCCACCTCGACCGGGTCAAATGACAACGCACAATTGGGCCTCAGCTGGACCGACAAGGACTTGGTCCCTAGCGAACGAAACCAATTTGGAAAGTTCCTTGACCAGCTCATCGACAAGGAGGCCACCTTCCTGCTGAAAAGTGGAACGGACGTGCTTGCGCAGAGTGCGGTCGTAATTGTCAAGATCACTGACATTCTTGTCAACGTTCCCACCACTCTGACCGGTATCAACTTGTTCTAACGGACAGGCTGAGAGCCTAGACGTCACTGTTGTCGGTGCTGTGCCCGCTTACGTTGACATCGACTTGAACGTTGGCCTGACGCACCCGAGCAACCTCACCGTCCTGACGAACACCGTCAAGCTGCCTGCTTTCTTCACCCACGAAGGAGAGACTGTCGAGGTCGGTCATGCTATCATCCCCACCCTGAACCTGAAGCCTGGTAAGGACAACAAGTTCCCGGCAGAGTTCCAATCCGACATTCCATCCCGCCAGAATAGCACTGTTGCTCCACAATCCATTCGGCAGTACATCCAACCCGACGATGGCAACACTGACCCCATCATGACGGACCTTGTCATTCGCTGCGTCAGTGGGGGGGATCTGACCCAGGGACAAACTACGAGTACACGAAGCGAATGGCCCAGTCAACGCTCAACCCGACCCAACTCGCCAACCGGATGTCGCAGAGTCTGCAACGCCACGAGCGGCAAGGGTAGAAACACGGGTGCGACCTGGAAGTGCTGTGGTGCGAGTGCACCATGACAAGGACTCGGACATGCTGGAAGTGAGCAGTGACGAGGGTGAAGACGAGCTTGATGGGGACTACGTGGGATTCGTAGGCCATGGACGTGGCTCGCAGGGACCGATCAGGGCCACAACGAGGTCAAGGACCGCCAGAGCCTGAGTCGAGTGCTGGTTCTGCACAGGATTCTTCCCTGTACACTCTTAGAGCAAATCATCTCAGGTTGCTTTCTCCCTGTTTTCCTGCCAAGTTCACGCTGGCACAGCATGCTCGAAGGATGGGCACGCTCTCCTCAGTGGTTGGGGCAGGGGCCATGGCCCAATTTCCTTCGCCCATGTAGTGGTGCGGATCCGTCGAATCGGGCGCAAGGCGACGCCGATCATACGCCCCGTGTCCGACCGAACGCGGATAAATGAGAGCGCAATCAGTCCACTCGGCACTCCACCAGTTCAATAATGATGATGATAAAACGATGAATTTGGGGGAAGCAAAGTGGTCAGTCAGGCAGGCAGCTGGTCGTGCGTGCGCTCGCTCGCCCTTATAAAGGCCCGGGCCATGGACGGACTCGGTCCCTTCGACGGCTTCCACCCCCCAGTGCTCGCATCCTTTGTCGTTCGTCACCCTTCTCGCTCACACTCTTGCATCAGTAGTGCCCATCCTCCCCTTCTTTCTGACAGCGTCTGTTGCAGAGTCTGAGCCATGGCTGCCGACCAGATCCACATCGTCGTCTACGGCGGTCAGTTCTGGGGTCACATCAGAGCCGCGCTGCTTCTGGCCGTCAAGCTGCTCGCCTTCTCGCCCAACCTCGTCATCACCTTCCCCGTCCTCGACAGTGTCCATGACAAGATCAAGGCTGCCGCAGAATCAACCCTCGTCGGCGAAGGACACGCCACCGACCTCAAGGACGCCATTCGCAACCGACTCAGAGTCGAAATCATGCCCACCTCCGAGTCCGCAGAGATCGCTGCCGATGTCGTCGGGCCTATCGCATCCATCATTGCACACGGGTCCTCTGCGCTCCAGCAGTGGTGGGCCAAGCTCCATGCCCAGCCTGCTCGAGACCTGGCCCTACCAGCCCTCGCCATCGTCGATATCTTCACTGACCAACAGCTCAAGAGTGTCACTCCCAACACACCAGTCTACTGTCTCTGGTCCGCCAATCTGACTTACTTCGTTTACCAATTCTGTACGTCCCCGAGAGGCAACAGCTTTCATGCTGCAGGTCCACCCTGCTGACACATCTCTGACCTGGCTGTGATCACATGTTTCACAGCGGGCGAGCACGAAGGGATGGGTCCTTCTTGGCTAGATGCGCTGAACAACATCAAGGATCCTGTCAAGCAAGGAGAGGCTCTCGCCAATGTAAGCACTGCACGAAGTGAGTCTACGACTGGCTTGATGCTGATCATCTTCGCATCTTGCTGTAACCATTTCCCAGACCTGGTCCGGAGATTCGTCCGACGAATTCGTTCTGGATGGAGAGATCAGAATACGTTCTTACGAGCACTTTGCAGCTCGGTTGCCACCTCCGCCCGGCTCTGGATAGTAAGCAATTGACCACCTGTTGACGCAAAACGCAGACTACTGCTGAAGCAGATCCACTTTCATCCCCCCTTCTGCTCAGCATGATGCGAACAATGGTCACGAACATGCTTCAGAACGTTGATGGCTCCCTGCTTGCATCAGGATCCTGGCTCGAGCCCGGGGGACACGAAGCAGTTCTGAGATGCTACGACAGGAGCTTGAACAAGAAGAGCTTCTTCACCAGCATGCTGATCCCATCCAACCTGAGCAAGGCTGATGAGGGCTCGACAGCAGCAGCAGCACGTGCCGACGAATCTGAGAAAGATCCTGTCATCTCGTTCATGGACAAGGCTTTGACGGACGATGGCGAAAGGTCGGTCATTTACCTGTCCTTTGGCAGCTTGTTTGGGCCTTTCACAAACCCATGGCAATTGGATGTCTTCATCGACACCCTTGTCGAGCACAAGCGTCGCTTCGTCCTCTCCCAGGCTTCCCTCGCTCCCATCAAGACTCCCGAGCTCGAGGCTAAGATCAAAGCGGCGGAGGAAGCCGGCCTGGCAGCTGCGTCGGATTGGGTCCCGCAGAATGCTGTACTCAAACATCCAGCCCTGGCAGTCTTTATCACGCACGGCGGCTGGAACAGCTTCTGCGAGTCCGTGGTGCAGACGGTGCCCCTGGTCATGTGGTGAGATTACCTTGAGATATCGTCATTCTTGCCATCGATGTATGCTGATCTGTGGGGACTGATCCACTCTCACAAAGGCCCTTCCAAATCGACCAGCCCTTCACTGCAGCCCTGCTGTGAGTCTGAGCTGTCCTTCCTTCGCGCTGCGTTTTCCCAAACCAGACTGGCCGCTGATCCTTATTGGACTTTCACCGCACAGGTCGGAGAACAAGGAGCCTACGGTATGGCAGCTGTACGAGACACGAGGGCCCATCCTATCGGAGTATCGGCCAACCTTCTTCAAAGACGGTCCTCGAGTCAGCCCGCTGGGCGAGGAGATCCCCGTCCCCACCGGAACGCCTGAGGCACTCAAGGCCGAACTGGAGCGCGTCCTCCTCAGGGAAGCTGCTCCTGGATCTTCTGAGCTCAAGCTGCGTAGAGGGAGAATGGCTGCGCTTCGCGAGAAGTACCTCGATAGCGTCAGACGTGGTGGAGACCAGGATCAGGCCTTCACCCAGCTTCTCCGGCCCATCGGATGTGAGGTTCCATAATTTCGATGGTAAAAGACTGTTGTTTTGTAATCCAATCAAATTAGAAATTCCGAGATGCGTGAGAAACGGACTGGCAAGTGGCATTTATCCTCGTGCAGGCCCACCACCATCATCCTTCCATCGAACTGGTCGACAGTGATGGTCAAAGCGGAGGGACCAGAGAGCGGAGATGCGACAGCAGCCGGCACACAAGGCAGCGGCGCACCCCCATTGCCTGCCTTCTTTCCCACGATCAGCCGGGCACCTCCATCCGAGAACAGACCAATCCGCAAACTGAACGGCTCGGACGATCTCTTGACTCGTCTGCACCTTGTTCCCCTGTACAATGCCACAGTCAGACAGTTTCTCAGAAATGTGCCCGAGCGGCACGCGACCTCATCGAACGGGCAACACGAGGCTGTAGCAAATACCGCCGCTGCGGCGCCTGCTGACGGGCAGTCGCACATGGATGCGGATCCAGGATTTGAGATTGTCGAGACGCGGGGCGTCAAGAGACCTCGAGAGGAAGACATGAGCGCAATTCGGGTAGGCCAAGATCCGGCGAATCCTTCTACGGGTGCAGCGAATGCATCGAAGAGGAAGGGCATGCCGAAGACGATTGAGAACTACGTGGCTGATCTGCCAGGTGAGCTGGCAACAATTTTCCCCCACCCTTCACTGCGAACAAAGTCGCTTTGACGCTGACAGGGGATTGCAACATTTGCCGCAAGGACGAGTGATGCCACCCAAAAAGCTACTCTCGAGGCCCGACTACCATGAGCAGACGATGAGAGAGATCATCTACCGTCCCGAGACGACCATTCAGAACATTTTACCATTTGATCGCGAGACCTTGGAATCTGCATTCCGAGTTTCGGCCGGGGAGGTCCCAGCAGTGAGTGCCACCAATGAGTGCTACTGTGCTCTACCCTGGGCCTCTACGCCCTTTCTCCTGGTCCATCAACTCAAACAAGGCATTCCTCGTAGATCGACTCTGCTCTGTTGGAGCCAGATCAGACCGAAGCATCGTCGCCGAGGAAGAAACGAAAGTCGAAGGTGAGCCTACGCGCGCAGCATGCGCCGAAGCTCATTTTTGGCAGGCCGCTCAATGCTTTGCAAATCATGGGGCATCCACTTCCGTACAGACCAAGAACAAGCCCAACAAAGCCTGAGAGAATCGGTCCAATTTGTAGCCTCTTGCACACTAATATCAACTTGTATTTTATGCTCATATGGGCATGATTGCCTCGCACAGACAGGGCAGGCGTGTCTCGGAACCAAGTCAAGTTGGGGCCGCGGCGGCTTGTTGAGCCTTTTGCTTGGCTGCTCGACGTTCTGCAGTGAATCCTTGGATCTGAGCCTTCAGCTCGTCAGCTGGGAAGTAGCGAAGAGAAGCGGAATGGTCAGCCAAAAGAAATCCCTTATCTGCTTGGTGCTAGGCGTGCTCACCAGGAATGACGTCCTCGATTTTGAGCGGGGCGCGATTGAAAGGATCCGTTGAGTCACTGAGCAAATGCGACTTTATGGTGGATCGGTCGACGATCACCTTCGACTTGGGCAAGATGACCGGGTCTTTCATTAATGTCGCCATCAGTGGATCTGGTCGAAGGTAGAGAAACATTGAGCAAAGCCATCTAAGCTGTCAGAAGAATCATGTCAGCGAGGGACTCACCCAAAAACTCATCAGGGATCTCGCCCAAGTCTTCGTCCTCCTCGGCCTCCATCTGCTTGACCTGCTCCACCTGACCCACTAGCCCCTCCAGCACCTCAATCTCAGCGGGACTCTTCAGCATGGTTCGAGAAGCAATGCTGGCAGCTTTGAAGAAGATCTCCTTGCGATAACTTCGCCCATCCTTGGCAATCGCTTGGACAAATTCCGCCTTTGTCGACAGGTTCAGGTAGACTGACAAGATCTGACCGAGCAGCTGCTTGGGATCGAAGCCGACCTTCTTCTGGTCTTTGACCTTGAGTTCTTGAGTACGAGGGCCAGCGAGCAGGTCCAAGTTGAAGTTCAGCATCGCCGCCAGTCGATCCACAATTTCGGGTGTCATGAATGCATCTTTGGTCTCAGCGGTAAAGTCGACAAGAAGTCGCATGAACTCGTGCCCGAAAGCGAAATCGTTCCGAATTTGGCCCTCCAAGGCGTTGACCCGGCTAGCAATGTCGTTTCGCTGCTCCTCGTCGAGTGCTGCCATCGCCGCCTCATCATCCATCGTGACTTGCTTGTTGTGGAGCTCTTGCAGCTTTTCCAAAGCGTCGTCCAGCAAGAAGGTCACATCGTTCATCAACCGGTTGATGAAGATGACAAAGTCGGATTCCCTTCCTTGTGCTTCCTCGTGGATGCGTTGCTTGTGTTGGGGATTGCTCCAGATGACTTTGAAGATTTGCGACAGGTGATAGCGTATGTTGAACTTATCGTAGAACTGCGTGTGAGAACCTGTGGACTCGGCCTCGACCCAGAAGGACATCATAGCAGGCACCAAGTTCCGAAGTGCCAGCGGGTGAAAGTTGATAGTCTCGCCCAGAGCTCCCGTCGACAGGTGCCCGTATGGCATGACGTTGTAAAAGATGATCTGTCGGAATGAAAATTTCAGTACATGCCGAGAGGAGAATTGCGCAGTGTGTCATCTCCTCCTCACCTCGGCAAGTTTTGCTTTCAGGAAAGGATTCTTGATGTACCATCCTGAGGATAAGAAAGTGACACTGAATGTTACCAAATCATCTTTCGCTGACTGGGTCAGACAATTTGGGACCGTTCTGGGTATGAAAGATTGCAAGTCAGCGAACTCAATTCGTCATCTCCAGCCACGCTCTTGTTATCTCACCTTCCGAGGAAAAGCAGAATGTCGACCACGTCCTCGAAGATGTGCTCTGGTAGCATCGCAAACCTTTGCGGAACCTCTTGTGGCAGAGGCAACGTGATCCTCTCCGCAGGATGCTTGCCTTGTGGGTCAGCAATCCGCACAAGCCAAGTCATCACGAAGCTCAGGAAGGTGACCACCCGGTCCGTCAAGCTGGGATTGCATAGTTGCGCGGTACTGGCCAAGAGCTCCTCCCGTCCCGATTCAATCTCCGCTGTGGCTCTTTTTATGAAAGCCTCGAACTCGGGTGCTTGCCGGGTCCCTTGCCACCTTGGCCGATCCGCTTCATATTCCTGTACTCTTTGCTTGAAGCGGCCCAATTCTTTCTCTTTATCATCATAAGCCCGCACAGCCTTTCCGAGGCCCAAATTGGCCAGACGGACGGCGATGTAGAATACTTCCGTGATGAAGTTGGGTGCTGTTGACGGCGCTTTCGCGCTTTCCGACCACTCCTTCGCTTCTTGCTCTGTCGCACGCAAACGCGTCAGCTCGCCAATATCGAAGCGCTTCTGTATCCTCAGATATTCTGGGTCGACTCGGTCGATCTTGGAACATCATAGGTGACGATTGTGTCAGTATGATTCATCAGCATTGCAGCGAGGTTCACTTCGCGCTCACCTTTGAATATCTGGCATCCATGAAAGGTTCTGCAAATCGGAGTAAGAGCTCGAACAAGTTTACCATAAACCCATCACTGGACACCAGATTTGGCTGCACCCGCATAGCTCCTCTCTTGATGTTCAGCCTGCATGCCTTAGCCCAGTAGTCCAGGACACGTTCGCGTGACTCTGGTCCCGCCCGCACCAGGGAGTTGAAGATCTGGAAGTTGATCGTGTATGCTAGATCCAAGGACCCACGTACGGTGACGAGATTATTCTCGATCTCGGCTCTTGGTCTTCCTTTCGGTGCCGCGAAGAATTGACGGGTCAGAGAGGGATATGAGGAGGTAAATGCTGACAGTCGCAGCAGAGGGCCTAGTAATGACTGCTGCTCAAAAGCTGGTGCGGTCGCGTCAGGAGGATTGAAAGACTCCAAGTTGGTAATCTTTGTCGAATAGAGCGACAGTCAGTTGGTGAGCTCAGTCGTTGCGAAGGCAGCTTGGTAATGACTCACTGTTGCAGCCAGGGCCTTGTGTGCCACCACTTCGGCGATGGCGTTTGCATGCACCCTCCAGTCCAGTCCAGCCAAAGTCATACCTTCCTTCGGTGGCTGAAAGAGCCCTGCCGCTCCTCCTGGTCTGCCGCCACCCAACAAGGCGGCCAATGCTTGCCGAGCCTGGTCTGCTCCTGGGCCCGGCCCTGCCCCTCTTCCTGCCCCTTGCTGCTGTAAGATCTGGGTCATTGCTGCAAAATTGCCTGTCCGAAGAGCTTCTGCCATTCTCTGCTGTAGCTGCGCGGGTGATGCTGGACCAGTCTGACCGGCCGCAGGTGCAGGTGCAGGTGTGCCTGATGACGACGAGGCCGACACGTCGTCCGAATCTCCGTCCTTGACCCGCCGAGTAATCTCTTGGAGCGCAGGTCCAAGGATGCCACCGAGCTCATCCTCATCTCCGGTACCGAAGCGCGCGATCAAGTCTTCGAGGAAAGGTGAGACTTCGTCCGACGCAATGACTACCCAGTCCGCAACACTGCTGGAGGAGGCGGAACTCGAGCTCGATCCGTACATGTTCGAGCTTCCGCCGCCGGTCTTCAGCAAAGTCGGCACCAGGACCAGAGGCGAGACCGTGAGCTTGCCTCGCTTCTGGTGACGGGGAAACATTTCCGGATTTTGGAGCACGAGGCCAATGTAGGAGATGAGCAGCTGGCGGATTTCCTTGAGAACTGGCTGCCGTGAGGAGATGGTTGCCGCGGGCAGCTGGATATACGTGAAGATAGCATGCAGTGATGAGTACAGCGAATGAGGGATGACTTGAGCATGCGCAGCCACTCACCTTTCGAAAGCCCGCTTCCTCATGCCTGCACCGGATCCAACTGGCGGCCAGGTAGTCCCAGCTCGTCTGATTGCTTGGTAAGCTAGCGAGGACGGTGATCAGTTCCGCATCTTCGGTCATGACATCTGCATCTGGATCCATGGACAGACGAGAAAGCAGGAGTCTGTCGACCAGGGGGACGTCAAGCAAGGGAGCTACTACCGCATGTCGTCAGTAATAGGAGCTACACATTTGCCGCCCCGACTGGACATACCTTTGCCTTCGTTTTCCTCCGCGAGCTCGACTGCGTCTTCTTTAAGATAGGTCAATGACCAGCTTGACTGCTCCGCCTCATCGCGCTGCCGCAAGCCAGCACGGGAGACGAGGAACGATACGGAAGTCAGCGTCGACCTCTTGAAGCGAGGAAGCTGACAAGCAATGTCCAGGAACTCACATTCAGAGTGACGTTCAGGATTCGCTGAATGGCAGCATGCTTCCATTGAGCATCGTCGCTGCTGGCGCTCATATTGGGAGTGACTGCTGGTGAGGGACCTGCTGCAGCTCGCTGCTGGTGTGTTGGTCGTCATCCTTTGCGTTGTCCTCGTCATCTCCAGGCCAGATCTTCCTCAGCATATACAGTATGCACAGACCATGTTCATTGCGCTTCCTTCTCCACCACCAACATCTATAAGCAACGCTACGATCAGCCATGGAACAGTCCACATCCTCATCTACGGCCGCGGTCTGCGACTTCAAGCTGGCTCCGGGCTCAGGCTCGACGTCTGAGCCATATGCGGCCTCCGCCTCCTCCGCGTCCGGCGCGGCAGGCGCGGGCCATTCGCACTCCCACTCGCATGAGCACGGACACTCACACGACCATGGCCACACGCATGAGTTCATGGACCACCCCGGCAAGTTCCACCAACGAGACCGACCGAACCACTCTGATCGAGACTGGAACGAGCGCGCGTTCACCGTCGGCATCGGCGGCCCAGTCGGCTCGGGCAAGACGGCTCTTTTGCTCGCGCTATGCCAACGCTTGCGAGACAAGATGAACATCGGTGTCGTTACCAATGACATCTTCACCGCTGAGGATCGAGAGTTCCTGCACAGGAACTCGGCACTTGAACCGCTGAGCCGGATCCGAGCCGTGGAGACTGGAGGCTGTCCTCATGCTGCCATCCGAGAGGACATCAGCAGCAACATTGGCGTGCTAGAGGAGATCCAGGCCGAGTTTGAGACCGAGCTTCTCTTTGTCGAAAGCGGAGGCGACAACCTCGCAGCTGCTTACAGCGTCGAGCTCGCCGACTTTGAAATCTACGTCATCGACGTGGCTGGCGGCGACAAGGTGCCGCGCAAGGGTGGTCCAGGTGAGCATCTGTGTGTTCAGTACACAACCATGAATTTGACAATTGACAGCTCGCGTTCTGTGCCGTGCCGATCTACGGCTGTCAGGTGTATCACAGTCAAGTCTGCTGGTGGTCAACAAGATCGACCTCGCACCGCATGTCGGTGCTGACCTCGACGTGATGCGGAGAGACGCCGACAAGATGCGGGATGGGGGGCCAGTCGTCTTCGCGGCCGTGAAGCACGGCGACGGTGTGGACCAGGTGATTGAGTACATCCTGCAAGCCAGGAAGGAGGCCGGCGCCGAGAGTGCAGGCAAGAAGCTTGCCGTGTAATGTATTTGCTCAGCTTTTCCTGATGTAGACGAGAGCAGTGCGCAGTGGCGAAGCGTGAGAACCGAAGCGAGTGGGTGAATTAGACAGAAGGGTATCTTGCTTGACCATCTCCAAACCGAACACCATGAGCTGGTACAAGGTCATTGTGCATGTCTAGGCCAGACGTAGCTGTGAGAGTCCCGCTTCCGGACATCGCTTCAGATACAACGCGATGGGCAGGCCGTAAGGTCCGAACAGTGGGAATGTGAGCACGAGGACCCCTGTGTTATCCGAGACGGTCGTAGAACCGTGCTGATGATCCGCAACAATGCCTCAGTTTGACCGCCGTGGACGCGCCTTCTTCCATCGGCACCCTCACATGGGAAAAGCATGTGATCATCGTGGATCTCAGCCTGTGTATGGAGGGATCCGTCTACCTGCCCCGAATCAAGACGAAGATTGATTGCATTGGAGACTTGGAGGAAGCCGACGTGAGTACCTCGATTGCGGCCCGGATCAGGAAAGGCAAGGACGCTCATTGCCCTTTGCTTGGAACTGTAACGTGCGTATTCCTGACAGGAAGCACTTGTAGGACAAGCAAGTTCTCTACGCGCCGGGGAGGGAGCGGTCGCGCATACATCAGACTCCAGAATGGGCGGAGCAGAGGAGACTTCCAGCGACGATGAACAGCTCAAATGGGAGCCCCCTACCGGGTCTGTTCCGGAACGACGGACTGCAAAGGATCCCGCGATCGCGTCCATTGTCCTCAAGTGCATCTATTTCCGCGAAGCGGACGATCTCGACGTTCGGTTATGGAACGATGCTGCTAGGTTACTGCAATCTCACCACGTCTGAATTCTGGCATGTACGGCAATCTCATGTACTTGTGATCAGAGTGATATATCTATTGCAATAAGGTAAAGAGAAGAACACAAAAGCAACCTGTGCTGAGTTCTCTCAGGAGATTGTCACGGACAGAACAGCGGTCCTGCCGTCGATGGCGATGCCGTGGTTGATGCCGTTGGAGCCAGAGGGCAACAGGCCGTCGACGTACTGAACAGTCGCCACAAAGTTCTTGCCATTGTACGACGAGGAGGCTGTGGCGGCCGACACGATCTCGTCGCGGCCTGGAGTTGAGAAAGAGTGAGTCAGGGTTTCGGTGAAAGTGGGGATGATGCCTGGAAAGAGCAGATCCCCGACGCGGTTCAAGCGACTCACCAATGTCGTATCCGTCAGCTTCGATGTCGTGGGACTCGAAGACGTTCTTCTCGTGGCTAGCAGCGAGGAACCAGGCGTTGGTGTTCTGCTGTTGCCAGTAGCTGATGGTATCCATACGGAGGCAACTGTCAACATCTGCACCCGGGAATGGCGACAGTGGAGATCATCTCAGCTTACCGGAAGTGGTTGCCGCTGCATGCAAAGGGGGAAGCGTGCATAGAGGATAGGTATTCAGTTCTTTGCCGGTTTGGAAAACAGAAATTTGAGCCAGGGTACCTACCCGGCCAAGCTCTCAAAGCAGGAGCCCTCAGCATCGGGATCCTCTCCGTACGCGTAGCGGATCTCGCCCTCTTGGTCGTAGAGACCGCGAGAGTCGATGAAAGCCTGCATGGCGGTGCCGCTGTGGAGGCCAAAGCATTCCTTGCCTATAAGAAAGGGACCATGGACACACCTTGACCTTTAGCACTGGAACTGTCAGGGTTGAGCCGCGCTGGCCGAATATGGCCAGATTACTCACCGTAGCCTGTGAGTGTCGACGCATACGAAGGAGCGTGTACAGATGATCAGAACGGTACGTCCCCTTAGGGGGAAAAGCTCGCCGAAGACGAGGAATGCTCACCGATGGCCTTGTACCAGTTGCTGAAGTCGTCGGACGAGGAGATTCCGGTGACGATGACGTTGAGGGGCTCGCCGTTGGAGTTGTCAGGGAAGTACCCGATGGAAGAGCCCCCGAAAGCCTTGGGATCGGTGTAGCCGGACTGACGAAGGACAAGGGGAGCTGCCGAAGCAAGCAGGGCAAAGCAAGGCAAAAGGGCAAGGTTCTTGAACATCATGACGAAAGCTTTGGTTTCAGCAGGAGAGCGTGTCCGGGGAAGAAAGAGAGAATCGTAAAGCACACAGAAGAGAGGAACCGTGATCGTGAGCGGGGAGGGAGACGAGTAGAGGAGCGGCTGGGAGAAGTAACACAGGGAGACGCAGAGAGGATCAGCAAAGTGGGCGCGGCACCACCGGAGAGGCTGAAGGGCCAGCCCTTGATGCGTGCCTTTTATACGGGCTAGAGGACGGTAGGCAAGCAGGTGAGACGAAATGCGGGCGGCAATCCTACGGATCTACCATGGCCTCATGGTTAGTACGTTTGGGAGCCGGATCAATCTCATTCGCCCGACCATGGCCGGGGACCTCATTCATCGGGAGCTGAGGAGTCTCTCAGTCAACAGCTCGAGAGACATCTGATTGGTCGGCAGATTTGCGGTGCCTTGGAGCGCTATCCCTGTAGATGCAATAATTCGGACAGCCGGTGTTGATGGCGAGAGGGGTGAAGCTTTGAGGAAACGTTGCAGAACAGACCAACCAGACCAAGATGGATCGCACATTCACAAAGGAAGTCCAGGGGTGGATGATTAGGTTCCTGTCCAGCAGAGGACTTCCTTTAGCCCAAAGCCAGCCTAGCAGTCAAGGCAGAAGCGCACGTGGTCGGGCAAAGCAAATGGCTGAAGCATCGACAAGATATCCACTACTCGCTAGCCGAGAGACCCATTGTGCTGTCCTCAACCTCGGAGCCGTCCGAGCCGACGGAGGCAGGCAGGCCACAACAGCGTGAGGCGAGCCACAAAGTAGTCGAGTGCTGAACGAGCCCTGCCTGCTCCAGGAACCTGAACCCGATTGGAGCTTGTCAAAGCCTACGGTCTGTCGGCCCGCCCGCCCGCTCGCCCCTTGCCCAAACACCTGGACAAGTGAAGTGCAGTGCGCACGTTGCTGTGTGTGTGTGTCGTGCGTGGTGCGTCCTTTGTACGGCCGCCGGAAGCGAGAGAGTGACTGGGTACCTATTGTAGACTGACGGTCGACGGAGCCTTTGAATGCTCGGTGATCTGCAGTGCAACCAGCAGCTCTGGCCGCTCTCATCCCCGGATGGATGGAAGCAAGCGCACGTCTCGCCGTTTGGCCGTTTGGTTGGGCCCACATGTGCACAAAGTACTCGAACACTGATCGCAAATTTTGACTGACTGTCTGTTCTGCAACATCCCACCTGCTGCGTTGGGTTTGTCTCTGTTTCTATTGATGTCGCTCTCTCGGTCTGATCTGGTCTGGGGCTCATCTCCCAACACAGCTCGGGCTCAACGGTCGAGGATCTGCCCACACATGATGATGATGGATGGGTGGATCGGCAAAGGCCGGCAATGCAGCTGGGCTCCACGGCCGCTCTGTCCAGCCTGCTTCCACCACTTTGCCCTCGACCTCGCCCCGTTGAACGATCATCGGACCTGTTGATCTGTCCCAAAGCTTGCCTTGGCATCGAGCCTGGACAGGAATGTCACCAAAAGTGTCTTTTGCGGTGTTCAAGAGATGCCATCGTTCATCAACGTGCAGAGAGTCCTTTCGACTCCAGCAAGCCGTGCAACCTCCACAATTCGCCGGGAAGAGAGCGTGGAGGGTGGCTTACGTCATCACCCATCGGCTGCTGTGCAGGAAAGAGACCCGCTTCCCGATTCCCGCCCGCGCAGGAAAGGAAGCTGCTGGGGTGCGAGTCCGAAGAGAGAGAGAGAGAGGAAAGAAGAGAGAGGAAGGAGCTCATCTGATGTATGTACGGAAGTGAACCTCGCCGTCTTGTTGTGTGAAGCTGTGTGTGCACTGTGCAGCTCCAACAGGACCCGGCCGACTGCCTTGGCTCAAAACAAATGGACGCGGATCTGATTCTAGGGTCCCCTTGTGGTTGGCTGTTTCCCCCGCCGAGCTCCAAAAGAGGCTGGAGACTGGAGAGGCCGCCGCTGTCCAATTCAATTTGCCATGCACCCGTGCGGCTGTGGAGATCGAGGCAGACCACTTGCACCCTGATCGGCACGCGCTGCGCTCCCTCTCAGTTCAGGTAGAGAGACGAGGCGTTCAGAGTCAACATCATCATCATCATCCTCATCATCATCTCATTCACACACTCCTCTCTCCTGCCTCAGAAACCCTTATAAACCCACCAGAGGCAACCGCAGCTACTCAGCCTCCAGTCCCACATCTTCGCTCCTGCCCACTCCGGCTGGAATCACACACACGCCCATACGTGAGTAGGCCCCAGAGCTCGACTCGGCCCCCGTCTCGTGTTGGCTACCAAGTTGGGGTTGGGAAAGGACGTCCATCGCGCGGGCATGTATGAGCAACCAGCCACTCGTCCAGCATACCAACGATGCTCTCCTGCCTGACCTGTTCTGTCCGAGACTGAGAAAGCACGACTGCTGCATAGGGTTTGCTCACCTTTCTCCCTCTCCCCTGGGCCCACGCAGATCCCGACCGACATCTCATCTCATTCCATACCATGGCTGGCGCAAACGCCACCAAACCGCGTTCCCCTGCCCCTCATGTCATCGACCTCGCAGCTCACTCGCCCAACAGCAGTCCCGAGCTCGGCCCCACCTCGTCGGTCCACAGCAGCACCACAAAGGACGAAGACTCTGCTACCAGTCTCTCCTCCCTTCCCCATGAATCCGAATCAAAGCACACTAGCGCAGCCGATGATTCCGCCCAGGCCGCAGAGCTCCGCAAGCAGATCATCAGCATGCTCGCGCCACCGGCAACAAACGTCATCAACCCGGGCGACAAGGCTTTCAGCTATTCGCGCCAATTGCCTGTCACCATCCTCTACGACGAACGCGGGCTCAAAATCTACGATCGTCTCATCGACGAAGCGCATGACTACTACCTGTTCAATGCCGAACTCCAAATCCTCAAGGACCACAGCGTCGACATTGCCCAACGCATCCTCAACCAGTCACAACACCACCATCATCACAACCAAGGCCCACCCCAACAGGACGACCATCACCACCACGAACAACGAGACTCCCGCAAGGCTGCCACCGAGAAGGACGTCTGGGGCTCCTCCAAAGTCGGCGTTCACAACAATGGTGTCAATGGAGAGGCCTCACGCCGCAACGGCGCCTTCACCGATCGCGCCTCTGCAACCGCATCCCGCACAGCCCCCGCCCTGATCGAGCTTGGCGCCGGCTCACTCCGCAAGACGGTCCACTTGCTTCGCGCATTTGGACAGGTCTGGGGTCAGCAGGCCGCCTCGCCCGACTCAAAATCCACCTCCATCAACAACCCCTCAACCGAGCCCCTCAAATACTACGCCCTCGATCTCAGCAGGGCCGAACTCGACCGCACCCTGGGCGAGCTTGCCCAGCAAGAGGGCGGCCAAGAACGCAACGGTGTCGACGGAAAGTCGGAAAGTGTTCTCTACGACGGCACTGTCAGCATCAACGGCATCTGGAGTGACTACGGCGCCGGTGAGTACATGCAAGGCAGCATGTATGCAGGTCAGCCAACTCATCTTTGTTGAGTATCACAGGTCTCAAATTTATCGGCGAAAACGGTCTCGCTCCGCGTGCTCCCGCCCAGACCGCCGATCAGCAAGCAACAGAGGAAGGCAAGCGCATCTTCCTCTGGCTGGGCTCCTCCATCGGCAACTTCTCGCCCCGCTCCGGAGCTGCCCATTTCCTACGCGACACGCTCTGCGACGGCAGTCGCCCCGATGCAGATGCCTCTCCCGCCATGCGCCCCGGTGACCACATGCTCATCGGCATCGACCGCCGCAACGACCCTGCCACCGTCGCCAGGGCCTACCACGACTCCCTCGGCATCACGGAGCAATTCATCCTCAACGGCCTCCTCAATGCCGATCGCGTCCTTCGCGCCAATACCGAGCTCGACGGGGAACAACATGCCGGAGCTGTTATCGATGTGAAAAAGTTTGCGTACCATGACCGCTATGCCGAGCCGGAAGGTCGCCACGAGAGCTACTACCGCAGCCTGGAGCGACAGACGATCCGAATTCCCCCTCAGTTGCCTGGGAATCGCGGTGTAGCCGATGGAGTCCACACGGGCAAGCAGGACCCTGCCCAACTCCAAAGCGGTGAATGGACGGAGGTCACCCTCGAAAAGGACGAGCTTATCCACGTTGAAGTCTCCATCAAGTACTCGCAGGCAGAACGCGCTGCTCTCTTCCAGGCCGCTGGGCTGCGCGAAGTCCAGGCGTGGACGGATGACGAGGGCCGTTACGACGTCGTTCTTGTCGAGCGCCCTCCCTTCGTCTTTGGATCAGCCGATTCCTTGCCTCACGAACCCACCCTCGACGTCCTCAACTTTGAGGCAGAGGCCAAGAAGGAGGCTGCCAAGGCAGACTCGCCTACCCCTAACCACTTCGGCCTGCCGACTTGGGCCGAGTGGGAGAAGACCTGGCATGCATGGAACACCATCACACTGGGCATGATCCCACGACAGATGCTGTTCGAGAAGCCCATTGATCTCCGACACATCTGCCTCTTCTACCTCGGCCACATCCCGGCCTTCCTGGACATCCACCTGTCTCGCTACCTGCAAGAGCCGGACACCAACAAGTGGTTCAGCTCCATCTTCGAGCGCGGGATCGACCCGCACATGGATGATCCTACCCAGTGCCACGCACATTCAGAGGTTCCCACCAAAAAGGAGGAATGGCCTACATTGGACAGCATTATCGACTACCAAAAGTCGGTCGTTGCCCGTCTTCGCAGCATCTATGATGGTATCGCGGAGGGCAAACTCCTTGGTAACACGGGCAAGTCGCTCACTAAGCGCACGGCCCGCATGATCTGGATGGTCAAGGAACATCAGGAACTGCACATGGAGACTCTGCTCTACAGTGAGTTCTGCGCATCGTGCTGGTCAGCTAGTAGTCACAAGGACTAATCGCGACCTTGTTTTGCCTGCAGTGCTCGTTCAATCACCTTCCACCCAGCCTCCTCCTGGATTTACTGTTCCCGACTTTTCAGCTCTTGCCAAAGCTTGGATTCTCCAGGACGAGAAAGTGGGCGGCAAGCAAGCCCGTCAAGCTCTGATCAAGTTCGAGAGCCCAGCATCCGTCGCGCTCGGTCATGACGACATCGATACGGAGGATCACAAGCTCGAGATTGACCCCGCGCAAAGTACCCGACGTGCAGGCGAGACGGAGGAAGCATGGATCGCGCGCCTCAACCACCTTCTCGGCGACCCTGAGTTTGGCTGGGACAACGAATCTCCCGCCCGCACTGCGCAGACTGGCAGGTTCTCCATCCGGGCCACTCCGGTCACGAATGAGGACTATCTGGAGTTCTTCACAGATATCAAGGACGTCAAGGAGCGGCAGGGAGCGTTCCCGCCTTCGTGGGTGCTGCGCGACGGAGCCGACACTGTGTCTGAGCAGACACGATCGGAAGAGATCTGCGTCCGAACTGTATATGGACCAGTGCCTCTGTCGGAAGCCCGTCTCTGGCCCGTACAGGCGAGCGGCGCTCAGTTGACAGAGTACGCCAAATCTCAAGGCGGTCGTCTTCCAACTCAGGCCGAGCTTCTCCGTCTGTGGGATCATGAGCGCGCTGGGCTCGCAAACGCTCCTACTACCCGCAATTGGACGGACGATACCCTTGCCGCTGGCAAGAATATTGGATTCAAACACTGGCACCCCATCCCTGCCGTGCCGGCGGCGACTGCCAAAGACAATGTCCCTCACAACGGAGGCGTATTCGAGTGGACGTCGACCGTGTTTGACAATTACGAAGGTTTCACCCCGAGTGAACTCTACCCCGCATACAGTGTGGTAAGTCTGACGAGTTGAAATACAGTCATTTGATGAGTGATGACTAAGCTTCTTCCTTCATCTCTGTTCAGGACTTCTTCGACGGCAAGCACCGTGTCGTCCTCGGCGGCTCTTGGGCCACGACGCCTTCGATTGCCTCGCGCCGCAGCTTTACAAACGAGTATCAAGAGCCTTACGGCATGATCTTTGGTGGTGCTCGCGTCGCATTCGATCTTTGAGGAGATCTTTGGATCGACCACTTCTTCAATGGACTCTCCGATTTCCTCACCCTGCCTCTCTTCGCCTTCGAACCTCTTTTGCCCCTCCTCGTCTTCCAAAAAAAACATCATCATTGGCTCCGCGAGCCGCAGACTGTATCCCATCTCTTTACGAAATGAAATGAACGCGAATGTAGCCTTGTGTCTTTGGAGCTTCTGCTCAGTCCCGTGTCTGCCGCTGTGCTGTGGAAATCCAGAGGGATTTCCCACGTGCAGGGGCCATGCTTCCCTTTGTTGTCGGAGCCTTTTTCAGTGACCTCGTTTGAAATCCTGCACAAGCGCAGGTTCAAGCTCGACTCTCGTCCCTTCTTTCGACGGCACAAGCGCTGAGCAACTCCTACCACGGGCGCATTCACACATCCGGGTCTGAAAGGCAGGTGGTGCCAGCTCCAAGTACATCACAGGTCCCCGCAGGTGCATCATGGCTACAGCCGAGGAGAAGCTGGCCCAAGGTCTGGCATACAAAGCAGAAGGAAATCAACACTTCAAAGACGGCGAATGGCAGAAAGTGAGAATTACCGCATACTTGAATGGTGACAGTGGTTCAGAACTGAAGCGGAACAATCCTTTTCTTCCAGGCAGTAGTCAGCTATCATCACGCCGGCTTGTACCTTGCTGGTCTGTCGAGCGACGGAACCGGTATCAGCGCTATACTATCAGGCAGACAGCCCGCCAACTCCCAGGACGTGCCGGAGAGCAGAAAACAGCTGTCCATCGTCCGCAACAACGTAAGTGTAGCCGAGCCAGAGCCTCAGCAAGTCAAGGACTCAGTGGTATCTATGTGAGGTTCCCCGAAACAGATGGCGGCGTGCTTCCTGAAGCTGGAGAAATACACGAGAGCCTTGCAATGTGCAGACCAGTGTCTCGACATCGACCCACAAAATCTAAAAGCTGCGTGAGTCGAAATAGGGACTACAGGGGCGCATACATCCCACTGTGACTTTCTCACGCTTTTCTCCTGTGATTCCTGAAGTTATCGGAGACTACAAGCTCTAAGACTGTCGAATGATATCCGATACAAGGCTTATCTGGATGAGCTGATCGGGAAACACCCACATGAGGATATGCTCAAGAAAGAACTCGACGAATGGACAGCTATCAACCAGCGCAAGGTCGCCGAAGCTGACAAGAAGATGTCCGGATTCCTGAACCGCAAAAAGCAGGCCTCAGATCCCTCGAAGAACTCGAACGGTGCTCCACGGCAAGCAGAGTCGTTGACAGGCGCCAGTTCGGTTGCTAGCACTTCTGCTCTGAAACTCCCGCCAGCTTCATCTTGATCCGCACAAGCAAACAACTACATTCCACGACGTGCCGAGTCAGCCTTCCAAATAGCAGCCTGCATACAAGTAAATACGTTCTAACCAGCGCCGGCCTCCTCACCTAAGGTACCACATGAACACTCACCTGACATGTAATCCAGTGACTCTGCGCTGCTCTCTTCCGCCCTTCTAGGCTAGATCCACATCTCTCTAGTCACCTTTCACTGCCTGCTGCAATCGGCTCTCAGCAGCTCTCCACGACTGGCCCCGTTCAACGTCTTTGTTTGCCAGGCAAGACACAGCATGTATTATACACAAAGAAGAGTCATGTTGATTAAGTTACACACGTCGCATAGCCTGCTTTCTCAGCGGCTTGGTCGGGCTTTCCCGATTTTTCTTGGGTTCCGAAATGGATGCAAGATCCTCGTCCTGCGCCGCAACTCCTTCAGTTTTTGCCGCTCCTGCTCGGGGAGGGCGACGATCTGCGCGAGCTTTCGAGACCCGAGGAGTGGGATCCTGTGCTGGCATTCGTGATGCTCCCAATTGTAGCGCCGGGTCACTGAGCAGCTTGGCTCGACGTCGCTGCTCCCGCTTTGCTTCCTTCTCAAGCAATTCGGGTTGCAGATAGAAAATGAGAAATTCTATGCACTTCTCGCAAAGCTCGTCAGGTTCGTCTTCTCCCTCCGATTCGATTTGCCTCATCTTTTCCATTCTCCTCTCGGAGTTCGAGGAAAGAGGCCGGTCTGTCCCTGTTGAACTTGGTCTGTTGCAACGATCACTGTTGCTTGAGCTTGAGTCGCCATCGTCACCTGAGCTCCGGGTCTGTACGAGACCACGCGGCCGACCGATCGCAAAGGGTTCCTCGTCAGATGCAGGTCCACGAGCTACTCGGGCTGCTCTAGGTGTGGGAGAGGCCAACAGCCTTTGCTTTTGTTGTGGACTCGAAGGCGAACTGAGGATGCCGCTTGCTTCTGCATCATTGGAGGAAGAGTTTCGCTGTGGAATCACTGGCGTGATCGGCGAAGCAGGTGCGATCGGTGATCGAATCCTTGTGTTTGGAGTGCGCCTTCCATTTCCGGGTTCAGCCTGCGCGGGAGGTGTCACTGGTCGACGCGCATTATCGTCTGTGCAAGCCAAGAACGAATGCAGAAATCAGCAGGGAGCGCCGTGTACTACCGCCCGCCATTCTATGTTCAGCACCGAAAGACACTCACAGTCTGAATGCGCTCTGCGCTTCTGCTTCTGCGGACTGCTGTTGATAGCGTCCTCTGAAGCGGGCCGGCCCTTGCCATTTTTGACCTTTCGATGGTCGTGAAAGTAGTCTATCCCACGCATTCGGGCGGCTTCCCTTTCCACTCGGGCAGCTGCCTTGCGCATGGCTACTACTTCTGCTCTTGCTTTCCATACCGCACTGATCTGGTCGATACCGCCCAAGGTCTCGAAAAGCTCAGAGAGTTCGTCACTAGCGTCCACCAAGACGCACATGAGTAGATCCAGGGCATGACATGCGGGGGCTATGAGATCTTCACCGGCAAGATGATGTGCGTTCAGCACCAGCAGAAGAATCTGAGGGAGATCCAGAGGAATGAGGCGGCACCTTGAGCAAGTCAGCGTCCCATCAAGCACTCATTGAACAAGGGCCGGATTTGACTGACCTCGAGAGAAGTTCGAGCGGAGCATGCTTCGCGGCTTGTGCGATCGCATACGGCTAGGCCCTGTAGGATGGACAGGCAAGTCACGAGCTCCTCCGCAAGTAGCTCTGCATCGCCTTGAGATCCCAGCGTTAGCGAGAGTCTGCCGACTGCAGAACGGGAACTAGATGCAGATGTCGAGGTTGTGCCTGCCATCGCCAGGTGAAGAAGCAAAGTATGTAGATGAGGGACGAGCATTGAGGCCACTGGGTTGTGACAGATGGATGGCTTGAGCTTGAAAGCTTTCGTTGTGCAGAATGTGTACCAGCAGAATCGGTGCTCACCACTACATCCTTGACTGCGCTGCAGCGCCCACCAAGCAGCTTGTTTTCGCGGATCTCCGCTCAACACGGTGGAAGCAAGGTGCTGCTCAATCTTTGCCAGAGCCGCTAGTCTTTGCTTGTGTTCAGAGATTGGGGATGAGATCTGTGACGGGGAAGATAGGAAGAGACACGGTCAATGCGGAGACAGTCAAGAGCAGGGAAGAAGGCAAGACTCACGACCTGCAAGAGTTCTTGTATGCGATGCTCTTGAGCTGAAGCTTTCTGACTCGTCAGGAGCGCTGCGATGGGTCCAGGTCCGTCATCCCTCATGGGCTGCTTGCGGGCCATCTGACCCATGAACGTAGCGCTGAGCAGGCCAGCTGTCGTGATCGGAAGCTCAATCGTATCCCTGACAGCCGTCTTGGTAGCACGTGAGCAAAGCAGATCAAGAATCATGCATCGTCTGACACTGAAGCTCTACTTACACTCTTAGTCGACAACAGCCACCGAATCGGACAGCAGACAGCGAGGAGGATGATGGACGACGGGGCAAGAGGAGCTTGCTGCATTCGAAGAGGGGAGAGAGAAGAGTTGAGACTGGTGATCTGTGGTTCAGGCATGCGCTCATCGCCACGCGGGACGCATGCATGCAACAGGAATGCAGCACTTGTCTCCGCTGTCTTCGATGTGCACGGCATTCTGCTGAGCGACACTCACGATGCAGTGAGGAAGAAGCCGACGTCCGACCTCCAACGGCTCCTGTTCACGGCGATGTTCGGAAGGACGAGCTCGAGCACCAGTCAGTCCGTGCCGTTGACATTTTTTGGGTTGGTTGTTTGGCACGCAACACCCAAAGCGGGGCGGGGCGCCTCACGCGTTTGAAGTCACGTGCACAAATCACACACCGTTGCACCCGAACTCAGCAACTCCTCGCGCACAACTGATCATCGTGAAAGGACACACCCTGCTAATATACAATTATGCAAAAGCGATTCACAGTACAAGGAATGCGCGAGCTGTGCAAATTATGGCGACCTTCTGTCGTCGCGTGCACCCGGTCGTGCGGGCAGTCTTATTGGGCTCATGTCCGCGGCCTCATGAGCAGGGCTTCGTCGGACAGGCGCAGGCGAAGGAGCCCTATCGGACTGCGAGCTGTATGACGCCGAACGTTGTCTACGCTTACGGGGAGGCGGTGACATCGATGTGGAAGAAGAAGCGGATGAATATGGCGATCGAGATCGGCTCACTCGTCTGCGACGAGGAGGCCTCGAAGGAGTGAAGGACCTGTCCCTCTTTCTAGAATTGCGCCGTCGTCCGCGACCCGAGTCAGAGTCCGAGTCAGAGGCTGACGAAGAAGAATACACGGAGCGTCGTCTGACGGAAGTGGAACGACGACGCGATTTGCCCCGATCATCCCTGCGGGCATCCAACGTGCCTGTTGACGAGGCTGAGCCTGTGCTCGAATCCGAGTCGTACGAAGATGAGTAAGTGGAAGAGCCAGATGATGACGAGACTGATCTCCGCCTTCGAGAACGACGCGGTGACGGCGAATCAGATCTCGAATCGGCGCCGCGCAGGGCTTTTGACGACGATCTTGCTCCTGGCATGGAGTCGTCTGCGTGCTTCCTCGTCCCTTCTGACAGCTTTGTCGTCAACAACGACGAAGCACGCGCAGCGGCAGAGCCGGACGAGCTACTGTTGCTGGGCCTGTATGGACGAGCAGATGATGTGTCAATTCCAAAGAAGTCAAGAATTCGCCAGGCCTGAGACTGCACTCACTTCTTGAACTCGTCAGGTACCTTGACCGAAGTTTGACGTTGCTTGGCTGCGCTGGAGCTCAAAAGAGCCATAGATGCTGTGGGCCGTGACTTGTAAGGCCGCGACGTCGCTGTACAGGCGTAAGTTGCATGCCCTGCTTTCTCGCACTTTTGGCAGAAGTCTATGCCATCTTTCTTTGAGCTCGCACCCGGCTTCGTCAGCTGCTGTTGCTGCTGCCGCGAGCCTGATCCCGCACCTGCCCCTGGTTGCTTGCCCTTCGCGTTGGTTCCGATGCGAGATGCAAACATGCTGTCAATCGCGCTGTCTCCTTGTGTTCAGTGTGTCGTCCCTCCCGATGTCGATGGATCCCGAATACAAATCGTTGTGCCGACCAAGTTGCCCAAAAGTTGGTCCCGGCCACGTGGATTTGCCCAATTACGTCAGCACTGCATCCCTGTTGGCAACGTGCGAAACGATCTTCGCTCACGTCGTCCCTCTTCGACTGCTCAGCTTCTCTGCCGATTGGATCTCTCACCTCCATCACCATCCAACACCTTGACTGCCATCTGCTTCGCTGTAACGACAATGCCTCGCTCGTCTCGCTCCTCAGGTGGCCGTTCTGCGCCCATGGGCTCCCGTAGCTCTTCAACCATGGCAGCTCCGCGACAGGCGCAGCCCACCAACACGCAGGCATACCGCCAACCTACGGCCCAGCCTCAGCAACCTCACCAACAAACAGCAGCTGCTCCTTCTCAAGGACCCGGTCTCTTTGCCAACGTGAGCCTTCCTCTGCTTTCCTGTTGATACTGGCTCACTGCCGAGTTCGACCAGAAGCGCTGACTCTTTCTCGCCACTCTCCAGATGGCAAGCACGGCCGCAGGTGTTGCTGTGGGAAGCGTAAGTTCAGATCGCCCTTCTCAGCTAGCTCTGCCAACATCACGGCTTACTTACCCTCTCCCTATCTTGCTTTGCTCACAGTCCGTCGGCCATGGTATCTCCAGCATGCTCCTCGGAGGCGGTGGCCGAGCGGAAGCACCTGTCGACCAGCAACAGGCTCAACCTCAATATCCCGCTTACGACCAAGCATCACAACAAGGCGCCTACCAGCAGAACAATGCTCCCACATGTGAAGCTCAGGCCAAGGACTTCACCAGATGTCTGGAGGCATCTGGCAACGACTTCCAGTCGTGCTCCTACTACCTGGAAGCCCTCAAGGCTTGCCAGCAAGCTGCTCGCCCTTACTGAGCGTCTGTACTGGGCTGAGCTCTGCGCACTGGAGAGCGTTTTCTGTGCTGCCTTGTTCTTTTCCTTTCATCCGATCCGAATCATCAAATGCACCACTCCCCCACCTCCATTCAAGCCTCGCGTGACACGTCGAACACTAAGATTCATTGACACTAACATAAGAGACACCCTATACTACAGCGCGAGGTCGAAAGAGAGAACGAGAAACTTCTATCCCATGAGGTGGAAGGTGTTTGTCGGAAATCGCTTAATGGCAGTTTCTGCCGAAGTGATCACGACCGGGGCGCAGGAGGAGTGCAGACCGGGTCCTCGGAACCGCCCGGGGCAAGCATGGCAGCGATTGTCTGTGAGCCTGCAAATCCGACACAGATGATCCCAAATGCTATCAGAAGCCAGTCCAGCAAAATGGTCCGCCGTTTCGTCGCGCACGCCTTCAAATGGAGGAGCGGAGGATAGATGAAGCACAGCGGAACGCAGGCGACCGAGCCGATCAAGGAGACAAACTTGTCGAGGTCCGAAGCTCCAAGCCAAGCGATAACCGCAGTGCAGAGCACGATTGCACCACGGAACACGTTTTTCTCCATCTTGACCTTCCAACTTTCAGAAACAACATGATGTCCTGGTTAGTGAGACCACCCACTTTCACACCAATCTGAAGATTGTTGCACTCACTTGTGTCGGCCGCTCTTGTCGGTGAAGATACCGCGTTCAAGGATAGAGACCGCCGGGAAGAGTTGGAGCGGCGCTGACAGGAGGATCGCAATGCTGTAGATGCACTGCAGAGCCTGCACGAAGCGCGAATTTTGCGGCAGGTTGCTGATAACCACTGTCTGTACCTTGTCTCCAAAGGCAGCGTATCCGAGCACTCCAGCAGTAGAGAAAAGGACCATCGTTCCGAGCATCACGCTGGTGAGCACGCCGGGGAACCGTTCCGGCTCGCGCATCGCTTCGGTAATGGGGATCACAAGGCCCACTCCCTCGAAAGTGAAGACGGCCGTCCCAATCAGGAGGGGAAAGGTCTGCGAGTTGAAGAGCTTGACGTCTGCAATTCCTTTCGTGGCCAGTTGTCGGATTTCGAACTGGAACAAGTAGATGATGCCGACCAAGATGGAGACGTTCGCAATCAAAGCCGTCCCGCTGAGCTTTGCGATCCTTCGAATCAAAGAGAGGGGCAGAAACACGAGGCACTGTCCAAAGACAAGGTAGCCGATGGGCACCAACGTTTTGCAGTGTGTTACGGCGAGGATGAATGCCTGGAGGTTCTGAGCAACGAAGACTGTGTAGGCGGCGACGAAGCCGAGCTGACTGAGGACGATCGAAGTCAGGATGGCGCTGCGCATCTTTGGACCGTACAGGATGCCGCCCATCTCGCCAAAGGAAGCCGGAACTTTGAGATTGGCTTTGACCAAAAGCAGGAAGGACACCAGCGAGATCAAAGCGATGGAGCAAAGCACCAGGACAGAGAAGAGGATGCCGCCGTTGAAAAAGGCTTTGCCGAGGAAGAGAATACCGGTGCCGACAAAAGATTTCAGCAGCATCAGTACGGCATCGACCACTGTAGCTTCACCACGAGTGCGATGCTTCTGCGCCTGGCGTATGCGAGCTTGGGTGCTCGCGCGCCGGGGTTTTCGTCGCCCTTGCAACAGGCGGTCATTCTCGGAGCGGGCGCGCGAAGAAGTCGCATTTCCTGGTTCTTCTGATGCCGTACGCGACGCGTGCCGGTTTCCGTGTTGTGATTCGTCATTGTCATCGATCCGGCTTTCGCCCGCTTCCTCGTCATCGTCGTCATCCCCGTCTTCACTCTCACTCCAAGCGTTGATCAGACCCGAGTCTTGGGAAATCCGACGAGGGCGCCTGAAAGATCAATGGGGAAGTTGTCAGATAGACGTCCAAAGAGGACAAGGAGTACCGGCCGCTCACTCACCTGTACTGAGCGATTGTAGCTTTCGAGGCACGCGGGGCAGAGGCAGCTTCAGGGTCAGCGTCGGGCCCGGCGGCAACTGGTCTCGAGCTCGAGGCCGAGCCGTAGTTGGGCGTGGACATTTCTGTGCAAAGCAAACACTGTAGTGGACGAGAATTACCGGCCACTTGACACTGAACGCGAGTGTTCAGACTTGGACTTGAAGTGGTTGATGTTGACCATCGAGGTGGGCGCCCAACTTGGACCTCGAATGTTGACGTCGCTGTTCGGCAATCTTGGCTCGAGCGTTCGGCTCGAATCAAATGATGAATCGGCCGTAAAGTGAGATTCGGCAGGAGAGCTATGTCGGCCGGAAGATTGGACAATTTGCAAAAATGTCCATTTTTCCCCCGAACTCTTAGGGCCTGATTCTCCACTGCAAAACGGGATTCTGACTTGGCAGAATCAGATCAGAGCACTTTTTAGAAAGTGCGTACAGCAGGCTGACTTGATTCTGTGTCAGAATCAAGTGATTTTGATTCTTCATAGTGAAATCGGAATCAGCCAAAAAGGTTGATTCCGAAATTCTGATTCTGGCTCTGGCGATCCCCTTCCTCTACCACGTTTTATCAATGGGGGAAATCATTGTTACTGTACTGGTCTGATCTGATTCTGCTCAACTGCTCAACCACGAATCACTCTGATGAAATTCTGCACTTTTGTGTGATTCCTGATTCTAGCGGCCAGAATCAGATCAGCCACTTTACAGGCCCTTAGAGTTTGGGATTTTGTACCACAAATCGCTTACGGCCGTAAGCAAAATAAGCGTTTTCGATGGTCGTTGCAGTCTGAAGTCACCTTTTGCGCTTCTAAACATCATCTACAGCAGTGATAAGCCATGGTGTTCCGATCATACATGCAAAGTATGGCGCTCTGCCTTCATGTATTCGTGTCTCTGTAGGTGCTGGAAGTCGTGATTTCGGATTGACCGGGCCGAAGGGACCATTGCACCAACACTCAGCCCGATTCATGGTATCACGTGACTACTATTTGGGCAGCATGAATGGTGCAGCTGGGAATTTGGCCGAGTCAGGCTCCCTCAGGAGATGCTCTCAGCCAGATGTGAAATGAACACGTGACAGCAAATGTCAAAGGAACACGTGACACGATCACCACCAGAAATCCAGCGAGATTAACCGGACAACTGAGGACACAGATAGCAAAAGAGAAAAACAACATGATGAAAATTGGTACTCATGAATGAAAGCATAAATGACGTGCAAGAGTGTTCGCGGAACACTCTGGGCCAACAGCGTATGGACCAGGCCACCTACTGCCTTATGTGCGCATAAAGGGAGACGAGGTGAGGAGAAAAGCGCAGGCCTTGCCGGGAACGAGATGAGGTGGATCGTGCCCATGATGGGCGTGTGATGGATCCGCGCGTGGGCTCGAGACGCGTCTTTGCTCAGGTCCCGACCACGTAGAACACCACATCCCCCCACGATCAAAGCTGAGAGCCTAAGGCTGCTCAGCAACTGGCGCAGCGAGCACGGGATGAATCCGAGGTCGGTACAGCTTCACGTGTGAGGGGTGGAGAGCCGAGGGAAGTACTGCGCTTTCAGCTGATTTCACCCATACTCCACCTTGTAAGGTCTGAGCAAGTACTGTGTAGGGTCCGAGCCATTTGTCGTCTACCTTGGATGCAGCCGTGTTCGTGTTCAGATTGGCAAAGTTTTGGATGAGCACGAGCTGGCCAGGGGCAAAGGATGGTTTTTGGAGCATGTCTTGGAGATTTCGGCGTCCTGCCGCCTTTTGGCGATCTGCCGTGTTTCTTTTCTGGGCTAAGTTGATAGCCTCGTGATGAGAGCCGAGGCGAGTGATCCGCTCTTGAATGCTGAGCAAGGCCGCCTCTTCGTCGTCCATGACGGTGACATATCGGGTGAGGAGATCCGAGGTTGACAAGTCGACCGGTAAGATAGGTTCGTGTCCGTAAAGCAGGAAGCAAGGGCTATGGCCATATTGGCGGCGTATCGTCGTTTGGTCAAACCAGCATGCGAGGTGGACCACTTGAGGCCATGGGACATCGAAAGCTCGCGCTGCGTGTACCACCGAATCTTTCAACGGCTTGTGGCCTCGCTCCACAGCTCCATTCGCTCGCGGATTGAAAGCGCTGGTGCGTGTCAGGTCGATCTGATACTTCCTCGCGAGCACGGCCACGACTCCTTTGAACTCAGCTCCCTGGTCTGCCATGATTTGTAAAGGAAGTCCGTGTCGTGTGAAGATGAACTCGATCAGGAAGCGGGCCACGGCCCTGGCAGTCTTCGTCTTCAAGGCTCGAGCCTCAACTCAGCCACTAAGGTCATCGCAAGCGACCGCTAGGTAGCGATAGCCGTCGATCTTTGGTAAATACGTGATGTCCAAACCAAACCGCTGGAAGATCCCAGGGGGCAGAGTTGCTTGGATGGCGAATTGGATGACACCTCGTTTTCGCTTCTAACAGGCATCGCACGTACGGATCCACTCCTTGACCGTATTACCCAGTCCGAACCAGAAGAATCGCCTCTCGAGAGCGTGAATGGTGGCTCCGATGCCCTTGTGACCTGAATTGTCGTGGAGTTCCTCAATAACCTGGGGTTGCGCGTCTGGATCGTCGATGAAGAGGCGACCGGTCTCTTCGATGCCTCCCTTTTCCCACAAAGTATTGCCTGTGATAAAGTACCGATTGGCTTGCTGAAGGAATCGTCTGTTCTCCTGGTAATCGGACGTGTTCGCCGGCTTGACCCCGTGCTTCAAGAAGTCGTAAATGCTCTGGTGTTCCTTTAAGAGCTTCTGAGCCGACGCCGAGTCAGGGTCGGCGACACCCGAGATGCTCAACACCTGAAGAAAGGAACCGCTTGAGTCGTAGTCTATGTCTAGGGCCACTTTTATATCCACATGATGAGTCTCGTGGTGTGTGTCCTCGTCTGCCATCGCTTGGAGGCTGGAAGTCGTGGATACCGAGTCTTCGAACCGTTCAGCTAACCAAGAATCGTCGTCTGTCACTGCACTGTCATCCGGCTGAATGGGTCTCCGTGAAAGTCCATCGGCGAGGGTGTGGGAGCGTGCCGGGACATGGATTACTTCGATATCGAAGAGCATGGTGTAGCCCACCCATCGCGTCATCGCCGAGTTCGGAAGCCCGGGGTTGGCAATCATTCCTTTCACGTACGAGGCATCTGTCCGGATAACGACTTTGCTTCCGTATAGCCAGTGGTGGAAGTACTTGAGAGCGCGGATTACCGCATACACTTCTCGTTTGGCTTGCGAGTACCCTTGTTCTCGATTGTTGAATGGGAGAGATCCATAACGAGCGACTTGGATTTTTCCTGCTTCATCCTTTTGACCGAGCCAGAACCCACAGGCCAAAGGTCCGGCATCCACGCCGAGCTGGATTGGTTCTGCTCCGTCTCCATACTTGAGCTCGACTAGATGAGTTCGTTGGGCGACAACCGCCTTGATTTTGTCCATCGCTTGCTGCTGTTCTTCTCCCCAATGGAAGGGCGTATCCTTGCGAGTGAGATAGGTAAGGGGCTGGACCGTCAGAGAGTAGTTGGGAATCCATGCCCTGGCCTGACCAACAATGCCTAGGAAGCTTCGGACTTCAGTCACCGAGCCACAGGCAGTCCACTTCTCAACCGCATCTATCTTGCCCTTCTCTACGCGACGGCCTTCAGGACTGACCTCTTGCCCTAGGATCGTGGCTGTTCGGCGGATGGGAGCAATCTTGTGGCCAGAGACCGTTATGCCGGCCTTTCCGAGTCGGAAGAGCACTCGGTGGAGACTTCCGAGGTACTCAAAGATAAAGCGCCTGATTCGAGCATTTTCCGGAATGCTCTCTTCATTGTATCGTGACTCAGGGCCCGGGACCATCCATGTAGACTTTGCCACTGGGTCCCACGACCGTGACGACGATGAAGTGGAATACGATGCACGAGTTCGTACCTCCTTGAGGGATGCGCGTGTGACAAAGGAGTCCGTACTCTGTCTCGAAGGTAGTAAGGTCCCGTGATTCCACTGCCAGCCAGATCTGGTTGAAATCTGAGAACAGGTCCAAGGTCCCAACGCAGACCAATCCGCTGAGTTCTCCCACGAAAGTGTCGATGGAAGGGAGGCGTCCCGGATTCTGGATGGTCACTCCGTTCAGAGACTGCAGATCGTGCACGATTCGGAATTCTCCTGGCTTCTTCTTTGGGACGGGGAACCACCCGCTCTTGTATGCAGCTGAAGAAGATTCGTACAGGCCTGACTCGATCTTGACTCGATCATTCGGTTGACGGCGCCCTTGATTGCTGGGTGGAAACTTGAAGCTTCTCTGGTTCCAGACCTCATGCTCGACCACTGGGATCTTGATTGGAGGGACAATCTTGGGGTCTACCGCTCCTTTCTCTGACTTGTCAAAGGCGAGAGCCCTCTCGTTCATTAGTAAGACGTGATGCAGCAGGGACAGCGCTTGCTTGTTGAGGAGTCCGTCCGGGTCACACTCGATCTTGTCGAGACGCTCCTGTGTCAGTCGTTTGCCCTGGAAGAAAGGCGGCGGGTTGGTAGGAAGCTCGACAAGGTTTTGCTCGAAGTCGTCAGGGATGTTGATCTGTACTCGGTCACTCTCATTGATGTTGGTTGCTACCGGTCGTACCTTTCTGGCCACAGGCTTGTATGCAGCCGCCACCAGTCAAGGAGGTGAGGAACTTTCTTCCTCAGCGCATAGCATGTCAAACTCCGCGTGAGTCGGCACAAGCAAGTAGGCGGAACGAGGGTCAGATTTCTTGGCGGGAGCCGCAATGAAAGCGTATTCGCGACTAGAGACAGGGTCTTGGATGGTCACGACCAATCCTTGCTCAATGTCTTGGTGCTTGTACCGGACAAGGCGCTGCCAAGGGCGACCGAGGAGAATTTCGTATCGAGGTCCGTCCACAATGTAGAAGTGTGCGAGGGTCTGGATCCCTTCCAACTCGACCGTGACGTTGCAGCTGAGATGATGCATAGGAGTCGTGTGGCCATCGGCCGTGCGCATGTTTCTACGGTAGTCTGTCAATGGCAAGTTGAGGCGATAACAGGTTGCTCGACTGACGACGTTGATTTCTGAACCGGAGTCGAGTACAGCAGTCAGGGCCACGCCCTTCACGATGACGGTGGCTTTACCCACCCCACTGGAGTAGAGTGCTCGATTGATGAACTTCTCGAGGTAGTTGGCGTTCTGTAGCTCGTCCGTGTCGTCCTCGGCGACATCGATGGCGTTTGCCTCGAACTGCTTGTGACGTTGCAGCAAGGGAATGAGAGCCTTCTGCATTCCGGGTTGAGAGAGTACAGCGCCAATCGGGAGAGTCATCTGTTGTCCGAGCACATGATGAACGGTGGCCAAGCTTCCGAAGTCCCTCTCGAGCTCGCTGACCAGGCTGAACTTGCGAGCTTTGCGTTTCCCGGTTGCAGCTTCCGTCGGGGCCACAGTGTCCCCCACGACCGACATTCCAGTCTCGGGGATAGGACGGGGAGCCTGTGCGGTAGGGGCTGCGGTCGGCTCAGGTGTCTGGATCGTGACATGAGGAGCAGCGTTGACTTGGGCGTTGGCGGTAGCCTGCACTTGACGTAGGACATCAGCATTGATGAGACCAGGAGTACCGGCGGTATTGGTACGAGCTTCATTCTGTCGTGCGCGAGTGACTGGTCCCTCGGTGGGCGTAGCAGCTGGACGATCGTAGGGTGTGCCTCGAGGAGGGTGCTTAGTGCGCTGAGCTCCGTGAACGTCGTACTCTTCAGGAGGGTCTTCTTCGGTCTGAATGAACTTGACTTTGTGTGCTGGGTCCATGACCTTGCCTGGCGTAGTTCGTGGTGCCAGTCCTGAGTCAGCGAGAGCTTTCACGAGCGGGTATCCTTCATGGTGCTTAGGCAGGCGTCCAGGACCGATCAGACGTATGTACCCGTACTGGTCACAAGTCAAGACTCCTTCGTCGAAGAACTGCTTGAGGGCCAGATAGTCTCGCATGTAATGTCCTGGTTATCCACAGCCATAGCAACAGAGATCGTAGTTGTTTGGACCTTGAGGGCCAACATTGATGGCATTGACGTTGGCTGTGGCATGATTCGAGGTCACCGGGGCTTGGATCTGTGAGGCGACGTGTGGTGCGAGTTGAGCGAGATTAGCCCAGGTTCCCCGACTGGAAGCTGCTTGCCAGGTTCAGGAGCGACCTGCCGGCCGGCACCATCATCAAAAAGATGGCTAGGGTCTGACCCTCCCCGACCACGTTCAAGGAGTGGCGCAACACGGCCGATTCAATCGACCAGAGCTTCTGCGCCGCAAAAGCTCTAGTATTGGGCCGATCATCGGGCACCCTATGGCACTCAACGACCCCGACCTGACTCAACCAGCGACCTAATACCCACACGTCGGGCCCGGTGCCCATGGACCTCGATGCGACTCGGACTACACCTGGTCCTTGCTCAGCGACAAAAAAAGCACTCACGGGGGCGACCGATCAGTTTCACAGGTCGAGATAGAAGCCCGCGTCAGCGGCCGACAAGTGCAGGCCACGGTCGACTCGGGCGCATCGCAATCCTGCGTTTCCGAAACATTTGCGGTTGGCGCCGACATCAAGATCGAGCCATTGGCCAAACCTAGAGCAGCACCGTTGCGAAACGGCCAGCACATTAAGATCATAGGTCGAGCTACCCTTCTGGTCCGGATCGGTAGCTACCTAGAAGATCTGGAAGTTGTAGTGCTCAACCTATCCACTTTTGATCTCATCATCGGACTCAGTTGGTTGCGGCAAGCGGACGTACTTTCTGAGTGGCGTACAGGACATCAAAAGGGTCGAGACCGCTGTGGAGTTGCGCACCATCTTGGCCCGGTCACCAAGCACCATCGGTATCCGAATTCGGAGAGCACGACCTGGAACTACGCTGTAGCAAGAGCTCGATATACATAGTGGCCGACAGCATTTCTCGACGGCCCGACTTCCTTATGTCACTATCGGATCTGTCCGACGAGGTAGCCAACATGGCCGACTACCTACAGGGTAAGCCGATCGCGGACGGCCGACACTGGCCAAACATGCCAACAAGTATCGCGTCGGTCCCGACGGGGACTCGCTGTGGCTGCCAGAAGATGGAACGGCAGCCCCTTACCTAGAGCCTCCACATCGGCTCATGTTCATGGAGAAGATGCACTCGGAGTACGGCCATATGGGTGCCGTCGGCCTCAGTAGCATCATCTGACAACGTGCCTGGTGGCCTGGGATGACTCATGACTTCACCAAGTTTTGTAGAAGCTGTCCGACATGTCAAGTATGTCAGCGGCCCCAACCAGGACAGGAGCGAGAGTATGCCGTGCTCATGGCCGAAGCAAAAGTAGAGCCCTTCGAGCGTTGGGGAATCGACTTTATCGGCATTCTCCCAGAGACGCCCGACGGCAACAAGTGGCTCGTGACTGCCGTGGACTACTACACGGGATGGTCCCTGGCTCGGGCACTCCCCGATGCCAAAGCATGGCGCATCGCCGAATTCATCTACGACGACATCTTTATGAACTTCGGGTGCCCACGAGAAGTCATCTCCGACAACGCTGAAAACTTTCTAGCAAACGCAGTGGAGCACCTGTTCTCCGAAATGAAAACAAAACATTGGCTAGCGACGGCGTACCATCCGCGGACGAATGGAGAAGTCGAGAACTTGAACGGTACCGTCGGCCGGATGCTGACAAAACTCGTCATCGGCTTGCCCACCCGACTCTGGGACCGCTGCCCGTCTCGGGCTTTGTTCGCTTGTCGGGTTCGCACCCACGACACAACGAGATTCAGCCCATTCCGACTGGTATATGATACAGACCCGACCTTGCCGACCGACGAATCCTAGCCCCCCGCCCTAGATGCGCTGACGGCCGACCCGACCCGTCGCCTTGATGATCTCAGGACCGATCGTGCCCGGGCACGGGATCAATGTTGAAATCCTGCGGTTAGCTCAGTCCCAAAGCACTTCCTCTAAGCTAGGTGGGGGAACATCGACATAGGATTGAAGAAAGCTAAGGGAGGTTACATGGTCTTAAGTACTCTGCTGAGGAGCGGAGTTTCAAATGTGAAGAAAAAATCGGGAAGGAAAAAGTGGCGCTTGCCTAGCAACAGTGCCGTGGGAAAAACCAAGGGTATGTGGAGGCTGCCACTGAGATCGGGGAACGGAACATCGGGCCGAGCGTGTCTGTATCGGCCGAAAGGATCTGACAGGAAAAGTGCGGAAAACGGACATTCGGAGAAAACGGGAACTCTTCATGGTAGCAATCGTGTTACCATGAAGAGTTATCGAAACAAGAACTCTTCAAGGTGCGGATGCGCTACAATGCAGAGTTATGGGGACGGGAACTCTTCAAGGTAACAATCGTGTTACCATGAAGAGTTAGCGGGGCATTCGAGAGACGATGCTGGGCGTAAAATCTCAACACTCCCCCTCGAACAGCAATCGGATCGAGAATGCTGGCTTGCGAGTCTTCATTCGCGGGACGGGCGGCTGGAGATGGAACCGGTGGCACGATGAGCTCCCCCTCCAGCTCTGGATAGGGACTTTCTGCGTGTACCGTAGCGTTCCAGCTCCCCCTTGCTGAGATAGACTTGACGGTGACGTTCGGGTACGGGACGTTTCAGCACTTCTGCGTAGCTGAGCTGCTCCCTCTGCTTCTCTGCGAGGGCAACTCGGTTCGCAGGATCCTTGCTTCGGTCAATCATCTTCTTGCGGACACCTTGCGGAACGATGCTGGTGCGGACGTGGCTTGTGCCGCCCTCCGGGCGGGCTTTGATCGCGGACTTCTGTATAACAGACAGTGCGGGCGTTGCGGACTGGGTGGTCTTGGTGCTCCTCTCGAGCATATTGACCTTTTCAGACTGAACGGACTTGGAGAGCTCTGGCTCCACGGGCTTGACGGACCTGACGGACTCTTCGCAGACTGCAGACTCGGCGAGCTCTGCGGGTGCAACGGTCTTGGGAATAGAAGACAAGACTGCACTCTTCTTGACTTCGGGTTGCGGGCGGAGGCTCATACGATGAGGTTCCTCGATGCTGTGGTCCGGTCCCTCGGAAACGGCTGCCACAAGCATGCTGATCTCAGTCTTGCACTGAGGCATAGAGATCATGGTACGTGCGCGACTTTGCACACTGCACGGCTTGCTGACGGCTGCAGCTCGAGGCGGCTCTGCCTTGATCTCAGGCCTCGGGTCGTTCTTGAGCTTGACGATCAGGTATCGGGCTCTTCCGTGCTTGTGCAGGGGCAGTCGTACTTCAGGTCTGGACTGGTGTTGAAGCACAGCGTTGTCGCTACTGTCGATCACTTTGGTCCAGCCGCGTTCCCTCAGGAGCTCTTCGGACAGGAGGTTGACTCCTCCCTCGGACAGGTGACAGGCGTCTTGAAACGTGACGCTCCTGCCATCGAGAAGGTTGCCCTTGATGTCACCTCGTCGATTCGAAGAGAGACGGGCACCAACGGTCTTGAAATTGACGTTCGGAGTGGTTCTGGCGCTGTTCAGCATCCAGTCGTGCGCCACGATGTGCTGAGTAGCTCCAGAATCGATCAGAAAAGCGACGGTCTTCGGATCCGTGCCGGTCGAGAGCATGACCTGCTCGTCGTCGACGGCGCCAAGGACAAAATCTTCCTGGTCGAACATGGCAACGTTCGCCTGTTCGGGCTGACCATTCGGACATTCGGATGCGACGTGGCCTTTCTGGTAGCATGTCCAGCAGATGATTCCACCTGGAGGCAAATGCTTGGTCTTCGGACATTCGGTGCGGACATGGTCGTACGATCCGCAGCCGTGGCAGCGTGCAGCCGGTTCATCCTCTTGAGGCTCTTGCTGCTGGGTGCGTGGTGGACCATCCTGGTTCTTCTGCTTCGAACTGTTCTTGCCGTGAGATCTGGGTCCCTTTTTCTTGCCGCCTTTGAACTGCTGAAAGGCTGCCATCGCCGCGGCCTCGGCGATGCGGTCGGAGGAGCGCTTGCGCGCGGCTTCTTCCTCGTTATAGATCTGAATCAGCGAGAAGAAGGTTCGTTCGGACTCGGGCTGCGCTCGCCAGTCTGTCTTGACGACGCGCAATGCGTGCGGGAGGGTGTCGAGGAATCGATTTGCCTTCTCGAGATCCTCTGTTCCCCAGGAGAGGCCAGCGGCCTCAGCTTCTGCGACGAGCTCGACGAAGGTCGTGAGATGTGCGGTCATATCCCCTCCTTCATCGAGGAACAAGTTGCAGGCCTTCGTGTTGATCTCTGCGCGGTGATCGGCGGTCTTCAGGTTGTTGAGTTTGGCCAAGTTGGCCCACTTGTCAGCCGAGCTGCGCAAGTGCTTGATCATGGCATACAGGGATGCGCTGACGGTCTGGTCGATGTAGGACATTGCCTTAGCATCGCGATCTTTCCAGGCTTCGTAAGCCTTGAGGTCGGCCGAAGACGGGGCCGGACCTAGTTTCGGACAAGCATCCGTGCCTTCCACGATGGAGAGCGCACGGAAACCGAGCAGCACTGGTGAGATGGCTCGCAGCCATGCGAAATAGTTGCTGACACCGGTGAGGGTCGGAATCTTGGAGTGAACTCCTGTGGATTCGAGGTTGACGTTCATGTTGTGTGAGTTCGGACTTGGAGTTTTGGGAGACGGTCTGGGAAGAACTCTTCAAGGTGACAAGATTGCTACCATGAAGAGCTTTGGGTCGGACGTTGGAACAACTCTTCAAGGTGGAAAGGTTGCTACCATGAAGAGCTTTGAGTCGGACGTTGGAAGAACTCTTCAAGGTGGAAAGGTTGCTACCATGAAGAGCTTTGAGTGTGTCGGCCGAAAGAAGGCAGCTGACGTAAGAAAGGTCGGACGATCTCAACGACGAGAAAGGTCGAGGAGATGATGTCGGACGAGGATAGAGAACGGACGAGATGAAAACGGACGGGGACGGACGATGCGGACGTGGTCGATGGTGGAACGGACGGTACCAAGAAGAGAAAGGGTGGGAAGAGACGAGTCAGACTCTTAATCTGTTGAAATCCTGCGGTTAGCTCAGTCCCAAAGCACTTCCTCTAAGCTAGGTGGGGGAACATCGACATAGGATTGAAGAAAGCTAAGGGAGGTTACATGGTCTTAAGTACTCTGCTGAGGAGCGGAGTTTCAAATGTGAAGAAAAAATCGGGAAGGAAAAAGTGGCGCTTGCCTAGCAACAGTGCCGTGGGAAAAACCAAGGGTATGTGGAGGCTGCCACTGAGATCGGGGAACGGAACATCGGGCCGAGCGTGTCTGTATCGGCCGAAAGGATCTGACAGGAAAAGTGCGGAAAACGGACATTCGGAGAAAACGGGAACTCTTCATGGTAGCAATCGTGTTACCATGAAGAGTTATCGAAACAAGAACTCTTCAAGGTGCGGATGCGCTACAATGCAGAGTTATGGGGACGGGAACTCTTCAAGGTAACAATCGTGTTACCATGAAGAGTTAGCGGGGCATTCGAGAGACGATGCTGGGCGTAAAATCTCAACAATCAAACCCTACAGCGCGCTCAGAAGGCTAAGGTGGCCCACGATGCCTTAGTTACTCCGCACAAGCTGTCGGTCGGCTCCTACGTCCTCGTCCGACATGAGAACCCGCTGAAGTTCGAGGCAAAACGGTTCGGACCATATCGGGTCGCACACCTCCAGACGCTTGGGACCTATGCCCTGCAGACCCTGAAGGGTCAGCCATTGCGAGCTCTGGTGCATGGCAACCGGCTCATCGTCGCCCGACTGCCCAGCACTGAACGCACCGTCCGCCAAATGTGGAACGATCCGACGCAGCGATCGACTTTGCGGAATATTCTAGGGGTAGACTGGGCCGACGTATCTGCTGCAGCAAGTGCGAACATCGCGCGGGACATTAACATCGAGTACGAACCTCCGGCGAGGCCACCAGGTCGGCCTCCGTCAGGCCAGACCCCTCAGGATCGAGCTCCCGCACCTCGCTCCCCTGCTGAGCCAGCGGCTCCGATCGGCAATCCTGACACCGCAAGGCTCCGTAGTCCTCCAGTCGGACTTCAGTCGGGCCCAACGGTGACCGACCCGCAAGCCCTAGGTTCTTTGGTACCGGCGCCAGATGAGCCCGTCATCATCGGAAACCCCTGATGCTGATCCCTCGGTGCCTGCCACAGTGGAAGCGCCCCGCAGGAGAATCAAAGTCGTATGGAAGGGGCGTGATACTGCTGCGTCCAGTCGGCAGCGTGCTTATTTTGTCAGCCGAGTGTTGGTGTCAGCCCCGACCGAGCGTTGTTGTCGGCCCCGACCGACTACTGCTGTCGGCCCCGATCTGGCTGGTTCCTCCTCACCATACACTCACTCCACCCTAGTTGCCAAGGGGCCATGGGAGGGGGGCGGGGGGGGGGGGGGGGCACATGGGATTAGAAAGCTATTACAATGGCACCGAGGGAGACGTTGTTGAGGGCTTCATTCGTAGCCCCGTAGGCGTGGAATGCTTGGATGAGTTGTGGCAGAAGGAGAATGTCACGGCGGGCGATGTCGCTCAGCCAGCGGCGGTGGGCCGCGTCCTCAAGCGAAGAGACCAGTGGAACGAGGCACATTGCCGTTGTTCGCAAAGAATTGACAGAATGCCCAGCCGGGGTGCACGGGCACAGCAGTCAGTCCGATGAGAGAGGGACCGGGTCCCGATCGAGAGGCAGACGCGGCGCTAGCGTGTCAGAGTACTCGCCCGTTGGGCCATCATCTTCTTGATCGGACGGGTCGTACTCCGACTCGTCATCGGAACTCACAATCGGTTCATTGCGTCGATTAAGCTGACCCCGCGTCAAACGCTCGCAGTGGTGAGCAGGGTAGTCGGGCCCGAAGTAGGGGGCCCGACCGGCCTCTGCGGGCGCGTCAGCACTGGGGGCGGGTCCGACAGGAGGGGACTCCTCGATCGCGGCGGCTTCGACTGCGCTATGAATTTTCCGTCAGCACTGGGCTAGTGTCCGAAACAAAGCGACAAAAAAATACTCACCGCAGCGATTCTTATCCGAGTGGCACTGTGATGTCAAAATCTTATTGGAAGCATGCCTCGCCGCTGCGCGGCAGTATTCAAGGCCAAGGGGGGCAATACTAAGTCAAGGGGATCAATACTAAGTACTAGCCCACTGTCTCTGTCTCTCCCCCTGTAGCTTTGTGTTGTTCCTCCCCCCCCCCCTCTTCCTTTCATAACTGTCCCAATTGCGGCAAAACATCTGAGTCTATTTTTTGTGTGTAGCCCAATCCAGCTTGGAATCGTTGCAGTCAGAATGGAAGCTTTGGGCACTCCCTGTCAGACTCTCGGCACTTTCCTGGCATGTACTTAGGCTTTGCGGCTCGAAGGATAGGTGTTTTGATTTTTTTCTCATGCATTGGGCCAGTTATGATCTTCACTGTACGCGGCATATAAGAGAAACATAACAGAAACATAAAGGAAATGAGTGATGACCACAAAAGCTGGCATGCTTCAACAATATGTACCCAGTAGTTGTAGTAGAAGCGGTGAGAAATAAAAAGAAAGCAGAATCCTCCTCTCAACTCTCCTCGTCTGATCACCTCCACATTTTTCTCAACAGGATGTAGGGTAGACAGGAACAAGCGGGTGTCATTGCTGACACTGAAGCCAATTCATGGGACTGCCACGAGAAGGAATCTCGAAAGAATGTGATTGTTTTGATTCATGAGGTGTATCATGTCTACATGTGAGGAAAGAGTGTGTTTTGAAGTCAGAAAATGGGGTTTCTCAACAGTTTCCCCCTCGTAAGACGGCAAGTCAATTTGCCCAAAAGAAACAGAGTACCACCAGCATCAACCAACATGTCGATGGATAAACCTGCGTATCATTTTCTGTGCGTCACTGACGCGCGTGCGGCAAAAGCGCCTGCTTCGCAGGCGCCGCGGCGGGTGCGGTCGAAGAGCGAGTAGCGTTGGAACCTATAACCATCCCAAACCACCCCCCCCCTCCTTTCCACACCTGTACCTAGTCACCTCCCTTGCGTGCGCTGCGTGAAACCGCAAAAGGAGTGTCGTCCCAGCGGGTTTGGCAACTCCTGTTCAACGGTCAGCTTGGCCCACTCAGCCTGAACCCTTTCCCACAGCTCCAGAGCACCTGAAGGGTGTTTCTCATACTGAGCAAGGCGACGCTTGAGAGCACCCCAGAGGTGCTCAATGGGGTTGAGGTCAGTACTGTTAGCGAGCCAGACGAGGGAGGCAATACCATTAGACTCAAACCATGTCTTAGCTTTCTTGCTGGTGTGTTTGGGATCGTTGTCCTGCTGTATGATGAGCTTCTCAACGGTCTGGTCAGACCGTTGGGCATGAGATCGAGGGCGTCCCGCAGGGGGAGCAGGTTCTCCTCGAGGATCTTGCAATTCTGATCGGCATTCATGCGCCCCTCCATCAGGGCGATCGTGCCTGGTCCAGCAAATGTCATGCTCCCCCAGATCATGACGTTGGCCCCGTCGAATTTGAGGGTGGGCTTGACGCGTCTGTCCGTTAGTCCCTCCTCCTTGGGCAGCCAGAACCACTCCCGTCCGTCGGAGCTGATCCAGTTGATCTTGGTCTCGTCGGTCCAGATGGCGCGGGCCCAGTCCGCAACGGTCCACTCCTTGTGTCGGATTACGAATTTGAGACGCGCTAGACGATGCTTGCGTGTCATCATAGGCTTCTTCTGCTTAATAACGGCTTTCAGCCCCTTCTCGTGTAGTGCTCTCCGAACCGTTGAGACTGAGACCGCTGGGCCACCGTTAGCTTGCAGCTCTGCGAGCGCTTGGCGTGACGTTTCTGATTAACGGTCCGCTCGAGAACGTTCTTCTCTCGCTCTCCTAGCTTGGCAGGGCGTCCTCCTGTGCTCGCCGGCGGCAGATCTTCGACCGTTGCCCTCAGGCGGTTGACCGCACTCTTGCTGACACGTAGCTCGTCTGCAATCTCCCTGCTGGGACGTTTCTTGCGTAGCTCAGCCTTGATCTGAGCACGCTTGGCCTTGGACAGCTGTTTCATGAATGTAACGTCTATTACTGGAACTAAAATAGCGTGAATACAGTGGAATCAGCACGAGGACAGTCAAAGAGCGTGTCTTAGCAGCTAACCTTGTCGTCAGGGGTGACTTGGGGGGTTGAGGTTGACTCCCGTCAAGACTGTCCCAATGCAACTTGAATTGTGGACGCGTCGCAGCCGTTGGCCGATCAACGTTTCTCGACGCGTCTCAGTTTTCCTGAGACCAACACTCCTGAGCTTGATTTGAGCCTAAAATAACTTTGGTTTTGTATTGTGTGACGCGCCCTGATGGCAGATTGAAATCTAACAACTACCGTCCTTACTGGCTTTGCTCTTCTGCTACTTTCTCCAAGTGTTGGAGGCTTGGTACATCCTGGTGCTGACCTCAGACTTGTCTGCAAGCGTTGCCAGGGAAGTATTGAGCTGAGAACACTGACAGTCGTAGTCGCAGGCGTCGAGATCGTGGGGATTCCTCAAGACCGACCTCATCGACTTCGACCTCGTCCTCGTCTACCTCGTCCTCGACCTCGTCGACCTCACCTCCACCTCTTACTCCCTCACTCTTATACTTGTATTCTCTTATATCTATATAACACATATGGCCACAACGCAAGAGCAGAAGTGGAAACTTCTCCTTGCTTGTGAGTAATGATGGCTTGTGAAAGAGATGGTGGTTGTCAGTCATGTGACCTGCTGACGCCTCCACTTCCAACACTCCCCCTCGTCCCAGGTCGCATCTCCCATCACACCAACCTGTGCTCGCCCCCGAACATCGTTCATCCACCAGTCTCGCGCTGCGCTGGCTGCATTAGTTTGCGCCGCGCGAGCTGCAGCCGGTCTTGGACGATGACCGACTGCGCACTCACCACACTGCGCTGCGCAGGCTGCAAGTGGTGTGGGCGCTCTGTTCTTGGTTCTGCTGCGGGATCTGGGCTCTGGTTCCCCGCCCAAGGGCACCTGGTCCATGCTCTTGGGCGGTGGGACTGGAGCACGACCTGAGCAGAGGTCATGTCCGATCGTGAGTGTTTCGTTCCCTTTGTTCTTTGCGCGGATTGAGTTTTGACATATCGCACCTTATGCCCAAATTGTCTCTTCTGCTGCCACTTCCTGCTGGCTATCATCCTTTCCGGCGTTGATATCGTCGCTATCGGACTTCGCGTTCGCCTAACTTCGCCTGACGCGTCTGTGCATGTCTCCCACCATCTCAGTCCTCCAAGTCTCCGCTCCGTTGGTTGCCTGCTCCCTCACCCTTTGGCAAGTGATGTAGCCTTGGGGTGTTGTAGAGCAGGAAGATGGATAGGGGAGTCATGCGCGTTTATTTTCGGGTGAGACCCGTCGTTGCGCGCCGTGTGTCTGCGTGTCCTGGGATGCTGACAACTGTTCTTCCGCATCCTTCCTCGACATCAGGCCCATTCCAAGTCTATGCTGCGCGTGCGCGGGTGTCGGCAGTGGCTTTGTGAGTATGTCTGCCGTGTTGTTGGCGGACCGTATCTACTGTACGACGCCCAAGTCAGGATGGCTACTCACCGTGACCCGCATCACCGTCTTTTCCTTCGCCGTCAGACGACTCCAGAACATCGACTGGTCGTTTTGGCAGAGGCGGAACTTGTGGGACGAGTGACCCCACCAGGTCCACTTATATCCAGTCTTCTGTTTGGTCACGCCGCAGTGACAGCACTTGGGCTTCCTGGGCTGCCGCATGGTCCAGTGATGGTTACGTTGCGGCCCGTTCGCGTCGGCCGGGCGACCCATGTGAATGGCGGAACAGGTACAGGGACAGCCGTCGTCGTGCGCGGGCGGACCTTCCGGTTCCTCCGAACTGCCCTCGATCACCCTAGCATCTTGAAGCAAGCGGTAAAGGTCAATGTCAATCTTGTCCTTGAGAGCCTCGTCCCTGTACTTCCGAGCCGCCCGCATAAATGCATGATGCAGCTTGTCCATGTCCGGGGCGTCCTCGTAGAAGGGCGAAGGCGCCATGTACGACTCCGACGAGGCATCCCTGATCGACTCGTCTTCCTCCGCACCAGACATGGTATCTGGGGAGTATCAAAGTGAAAGTGAAAAGGAAAGGGAAAGGAAACAGTCAGTAACTAGCTCCTCTCTCTCTCTCCCTACCAAGGAAGGCCGCCTCCGGCGAGACAGCGAACAAGCCAGGCAAACGTTAGCTCACCAGCTTGAGGGATAGACGAGGCGAGACGACGCGAGGAGGGGTAGGCTGCTGCTCGATTGATGACTGGCGATGTAGACGGAGATGGTGGGTAGAGGTTAGAAGAGATGGTGAAGGTCAAGTTTGAAAGGAAAAAAACGAGAGGGCGGCGCTTTCAAAGCCGCGTAGACCCTGACACCTAGCCCTCCCTTTTAAAACGTTCTCCTTCTCGAGAGTTCTCCCGCTGCGCGCACGGCCGCCCGGCGCGTCGCTCCGAGATGAGCTGATGGCCTGGTTTGTGATAAGATGCCGGCTGCGCCGGCACGACCCTGGGAGGAGTGCATACGTGCCCAAGGACGGGATGCTCCCAAGAGAAGCCGAGGTAGAGGGTCAAGGCAGAGCGACTCTACTTGGGGATGCACTCGTGGCTGGTTGTATGCGCGTCACTTTCACTGTCACTTTGGCTACCATGGTTCGCCCAGAGCTGCGGAAAGGAAATGCAAAAGAAGTGCGAGTTGATTGTGTCGTCGTGCGCATGTAGATGCACCACTCGACCATCAGCTGCTGGAAACCAAGACTGATAATGTGATCGTGTGCTGCCTTCCACCACAACTTGCCGACTGCTTGAATCCATACAGGCCTCGTAGGACCAGCAACATGTCGCAGTCCTCTGGCCTGGTGAGTCCTTCCGGCGGTTCCAAGTAAAGTTTCAAGTCCATTGCCGAGTTCAAGAACGCTGCTTCCACATCCATCTGATGCATAATCAAGGCGTCGCGGATTGCCAGGGCTACGAAGCATCGCAACGCGGTCAGTGCTGGCGTGGGGGCGTGCGTCTCTTCGTAGTCGAGGCCCGGTTTCTGTGAGAATCCTCGAGCTACGACGCGAGCCTTATACTTGATGACCTGACCCTCACTGTTCGTCTTTTCTTGTAGATCCAGCGCGACGACACGGCCTTTTGTCCTGCAGGAAGCTTGGTAGGTCTCCATGTTCCGGCGGGCTCGTGATTCTGAAGCGCACCTTGTTCTGCATTTGCCCATTCGTTCGCATCAGGCGCGCTCATGGCCTGCTGATGTAGTGAGTTCCCCCCAGGGACTGTCGTTTTATCACCCCTTTGAAGTCTCACCTCTCTTCGGTTCTCATACCGATACCTTGTCTCTGAGTCTTTCTGTTTCCCTTCGGGCCCCGACTTTGCTCACCTTCCGATCCGACATTCGTCGGCCCTGCTCCGGCCCTTCCCGCTCCGCCTCCGGCTTGACCGGCAGGTACACCGCCACCCCATCTGTCGGCTCAGAGACCAGGCCGTGATACACTTCCTCCTCTTCGGCTCAGAGAACGCAAGATCACTGACAGCACAACAAGAAGGAGTTATAGAGAAGAATGGATTACGGATATACGAGACCAAGTCAAAAGACGCTCTCAGGCCAAGTTGGAGCTTGTGATATGTTGTTCAGAGGCAAGATACGATGTGCGGAAGCTCATATTCTAAGGCTGTCCCTTTGTGTTCAGTGACGAGCAGCAGAGATCTTATCATCACTTTCAAAGAAAATTCCCACCTGGCAACCCAGCCCGGCCAAGACCTAGCCAGAGAGGCGGGTCGATCTGCTCGTCCATTTTTGCGATCACGATACGGCAACATACATTCTATCCGGTGCTCGCCATGCAATCTTTGCTCTTGACAATACTGCCATCATCATGGCGTAGGGCGTTGTGCATCCATCCTTGCTCTCTGAAGTTGTTCGGCTCGTTGGCTGGGAAATGGACCATGCCGCCGAATTCAAGAACGAAGGTTATCCCGAGGACGGCAGCCCTAGCATCATCGCCAAAATGGAAGGAAACCAGTCAGCCAAAATGAAGGAGAGCGGTTGTGACCAAGGTAGGTGGTGGCCGACCGGATGGACCAGGGCTGAGAGCAGAGGGCAGAAGATGAAGAGTGAAGCGTTGAGCTAGGCGCAAAAATGTGAGACAGCGTCAGCCACGATGGCAAAAACGTGCATGCAGACTGCCTGTGTCCAGAACGAAAGCCCCGTGCTCTGAAACAAGGAGGAAAGTTAAATGGTCAGGAGGCCGTCTACGCGTACGTAGCCACACCCGTATAGATGCTCAGCATCCTGCTGCCTACCTCGATCCTGCCTTGGTGAGCTCCACTATGTCTGTTCACGAGAGGCCACTCACCCAAGAGGCGTGGAACGGATACTTTGAGGATCTCTGCGAGCAAGTGTACGAAGAATGCAATCTCTGGTTCGAGGTCGACTTCCACAATTGAAACAGCTCACGATGGCATGAATACATGCAGCAAGTGCGTGACGACTATGCCGATCGAATCTCAGACATGCCCAGACCAGTCCTTCATGCGCCGGAGAGAAGCCCGAAATGGCACCACAACCGCCGCGTGGCGACCATCAAGTTCATCACTGGAAACAAGGACGGACACCTGCAGTGTCCGCCTCGCTTTCGACCCGATCACAATCATCGAAACAAGCTCAAGAATACAATTAGATTGACCACGAGATCGAAAAGATAGCCAGGGACATGCAAACGCAGGCTATCGCGGAGGCACAGGCAAAAACAAAAGCGGAGAGGGGAGGGTTCATCGCCGAGCCCCTGATGCTGGAGCCGGCTTCAGATACCACGCCTGGGTTCGTGTCGTTGGCATCCGAGCTTGGATTACTCGAATCTGGAGGGCTGACATCGGCCATGCTGGCGTTACCTTCGCTGGCCCCGTCGGCCTCATAGCCAGAGTCGCCAGAACGCCGCTTCTTCCGGGCGAACCTGCGGCCTCCGGTCGTGTGGCGAGAGCGACCATCATAGGTGCTGGTTGCCTGGAAGGGCCGAGGCGTGAGGCGGCTCTGTGAACCAACGGAAAGTAGGGTGATTGGCGCTTGGAAGTTCGCCAGCTGCCATTCACTGGAACTACTGGAACTACATAATTAGACTCCCCATCAGTCTTACAAGCACACATCAGCGCTCTTCATGACTTCCGAATTTCGGGCCTACCGCACTCGATATCTGAAGGTCCCCTATGCAAAGACGCTGCGTTTTGGGACGAGCGCGGACTGCGCAACATACCGGGCCATGTCGAGATACGGTCAGGGAGCAGATTGGCGTCGCGATTTTAGGATTCTTTCAGCTCAAGTCAGACAGACTCCGTCTTGGTTGTCCCGGTCAGCAATGCTTACCTGCACGTTCATGCGCATGTTCGCCACGTATTATCTGCAACGGGAGTTGAGGAAAGGGGAGGACATTGGATGCTTACCTTCATCATTGGCCCAGAAGCCGCAATCGAAGCCCCAGTACTTCGCAGCAACCTCGATGACTTGCGCCGATCAGGACGCTGGCCCTTTATTTGGCGCTCCTGCTTCATTCTTGTCGTAGGCAGCAGAAGGTTTGAATTCGCCCGCGCCCATTCGATGAATACCATCTCCCTGGGCGTGAGCATGAGCTCGGCTTTGGGGGTCCCATGAATTGGCTCCAGTGTCAGCAATGACACTCATTTGTTCCTGTTTACCTTACGTCCGACCAGCATCATTTATATCGTGGCGACGGCGGATTCAACATATCTCTGACTAACCTTCGCAAACTAGCAGCCGACTACCAACTACATTCTCGAGGCGAAGAATCAGTAAGAAAAAGTAAGAACCATGGGCCATACAACCAGCTTGATGTATTCTGTTTGTGCCCGTCAACGCTCAGAAAGACACAAGTTTATGAAAAGCAATGGTTTTCCTTCAAAACTGCAGCTGCGGCGGTGTCAGAGTCCAGCAGGTATATACTTGTCTCCAATATGCGATCTTGCACATTAAAGTAAAAAGATGCGTACGTCTCGACCATGGCTTGGGCGGCGAGCAACTTGACCTCGATGAGCCCGATGACCTCTCTCCAGCGCGGCCAGGTCCTCCACAAGGGAAAAGCACCAAGCCGGATGCCTCATTGCAAGCTCGAGCTCGCTGTGAGATACCTCGTACGTCATCCTGCGAGTCAGAGAGGAAGCCAGTTATCGAGAGTAAGGAAACAGAAGCTTTGACGACTGTCAAAGTAAAAAGAAGCGTTAGCTAAAAGAGGCAATCTCTCGAGAAATTGTTGCAGGACGACGGACGTTTTGTGAGTACCTTATTTTGGCATGAATTTGTGCCAAAATGAGCGTCAATTTACGTGACGGATCACGCCTAGCTCGGTCGTCTTGATGCCGGGTCCACTGCTCTTTTAGTCTGTATGAGGTCAAATATCTAACATTGGGTTTGATCAAGATGGTATGACTCTTGTTGAAGTGTCTGCGTTGCCTTTTTTTTTTTTTTGCACTTTCGCAATATCAAACGGGAGCCGATGATGAGACGGGATGAAATTGTGAGAGAAGTAAGCAAGACGATTATACTGATGAAAAGTCGCTTACTTCAGCTCTAGAATGGATTTCCGAGTTTTACCGAGGAATGCGTTCAGATCTACACAAACTGGGGAGCGCAAACATTCATGGTTGCTTCATTTTTTGCTGTTCAAACTCAATTCTGAGTCAATATCAGTTGACCCGCCCTTTCGTGCTTGAGGCACACATCAAATCAGTGGAGAGCTGGTCAGGTTGTCAGTGATATGCCAAATGTGGCCAATCATGTTGTATCGCAGTTTAATAGATCCGGAATCCGCTCGCCGACCAGTTAGGCATTCGAGGAGAGATACTGCTGGGTGAATGCAGTCATGCCGTCTATAAATACCCAAAAAGTATTGTCAGTATTTTTGCCTACCGTACCTGGCAAGAAAAAAGCTCAACACCCAGAAAATAGTTCAGGCGTGCACTGGTCATACAAAGCGATTGTATGTCGTTTGCGAGAGTCGGGCGACGTATAAAGCAAACAAACAGCTCGCAATCAGCTCTGAGAGCCGAAAAAAGTTCTACTGACCCTTGCAGATCCATTCGACCCGATATGCGGCAGCATAGAAGTGGAATGGTAGAACAGATACAAAAAACCCAGTGCTGCTTGCTGAGCTTTCCTTTTCTGAGCAGCGATGCGCCGGGGGAGGGAACACATTAGACATCGAATTTGATCGGTGAACGTAGCTGCCCTTTGTCACCAAACGGTGCCATGTCGGCAGAGTGAAAAAAAAAACATCAACACACTGATATAATTTCCGTGTTTGAAGACGGCAGCTGAGCACCAGATTGGAGCGAACTTTAGATGCCGCTCAATAGGCGTGTTTTGAGTCTTTGAAAGGTGCGAGCGGAGCAACAGCCAAAACGAAATTCACAGCACACACACCCTCAAACTGCTCTGCCCCTTTCTTGCAGACTAGATGCCAGCACAACACACCGCAACAATAGACGAGCTCTTGATGCAGTCTGAGGAAGAGGCGGCCCGCCCGCTGATAAAGTGGCGTTCGTCTCGGCTGACAGCTGGGGTGACGTTGCTCCTGCCCGCAAGCAACTTCTCAGCCAACCCGATGCTTGTGACACACTACTGAGCTCCAGTGGGGGAAGACGTTGTCTACAGTTTTAGCAAGCACAAAAACCTTCTTTGAAGAGAAGACCCGCGGGCCCATCGAAACTTCATGAAAGGGCATCTGGACCTCGCTCCATTCAGGCGGCAGAGTCAGGAGCTTGCCAGGATGGGCTATAATAGGTTTCCTTGTGCAAAATTTTACGAAAGCTTCACACTGTGGTTCAAGGACACGGAATTCTGCCCCGAGACATTCGAACACTGGATGAGTTAGGACTTCACATCGGAGTCAGTAAGTCTGCAATGGATCGTGAGGCTGTTTTACCCAAAGAAGTCTCGGATCGGCAGCAGCATCAATCGCAAGTCCGTCACATGCATCGAAGAGGTGGACGCAAATGAAGGCCACATAACCCCAACGATAATCGTGGCGGCGAATCTGCATTCAAAAACGTGAATGGACAATAATCTCCCTGGCGATGCACGGATTGGCATCTCCGTCACTGGGCACTTGGACAACATTCTCGGACAACATTCTTGCCTCGCGATGAATCAAGCACTTTGTCGCCAGCACTGCCAAGATGCTCTTCCTCATTTATCTCACTTCTTGCAGCCTCTTGGACGTGACTGGCTACTTTTTTAACAAATATTCGCACAAGGAGGCACTGGATTAGGCAACTAGAACAGGATGTAGCAATTTTGAAAAGGTGGAGTTTTCTGGGCTCTGAGAAGTCTCAGGCGAAACAAATCGAAAACGAACACTATCAAGTCCGGTTTGCCCTAGTGTGTGTTGAACCCAGCGAATTGTGCCATCGAATTTTGAGAATGAAGTACGATTCGAAGCCTGAGGCATGGATAAAACAATCAACAGTCTAACCGTACTCATCTGAGCCTGCGTTCTCGCAAAATAATTACTGTAGTTTCTCGTTTCTTGTTTGAGTCCAAGACGCTCTTAGGCGATATTCGGATAACACGTACGCGGGCAGCAGCCTTACTTGACGCTTGACATCTTTGCGGAGAGAAACAGTAGTATATCAAGCTCGGGAATGGCAGAAAATAAATAACAAGCCACGCAGTACACACGCCACCCTATGTGATCAACAGCAAATGGTTTACACTCTACTTTCGTCCACCCTAAAATCTACGGTCGACCTTCAGGCATCCAATCCCATTACTGCTACACCAGCGGCAATAAGCGACCCTGGTACTTGAGCGGACATTTATCTCATTATTGAAGGAGATGAGCAGGATTTGACCCGGACTTGCTGACACGAGAAACCGCAGGAACGCAATGCTGCCGAAAATGGCGGTCAGACCAATGACTTTTGTGCCGACACGCAGCTTGGGGTGACGTCGGCGCTGGCGTGTGGGTTGAAATCCTTGAAGTAATGCTCAAATGTGTTTTTGAGCCTGTCCTGCTCTTCCATTTCTTGCGCTGCGACACAGTGGTGAGCCAAGACAAAGCCGCATATGTCGATGAGGACTTGCAGCCAGGTGCTTTGATGAAGATGTTCGGAACGCCTTCGAGTTTGCATGCCCTTGATCCATTCATACTGTTTTGATTTGTCGACAAGGTCAGATGCATGCATCTCCCTTGGATCTTCCAGAGGCAGCAGCAGAGCAAAAGCTTGATTGGCGATTTGACCGGACTCAACTGGCCCCTGGCGGCAGATGTTGAGGATGATTCCACAGGCCGTCCGAAAGTCGGCCGACAAAGTTGCTTTACCGTCCACCCATTGGATCAGTTCCGTGGGTCGAGGACCCTCCTTGCCCGTTGTGGAGCCCGAACAGCCTTTTATCTTGGAGCTCGCAGGCTATGAGGAGAGTCCAAATTCGACCGGAGCCGCAGGCGTAGCAGGCCCGGCGGCGGGTGTCTGGGGGCCTGATTCATCTGACTGGTTTGAGTTCGCCGTCTTGTCGCCTGCCTCACCGCCCGCCACTTTCGTACTCTCGTCCCGGAGGTTGTTTTCTTCTTCGTCGAAATTCAGCAGACCATTCTAACCCCCCCACATGCCATTTTCCGCTTGTTCCTCTCCAGCCTGCTCCTTTTCAGCCTTGTCCTTCGCCGCCTGTTCCACTTCAGCCTGATCTTTAGCCGCCTGTTCCTTGGCGGGCTTCCCCTTGGCGGGCTTCTCTTTGGTGGGCTTCTCCTTGGCGGGCTTCCCCTTGGCGAGCTTCTCCTGTTCAGCTTGTTCCTTTGTGGCCTTCTCCTCCTTCTCCCTGGCACGCTTCACCCTCTCGGCCTTGAACCTCATCCCATTCTCCACCACAGCCGCGTCTTTTTCGGCCTTCTTCTTCTCGGCCTTGGCTTGGTCGGCCGCCTTCTTCTCGGCCTGGTCCTTCACCACCTTGTCCCTCTCCGCCTTGACCCTGTTGGCCTCGAGCCTATCCGCCTTGGCCTTCTCGGCCCGGAGCTTGTCGGCCTCCCGCTGCTCGGCCTCGTACCTGGCAATGTTCAGCATCGCAGCTTTCTCCGCCCGACTCATCTCCGCAGTCTTGGGGTTGGATGCGGCAGCGGGTGCGGATGCAGGCTACAGATGGGTTGGAGAGGGTGTCAGAGCAGGGTGAGGGTAAGTGGCGGCACAGGAACATACTGTAGCAGCGGTAGGGGCAGCAATCCGGGCAGCAGCGGAAGGAGTAGCAACCCGAGTAGCAGCAGCAGGAGTAGCAGCCCGGGTAGCAGCGGCAGTGGCAGTAAGCCGGGTAGCAGGCGCAGGAGTAGAGGCGCGGACAGCAGACGCAGAAGTATCCGGGCCGGAAGTAGCCTTTTGTTTGGCCTTGTCCGTGGGCACAGGCGCAGACGCGGTGAACTGAGCGCTGAAGCGCCAAGGGTCCCGAGCGCGGAGCAACGGGGTCCTCTTCACTTGATTCGCGTGGAGCAACGAGGGCCTTATCAACTAAGTCGCGCTCGTTCCCTTCTTCTTCGGGCTCTTGCTCTTCGTCGACCTCCACAGCCCGGCTGCCAGCCCTGGCCGTCCCCGCGACGACGTCGTCGTTGTTGTCGTCCAAGGGCTCTTCGCGACCGGAGCGCGCCAGCGTTTTCGCCGTGGTCGTCGCCAAGTTGGTAAGATACTGTAGAGAGAGTTAGAAAAGGAATCAAAGTCAGTGACTGTTACAAGTCTCGTGGAAAGCACAGGAAGCAGGTGATGTCAGTGATGTACAATAGAGGAAAAGAGGCTGCCAGAGGCCTTGCGAGGCAGTCATCACTGACCTCTGGCAACGTTTCGTGCCGCTCGTTTCAGTCGCTCCATGGCGAGTACGTCGCTTTGCCTTTACCAACCATATGACATGCTGCTGATAGGGAAAGGGAAGGGAGGGGGAAGGGCCATGAGGACTACTCACCTCGATTCGACGGATCTGTTGCCTTGCTCTGGCCTGAGCCGAGCGCTTGCGTCTCGAACCCTTGCCCTTTTTGCCGGCAAAGCTCCTGATCGCCGCTTGTACGGCAACGGCCGCAGCATGAGCCTTGCGGGCGGCCGCTGCGGTCCCGTCGGCTTGCGCGATCAAGTCTTGCTGGGTCTGAGCCTCGTGCGTGAGGTATTCGTGGTCGTAATTGGCCACGACTTGATTTCGGAAGTCACGGCGCTTCACCCACAAGTATCCGCCTCTGCCGGCTAAAAGCTCCGGCTGGCCATGCTTGTCAAGACGAGCACCCACTACCTCGGCGACATCCCAATACTTGTCTTTGCGTAAAGAAGTGGTTCTTACCTCCTGGGGTGACTTTGCAGCAGCCTTGCGAGGCAGTCATCGCTGACCTTACAGAAACGAGATCGTCTTGAAGCGAATCAAAGTAAACCATCAACGTCTCATGAGTCCGGCAATGATGTTATCCATCTTTATGGTTCTTCAGTCGTGATTTTCTCGCCGCCGCCGACATGCAGAGCAGCCAAAGACCCTTGAGTTAACCCGGCGGTCTGGGTGAGAGAGGTTTAAGGCGATGAACATTGTGGGGCTCGGGCGGCGGCCGTGGCATGCTTCAGAACTCAAAAAGGAATTGAACAAAAGTGGGAGCCTATGCGAAGATTCGAGAAGGGAAGGAATGAAGGGACCGGAACTTGGAACAGCCGTAAGATTTCCAGCTTGGCGAATGACAAGAAGCTGGTCCACAAGTTGTGTTCCCAGGCTCAGCCGAAGTGGAAATTGCGTTCCGGAGAGGAAGGGTAAGTTGATGTTCTGCAAAAACCAGGCGTAAGTTACGTTCGAGCCTAGACCACTCCTGCTTTGCCCAAAAGTGCTAATTTTTGACGAATTTTTTTTGCCCCTTTCAAAGCTGACACTGTCTTCAGGCATTCGCGAGCGTTATATATGAGGCCGGAGAGTGATGCATTCCGGCTTCAAACGGGGTTAATATCGGGATGCAGGCGAGAAATGAGCTGGCGCTGCTTGCAACGAGCGTCGAAATGAGTAGAACCCTAATCCAGCTATAAATCAATCTCTGTGATTCGAGTCGGACCACCATTTTCCCTCTACTATAGCTAAAAGAAATTGAGCCAACACTTTTGATGGAACCAAATAGCCAACTTCGGTCTCGTGACACCATAATTCACCAGTAACACAACTCTGATGTCACCCAAACATAAGGCGTCTGATGTCACACCAGGCAAGAGTGGTGCTGCGGTCATCACAGGGAAAAGGTGGTACTGAGGTCATGCAAGCAGAAGAAACTGCGCGATAAGAGAGATAGCAGCTCAAGGCGCTGTTCTGAACGACCTAAGATCTCAAGTAACGCAAGGAACGTGCCATTTTCAACAATTCAGGAACAGTTCGATGATGCGATTCAAACATTTGCTTCTCAAAAGTTCTTTCGAGAGGCACACTACCTGGATGACGTTGTTGCATATCTTCTGCCGTTATAGCTCACACTCTGCCCCCCTCTAGGGTATAAGAGACGCCTTTTCTGACGCTGAGCATACATGCATGCATTAGCGCATCTCATCATAGCTTTAAAGTTTTTACGATATTCCCTTTGCTGCAACGGCCACATCCTCTTCCCCCATCGCTCAGCTCCCTGAGTGCCTCCAAGTTGAGTATCAACTTGAGGATCTATTTTGTCGGTGAGCAGCGGGCAGAACTTTACCCTGCAGGACAATGATGACCCGCTTACCGGCGACCAAGCGCTTGCAAAACATCGTCTGCAGAGTCACAAAAAGCCTTTTTATGTTTTCTGAGACTCCAAAGCTCCCCGCATGGTTCCCTGGCAAAAATTAAATATAATTATCAAACTCTTACACTGGCTTACCGCGGGCAAGTCAAAAAGCAACGCTTTCTTGCGCGCTGCTACATGCGCTACATGTGCTGCCGTATCGCAGCCACCCGAAGTGCCTACACAAGCCTCCTCCAAGACTGCCCGGCCATTCGGGCCCGACTCTACGACATCCTCGAGGACCACGCGCACGACCTCAATGCCTGTGCGTATGATAAGTAAGAAAGGGAAGTCTTGATGTTGAATCCTAGCAATACCTACATGAGATGGGGGCCGATCCACAGGAGGACGGTTTCGATGTCGAGCTTGAGCGCGTGCCGATCACCACCTGCACACGGCACGGAGACTTCTTGCTCTCGGCCGAAGGAGGCTTGTACTCGGTGTCATCCCGAGAGTGGTCTTGCATCTCAACTATAAGGAGTTTGTGTCAGTGACAGGTCAAGTTCTTCGGTCCCATGCAAGTGTGTGCTTACCAAAATCAGATTCATACTCTCCGTCTTCGGTGTAGCCCGATCCGGTGGAGTCTGAGTGAATGGTCTCACCATGAGACTCCGAGTCGGAAGAGCGGAAGTGTCATGACCCTGAGGCTCATGCTGGGTCATGCCACCAAGACCATCGTCAAGGGCATCGGCCCCGACCCCGGCTCCGATGCGCTCATCTTCCTTTTCACATGCCAACCTGATAGTTTTCCCAACGGTTCTCTTCCCAACATTCCCCTGCTTCCGTCTTCTCCCGTTTTCTTCTTCATCCTGCTTGGGGCTCCCTTTCTATATAACCTCTGCCCTGATCCGCATGTATGTAGAGTCGCCCCAAGCGACTATCGTTTTATCACACTCCCCTCTTGCAATCTCACTTGCATTCCTCCTCTTCCTTTTGGGTCTCATCCCTTTGGAACCATTCTCTCGAGTCCCTCGTCGTTGCCGCTTCCAACGACACTCCTCATTCCTCTCCTCTCCACTCGATATCTCTCTTCCCTTCCCTCCTTGTCTCGACACGACCTACGAGGCTTTCTTTCTGTCTACAAGAATCCTATCCACTACATAGCTTTCTTGTCCCTCTTCCTTCGAGAGTCTGGCTCGTGATAGGAAGAGGTCACCGGAGCCCAAGGAGGTGATGATCACGCCGAGAGACTCTGTGTCGGACGACAGAGCGAGGTCTGGAGATCGGGGCATGACTGGGGAACTTAATCTTGTGCACCAACCTTTGTAGTCAGGTGGCTCGTTACCGTGTGAGGAAGGCATTGGCAGAAAAACAGAGGTGGATTCCAATGCCGTCAAGTATCAACTGCATGTATTTTTAGCTACCCATGAGAACTTTAAGAGAGGCGAAACGCGTCGCGCATAGTACCAAACTACACTTGGGTCACGTGACCCTCAGCATGCTTTCCCTTTGTTTTGGTACTTTCTGTTGTTTTGATGTCGTACGTGCCGCCCGCACATCTCGGCAACTTACCCTGCGTGCAAACTCTCGCGCAGCCTGCTCTGCAGGCGCTGTGTTTGCGTCACTGGAATCATTTGATTCTCCTGCTCTCATCCCTATCCCGAACGTGCGCATGTTGATTTCAACTGTTGTCTTGATGTTTCTCGAACTCTGAACACATTGTTGCCTGATCGAGAAAATGACATCAACAGTGTCCCAGAGCCTGAGGAGAAGCATGATAGGGAGAAAGTGATGACGCAAACTTCAAAGTTTGACTGTTGAGCCACGGAAAACAACACTTCTCTCATCGCCCAGCTCCTGGAGCGTCTCCATGTCGAGTAGCAGCTCGAAGACCTCTTCTTGGGTGAGCAGCGAGAGCTGTGTATGTACATTTTTCACTGCCCTGCGCTAACACATACACAGACGAGCAAGCCCTTGCGGTGCACCGCCTCAGGGTGCACAAGAAGGCTTTTGTGCTCTTCTTCAACCTGCAGATCACGCCCTATTGTTCTTCAGCAAAAATTAGAGACAATTACAACATTTTAATTATCGCTTATGGGGGGTAAATTTCTAAACAGCGCTGGCTCGCACCTTGTTTTCACCGTTGCAAAAACCCAGCCACTCGCCCCGTCTACGCTGCCTTGCTCGACGACTCCCCCGCCATCAACGCGCGTTGCTGGGACAACTTCGAGGGCCACACCTTCCGCATCCGCCGAGTACCTTGTCCCTCATGGTGACGTCCTCCGTGCCCCAAGATACCTGCGACTCCCTACTTGTGCTGTTCGTGGCAACACTGGCGATCCGTGACCCGGCCAAACAGGTGTTCGCTACCGCCAAAGAATTTACTCCGGACCTCAGCCGCATCATCTATATCGGCAAGATGGCTTGGGCAGTAGGAGAGCTCAATCAGATCGAACAAGAATGCGCATCGGAGGAGATCCGGGATTCTTTGTGCCAGACTGGGAAAACTATTGACGACTACAAGGCCCGACGCTTTGCAGACGAGTACACGAGGTCGCTGGGGGCCGATGCAATGTTCAACATCGGTCTACTCTGGCTGCGATCCCTTCGACTTCTCGGCAAGAAAATCGCGGCGGACACTGACGGGAAAGCGCGACTCGCCTGGGCCAGAGATGGAAAATGTCTTTTTCTCGATGAGCATCACATCAAGATCGACGATGTCAAGAGGCTCATGCAGTTTACCATCAGCGAGGTTCAGCGCACCTGGGAGCCTCTGGTCAAGCGCTCACCGCTTCCAATGAACCTCGACTTGTTTTCTCTCGAGGAGCTCGTTGATAGCCCTGCTAACACTTCTCCCGGCTTCTGGTTTGGCATGATGTCGCAGAACTCTCACCTCTTGGACATCCACGCATACGCCAACAGTCTACTGCCCGGATTCGTCAGGGCTGTTCGAGTCGGCGCTGCGGAGGATGGACAGAGGAAACCCAGCTTGGATGACAGTGCAGTAGACAGCTTTCTGGCCCTGGAGCAAGTTTGGCTCTTCAAGCTTCTCCTGTTCATCCATCTGTGCTCTGGAATGCCCGCAAGAATCAGTGAGCTCACTGAGGCCACTGTCATCAACGGAATCGGAGGACGTCCCCGTTCATTTACCCTCAGTCCCGGCGGTGAAGTGACCTTGGATCTGATTTACCACAAGACAGAATGGGCCTCCAACCGTCTGCGCCACAACACAACAATTCTGCACCCGCTTGCTGGCCGCATGCTCACCTTCTACATGTGTACGGTGATGCCGCTCACCAACACTCTCCTTCGACTACGTCACGGTGTTGAGCGCACGTACTTGTGGAGTGCACCAGCTTCGAAGGACGAGAAGACCGTGAGCAAGATCTCTCATGCCCAAGTCATCCGAGAGCTCGGGTATCTGTGCGGCGCCTCGGGACTCGGCTTCATGCTCAACATCAGCGAGTGGCGTCACTTCGCCAAGGCGGTGGCACACAAGTAGTTCCGAACACACGAGCTCAGGAGCTGGTTGGACGCCTGGAAAGCCCAGAGTCAGCAGATAGATCACGGAGACGACGCGATCATGGGCGGCTACGAGCTCGATCGCGACCAGGTTCAGGAACTGGGCGGAAGGGCTGAAGAGAGCTTCTTTGGAGCCAGGTCCAACTCTGCGACCCAAGATCCCTGGTCTATGCAGTCTGGGCGGTACGATCCCACCAGCTGGAAAGAATATGGCCGCAGCAAAGACGATCGTCCAGGACAGAACGAAGACACCCATGCGTCTGCCAGATTGGCAAGTCTGACCTGGGCCGAGTTCTTTGATCTCGTTCCCAAGACCTCAGCACCCATCATTGGACCTACAACTGGACCAGGAGCACCATCAGCACTGGTCTCTGGACCTTCATCTGCTACCAGCGACTGGGGCAGTACTGTTCGGGAGGCTGTCACCACCGCAATGCAGGACGTCGTCAGGACCTGGACATCGAGACACCCAGCTGATGTCGAGCCACAACAAAATAGACCGCCAGCACGTTTCCCACTAGACTTCAAGTTCCAGAAGATGCTAATGGACATTCATGGAGTTCAGAGCGGCTTTTTTGGACTTCGATCAAAGACGGTCGCGGACACCATCTCCATCATGACCCAGTCTGGCACAAATGTGGTCTGCGTCTCACCCACCGGCTCCGGAAAAGGAACGGTCTGGAAGCTGGCCACGGCCTACATCCAGGGACACTCAGACCGTATGGTGCTACTGGTAGTACCGTACGCTGCGCTGATGGCTTCGATTGTTCATACATGCAGTCAGTTGAACTTCGCTGTTGCCACCTGGACCGACGAGAATCGTTTCGGAACCCTGCCAGCACATCCGGTGCTACTTCTCGTCTCCCTCAACAAGGCCGTGAGCAAGCCGTTCATAACCTGGGTTCAGCAACCAGATATCACGGCGCGCATCGAAAGAGTCATTGTCGATGAGGCCCATGTCTTGCTGGATGAACGTTCCTTCCGTCTGGTGAGTATTCTGAGTCGACTGGATGTGTCGGTCACCGCTGAGCCCGGTTTCTCTTCAACAGTGCATCAAACGCTTCTGCAGACTTACAGCTGCGCTTCACGTTGTACTTGTTATATGGACCGCTGGAATCACAAGTATGGCCCGTTTTGCGCCAGAACACGGTGGGTCCCCACGGACAAATTTGCCACATCCTTTCCGCAAATATGTGTGCGTGTGTTCATGAGTATGTACAGCTGCAGTCCATAAGTCTGTACCAAATCTCAAACTGGCTGTGTCGGACGGTTCCCAAAGTTTATCATCCTCGTGCTGCAGTGCCTGCCTTCCACAAGCCGGAAACTCTCGGGGTTGACCTGGCCCGCCATTTGCAATCCGCCCAGGCAGAAGACTGCGTCCCCCAGCCCACTCGTCCCCAGATTCTGACGGACGAGCGAGGCGAGACGTCCCCGAAGGGGAAAGAACGTTTGCCCGTGGAGTCCGCAGCCCCGCTGCGGTATCATATGAGCGACCATGCGGATCCGCGGCGGCTTGCTCGGGCGATCAAAGCCTACTGTGAGCATCACAAGGCCTTGTTCAAAAGAGGCCCGCGAAGACTTCCAGCATGTCAAGGCGTTCGTGGATGCCACCAAAGCGTTCCACGCTTTTACGCGCCGCTCTCTCTCCACTGCTCCTTCCGACCAAGCTGAGCCCGCCCGCCATCGGGACGAGCATCCTTATCACGCCGAGGCCACTCTCATTACCATTCCCGACGACACCGACGACGCATCTGGACGGTCCCCTCCCCCAAACGGGCCCGCCGCTGATCACCTCCCCCTAGGTTCACAAAATATGTTTTTGTGTTTCCATTTTCTTTCTTTTCGAGCCTTTTTTTTTGAGAAACGCAAAGGATATTTTGGGCCACTCGCCCGCCACTGTGGAAAAGTGGAGTTGCCTACCCAGCCGAAACGCCGCGTCTGCCACGTGGCCTACCAAGTACCGGCCGAGAGCCGTAAGGACCGCCGTGCGGGCGTGGGGACTGGCGCAGCACCCTTCCGCGCGGCCGTACCGGCCGTACTCCCCGCCGGCTCACAAGAATCCTATCCACTACATAGTCTACTTGTCCCTTTTCCCTCGAGAGTTTGGCTCGTGATAATAATTCCGGACTCGACACTCGCAGCGGCCCAATCTTACCAGCGGACATCCTGCCAGCAGCTCTTCTACCAGCTCCCACCGCGTGCGCGCTCATACCACCTCTCCAAATGTTCCCATCTCCCTCCATTTTGCACGCGCCGCACTCATCGTGTTTGACTGGTCTTAGGCCTCACAGCCCAGTTCAATCCCTTTGCTGAACCTCACTTCTGACTGATCTGATTCCTATCCATCGCGAGAAGCACGAGATTCCCAGAAAACTGAAGGTCATTGAGGACTGGGAGGGGACCGGACTCAGACATGAGAATTTGGCAGACAAGTACGGATTCAAGGACCGTAGTATTGTCTCCAATATTCTGCGCAATGGGACTAAGCTTAGGGAAATCTCAGACAGTAGCCACCTTAGGGCTGGACAGAGTCCCATGAGAGACGCAAAGCATGTCGAACACGATGAGTGCATGAAGTTTTGTTTTCATCACGTCCTGAATTTCAAAGACACGCAGTTTGCTCTCAATGACAGGCTCATTCAAGACAAAGCAATGCAATTCACTTCTCTACTAGACATGAGAGAGTTCAAAGCGTCTGATGGTTGAGTTGTTGTGAATATAGGTTGGAACACACGCTGGGTAGTGGGGTCCCTTTGTCTCGAAGTCTTGTCCCGAAGTCGAAGAAACGTTGTCCCGAACATCTGGCCCGAAGCCGAGAACGCGACTGTGGAAATCACGACCCAGCGTTGCGGTCCGGCGAGATGCGGCAACATTTACAGTAAAGTACATGCTCCCTATGACCATGGTCTCGATCATGGACGCTCTTCAAATGGAAGCGATAGAAACTTTCGTTGCCGAGGGCGAGACAGACAGCATAGGAGCCAAGGTTGACCTCGCGGATTCAGGCGGGCAGTCAACAGCTTCTGGTATTCCGTCAAATTACCGCAACCTTCGCGTACACGTGAACGGGTCATCCGGCATGCAAATTACCACACCGACAACAAATCTGATTCTTCGTCGCTGCCGGGCCCTGATGCGCGCACACGCTAACCATCCCCCGCGAAAACAGGTTAATTGGCTTTACAAAATCTCGACCCTCGGACTGATCGAAGCGGATTTGGACGAGGTAGAGTGCAAAAGATTGTTCGCTTCTTACCGAGCGGTTCACAATATCGTCGACGATAACATTGCGAAGAAATCCCACGAGACTGTTCAAGTTAGCAGTCTCATGTGTTCCGCTTTCCACATGTGTTTTCTATATTGTCTCTCACGTGTTCCGCTCCGTTCCACATGCTCTCTCTCTCTCGCGGCTCACGTGTTCCGCTTCCATATGTTTTCCATACATGTGGTTCCGTTCCCGCTCCGTTCCGCTCAACTCACCCGGGCTTGGCTCGGTCGCGGCTTTCAACTCACACCCAAAAACCACGTGCTTCATATATTATTTGCATAGCAACAAGCCGTTGCGCAACAATCCGCTCCCCTCCCTTCACTCCTATTGTCCTCCCCCCCTCTTGTCTATATAAGCAGGGCTCTTTTCCCCTTTCCCCTACCTGAAATATATCATCATATACATCTTTTTTTCCTCCTCCACTACCAGACCTCTCTGTCCTACATCTTCTACAACCTGTTCACCTTTCTATGCCCACCTTTGACCTCGGAGGTACGGCATAATCCTATCCCTCTCTTCCCCTATTTCTACTACAGAGACCACGGCACTCACCTTCAAAGATCATGACCGAAATCCCCGCTGGGATACAGACCTTAAGAATTTCCAGCCTTGTGAGAAGCTGCCATTTCTTACACCAGGTCACGACCTTCAAGAGCAAGCCCGAGACATGGCTTTTCGGCACTTCGGTTCTTATCGCAGTAGCCAAGTGACTGCGACAGCAGATATCACTGAAGATGAGGAACGTATCGAAGAACCCGACCACTCTTCGAGTGAGGGGATCCCACCAACCAGTAATGATTCTTCAACCAATCCGCAATGCAACTCAGCCGATAAGATCTACAAGGACAAGAGTGATGTTGGGTAGGATTCTGGAGAGGGTCTTAGCAGCGTTTTCGAACTGTTTCTGCCATCGGAGAGTCAGAGTAGCGGCCAAACCACATCTGAGATCAGCGGCAGTTCCGCTGCTACGACTAAAGTGCAACAGGTCCGAGTTCTGAACCGACCGAACTGAACAGATACTGGAATTCGAGGGCATGGTGCCGCTTCCAACCGTTGTAACAGAGTCTTTGACCTCGTTTTGACCGAGCTATCGGTCGCAGCGTCCCATCTAAAAGTCCCAAGACCCTTTCCGAAAGGCGACCGGCATGGTGGAGCGCTGTGGCGTACCGCTGAAAGCGGTAAGGACTCAGAACAAAATCTTGTGCAGAAGCAAAGTTGAGCAAGTGTCTCCAACGAGTCCAGAAGTGAGCGAGGACGTGTTTGATGATTCGGGAGCAAGATGGCCGGGACCGTCCCAACAAATACCCGATTCGTTTGATAGTCATTACCCCCAGATATACTCACAGCAGAAGGAACGCAATGCGAGCAGAGACAACGTCTCCAGCTCGAGTCTGCACCTTTGAAAAAAATTCAATGAGCTCCAAAATGGCTTCGAATTGTTGAGGGGTGAGCCGAAAGAAATGTTGGAAGGTGTGTTCGTCCAAATGGACTGGGAAGAGGGAGCAAGGAGGGAGGCAATGTGGCGGAGTAGCAAGATAGAAGAAGAGGGATGAGATTGGGTGTGTAGGTCTAGAGGTCTGGGTGGTCTGGGTGATGATCTTGGTACAGGATCTGAGTGGGAAAAGGGGCTGCTTATATACCTTAGAGGTCAGGGTCAGCGAGGAAGAACAGCGAGGACGGGAACGTGGTCAGAAAGCTAAGAGATAAGGGCACGAGAGCAGAAGCACTGAAGGGAACAGGAAGGAACGAGGCAGGAGAGCAGTGAAAGGAGTGAAAGGAGATATCTGCGGGGAACGTAACCAAGGCGCTAAAGAGCAGTCGCCGATGAGTCGCCGAAGATAGCTGGCCGGTTTGCCGTGCCAAGAATTGCGTGATTGCCGCTTGTGGCGTGTGCTGACGTAAAGGTCTCCGTAAATCACCGTAAATTACGTAACGTCTTCAAAAGGCTCCGAGAGAGTCAGAAAGGCTCCGAGAGAGGCCAAAGCCCAAATACCGAAATAAATCCCGAAGTTAGGAGTCACCCGTGTTACATGGATTGTCTTACGTTGGAGCCGTCGATCCACCTGAGGACTGCTCTCTTCCTCGAGGAACGTCCAAGTCAGCAGCTGTAGCGCTGCAGTCTCTTGGGTCTCTGCGACGAACTCGTTGAGACTGTTGCGATTTGGAGACATTGATGTAACTTACAGGCGGCGATCAAGAGCTTTGCCGGCAAAAAGGACAAGGGTCCGAGACGCAAGCGCTCGGCTCAGGCCAGAGCAAGGCAACAGATCCGTCGAATCGAGGTGAGTAGTCCTCATGGCCCTTCCCCCTCCCTTCCCTTTCCCTATCAGCAGCATGTCATATGGTTGGTAAAGGCAAAGCGACGTACTCGCCATGGAGCGACTGAAACGAGCGGCACGAAACGTTGCCAGAGGTCAGTGATGACTGCCTCGCAAGGCCTCTGGCAGCCTCTTTTCCTCTATTGTACATCACTGACATCACCTGCTTCCTGTGCTTTCCACGAGACTTGTAACAGTCACTGACTTTGATTCCTTTTCTAACTCTCTCTACAGTATCTTACCAACTTGGCGACGACCACGGCGAAAACGCTGGCGCGCTCCGGTCGCGAAGAGCCCTTGGACGACAACAACGACGACGTCGTCGCGGGGACGGCCAGGGCTGGCAGCCGGGCTGTGGAGGTCGACGAAGAGCAAGAGCCCGAAGAAGAAGGGAACGAGCGCGACTTAGTTGATAAGGCCCTCGTTGCTCCACGCGAATCAAGTGAAGAGGACCCCGTTGCTCCGCGCTCGGGACCCTTGGCGCTTCAGCGCCCAGTTCAGCCGGCACTGCTTCGCCCAGCTATTCATGGGCTGCCCGCGAGGCCCTCCGGCCACGACCACGCGCAGCGATAGAGATCGATCTTCGACCGACAATGTCCGCCGCCAGTGCGTAAGAGAGAACCCTCTGTTTGTGAGTAGAGTTCTCAAGGAGGACGGCGAGATTGATCTGGAGTACGTCGACACGCACAATCAGCTCGCCGACATCTTCAGCAAGCCCGTCCCTGAGTCCACATCGGCCAAGCATCGATCCTCGATGGGCCTTCACCTCATTCTCACTACGCATTAGGAAGTCCCAATCACGCACGAGTCCGACCTCTTCGAGCCGGTCGCTGTTCGAGTGGGAGTGTTGAAATATACGACCAGCACCCGTCTTTTGAGTTCGACCTCATCTCTCCGATCGCCGTCTCAGCCATACAATCTCTCGGCCGAGAAGTTTTTCCCTTTGTTCTCCGTTTGCGGTTACGCATTTCGAGCTCTCGGCCGAGAAGACATTTCCCATATTCTTCCCACACCTCCACATACATGTAACCGTCGGTGTTTGAGATTTCACCCACAGTTTTCTCTTCATCTTTTTCCCTTTCCTCTTTCAGTAGAAAACAACGACCATCCAATCTTACAGGCAGCACATCCATTGGTTGTTCACCATCTGGGGAGTGAAGAAGCTGAGGAGCCACTGACTAGCCCGATATTTTCAACAATCAGACCTCGTCATCTGCCAACATGCTCGAGATGTGGCGAGATTGGACACAATGCTCGTAACTTGTTGTGCTCGAGCCGATACTCCAGTTCAGCATCCGCTTTTGCACACCCTTCTCTTAGTTTGACGTCCGCAGATACCTCTGTTCAGTCACAGCAATGAAGCCGTGGAGTTCTCCTGCGAATGGGATGATGCCTGCAGCTTGATAAAGACTAGTAACAGCGAAATATGAGGAGACAGACGTTGGCTATGGAGACTTTTGACTGTGTCCGTATCAAAAATGACTGTATCCGTATCAATTTCCTGACTTGCCCTCACCCTTCCAAACTTGTTTTGGCCCGCCACCCCGCTTTTCTACGGTGGTGGCGAAGGTCAAGCCGATTTTGGCTCCTACCAAGGCCTGCCACAGGGCGACCCGTTTGGGCCTTTCTTCTTCTCCCTTGCTGTCCGTGATCTCGTCGCCGATTTTCAAGTATGCTTGGGCGAGTCAGCAATTAGCTTCTGCTACCTCGACTACTGGACAATTCTCTCTCGCGAGGCGGGAGCCTTGGAACGCGTCCAAGCGTTGTTCTCTGTGCGGTCAGAATCAGAAAGTTGCGGCCTGCGTCTTAATGTGGCCAAGTGTACGGAGCTGTCGCGTGAGCAAGTGCAAGAGCACGGCGTCAAAGCCCTCGGCACCACGTCTGACCGGCCCTTTTTATTCCTTAGTGGCCATGCGCCGCGCTCATGGTAGACCTTGCGTCATAATTGCGCTCATGTGCCTGGCGCAGCAATGGATAGCAAAAGTTTCAATATATTGCGGCATGTGTTCGTTGTGTCATAGGCTGGACATCTCCTCTGGTGCAGAGAATTCACCTGCGGCAATCCATGGGCTCCGACATTGAGTTTCAAACTTGCTGCGCTTTGCCTGCTGTTTCTTACCGCAGCACAAATTCAAGTGTATTGCGGTCAGGAACACTGACGGGATGTGATGACGCATGTAGGGTTTGCGAGTCCCAGGCTGGGTGTGAGAGGTTGGCCTCCCCGAGAAGGACAAAAGACGCGGGAAGTGTGCATTTGGTACTATGAAATGGATTTTACACGCGGCTTGGAAAATAGTAGTAAGGGAAGGCTTCCAAACTACTTTACCCCGAGATCGTTATGCATATCCTGATCGACCAAGATAATAGCCGGACGACGACCAGCAGTAGGCGTTTGCAATGTTGAAGGGAAAACCTCACCGGCCTCATGGTACGGGGTGTTGAGCTTGATGCGAACGACTGAACATGCTGCAAGGTCGGCCAAAAGAATGAAACAGTCGGGGCTCGAGAACCAGAACTTCTGGTGGAATTTCTCGCCTTTCATTATGGGCTCCAGGCGAGCCATCAGGCATCGACGTCCTTTGCCGACCATATCTCCGAATATCGAGCCTTGTTGGTGTCGAGTTGGTTGATGAGAGCAGTGCAAATTTCCGAGAATTGCTCGACACATCCGCGCATCGCCAAGGCTGCTGCGCGAAGCCCACACAAACCATCTGACCGCATGGTGACAGTCTCAACCTCTAGCTGCTGCCAGGTCCGTTCTTCGATGTTTTCCCTTCCCAGAACATTTCCCTTCACTTCTTGTATCTCATCCTCCACAGTTTCCTCTTCTTCTGGTTCTACCTCGTACTGTTCTTGTGGTACCGTTGCAGGCACAGACGCAGACGTCGCCGACATCAGTGCTCTGGCCACGGAACCTTCGATTGGCCGCTCGATCCGTGGGTCGAGGGGCGGTGGGCCTAACCTAGGCTGGTCCTCGTGAAGGTGCGTGCTCGTCTGAGCGTGCGAGCTTCCTGACGCTTTCAAGACCGGATCCACTTTCTCGGCCGAGTACTTCTTGAATGGCGCACGACGAGAAGCCTTGTTTTCGTGCAGATGAATCGACAGTTCGGAGACCGGTCTTCCTGTCCGGACCTCTTGCGAGCAATGTTTGCAGACCCAGACATATCGAGTCGCGTCCCCGACACCCTCCTTTCTCACATAGGAGAATCCCTTGCTGCTCTTCGACCGTGAGGCACGAGAGCAGGGAAGGGAGATATCCGAGGGGGAACGTGGCCAAGGCGCTAAAAGGCAGTCGCCGACGAGTCGCCGAAGATAGCTGGCCGGTTTGCCGTGCCAAGAATTGCGTGATTGCCGCTTGTGGCGTGTGCTGACGTAAAGGTCTCCGTAAATCACCGTAAATTACGTAACGTCTTCAAAAGGCTCCGAGAGAGTCAGAAAGGCTCCGAGAGAGGCCAAAGCCCAAATACCGAAATAAATCCCGAAGTCAGGAGTCCGCCGTGTTACAAGCACTCCTCCTGGAGCGTTTGGAAGGCCTTCCAACTACGCAGTCTTCGAGAAAGAGATGGAGCTTCTCTGGAGTGACTTGATGTCTTCCGACATGAGAAGGTGATTCACTTGTGTCAATACTTATCCAGGAACACAGACCGGGATCCGAGGCAGGAGACTACGCACCTGGTCATGACTTCAAGTCCACGACGCTCACACCACTCTTCCCATTCTCGCTGCTTGGGCTCATAGTTTCGTTTAGTATTTTGAGGTCAAATGCTCTCCGAATTGATGACCGTCTTGAGAATTGCCTCCCTCATTGTGACATTGAGTTCAGCCGTACTGGCAGTGCCAGAAGCGGACATGATGGCCTCAACAGTGGGACTGTCGGAGCTGATAGTTTCTGCTGCGACTGCACGTGTACGTGTCATGCTTGTAGTAGAAATAGAGAGAAGAAGGATAGGATCACGTCGTACCTCCGAGGTCAGGGATGGACATAGAAACGTGAAGAGTTCGTAGAAGATGTAAGGCAGAGAGGTCTGGTAGTGGAGGAGGAAGAGAAGATGTAGGTGATGATGATTTCAGGTAAGGGAAAGGGGAAAAGAGCTCTGCTTATATAGACAAGAGGGGGGGGAGGGGGACGATAGGAGTGAAGGGAGGGGAGCGGATTGTTGCGCAACGGCTTGTTGCTATGCAAATAATATATGAAGCACGTGGTTTTTGGGTGTGAGTTGAAAGCCGCGACCGAGCCAAGCCCGGGTGAGTTGAGCGGAACGGAGCGGGAACGGAACCACATGTATGGAAAACATATGGAAGCGGAACACGTGAGCCGCATGAGAGAGAGCATGTGGAACGGAGCGGAACACGTGAGAGACAATAGAGAAAACACATGTGGAAAGAGGAACACATGAGACTGCTAACTTCAACAATGCTTCTCAAGTGTGTTTACTGAACGTAAATGAGATGATCAAGCTTGTGGCATGGACGTCTTCTTTGTCTGGTGCGCGGTAAGGAGCGCGCGCGCGCTATTGGCCTACTGCGTGATTGTTATGTGAAGTGGGTCCCAGCGAGAAATTTTGCAATCACGTGAGGCTCGGAGACTTTAGCTTGGCCGCTACGTGGCCCAAGAGTGATTACAGATTTTGTAGTTGGACTAACTAATGGACTGAGTTGCGGACACAGCCAGCCACAGGTCCTGACATTTATATGTTCTTGAGCGCATTCTCTTAAATTTTGCTAGTGGGTGTTTGCTGCTGAACAGGCCCTAATCACAGTTTTCATTGGGTGACTTCCTTTATGTAAAAACGCGAGAAAGTGTCAGTACTTTTTCGCTTGACAAACTTGCCAGTGATTCCAGATTGGTGGTAAAGGAGACCGAGAGACAGAGTGAGAGACTTCCTTTTCACCAACGCAGTGATTCTTAGCAACTTTTGACTGCGCGCTCGTTCCCGTTGCATCCATCGTCTTACCATCATCAACACCAACACCCATCCATCTCTTCGTCTTTCTCATCAAGGTAGGATTTCAAGTTCTCGCACGCTTCACACGCTTTATCTACTAGAGTGGTATTGATACAATTCCTGCTCTTCTATCTACAGTTTCCAATCCTGCTGCTCCCCGGTCTTGCCGTCCTTGCCCCGGTTCTGTCTGCTGCTGCCCCCCGGTCCTGCTGCTGCTGCCCCCGGTCTTGCTGCCCCCCAGTCCTGCTGCTGCTGCCCCCGGTTCCGCTGCTGCTGACCTCCGGCCCTGCTGTTGCTGCCCCCGGTGTCCTGGCCGCTGCCCCCCGGTCCTGCTGCCGCTGCCCGGTCCTGCCTGCCGCCTCCGGGTCCTGGAGCTTTCTCGGTCCTGCTGCTGTCCTGCCTGGTCTCTCTCTGTGAGTCACTCTCACACACACACACTCTCTCTCTCAGACGCGTCTCTGACTCAAATTCCTCTGCATTCTTATAGGTACTCATACAATGGTGAGAAGGATACGAGACCTTTCAGTTGGCTCTTATCCTGAAACTATCGCTGACCCATACTACCTTGCCTTTACGTGTAGTCACATGCTCATCATCATCATCGTCGTCGTGTGCTGCTTTTGCTGCTGCTGCTGGGCGCTTCCACAGCAGCTCCTAGACTCAGAAGACGGATTTACCTCACGCCCAACTCGCTCGGAGCGCCTTCTAGGTCTACAGTCGTCAAGGTGCTGGCTTCCAAGAATGACAAATTCTACATCTCTATTTTCGGATTTGACGTTGCTGCTTTCGGGAGCATCCTAGACTCCGCCCGTCCTCATTTTCCAGCTCCGAACACATCATCGGGTCGTCCTCGGTCTCTCACTCCTCGTCTTTACCTCGCCCTGGTCCTGTACTTTCTCTGCACATCGACACCTTAGAAATCAATCTCTTTGGTCTTTGGTCTCACTCCTACCGTCACTTCGCGCTCCATTTGGACGGGCATACGTGCCCTGCAGAAGATGATGGATGCGGATCGATCAACATGGGCAATCAAATGGCCCAGCCCGGCGATGATGACTGCCATGTCAGCAGCCGTTCAAGCACGAGAGCCTTCTCTCGTTGGGGTGTTTGGCTTCGTCGATGGTCTGAACCTGCGCATCTTCCAGCCAGAAGACATCGACGAGCAGAACGCCGACTACAATGGATGGTTATGCGACACATATTGCTCTCAGGTGCTGGTATTCATGCCAAACGGTGAGATTGCGTGGGTCGCGTACAACTGCCCTAGTTCCTGGCACGACAGGCGCATTGCTAGTAGCCTCTACACTATCCTTGACGACCCCGTCCGCACCCCGTCTCCCTTCTGCCTCCTCGCCGACACGGCTTTTCCCTACGGCAAGGATCTTGCCCGCCGCATCCTGAGTCGTCCGAAGGACAAGGTGGTCGGCAAAGAGACCAATCTTTTTGTCCTCCGACGATGGGAGGCGGTCGTTCGACAGCGCCAGGCGGCCAAATGGGGTATGCGCGCCCTTCACGGCGCTTTTGGCCGCCTGGCGCTGCGACTGACCACCCACAAGCAAAAACGAGGGCTCATGCTCGGCGTCATCTTCTCATTGCATAACTTCCGCGCCAGACATGTTGGACTCAGTCAAGTCAAAGAAGTGTATTTCCCAGAATGGCAGAAACGTAATGACATGACAGTATGAAGTGACAACGACTAGGGAGAGGTGGATTTGATGTTGTCTGATGATCCTGCATGACGCTCCAGCCAACTCACTTGCGCATGAAGCTGCGCAACTTGGGTGCTGAGTGTTGTAACTTGAAGAGCCAGTTGAGTGAGCTGATGAGAACCAAGGGAATCACTGAGAGCTGCGGAAGGAGCAGCAGCTGGTGCCGCTGCCAGCGCCTCCGCGGCTGTCGTCAAAGCGCTGAAAACCTCTTTTGATGCCCTCCTGTCCCTTCTTGAGGACTTTAGGCAACCGCAGCCATCGCTCCAGCGCCTGTTTTGACGCGTTTCTTCTTCGTTGGCGTTGGAGCGGTGACCGGGCTTGCCGCAACTCCCTCAAGAAGGGACAAGTTGGCAGGGCGAGGACGCTTGCTCCCCCCGCCGATGGGTCCATTCGCGTCGACGACTGCCGCGACGTCGGTCCCGACAATTGGACCGACGTCGTGGTCATCGTCGGCGCGAATGGACCCATCTGTTGTAGAAATAGGGAAGAGAGAGGGATAGGCTTTAGGTCGTACCTCCGAAGTCAAGAGTGGACATAGAATTGCGAAGGAGTTGTGGAAGGTGTAGGGCAGAGAGGTCTGATAGTGGAAGAGGAAGAGAAGATGTGGGTGATGATGATTTCAGGTAAGGGAAAGGGGAAAAGAGCCCTGCTTATATAGACAAGAGGGGGGGAGGACGATAGGAGTGAAGGGAGGGGAGCGGATTGTTGCGCAACGGCTTGTTGCTATGTAAATGATATATGAAGCACGTGGTTTTGGGTGAGAGTTGAAAGCCGCGACCGAGCCAAGCCCGGGTGAGTTGGGCGGAACGGAGCGGGAACGGAACCACATGTATGGAAAACATATGGAAGCGGAACACGTGAGCCGCATGAGAGAGAAAGCATGTGGAACGGAGCGGAACACGTGAGAGACAATAGAGAGAACACATGTGGAAAGCGGAACACATGAGACTGCTAACTTCAACACTCCCTCTCAGCCGAAATGTGGTCGCCAAAGCTGTCGAGCGTTGCAAAGTCGATGAGACCGAGGTTCGTTCGATGCTTGACCAGAGTCGGGGCTGGAGTGGGTTTAGTGAAGATGTCGGCCACTTGGTCGGCTGTTCCAATGTAGGTAAGGTGAAGTGATCCTTCCTCAACTTGCGTGCGGATGAAGTGATATCGAATGTCGATGTGCTTGGTCCTTCGATGCCATCCAGGGTTCTGAGCCAAGGCTAAGGCTCCCTGGTTGTCTCCTTTGAGATGAATGGAGACCGCAGTTGAGGGTGTCTGGTTGTAGGCAAGGATTGCTGTTCGAAGCCAGATAGCATCCTTTGAGGCTTCGGTGAGGGCCACGTACTCTGATTCGACAGAAGACAGTGAGACACACTGTTGTCGCAGAGATCCCCAGCTGATCGTCGCGCCATGGAGCATAAAGACGTATCCAGACTGGGATCGACGATCTTCGACGTTGCCGGCCCAGTCGGCATCAGAATATCCAACAAGTTCCGGGTCGTCAGCCTTCTTGGACGGTCGAAGAACAAGGCCCAGGTTCTTGGTGCCTTGAAGGTATCGGAGCACGCGCTTTGCCACCTTGAGATGCGCCTCGGTAGGGGAACTGTTGAAGCGTGAGAGGGCGCTCACAGCAAAGCTAATGTCCGGACGGGTGGAAAGGGCAATCCACATGAGACATCCGATGAGCCCTTGATACTGGCGAGCATCGGAGTCGGAAAGGAAGACTCCCTCTGGGACCAGCTTGGTACCGGTAACGATGGGAGTGGGGTCAGGTCGGCAATCGGCCATCTTGTATCGCTGAAGGACTGTATCGATGTAATGGCCTTGAATCAGGGCGAAACCATTCTTGATCTGCTGAACTTTGATGCCAAGTACCGATCCAACAGGGCCTATGTCGGACATCTTGTAGGCAGCTTTGAGAGCGTCGCGAACGGAATCGATGATAGCTTGAGTCTTGGCGGCAATCAGGAAGTCGTCCACATAGACAAAGACGATCGTACGCGTGCCGTCATGTTCGATGCGGACGAAAATTCCCCAGTCTGCGTCACTGTGCTCGAAACCCTCAGCCTTGAGCGTATCGACCACGGCGAGCCACCAGAGCCGAGCCGACTGCTTGAAACCGTAGAGGCCTTTGAGTACCAAAAGGCCTGTAGCGTCAGGGTTCTCCTGCTTCCACCCTTCTGGAAAGCTGATGTAGAGCTGTCGGTCCATCTTGGGGTTGAGAAAGGCCGTCTCAGCATCCATCTGCCAGATAATGAGACAATGGAAGGCCGCCATGACGAAAAAGATGCGCATGCTTGTCATTCGTCCGACAGGAGCATATGTCTCGTCGTAGTCGATGCCATAGCGCTGTGTAAAGCCTCGTCCGACCAGTCGAGCCTTGTGCTTGAGATAGTTGCCGTCTGCATCTCGCTTGGTCTTGCAGACCCATTTGGTCGAGACAACTTTGGCGCCTGGAGGTAATACCACTTCTTTGAGAGTTTCGTTTTTGATGAGGGAGTCGAGTTCTCGATCAAATGCTTTGGACCATTCCTGACGTTCCGGACTGGCCATGGCTTCCTTGTAGCTAGTGGGATCATTGTCGAGGATGGCGACAGGACAGAGGAAGCCTTCGAACTCCTGTATGAAAGTCGTGAAGTTGTCCCAGTAAGATGACGTACGCTGTCCTCGGGTTGCGCGAGCAGGAAGCTGTCGATAGCCTTGAGGCCGAGGCTCGGCACGAATTCTGGGAATAGGTCGAGCTGCTCCCTCTGGCTCAAAGCGTTTGATACCACGAGGGGCAGGAGCAGGATCTATGTCGTCATCGTCAGAGTCGGAACTGGGACTGTCGCTGTCGCTCAAGGACCTGACGGAAATTGCATCGTCTAGGTCGACTTCAACGTCATTTGAAGGCACTGAAGGCACTTCGACAACTTGAGGAGTGAGATCCTTGCCGAAGGAGACATTACGAGAGTAGACGATCTTGTTGAGGGTCTCGTTCCAAACGCCCCAACCAGATCGCTCGGTTGGCCAGCTGACCACACGTCCCTTCCAGGCCTTGGGTTGCGTAAGGTCGGACTTGCCGCGATCGGCGGAGGGAACGTGGACCCAGCACGGGGTACCGAATGGCTGGGCCTTCTCGAGGGACGGGCTGCGCTTGTGCACCCATTCCCATACAGTGCGTCCGTCGTCGACGAGGGTCACCTTCATCAGAAGAATTGCTGCAAAGATGATGGCGTGACCCCACCACGCGACCGGAAGCTGACTACTGTGCAGCATTGCCGCTGCCATTTCCTTGAGAGTTCGGTTCTTGCGCTCGGCTTTGCCATTAAGTTCTGGCGTGTGAGGCGGAGTGATGTGGTGCAAGATACCGCGAGAGGCTGTCCAAGTCGAGAGGTGCTTGTTGATGTACTCGCCGCCTCCATCAGTGCGAATGACCTGAACTTTGGTGCCGAAAGATCGCTCTGCGACTTTGATCCATTCAACTAGCCGGTGGAAGACTTCGGCTTTGGATCGAAGGAGAGCGACAAAGGTCCAGTCGGTGAAATCGTCGATGAAAACTGCATAGTACCGATGACCGCCGAATGCTGGAGTGAGGGGACCAGCCACATCCGAGTGAATAAGCTCGAGGGGCTGGGAGCCACGAAGAGGGGCGTCGCTGAAAGGCTTGCGAGTCGCTTTGCTGACCTGGCAGCTGTCGCAGGAAATCTTCTCGTTCAGAGGTCCTGAGATGGCTGGCAGTTGTCCCATCCGAAGTAGCTTCTTGATCGTGCTGAAGCCTATATGTCCTAGTCGGTGATGAAGATCGAGGAGGGGACTGCACTCCGGAGCTTGAGCCGGGGCGAGGAGCTCTGTCGGGCGTGAGGATCCAAAATCGACACGGAGAAGCAGCCAACGAGCGCGTCCACGCTTGGTGAGAGGCATTCGCCAGGACGTGTTGCTCGTGTGCTCCAGATATGCTTCGTCGTCGTCGTCGATGCGCTTGATCCAGCCACGCTCGCGAAGAAGTTCCTCGGACAGAAGGTTTACTCCGGCTCCAGGAAGGAGAACCACATCCTTGAAGGTTACTTTGCGGCCGGAGTGCAGAAGGCCAGAGACATCGCCGATCAAGTCGGAAGACTGCTTGGATCCAACGGTCTTGAAGGACAAGGGCTTGTCGATCTTCCTTGGATTGGTCAGGAGGTCAGGACGGTCGACAATGTGCTGAGAAGCGCCAGAGTCGATCATAAAGTTCACCAATGTAGAAGTCGAGGAGAGGGCGAGGTGGCCGGAGTCGACCATGGCCCCGAGCATCTCGTCTGCGTCGGGGTAAGCCTCGAGAGCTGCGGCTGCTTTGTCGGGGCACTCGTCCTTGACGTGTCCGGCAGTGTAACATTTCCAGCAGATCGGACCGTTGACTTGGCCAAGGTGTCTGGTTTTCGGACAGTCGGGACGCTCGTGATCGTGAGAGCCGCAGCCGTAGCACAGAGTACGCTTGCCATTCGGCTTCTTGCTGTCTTTGCCGCTAGAGCCGGAAGATTTCGTCTTGCTGCCAGGACCGGCCGCTTGAGACGGATTGGAGGACTGAGACTTGCCACGTCCGCGATTGGACTTGCCATTGCCTCGATTGCGGTTGGAAGTTCCCTTCTTGGCGAAGTGCTGCTGAGCTGCCATTGCAAGTGCGGCATTGGCGGATCGCTCGGCAGTGTGCTTGGCAGAGGCGTCTTCCTCGTTGAAGATTCGGATCAAGCTGATGAAGGTCTGTTCGTCTTTGGGGAGTTGTCGCCAGTCGTTGCGGACCACTCGAAGAGAATGCGGGAGAGTGTCGAGAAAGCGGTCGCACATTTCGCGGTCGGTAAGTCCCCAGGGGAGCTTTGCTGCTGCTGCTTCAGCGGCCAGCTCCATAAATTCGTTGAGGTGCTGAGATGCATCGCCGCCTTCGTCGAGGAAAAGGTTGGAAAGCTTGCGGTTGACCGAACTTCGATGTTCCGGAGTGCAAAGGTCGTGTAAAGCGGCGAGGAGAGTCCACATCTCTTTGGAAGAGGAAAGGCCTCGAATCATCGCCTTGAGGGCCGGAGAAACGCTGCGGCGAATGTAAGCCCGTGCCTTGGCGTCGCGGTCCTTCCAGGACTCGGAAAGTCGCACGTCGACAGAGGTCGGGTTCGGAGGTAGAGTAGGGCATTGCTCCGTACCAGCCGAAATGTCGTAGGCTCGAATGCCAATCAGGAGAGGCTCGATGGCTTCGCGCCACTTGAAGTAGTTTTGAAGGCCGATGAGAGTCGGAACACCGGGAAGGGAAGTGTCTTTGTCGTGTTCGTCCATGGTTGTGGAAGAAGTAGGGAAGGGCGAAAAATCAGCCAAAGCTTGAGGTCAAAGACGAAAGGTCGTAGTCGAAGGTCGAGACTTGAGGACCAAGGTCGAGGTCGAGGAGGTCAAAGGGCAGACGAGGTAGAAGTTGAAGGGCGAAAGAAAGGTGCTTGTGATTGCAAAAGGGGGCTAGAGGACAGTTCTAGAAGAGGTCGTCGTCACTGTCGGTGGGTAGGAAAAGAAGTTCGCTGTTCGGCTCGTAAGATGGTCGCCGATAGTAAGGGACGGGACGAAAACGGGAGGGCCGAAGTCGCGCGTGGTGGATAGCTCGGCGCCAGAGGAAATAGGCTGCACTGCAGCGTTGGCGATGAAGATTTCGGATACGCCGATGTCGCTCGAAACTAAGTTCGAGAAGAAAGAGGGCTAGATCGCGGAGAGCGGAGTCAGACTCTTAATCTGTTGTAGAAATAGGGAAGAGAGAGGGATAGGCTTTAGGTCGTACCTCCGAAGTCAAGAGTGGACATAGAATTGCGAAGGAGTTGTGGAAGGTGTAGGGCAGAGAGGTCTGATAGTGGAAGAGGAAGAGAAGATGTGGGTGATGATGATTTCAGGTAAGGGAAAGGGGAAAAGAGCCCTGCTTATATAGACAAGAGGGGGGGAGGACGATAGGAGTGAAGGGAGGGGAGCGGATTGTTGCGCAACGGCTTGTTGCTATGTAAATGATATATGAAGCACGTGGTTTTGGGTGTGAGTTGAAAGCCGCGACCGAGCCAAGCCCGGGTGAGTTGGGCGGAACGGAGCGGGAACGGAACCACATGTATGGAAAACATATGGAAGCGGAACACGTGAGCCGCATGAGAGAGAAAGCATGTGGAACGGAGCGGAACACGTGAGAGACAATAGAGAGAACACATGTGGAAAGCGGAACACATGAGACTGCTAACTTCAACACCATCGTGAAGGGATTCCGTCGCCGAAGCGACAACGGTGGATCCGATATCGGCAGCCGGGGAAGCCGCTTCGTTCCCGCTGCTGGTGTCGGAGCCACTGTTGTCTTCGGCGGCGTCATCCTCGCTGTCGTCAGAGTCCTTGTCGTTGTCACTGTCGATAACATTGTCGTCCGACTCGAAGGCAGATGACTTGATTTCGATCCCATCTTCGATCATCCTCAGCAGCCTTTTGGCTTTCCTAACCTCAGGAGGACACGTAGGATCTCCTAGATTCACATCATGCCCCAGCGTTGTAGTAGAAATAGAGAAGAAGAATAGGATCACGTCGTACCTCCGAGGTCAGGGATGGACATAGAAACGTGAAGAGTTCGTAGAAGATGTAAGGCAGAGAGGTCTGGTAGTGGAGGAGGAAGAGAAGATGTAGGTGATGATGATTTTAGGTAAGGGAAAGGGGAAAAGAGCTCTGCTTATATAGACAAGAGGGGGGGGAGGGGGACGATAGGAGTGAAGGGAGGGGAGCGGATTGTTGCGCAACGGCTTGTTGCTATGCAAATAATATATGAAGCACGTGGTTTTTGGGTGTGAGTTGAAAGCCGCGACCGAGCCAAGCCCGGGTGAGTTGAGCGGAACGGAGCGGGAACGGAACCACATGTATGGAAAACATATGGAAGCGGAACACGTGAGCCGCATGAGAGAGAGAGCATGTGGAACGGAGCGGAACACGTGAGAGACAATAGAGAAAACACATGTGGAAAGCGGAACACATGAGACTGCTAACTTCAATAAGCGTGTCAGCAAAACATCACTCGAATCACAATACAGAGAACTGACCTGTAGGTTTTTTGGACCTGCACAAAGCATTGAATTTGTCCTTGAGGTTGTTGGCGTTGCGCGTCTTGTAGTTGGCCTTCGCCGCTTTTGTAAGACGAAGCTACTTTGTCCCAGTGGTTGCCTCCAAACGGGCGGTGCTTTTTGACGTATCGGAGGAGGATTTTGATTTCTCCGGCGGAGTACTTGGTTGCTCCAGCTTGCTTGGGCATAACAACTCTCACTTTTCCCGATCCAAAAAGAAAGAGTTCTGAATTTCTGAGTACCCCTATAGAGGAAATGTTTACTGTATCGTTTAACATTTATCCTTTTTGGAAGTCACCCATTATAGGGGAAGAAAAAGGGCTTCCTCCACAGACGTCTCTCATACGTTTCGAGCGTGACCCAAGCGTGACCATTGTTGCTCGCATCCTGGAGAAGCTTTGCTGTGTGCTATGAGCATTATCAGACTGGAGAAGTGCCTTGATATTAGGCCCGACTACGATGATGTACAAAAGAGAGGCAAAGCAAGAGAGCTAGCCAGCTGCTGTGCCTGCTTTGAGGTCCTGAGCCACTGCCTTCTTCAGACCATTGTTAGGGTCCGAGCTACTTCCGAGCCCTTCTTCGATCTTGATGCAGCGCAACTCCATGCGAGGCCCAATCTCGCGCAATCTCACCGCCCGTTGTTCGGAGTGAGTTGGCTGCGGGATCGAGTTATCACGGGTATTGTCGTTGAGATCATCGCTGACGTCGTCGGGATGATCGTCCATGTCTCCGTCTTCCTCGTCCCCGTTGGTAGCCGCAGAGGACGAGGATGCACGGGTAGGATCTGAGCTTGAGGGGAGAGGGCGTATGATGCGGTTATGTCTGCCCAGGTATGGTGCGGACAGCTCGACCCGGTTGCCACCGTCCTCGGCGTCGGACATGTCTGTGTCGGCGTCGGTCTCGCTGTCGTATGCGGCAGCCGAGCTGGCTGCAGGACTTTGGCCTCTCGAAGACGAGCGATGATGGCCGAGGACAAACTCGGCAATGTCATCGGCGGAAGAGAGATCGACGAGCTGTTTTCGATTGCCGCGGCGGGGCCCAGGATTTGGACCGCCCTGGGCTGATGCAGTTGTGATAGAGCCTGCGAGGAGAGATCGAGACGACGCTGTGCCTTCTACAGCTCGCCTTACTGACTTGGAGATGCCCACTGGTCGTAGTGTGATGAGATAATGGCGCCAATCGATTGTGTCTGTGCTGGCATTGTAATTGAGAAGGACGATTCTGCGGGCAGTGGTGAGCCGCATCTAGAGCCAGAGGGAAGTACGTTTGAGCGTGAGCATATACTGATAGAAGGACCAGGGAACATTTCTCACATTGTGGACCTGAATGGCTGGGAAGAGATTTTGGAAGAGGGTCACGAGAACCTTGACGTGTTTCGAATCTGATGTGAAGTTGTTGAGGACAAGCTGCAGATAAGAACAGCGGTAGGTCGGTGAGCATTGACGATCAGAGGCTGACGGGCCTGATGAAAAGCGAGAAGAAATGCTTACCAAAGGCGGGGTCTGATACTCGGCTCCGACCGAGTGTGGTCTCTTGCGAACGCGGGCCAGATCGGCAGCAAGGGCGAATTTGTTGATGCGGAAGGTGAGGGTGGGACCTCTGGGGGCGCGCATGATTCTGAGATTGATGTTCCCGCCTCCGCCGTAGGATCCTACTTTTGTCTGGCCAAAGACGAGGAGATGGGAGACACCCAAGGGTCCACACATTGCGAGGAAGTCTCTGAGTTTGTTCTTCCTCCTTTCGCGCAAGCGGGAGGCTGTGTTTGGCTCCATGACCCTGCGCGTCTCGGAGACGAGGGTGCGGAGGGAGAGTGGGAGTCGATGGGTGGCTGATGAGATGACGAAGGACTTGGGCGCGCCCGGAGTGAGGCCTGCATTCTTGTCCTGGCGGGTGTTGGTGCCGGTGTTGACGTGGGTGCGTGTCTTCTTTCTCTGTATGGGTTGAGCACGGGGGATGATCAGCAGCTGACTGTGAGGAGAACTTGCGCGAGGTGACTTGCTCTCTCTCTCACCTTTTGCTTTGCCATGATGTTCAAGTCGATGTCGATGTCGATGTCGATGTGGATGCTGGCGGGCTTCGTTGTTGATGATCTTCCCAAAAAAAAGTTGAGAGAATGCGGTGTGATACGTAATGATTATATAAGCAGCAACTTCCTGGCCAGACCCTCTAAATTTAAGACTCGTTTGTTGGGTGTTGGGTTATTCTTAGGTAAGAATCATGGATGAAGCTTGGGGGGAGAATCATGCGACCTGGTTCGAGGTCTTCCTCTCTCTCTCTCTCACACACACATTTCGACCCACGACAGTCTCTCGATGCTCTGACCGTCGCCAGCAATGACAGTCACTCTCCTTCCACCCGCTCAGCCTCCAGCTGCACACGATCCCGCCGCCTCCTTCGATGCCATCGTCGTCGGTGCAGGCATCGTCGGCAGCGCCCTCGCCGCCTCGCTCGCCAAGTCTGGTCGCTCCGTCGCCCTGCTCGAACGAGACTTGACAGAGCCAGACCGCATCGTCGGCGAGCTGCTCCAGCCAGCAGGGGTACATGCGCTTGCCAGACTCGGCCTCTCACACGCCCTCGACGGAATCGACGCCGTCAAGGTCCGCGGCTACCAAGTCTTCTACGAGGGCAACAACGTCCCGATTCCCTATCCCACAAAGCAAGAACACCTCCAGCCTTCCTCAGAACAAGACGAGCAAGAACAGGGTCGGTCCTTCCACCATGGTTGCTTCATCCAGTCCCTCCGTTCGTGCGCCCAAAAGCAGGACGGCGTCACTCTCTTCGAAGCCACCGTCTCGGACCTGATCTATGACTCTCACTCCCCCAACACTGTCGTCGGTGTCACCGCTACCGCAAAGCGACCCTCAACCCAAGAAGGCAGCGATGCAGAGCCGTCGACCTCAAGCACGACCTTCCAGCTCAATGCTCCGCTCACCTTCGTCGCCGACGGATGCTTCTCCAAGTTTAGAAGAACCCTTCGCGGTACCTCCTCCCGCCACACTCCCGTCATCCGATCGCACTTTGTCGGACTCGAGCTCAAGCACGAGCCCATGTCCTCCCTCTACGCCCCTACACCGTCCCATCCCAACGCTCTTCCCGCCTCGCAGGGTGGGACTGCCATGCTTCCCGCGCCCGAACACGGCCACGTCTGTCTCACGCCATCTGGGCCCGTCTTGCTCTACCAGATCGGACCATGCGAGACCCGCATCCTGATTGATGTCCTCCACAAAGGCAGCGCTCCACCGCCCAACGGAAAGGGACAGCTTGAATCCCACATCAGGGAAAACGTCGTCCCTCATCTGCCCCAACGTGCTGCAGCCGTCGTACTCGCGGAACTTGATAAGAAGCAGAGACTACGGAGCATGCCCAACAGTTGGCTGCCCCCGACCATGCAGGGTCAAGGCAAGTCTGATTCCGACAGGAAAGGTGTTATCCTGGTCGGAGACGCCATGAACATGAGACATCCTCTCACCGGCGGTGAGTCATCTTCTTCCTTCTCCGCTTGACGCTTTTGTCCAGCTTGGGTCGTTCCGGACGTTGCTGACACCCAAAAAATGCATCAATTCAAAAAACTCAGGTGGAATGTCGGTCGGTCTCTGGGATGTCGTCTACCTGACCGCTCTCTTCGGTGGGTCGTCTTGGCGGCCAGATTGCTCGGCTGCGCGATCAATCCAGGCGGAGAAGGCGGCAAAGTCGACACCGTCTGCATCTGCCGAAAGCAGCCGGGTGCTGGATCTCTCCCAGTGGTCCCGCGACATCTCCCCAGCCTTGCGTACCTGGCATTTCCAGCGCAAAGGCTTGTCTGGAGTCATTAATGTTCTAGCCCAGGCTTTGTACAGTCTCTTCGGTGCTGATGGTGCGTGCCAATCGGTTGCCGGGCTTTTGTTGTACGAATGCTGACTTTGCTGGTTGTTCTGATCAGACGACGACTTGTTCATCCTCCGAGAAGGATGTTTTGCCTACTTCCGTCTGGGCGGCGAGTGCGTAAATGGGCCAGTAAGACTGCTCTCAGGTCTCGCGCCACAGCCGATGCTGCTCGTCTTCCACTTTTTCTCAGTCGCCATACTTGCATGTCAATTGCTGTTCACCACCGATCTGGCACTCAGACGGCAACGCGCCGCCGAGGCCGCCAAGTCCGGAATCGCCCCTTCAACAGCACCTCCAACCCTCAAAGACTATCCATGGCTCATCTACAGGACCATCCATGTCTTATGGACGGCCTGCCTCGTCCTCTTCCCAGTCATCTTCTCCGAGCTCAAGCAGAATCTTCCAGACCGTCTCAACGTGACTTCCCCTGGACTTGGAAACGGGGCGGCAGCATCGCAGAGTGTCGACAAGGGCAACTCGTCGCTGACAGCAACACGGCCCCTCAGCATGCTCGCAGTTGGTGCGGTCTGCCTGGTGGTCGCCTGGCGGTTGTCGCAGAGCCCAGGCTCAAGCGGATTCTTCACGCCAGTGTATGCCATGCGTCTCAACCGTGGATGAGCTTCATCCTGCGTCCGAACGCTGGTCAAGCCCTCTCCTGTAATCGACCACCCATGTACATAGCTAGCATTGACAATGAATGCCCACACTCATACCCTCACTTGCCGATAGAATGCAGCATGGATGATGTGCACAGACCCGATTGGGATTGTGTCAACATGCAGCAAGCTGTCCGCATGGATTTCTGGCGCATCCAAAGCTGGCACGTACCACTCGAGTGACACCTGATCTTGCCAGTTCCCACCACCTGCATCCCTGCTTCCTGCGGTGCGAGGACCGAGAGAGTGGACAGCACAGTCACGGACAATATGTCATCCGCCGCAAAGAGACCAAGGTCGTCGATCCCCATCAGCGAACGCGAGGGCCCGGTCAAGTATGTCCAGCTCGTCACTTTTGTCGCCGTCTTCCTCTTTGGTGAGTACTACGACCAGACCCTGAGCAGCGTGCCGATGGACCAAATGCGCTGAATGTACCAATGCTGCTTCTGGACACTGTGTCTTGTGTGTAGCGATGCTGTGTGAGCACGCAACCCAGATTCTCCTCTGGCCGCTCTTCTACTTTGATTCGACCCGACCCATCTACGACCGCGGCGTCGCGTACACTAAGAAGGCCTTTGCGCACAATCTGTGTCTGATCTCCCAGCTCTTCGCTCCTACCAAGCTCGTCATCTCCTTCTCCGACGAGAGCGGCAAGCTTCTCGACCCAGAGACCTTCGTAACCCGAGCATCCTCTTCCTACAATGGCGCTTCGATTGTGAAGGGCAAGATCACCGGCATCAGCTTGCCGCAGAGGGCCGTCGTCTTTGCCAATCATCAGGTTCGTTCTTCCTTTCTGCAAGAGCTCCGAGTTTTCTGCCAGTGCCCGAAACGCTCACCAGTCGTGATGATTCGTCTCTGCAGATCTACCTTGACTGGCTGTACATCTGGGTTCTCGCACTGTACGCGAATCTGGGAAATGCGATCCATATCGTGCTCAAGGACAGCTACAAGTGGACGCCCATCATCGGTCCAGCGATGCAGTTTTATCACTTCATCTTCATGAAGCGAAAGTGGGATGACGACAAGAAGAATCTTTCTGAGCAGCTTGCCTACCTCGCCGACCGCGCCAAGCCGTTCTCCTCTCGCACCAGCATGGCCAGCTCAGTCGACGCCAACAGGACCTCTGGCGCCCCGTCAAATCTCCTTCTGAGCATATTCCCCGAGGGTACCCTTGTCTCTGACCAAAGCAGACCGCTCAGCAAGAAGTATGCAGACAAGGTCGGCGAGGCCGATTTCCGAAACACGGTCTACCCTCGATCGACCGGTCTGTTTTTCTGCCTCCGCACCCTGGCAGCCGACATTCCCGACTTGAAGATCATCGACATGGCCATTGGCTACCCAGGCATCCCGCCCGCGGGAAGCGGTCAACAGTTCTACACGCTTCGCAGCGTCTACATGGACGGTGTCGCTCCCCAAAGTGTGCACCTACACATCATCATCTCCAGAGTCAGTTCTTTCCACGCGTCAGGCTCCGACTCGCCGCCTCTGGGTAAGCTGCCGCGCTCGGCCCGGGACTCGCCCTCTCAACTGCCAACGGAGGAGGAGAAGAAAGCGTTTGATGCATGGCTTCTGAAGCGCTGGAGGAAGAAAGATGAGTTCCTGGACCGTTTCTACAAAGATGGAGACTTTGTCGGCGGAGCATTTGCGCGTTCCGAGGTGAGTGTTCCGTGTGTGCGTACGTTTGTTCCGGAAGGAGAGATGTTCTGACGTATCCGTCCGAGGAGGCATCCAGGCTGCTGGAGACTATCGAAAGCCCGCCATTCAGCTCGCGAGTGCACCAAACGGCAAGGCGCCGGCCAAAGTGGACAAGAAGGAAGCCTCTGTCGACATTGAGGGTGCCAACAAGTGGGTTGAGATGCCCATAGAGCTGCAGTCCCCTCTGGTCGTCGGCGACATCTACTGCTGGTTTGCACCCGTCTTCGCCGTCTACTTCCTGGTCAAGCTCATTCGCGTCTTCACAGGCTAGATTCGGACAGACATCTAAAGGGGAATATGTATCAGAGTGCGAGACGGATTTCTACTTGGTACAACTTGTTTTTGCATAGGCGGGGTGCAGCAAAAGGAATAGAAAGACTTTGGCTTTGAGAATGGATCTAGTCGGTTGAAATTGCATTGACAAAGGAACGGCGATGTCAGGACCGTCAACGAATTCTGCGCTTGGAGCTGACGCTGGCACTGGCACTGGCCTGAACAGTCAGGCCAAGTCCCAGGGAAGCATTTTTGGTCACGGTCGAGGTAGTGGATGCAGTGGAGTTCTTAGGGGCTGGTGTCACGGGTGTTGGGAAGGGAAATGGGAGACTGATAGGAGGTGTCGATCCGCTTTTCGAGCTAGAGCCTCCGAGCTTAGCAGGGGCTGTAGATACGGGTGTGGTAAAGGGAAAAGGGAGACTGATAGGTGGTGTCGATCCGGTTCCTGAACCAGAGCCGTTGAAGTCAGAGGCAGAACCGGAGCTGCCTTCGTCATCATCGTTGTTGCCATCATCCTCGCCACTGGACTCGGCCCCAGAGCCGTCGTCGTCGTTGCTGTGGCCGCTTCCCTCGTTGACGTAGTCATCACTTCCGCTGCCGCTGGCGCCAGCGTTTCCGTCAAAGGAGCCTGAGGCGGAACCGCTTCCAGAAGTACTCGAATCGATCGAAGTAGCGGAAGTCGTAGTCGGAGCCGGAGCGGGAGCAGACGATTGATCGGTAATGATAGGCAGGATGGTGGGGAGCGACTTGACTACGGATGAGATGTGGTTGGAGGACCTTGATTTGGTGAAAGTCGGCTTGGAGAAGTTGGGCAGCGAGAGAGTCGGCTTGCCGATCGAGATGGTGTGCGGATGCTTGCTGAAATGAGGGATGCTGAAGATTGGGGCCGAGTGAGAAGGCCTGACTTGACTTTTGGAATGGCCGAATCCGTGACCAAGGCTCTTTCCAGGGAAAGAGGCTCCGGCTGGGAGAGAGATGGTTATCTGCGCTGAGGCAGAGACGCCGACAGCAGGCGCATGCTTGCCTTTGAATGTATGCGCTGGTTTGAGAGAGAAAAATGGCGACCCCTTTACTCGACCAGCCTGTCCATTGTGGGGGTCGGTCTGGATCATTGACGAGGAACAAAGTCTGTGGTCAGCACGACCACGGGCCTCTGTCATCAGCCGATCCAGTGCGGGACTGTTTGACTCACAGGAGGTGAAGCAGCGCCAGCGCCGAGGAAAATGGCAGCTACGACAAAGAAGGATGTGAGCCTCATTGCTGTGAATGCTGATCTGAAGATGGAGAAGGTTGTCTGGGCAGGAATGAGAAGTGGGAGATAATGCAAGGGGAATGAGCGATTGGCGGAGGGAAGACTACAAGGAAGCCCCGGCTACTTATACCTTTCATGGACATGGACGAGACTTCCAGCCACGATGCTTCGAGACGCATAATGATGTGACTGCTGCACAGACTGAAAGTGAGTGGACAATAGGCGCGGACAGTCAACGAAGAGCTGCGGTCGGAAGGAGGTCAGTGAACGCGGCAGAGCTTGTGAGCATGGCCAAGGTCAGAGATGGTGGGCGAGGGACTCGCGGAGTTGGTACGCGTAGAGTCCACATGCCTTACCTTCAAAAGGATTTCAAAATACCTCTCGTCTGAGTCCGGACCAGTTGAGGAAGCAGGCAAGTGGATGTCGTCAATAGGCATGCTCGCACTGAGACCAGCATAAATGCTTCTGCGCCTTCGATGTGATGGAAGATGTTGGACGGACCCGGCGGCGGGGCTGTACTTGACGCAGGTCATCATCATCATGGTGCAGCCCGGCGCTCTGCACGCCCCTGCTGGTCTCTGCAGTGTGGACTGTCGCAGAAGCAAAGCACTCAGATGCCGCCGCTTTGGTTTGTCGGAGCCTGAGTGCCCGTTTGGACAGCGCTCCGTCGACATTCGCTCTCCGACTCGTGGTCCGTCGACATTCGACCATGAACGTCTACATCAAGATGAGATTCGCGATGCACACTGCTTCCCTTGCATCTCCTGTTCGCCTTCTTCCAGTCTGGATGACGATACCAGATGTGATGGCGGATGGGGAAGATGGGACAACGTGAGAATTCTGTTTTGTGTGCTTCCCTTTCTTCCGAGGTGGGCTGGCTGGTGAGGGCTCACTCAGCAGGCTGGGGTGGCTCAGCACAGATCACAGCCTCGACGCACTCGACCACCTCGACACTCTTCGGACAGCTGACTTCCCTGGTGCGGTGTGGGTCTGCGTGTGCTTGCTCTCGTTGAATGCGCACTGTCCTCACTCGACTCGCTGCGTCTCTTGCTCTGACACGATCAGCAACACCTCCGCTTCCCAGAACCTGCTCGCTTCCACGCCCTCTCCCGCTGCAGCAAGCGACCTTCCCTAACCACACTCGTGCCCACCTTCGCTCCAGCTCCACACTCCCGCGAGAAGCAGCTGTGTCCGCCTCAGTCTCAGCCCTCCCGCGCCCGCTCAGTGGCTCCGTCTCAGCAGCTCAGAACGCGATCATGTCTGGACCAATCGAGTCGCACGGTGACTTCCAGCTAGTCAAGAGGTTTCCCCACCCCTTTGCACCCAACTTCACCCTCGAAAAGTGGATCTCCAGCAAGACAGGACTGACCCTGTACTGGGCAGACTTCGACTCCCCGCTTCTCAACCTCTACATTACCCTTGCAACCGAAATCTTCAATGATTCTGGAGTACCTCATACTCTAGAGGTGAGCTCTTTGTACCATGTGTCATGCTGCAAACATCGCTCAGACTTCCAACGTTGACACATCTACTTGCGATCCCGTACCTGCTCAGCATCTGATCTTCCTCGGAAGCGAGAAATATCCGTACAAAGGTGTTCTCGACAGTCTGGCCAACCGAGCCTTCGCTCAGGGAACAAACGCCTGGACTGCCAACGACCACACAGCATACACCCTCACCACCGCCGGCTCAGATGGATTCCTGCGCATGCTGCCCATCTATCTGGATCACATCTTCTTCCCCACTCTCACAGACTCTGGATTCGTGACAGAAGGTAGGTAGCTGCTGTGCCTTGATCGACTCTGGAACGTCTACTGAGGTGCAGCCTCGTCTGTCAGTGTACCATATCGCTCCAAACGGAACAGACAGCGGTGTTGTCTACTCCGAAATGCAGGGCAGAGAAAACAGCGCAGGGGACCTCATCGAATTGGCGACCCAGAGACTGCTGTATCCTCCCTCATCAGCTTATCGAAGCGAGACCGGTGGTTTGATGTCCGCGCTTCGAGTGCTCACTCCACAGACTATTCGAGATTATCACAAGTCGCACTACGCCTCACACAACGCCGCTGTGGTCATCTGTGGACCACTAGATCGGGCCACTCTTCTGAAGACTTTGGACAGCGTCGATAAGAGCCTCGTTGCTCATGGCCAAACTCACGGCTCAGCAGGCCCGCCTGGTTGGAAGCGGCCCTTCCTGGAGACAACCAGTGCTGTGGCTCCCCTCATAGATGGCTCTCACAAACCCAGCGATGCAAACGCCAAGGAAGGCGAAGTGGACCTTGGCGCGCATAAACGAGACCCATTGCGTCGCAAAGCCGAAGTCGCATTCCCGGAAAAAGATGAAACTATGGGAGAGCTGCAGATTGTCTGGATGGGACCTGCTCTGGGCGAATGGCTCGAATACGATGCTCTCGACACGCTTTGTGAGTTTCGTCCATTTGCTCCTCATGTTTCGACCTTGCTGATCGCCTTCGCCATACATCCAGCCACCTACCTCACCGATTCGGCAGTCAGCTTGTTGTCCAAAGCTTTCATCGAGCGCGACGATCCGCTGTGTACTCGTGAGTTGTTGCTATCCGCTGATTCGCGCTGGGTGCGATTCATTCTTACCGAATCTTGTCATCAGATGTCTACTTTGGATCGAACGACCGCGCCGGCAAGGTCACCACATTCGCCTACTTTAGCTCCGTTCCGACTCAGGCATTGGACGACCTTGACATCAAGCTGGTGGAGGTCTTGCAAAAGCACATCGACGAAGGAATTGACATGGACCGCATGAAGACGGTCCTGGAACGGGACCGCCTTCAGCTGCTGAATGATCTCGAGTCACAGCCCGCCGACACCTTGGCGGATATCCTACAACGGGACTTCCTGTACGGCAACAAAGATGCATCCGATCTACACCCTGCTGCGGACGATTTGGCGCGTCTGGAGACGCTGCGGTCTTGGACTGGGGAGCAGTGGGCAGGTCTGCTGAAAAAATACCTGGTCTCAAACCCTCGCCTGGTTGTCATTGGCAAGCCCTCGGCTGCTTTGGCAAAACAGCTGAAGACGGATACCAAAGCCCGAGTCGAACAGCGCAAGAAAGAGCTTGGACCCGAAGGCCTCAAGAAGCTTGGTGAAAAGCTTGAGGCTGCTCAGCGTGAAAATGACAAGGAAATCCCACCAGAAATGCTCAGTAAATTCAAGGTTCCAGCATCCGACTCTATCAGATGGATTCCTGTTGGTACCGGCAGGAATGACCCTGCTCGCGTATCCAGCAACTCCCCGCCATCTGCGGGCAGCGAACTAGATGCTCGCGTGCAAGCACATCTCGATGCCGATGGGCCGCCACTTCCATTCTTTAGTCAATTCGATCGTAAGTGTCTCGTCTCAATCCGGGACAAAGCTGTTGCGCTTCTCTGACCAGTCTCTCGTGCGCCTGCGACGCGTAGAAATCAGCTCTCGATTTGTCAGAATTACTGCCTCATTCTCTACCGCCAACCTACCCGCACATCTCCGACCTCTTCTGATCCTCTACCTCGGAACATTCTTCACTCTTCCTGTCACACGCGTGGACGAGAACGGAAAGAAGGTTGACTTGAGCTATGAAGAAGCGGTCAAACTCCTTGATCAAGACATTCTCAACTACAACGTGGGCCTTGGCGAGAGGACCGGCTTCTCTGAGCACATTGAAGTTCAGCTGAAGGCAGAAATCGGCAAATATGATCGTGCTGTGGGCTGGCTGCGAGGTGAGCATCTACTCGGACATTTCCTTTCTACATCGTTGATCTAATCGTAGATTCGATGCTACAGACCTTCTGTGGAACAGTACCTTCGCTCTTGACAGACTGAGAATTCATGCCACGAAGACGCTCCAGTCGCTCCCTGAGCAAAAGCGTGAGGGGTCGAGCGTGTCATGGGCACTGGCGCGTGATCAGCTTTACGATCGAGAGCAAAGCTCGAACTTGGGCATCGACCTGTTCAGCCTGATGGAACACGTTCCCAAATTTGTGGAGAAGCTGAACACCAGCGGTGACCAGCTGGTCAAGGATCTCGAAGCTGTTCGGGCCGCCATACTCGCCCCAGAAAACTTGCGAGTAGCCATTTCGGGCGACATTCTTTCGCTGACCGCACCGAAGACGGTTTGGGTGAAGAATTTCTGTGATCCATCTTGGTCACCCAAGCCACCTGTTCCCGTGCGCTGGTCCAAGGATGTTCTGAGTCCCACGGGAAAGACTCCGGCCGGTTCCGTAAGTCAAGATGTGTCGCGAACGTGCTTCACTTTTAAGGACAGGGCTGAACAGGACTTGTGACACAGGGTTTGATCACTTCTCTATCAACGATTGAGTCTTCTTATGCGGTCTTCACTGCCAAATACATCGACCGCTACGACCATCCCTCCTTGCCCGCGCTGACGGCAGCACTGGCAGTGCTGAATGCGATGGAGTCCTACCTTTGGCGCTACATACGGGGCGCTGGACTGTGAGTTTCACTCTGTTCTTCTCTCCGTGAATCCAGATACTGAAGATCACTTGTCGGCTTCTGCAGAGCATACGGAGCCAATATTAGACCGGATCCTCGCGCAGGCCATTTGCACTTCACATTGTACCGATCGCCTGACAGCGCAAAAGCATTCTTGGCCGCCAAAGATGTGATCGACAAGCTGGCTTCGGGAGCGATGACAATCGACGAGACGACACTTGAGTCAGCCAAATCATCTGTCTATCTGTCCGTGGCACAGAGTGCCGGCACCGTCGGAGAAGCTGCGAACCAAAGTTTCATCGACGAGACCATGCTTGGGGTTCCCAAGGGCCGTTCTCGCCGTCTCCTGGAACAACTTGACTCGGTCACGGTAGCGGATGTGCAGCAAGCACTGCAGCAGTACGTGGTGCCGCTCTTCGATCCATCGACAAGCATATGCTCTATCGTCAGTGCGCCACAGCAAGCAAAAGCTATTCGGGACTCGCTCACTGCCGCTGGCTACAAGATTGAGGACCGCATCATCAGCGCTAGCGGTGACGAAGACGCAGAGGCAGAAGACGAGAGCGGAGGAGAGAGCGGGGACGACAGCGATGACAGTAGCGATGACGGCAGCGAAGGGGACGATATGTCTTGGGAGGAAGGCTCGCAACGCAATCCTTAAATTCCAACCCCACCTCTTATGACCAAATCGCATTGCTTCATATGCACCTCGAATTGTTTCGACCTGAGCTTTTGAGAGAGCCTTCGTGCTGTTGATCAGACACCTTGCCATCAAAACTTGCGATGCAAGACGTGCATAATGCTGTTCTATTGCTGAAACAGACTTGTGCTGAGAGAGTCTGCAAATTGCCGAAAACGGACAGCGGCCTCTCTTGGAGATCTCGCGAACGAAAGCGTGATGAGAGGATGCCCCGAAAACGGAGGTGTTGAGGTCGACTTTAAGTTTCTTCGGCGTAGCGCGATGAGACGCTGCAGTTCATTCACATGCTCCTGCACGGATGGTGTGAGCTCGATCTCGAACCCTGAGGACGTGTACTGCTCGCAGATGATCAGGAGCTGTTCGGTGTCCTCCTGTTGGATGACACGTCGCAGCAAACCTCGGTAGATGCCTCGCTGTGAATCGGTAAACAAAGTCGGATCGAGACTCTCTCCCTGCAGACAAACAGGTTAGTCTCATGGAAGGTGTCAATCGTTCCTCAGAACGTACCAATAAAGCAGCCTTGATGAAGACGATCCCAGCTCTGCGTCCACAACTGATGTCGACGTCCAATGTTTCGTCGCCAGTGAGCTCCACCTGCGGAGCTGTCAGTCGATCCTTACACTTCCTGGAGCTCAAAGAGACCTCAGACGAACTCACCATCACGATCTGCAGTTGCGAAATGACATGGGTGTTTTGCAGCATTCGGATAGAGGCCGGGAAACGCTGCCAGGAAGACACCATGAAGGATTCGGCATGCTCGTTGATGTGCCCTCTTTGTGTTAGCAGCGAGGATTCAGCCTGCTGGGTGCTAGTTGCCGGCCCCGCACTGGGTTCACTTGTCTTGGTTCTCTTGACCCGCCTTTGTCGAAGAAACTCTCCAACGTCTCCCAGTTGCGACTGACATTCCGTGTTCAACAGCGCTGACTTGCTGGCCTTTCGCTTCCTTACAATGTTCAAGAATGGGGGTGTCAAGTCGAAGACGGAAGTGTCTCGAAGAGCATGGCTCGATTGAACTTGATTCGTTCTGCTTTGTGAAGGATCGATAGTCTCATCTGGCCCTCTTTCTTGACGACTTGGTTCCCAATTCTCGCCTCCGTCTACGCTTGAGGTGCGTGCTAGGATGCTGTTGCGTTGACGCATCCGAACGCGGTGTTCCATGTAGGGCTCAGGTTTCTCAAGGACGTGTTGTGCCAGCACGAAACCAGCCACATCCATCATCTCGTGGCAAGGAGGCGGCGCCGCGGCATCTCCCAGCATGTCTTGAATCCTGGTTCCAGACTCCAAGGCCAGCGGCTCTTCTCTAGACGCACGTGCTGAGAGTGTCATTGAAGGAGTCAAGGCTTGGCCATCGTGGCGGCTGGACCTCAAGCCCTTTGCGCCCTGGTGGACTTCCAGCACAGGATTCGTCCTGACAAGATTAGCCAAGTCTTTGAAGGAAGTTGCCCTCGGGGCTGCGTTCTCTTCCAGAAAGCTACGATGTGGCAGATCTGCAAGTGCGTCGATGCCTTGTAAGCTATTGTATGGACGATATGCCTTCATAGCTACGAACCGGGGCAATCAATGACGCAGATGTTCCCAGGCACGGTGACTGTTTCCCAATGCCTGGCGGACTGTGACGCGGATCGTCCTATATCTTTTCGCAAAAAGCACTGGTCGAGCCTCGAAGCTATTGAGGGAACTGGGTGCATCAGCTTGATGGCCTGGTCACCGAGAGGTGGAGCGTGAATGTCGCTAAATGCTTTCTTGACATCCTTCCAGTAGAAGTCATCTGAAGTTCGCGAGGAGGCATTCAATCAGTATCAGGTGTCGCAACTTCACCGAAGCTGTATTGAGCTCACCCACGAAAGGAAAAGGCTCGTCGGACATCAACAGACAGCTCCTCGACGATAGTACCGATGCTTGTTCGATCAGGGAGTGCACTTGGGTTTGGTGCCCTGATCCAGGTTCTCCTGCATCTCCATCCTGGGAGCTATGGTGTGTCGATGATGAGGGCTGAGATGTCCTGGTCGACAGTATCGAGATATCATCTGCAGACGTAAGAGCTGAGCAAGACACTGAAAGTGAATCGACCACGACCCCTCCTCGGTACGGACCTGCATTGTCGACCATGATGAGTACATTGTTTGCTGCACGATCTCCTCTCCGCTCTCCATTCCGGATCAGCTGCGTGGATCGCATTGGGCAGTCATGTGTGTCTATCTTTGTCAAAGCTTGGACAGCCGGGTGAGCAAGTGATTCCACGTTTCTGACCGTGTTTTGGTGCTGTCGCAGCGTTGAGAATAGAGTGTTGGTTGAAGGGCCGGCCAGACCTTCGTTTTCTCTCATTCGACGACGAGCGCAGCGAGGCTCTTCGAACGATAGGTGCTGCGTTCCGTCAGACAGCATCGGCAGAAGGAAAGCAGGTCTCGTGGCCGTTGAGCCGTACAAGCTCAGGGTTTCCCTGATCAGCTGAAACGCTGCCGCTTCGATTTGTGGGCTTCGGTTCACCAAATTCGGTCCGAACCGTCAACAGCTGATCTGAAGATAATATCAGCGGGACCCTAGTCCGTACTCACTCAATGTGATCTGGGAGCTTTTTCTGCTTCGAAAACCTTTTGAGGGGCTGATCCGGACTCCTGAGTGGCACAACCGAAGACTGCGACCAGCCGCATGCCTGGATGGAGCTGTGACGTTTCTTGGCGGCAGATCTTGGCCAGCGGGGGAGGTCCCAGCGAGTGTCTGGAGGAAGTCAAGGTACGTTCAGAAGGGTCACATGTGCCTCTCAAGATGTCGAATCTCACGCTGAGGAGCTGTGACTTCCAGGACTCTCTCCGATGCTTGTGGTCCTCGAGTCATCGCCTTTCTTACGAGTTGCAAAGAGCCTTTTGAGATCGATTGCGGGCCAAGGTCCATATTTTGAATTGTTGTAGAAATGCCTCGATCTTCTTGGGCACAGGGGAGGCGCCGGATGGGAGGCCTTACGTTGAATGTGTCATCTGACGAGACGGGATGTAGAGCGCCTTGAAGAAGAGCATTCGCGAAGGTCTCGAGGAAGGCTTGATCCTACTTGAATGCACGAGGACGTCAGAGTGTATGCGGAACAAGCAGATGAGGCCACATGTCTCTCACCTGGTGATCTTGCAGATGCCAGCTGATGTATGCCGTGCATTCCTGTTGAAGAGCTTCATTGTAGTCTCCTTGACCATCTGAGATCGTCTCATCCTGAAGCGAGCGAGCCTCGGCCATCAGGAACGTTCTGGGAGTTGTCTCCGGAAACGTTTGGCCACGTTCCCAGATTGGCCACCTCTCAAGTGGTTGCCGACAACTTTGTAGATATCTCAATCTGGGATCCTGCACCAGAAGCGGCACCCGAGATGAGGTTGCTGATAGAGGTTGATGACGGTGGTGAGAGAGCTGGAATGAGATGAGATGAGATGAGATGGAATCAGTTGTCGTTTGATTCAGGTCAGCTGACCGCTCTGAGACGACAACCGCATATGAGGTGGACGGACACGCCGTCTCACTCCTGAACACACCTGGCCGCGTATAAGAAACGGTCCTTTGTCCCAGTCACCCGGCCTCCCTCTCGCTTCATTCTCTTCTCCTTTCTACATCAGCAGGCTGAACTTGTCACCATTCCAACACGCCTGCTGCGCGGCGCGTACATTGCAATTCACACTCGATCGACACGCAAGAAAGCCGAAGTTGTCTCAGCCCCTAGGCCACCCTTTCTCGGATCCTCGCAGGACGTCACAACCTCTGGCCTTCATGGACCACAGTAAGACGCAAGAGCAGCTGCTCCAAGAGCTCCGTGCAATCCGGACCGAAGTCCATTCTCTCCTGAAGCAATACTATCAGTCAAGAAACGCGCTTCCAGCAACCGAGTTCCCAGTCTCAGTATCCTCTGTTCGGCGCGTGCCCATCTCAAAGTACCGCGAGCTGAAAGCCAGAAGCGCCTCTGAAACCCTTCCCGACTCCCGTACTCGGCGGCTCAGCGTCGACACCAGCGTGACCTTGCCTTTTGAAGGCATCCAGAGCAACGGAAGACCCAAGCTGCCAATGATGATGTCAAGCAGCAGCTGCTGCGAAGATCGTCCATCGTGGCACAAGCGACTGTCCAAGGCTTTCAACATCTCCAAGGTCGAACGAAAGGCACACACCAGCCCTCCCCCTCCCGTACCTTCTTCTCGCCACGCTTTGACCAGATCGTGTTCGCGGATCACATCATCCGACGGGCGGGGCCGCCATTCAGAGGGATGTCTTTCGTCTAGCCCTCACCTTCCCATCGCCGAACGTTTTTGCTCCACATCAAGCCCAACGAGTTGCTCGTCCGCCGACAGCACAAAGCTCACCATAGAATCGGAACCGTCCGAGTCCGGCAGCGACCTGTCCGACGACTCTTGCTCCAGTCAGATGACGTTCCAAGTCATTCCGATGCACAACCTCATCCCCTCGGCTCCCCCGAAACGCTGCTTGTAATATTTCGCAGAAGAAGGCAATCTCACAGAAGAAATAGTAGCGTTCGGCATGAAGACATTCAATGTTAAACAAATACAAGTTGCAGCAGCTACGCAGATGATAGAAGCAGATCAGATATGGTATTGATAGCCAGACCAGTGGTCGCCTTTGCGCAATTTGGCTTCCTCCACGCTGGCATACGTGCCTCCAGGGAGCATGTCGAACCTCCTGTAGACAGCACGAATCTTGCCCCTGATACCATCGGCCTCATCCTTACGGTGCTCCTCGGCGCGGGCTTTCTCCAATGCAGCTTCCACTTCCGCTTGCGATAGACTTGGATCCAGGATGGTCTCGTCCCATTCTCCATTAGCTTTTCTCCGGTTCGCATTAGCCATCATCCACCAGTATACGCTGCAGAGTGAAGGAGCGTCAGTCGGTGAGAGTCGGGTTCAAGCACTTCAACAGTCTTCACCTAGTCGTGATGACTCCAATGCCTAGGTAGAGCAGAACAATGCCGTGACCAAGTGGATACCAGGGCTTGTCCTTGTCTCGGTAGATGTTCTGAAGGCAGAAGTACGACTCTCAGCCTGGTGGACAGACGCTTGTATGCGGCTACATGTTACTTACAGAGCTGACGGCACCATTCAGGTTTCCGAAAGAGATGACGATGCCCATAACAGCGCTTCGTTTGTAGATACCCTCCACTGAACTTGTCATGGAGATCGTGTTTGCGATGCAGGGATAACTGCAAATAGGAGGCGTTTGAGTCAGGGATGCAGGCAGCATCAAGGCTGGAAGCAGAACACCACACTCACACCCCGAGAGCGGCAAGATAGATGAACGCGTACGAGACGGCTGGATTCCGAGACGCGATGAGTACGATGTATCCGGTGATGCCGATCGCCTGGCAGATCAGGTTGAGCAGCGGCCGGTTGCCCCGCTTGTTGGAGATGAAGCCTACCAGGCATGTGACAATGCACGCCAGCACCTGCAAAACATCATAGAGAACCAACTCAGTTCGCAGCTTTCCCAACTATCACGTCACTAGGACTCACGTAGATGCTGCAGCGAGCGAAAAGAAACAGGACACCGAGCAGGACTTGTCTGGTCAGATAAGTCGACCATCGCCCACCTGTTGCACAATACTCACGGCACAGAAAGCAGGTTCGCCTTTGTCGATGTATAGCCAAGTTGTTGAATGATTTTAGGCGTGAAGAGCGAGAATGCGTACAAGGGTGCATCGGCTCCTGCATAGGCTAGCATGCCAACGTACGTCTTGACGTCCAAGAACGCTCGAGCAACGTGCCGCCATTCGAAGGGCTCTCCCGCGACCGAGAACTGCTGATCGGCGGCGAGGCGAGCGATGATGTATTTTCGCTCATTCTCGTTGAGGCAACGGGCGTGATCGGGAAAATCCTGAACAAGGACGAAGGACAGGAGACCAGCAACGCTTGTCACAATTCCGATGAGAATGCTGCGAATGAAAACGGAAGATGGTCAGCTAGTTGCAACTTAAGAAGGACCTCTAGCAAACCGCAGCTCACAAAATCCATCTCCATCCTTCATATCCGCCAACACCGTCCATGTTGTGGATCGCGGCTGCCAGGAGGCCACCGAAGGCCCCTGATGCTGTAGCAGCAGAAAAGAAGATGGCCGCTCTCAAACCATATTCTGACCTCTTATACCTTTTGGCAAGGTAAATTACGAGTCAGGAAGGGTCAGCCAGGCGCGAGATCGGTTGGAGAAACAGATCAGAGGACTCACCAGCCGCTCAGCATGAAGTTGACACCTGTAGGCGGATTGCAAGTAAGAAGGAGCCAGTGAGTCGCGGAGTCAGCTTGGGAACCAGATGAGGACCGACGAACCTGGGAACAGTCCAGCCTCAGCAATACCCAAGCAGATGCGAGCTCCCAGGAGGCCGCCGTAGCTTCTGGTGAAGCCCTGAGCCATCATGCAAATGCCGACGAAGAAGGTGATGAGAGGTAGAACGATGGAGGGTCGGAAGCGTTTGAGCAGTAGATTCGTAGGACTGCGGAGGTCGATGGAAGCACTCAGAACAGAGATCAAGTCGAGTTTATCATCGGAGTATACTCACACTTCCAGCAGTCTACCAACCCGCCAGGACATTGAAAGCAGCAAACGTCGTCAGCCGGGAGCAGCGCGTGGAACGAAGGATAGGAGTTCAGGGATTTGAGACCCACGAGTAAGTGAAGTAGAACACAGTCAGGCAGATGTTATCTGCATGGGAAAGGGAAAGCAAAAGAGCTCAGGCGCGTCAGAGATTGTAGCTGTCTGGTCGAGGCCAAAGGTGCATACGTACATTGCTCCGGGGTCATCTTCAGGTCCTTGGACAAGCCGTAGAGCTGCGCGTTTCCTGAGCAAGAGTGGGACGAACGTAAGAGATGAGATACTCAGCAGCTGCTCCGCTTGCATGCTTCGCTGTGGACGGGCGCTCACCGATTGCAGATCTGTCGAGGAAACTGAGAAGGTAGAGAAACGAGAGCCATGGGATCAGGGCGAGGTCGACCTTGCGCATGACCGCCTTTTCCTCGACTCCATCTGGCAATGGGACCTTGTTGCTGTCAGTCCGGCCAGAAGTTACCAGTCCTGCCTCTTGTTCAGCAGCTGCTGCTGACCTCCCGCCGTTGAGACGGGCCTGTTTGTCGGAGTCATGGCTGTTCCGCAGTATGGGCGTGTCCGTGCCTGGCGTAATGGAGCGCTCGTTTGCGTCTGTCATGGTTCCAAGGTAGTCGAGGTCGGAGGGAGCAGCGACCTGGTGGTGGTGGGTAGGACGAAGTACTCGTAGCCGGTCACCCTCCCATCCTTACCCCCAAAGCCCCAGCCCCAAGGTGTCAGTCAGACTAGGTTTACGGGTACTCAGGCACCAGTTCATCATTGATGAGTTGTTTACCCCACACCGCACTCAACAAGCGAAGTTTGAGTGAACGAATCGCACAGACCGATGGAAAGCCGGCACTTGCCAGAGGGAAGGACAAGGATGAAGGTCGCTCTATATTTTGATAATCGAACAGGGGGAAAAGAAATGACAGAACACAGATGACTATGACATGGCTTCTATTTTTTAGCAGGCGAGGCAGTGCCTGATGCTGGCGCGGGTCCCTCATCGTCCGTGTCCGGCTCTCGTTCGCCTCCGTACTGCAACCAGTTGTTCAATCTGAGGCGGCGTCGCTCCTCTTGCGCCTTCTTCTCGTTACGCGTCAGCTTCTTCTTCTTGCCAAGCTTGCCCGCCTTGAGCTTGCTCATGTCGTCGTTCCCTCCTTCGTCGCCACTTCCGGCAGGGGTAGCACTCGCGCTGCCAGCTGGTGTCGCAGCCGCGCTGGCCAGTCGACTGACCGAGCTGATCGCCGGCGTCGAGGCACCGCCGTTGGGAGCGGGGGAGGCAATTCCAGGTGTGCTGTTGCCGCCATCGTCTACATCAGCAAAGTTACCGTTGGCGAGGTCGACCCTGCTCTTGTTCGTCAGAATACCGTTGTCGACGTGCCAGAGCTCGGAGCACAGTGCCGTCAGGAACTCCGAGTTGTGTGAGATGATCACCACGGCACCCTGCCACTCTCGGATAGCAACAGCCAGGCCACCCAGAGCCTCGCGATCCAGATAGTTTGTGGGCTCGTCCAGTACCAGCACCTGCGGGCAGTTCCACATCGCTGCTGCCAGGACCGTCTTCACCTTCTGACCACCACTGTAACCGCCCATCTCGTGGTGCTCGGCAATGTCACCCTGCAGTCCAACGGATTCGAGATGCTCTCGGATCAGCTTCTGACTCAATTCACGTGCACCGGCTCCCTCTCTGCTCGATTCGAAGTCGTCGAACTTTTGCAGCATTTTGCCGTAACCAAGTTCCAGCAGACGCTCTCGGGCAATCCATGTGTTGAACTTGGGCAGAAGTCCTGAAAACACCGTTCAATCAGCTCAAGAGCGGAATGAAACAAACTTTGTGCCATTGGCCAAACATACCCTTCCACTTGATCTCGTACTGCATCTGTCGTTTTAACTTTTGCCGACCCACGATCATCTCAATCACCCGGGCTTCTCCAGTCGAGGAGATGATCGGCTGAGCAAGCTTCATCTCCTCCGCATCGGTGAGTTTGCGCGACGCCAACTCGGTGAGCTCGCGATCGTGGCCATCTTGGAAACGCCAGCGGATGTAGTCGACCGCAGACTTCTCCAAGTGCGCCTCAATATGGTGGAAAGCTGTCGACCAAGAGCGTGTCAGAAGATCCCTCTCGCGCGCCCCGGCGTAGGCCACCACCAGACTCACCATGTTGCGCCACCTTGGCGACTCGCAAAGCAGGGTGCTTTTCCACCTTGCCCTCCTGGGGCTCGGCCTCACCCGTGAGACACTTCAACAGCGTACTCTTACCAGCTCCGTTGGGGCCTACAATGCCGACGCGCGAGGACAAGCTGATCGCACAAGACGCGTTCTTGAGCGAGGGCTTGGGCATGCCGGGGTATGTGAAGGTGACGTTGCTCATCTTCAAAATTGTACGCGTATTCGACCGGACACCGAGCAGAGAGCCGGGAGGGGGAAAGGAGAACTTGACGGAAGTGGCTGCCAGCGCGTAGAAAGACTTGGCCTCTGGCTTGTTCTTGACAAAGGCTGCGAGGTTGCCGCGGTAGTATACAATCTTCTTGTTGTCGTAGTGGATGATGTCTGTGCATACATTGTCCAAGAATCCAGTATCGTGGGAGACGGTAAGAACAGTGATGTTGTTGTTGGAGACTGCAAGAAGAATCGAAGTCAGCATTCATCTAAAAGCGTGCTCCGAAACATGGGCAGCTATCGCTCACCAAGGTAATTCTCCAGCCAAGCCACAGATTGCACATCCTGTATGAGAGATATGACGTGTCAGCACATACCCTGAGAGACGGGTGTCGTATCTGCAGCATACTCACCAGATGGTTAGTAGGTTCATCCAAGAGCAGAATATCGGCACCGATAAGCATGGCACGCGCAAGTTCCAGCTTCATCTTCCATCCACCACTGAGACTTCCAACAGGGTGAGACTGTCTCTCCTCGTCAAAGCCAACATCCTTGAGCGCCTTCGCGACATCATCGCGACTTCTCCCCTTGAGCTTCTCATCACCAGAGATAAAGTCCAAAATGGCCGTCGAGCCATCTTCGCCTTGGAGAGAGTGCTCGACCATCACTGTCCGTACTTGGTCCTGGGTTGGGAACCCTTCCACCTTGCCATCCCGCATGGCCTTGAGCAGAGTCGATTTTCCGCTTCCGTTCTTGGCTACGATACCGTAACGGTGACCACGGTGCAGTCGGAGCGTGGTGTGATTCAGCAAGAGCAGACCACCGTAAGCAAGAGAGAACTGAATGTTGCAAAGACACTCTCCCTCGATGTCTTCCTCCTCCGGCTGTGCTCCAAAGCGAGCGGTGTCGAGTTCGACGTACATGTCGCGCAGAGCCTTGGTAGCCTCCTCGGCTGCCTCAGGAGACGCGCATACACGTCGGAGGTAAGGCAGCACATAGACCTCGTTCCAGGTAGAAGCGACCATGATGCGCTTGTCCGCCAGTCTGACGATCAGTTTGGCCAGGTAATCGAGACCCTGGAGTGCCCACTCGTCGCTCTTGGCGTTTTCATGCTGAGAGGGGAGGTGGGGCTGGACGGTGGCCAGGATGGCATCGAGAGCTGCATTCTTTGCTTGCTCAAAGACCTTGACGGGATCTGCTTGCTCGGCAGACGCGTCGACAGCCTTTGTGGCCTCCTGCAGAGTCTTGAGGGCAGCAAGAGCCAGCTCGCGGACCTCGGGGAACGACGCTCCTTGCTCGATACGCTCCACACCGGGAGTGAGGGCAGGGAGGAAACGCGATGCCTGATGTGGGTCTCGTACCAGCTTGCAAAGATTGTCAATGACAATGACAGTCTGGCGTTGAACAGTCTGCGAGCGCTCGTTGAGGGCACGTGCCAAAAGGGGCACCATGACCGCGAGCGCAGGTCCAGTGACATCAGCGACGAAAGTGGTGCCTGAGAGCTTCTTGATGCATTCTGGCACCGAGTCGGGTCGGGCCATGCATCCGACAAGGTCAGGAATGAATGGTCGCAAGTCGTTGTTTTCAAGGGTGAGGTCGCACACTTTGGTCGCCGTCTTGATCGCCTGTTTGGAGATCTGTTGACGGACGATGAAGGCATCAGTAAGGTTATCCAGAGGGTTGTGATAACACATCGACACTCACCTCTGCTTTTGTGTCGTGCATAGCGTTGGTGAGATATGGGATGAGCTCGACAAGTTGCTCGCCCACTTGCTCGCTGGCGCGCTCTGCGGTGCGGGAGATGAGTTTGAGTACTGCGACTTTGGCCTGCCATTTCGAAGCACTTGACTCGAGGACGCTGTAGAGGATAGGGTAGAGCTCCGAGACAGCTTCGGGAGGAGTCAGCGCCGCACCTGCATTGATGGCAGATTGTGCTGCGTCCTTGACGACGTCTCCCTTATCTGCGGTGAGCTCGAGGAGCGCTGGGAGGGCGGTGGGCAGGAGCCATGGCTCTGCTCCAAGCGGGGAGGGGGCGTTCTTGCCTCCGACCTTGGTGAAGATGGCTCCGAGTCCGACGGCTGCGGCTTCGCGTTCGTATCCACTCTTCTTGTTCTTGCTGGCCTTGATCAGGCTTTCTAGGATACCGTCGGTGTGTACGGAGCGGAGTCCGGCGGTGTTGATGTGGTTGGTGAGATCCTCAGCGGCGCGAGAGCATTCTTCCGCGGAGGGGGCCTTGAAAAGTGCAGAGAGAAGCTGCTGAGCGTCTGCCATCGTTCCGCTCTGTATGGGCTTCTGTGCACTGGTTGTGGTGGTTGCGGGAGTGAATGCTGTCTCTGCATGTCCGCCCGCTTTCTTCCCGTCTGGCTTCCTCAAATTTTTGCTCGCACGTTGCGGACCGAAATTTTCTTGAACCCTTTGGGAATCCATGACGCCACACGGAACGCGTCGCCACGTGGGTTGGTGTTGGTCTCGAGACTGGAACAACCAGATCGACAGGGAGCACAGCAAGGTGGATGAGACAGAAGCACCAGGCACACACCGAAGCACAGAGACGGAGCTGCTGGAGCACGGCTTGCGACACTGAGAAGGGGTGGGACACATGTCGGAGCTCGACACCTTGCTCGATGGATCCGTGCTCGACCACAACAAGCGCCTGATCCGCTTTCCACGCACTGATGCGCCCAAAGTCCCATACAGAGTGGAGGACACAGAACGCTACGAATACTTTGAAGAGACGTCTCCCAAAGTCCAGTACTGGAAGAGGACCATTGGAAAGGTGATAGCTGAGCGTCTCCGACTCCGTTAGTCCATCTTCACAATCGCATGTCCTTGCGTGCCGAAGTTCCAGTGACACTGAACAAGATTCTCCCAAACTTCTGTGCCTCAGCGAGACCTGACGCCTGGAAGCTCGCCAGTCTGCCTGCAGGCTATCGTCTGCGGGAGACGTATCCGGATAACACTCAGAGCTACACCAATGACATGTTCTGTGACCCACGCAAGATCTACAGCAAGCCTTCCGAATTCATAGAGCATGCCCTCTGGCTCTGTCGTGATCCTCGACATCACACCTGTCTCTGTCGATTCTGCACCTCCAGACCGCTCATGGAGGACCCGTCAGCCGAGGGAGTCGCTGTCAAGACCCTGCACCCCGACCCATGGGAATCGTACTCGGCCCCTTGGAGAAGCTCGGCGTATCAACGCGTCTGGAAGTCGGACCTCAGAAGACAGGAGGAATTGGAGCCGATCGAACTCGACGGGAAGAACTTCCAGTCCTTACGTTATCACGAACTGGTCTGGTTCGTCCTTCCTGAGCCCATCATCGGTCCCGGTGCGGGACAAATGATTACCCATTGGCCCGCACATGTCTCCCAACGGACTGTGCTCACAACCGTGAAGCCGGACCCATTCGGTATGGATGTGGACGTCAGTCCCTCCGCCGATTATGACAATGACCTCGATCTCGATGGCAACGTGGTACAAACGGAGCAATATCGCATTCAACTGCTTGCTGTCCGACGAGAAGCTTACACTACCCGGGATTTATTGGTGTCGCAACTCGCCTATCATCCCCCAGAGTCCCTCTTATCCCAATCATTCGCCAGCGTAGATCTGGAGACCATCGCCTGGATGGGAGAAGATAAACGACCCAAGTGGCACCTTGCCCCTGCTCTTGACGTTCATCCCGAGCGGAGCGGAGCTAATCAAAGCACCAAGTCGCCCAAACGTACCCGAAGGAGACCAAGCTTTGAAGAAGCACTGCCACCTTTCAACCTCGCCATCTGCATCCTGTCCTATCTTCGCAATGCCGTGGTAGCGTGCAAGCCCCTCGAGCTGGACGAAACCATTCATTCTTGGGACGCGACCAAGTCTACCTCTGTTGCACAGCAAGTTGCCCGTAAAGAAGCCCAGACATTGGTCCGGAACTCATGGATCGTGTCGAAGCGCAACCTCTGGCCCGAGTTTGGGCCGCTCAACGCCGATGCGCGCACAGATGGCAACACATACTACCAAGGCGTCATGCTCGGTGCGGAACGGATATGGACAGCCGACATCGTCCGCGTCGACGTCCGCGCAGCTGACATAGAGCGGCTATGCAGCCAAATCCATGCGTCAGGAGCTAGCACCCTGAACCGGGACGAACTTACGCGAGTGATGCGGATGCCCCGCGCCGTCCTGCTTGATCTGGATGCCATCGTTTATCCAGCCCCGATGCACCCTCAAGAAGTCAAGCGAGACTTACTCTTCTGTGGTACTCTCGTCATCGCACTTCACCGAAAACGGGATTCGAGCCTGATCAAGAAATATGGTGCACTCCTTCGCCCGACGCCGTACGAGGACCTGAGGCCGTTCAGCTTGGAATGGACCCGGCCTCGGAACACGCTGCTCTACTCGAGCAAGTCGGTCTATCCGCCAGACATGGTCTTCCTCCCTCTGTTGCAGCCTCGAAAGGGGTTCGTTGCTGCGCTACCTTGCACCTTGCTGGCGGGAAGATGGTATCCTTCGCCTTCTCCCTTATCGGCGGACCGAGAGACGGAACTCGCATACTCCACTCTGGTGGAACGAGTCGACAAGATTTGGCTGGATTTCGAGGACCCTGACGTGCGAGAAGAGGCCATGCTAAGGATGTCATCTTCGCTTTGCTGTCCTGAGCGAGACATCGTCCTGGCAGGATGGGCACCCGGTGCCCTATGCGGCATGATGGCTCAACAAGAGTGGGATTCGCTCCTGGAGATCCACGATCAGGCGGAGCGAGCGGCCAGAGTCGAGGTCTGGAGGCTGGTCACTTTGGAGAGAGAGCGACGAGAGAGAGGCAGGTAGGCCTCGCCCCTTCATGCTGGGATGGGCACGATCAAGCTGATTGGCGAAAGGTGACACCAATAAGGTGGTGGATGTCATATCTGAGCCGCGGACAGGGCAGGTCGCATGTAAACTTTCGCATTCCCAGAGTCATCGAATGTACACCAGGCAAGTCGTATGTAAAAGTTTCAGGAGATGACATCTGATTGCTGTCCATTGGAAGGAGAGAAAGTACAAGCAAAGCTGTTTCCCTCTAGGTTACGCCCCTGAGAGAATTGCCGAATCGACTGACTCCCGAAGCTATGAAATTAGAGGGCAAGTCGCGGTGGTGGATGACCCCAGAAGAGCCCTCCCTCACGTTGACCGCTCAATCGGGACACCGCCATCGGGGACTCACCCGTAATGCAGGTGAACGGGAAGTACAGGTCCGCCTCGCAAGCCAGGGTCCGAAGAACCCTGTCAAGGTACTACGATTTCAGATCCCCCCTCGTGTTTACGAAAAGATGGAAGTCGTGGGTGGCACAGGCGGTTCGGAGCGCGAGAGGAGGACACATCTCGCCCGGAGGCTACTGTGTGCCACAGCCTCTCATCCTTGCCGTCCGTTTCCCACTTTCGGTGTGCTTGGTGAGAAGAAGAGGAAAGCCCGCGTTCTCTCCCATCGAGAAGGTCTCCCAAATTTTTTCTCTCGGAGCCTTTCGGAGCCTGAGAAAGCTTAAGTAATCGTTGCGCAACCAATCCAGCTTCCAGCTTGTTTAGTGGTTGGGCTGAAGCCTGAACGAGCCTGTGCCGACATGTATAAGCAGCCTGCAGCTGTTGCAGAGGAGCGTCGTCACCACCACCGGCTTCAGCTCCCCTCTCCTCTCCTCTCCGCTCAATCCTTCACATTGCCCTGTCCTTCTGTTATCCCCAAGTCCAACTCTTCCTGCCCAGGCGGCCTCCCTTCAGCTGAATCATTACCTACCTCAATCTTCACCACTGCTCCGTGCCCATTACCATGCGATCTTTCGGTGCGCTCGCCCTCCTCGCTGCCGGCCTGGTTGTCTCACCCATCCAAGCGCTTCCCTCCTGGGTCTACCCGCGAGCGACTGTGTGCAACGGCTTCGCACAGAACTGCCAAAAGTCGTTCAGCAACTTCACGTTCATCGGCACGCATGATTCGTACGCCATCGGGGCTTTTAGCTGTGAGTTCCCCTCGACAGTTTCTCGGCAGCTGACTCCAACCTCGACGTGTACACTGATCGTCTCCTTCTATCTGTCCTACAGTGGCCGCAAACCAGGATGCGTCTGTGACTTCTCAACTGAATGCTGGCATTCGGATGCTGCAGTCCCAAGCCCACAAGTCGACCAACTCAACTCCGACTGGAGCTGGCATTGACCTGTGTCACACAAAGTGAGTCTCTCGTCATCACTCTAAAGATAGGGCTTTTTCGCTCATGTACCTCTTATCCTGTAGCTGTGGACTGTTCCAAGGCGGCTCCCTCGAATACTACCTCGCTCAAGTCAAAGCTTGGGTGGACAAGAACCCTACCGAAGTCATTTCGCTCTTGATCGTCAACTCGGACAACTTACCGGCTTCCCAGTTCGCAAAGGCGTTCGAATCCACCGGGCTGGCATCCAAGTCCTATCGACCCCAGAGCCCCACCGGAGGCATCAACAAATCTGCGTGGCCTACTCTGGGAAAGCTCATCCAAGCCGGTACGCCGGTAGTCAACTTCCTCGCCTCGAAGGCGGACAACTCGGTACCGTATCTGATAGACGAGTTTACTTCAATCTGGGAGAATCCCTACGACCAGCTCACGGTCCCCTTTAGCTGCTCTGTGGATCGGATCGCGAGCGGATACAATCCGGCTAATCTGATGTACCTCTCGAATCACTTCAAGGACACTGCTTTCTTGGGGATTAATTCGATCATGATCCCGGATAAGAAGGCCATGCCTACGACAAACTCGGCGCCTCAAGTCCTGGTAGATGCGAACAACTGTGCATCAATGCACGGAAGCTGGCCTACCTTTATTCTGGTCGACTTCTTCAACACGCCGATGAAGAATGGGCCTCTCACGGCCGCAGCTCAGATGAACGGCACTCCCTGGACATCAAACTCTTCTGCTATCCCCCCTTCTTCGATCTCGAGAGGCTAGTCTAAGTTTTGCTGTGAACTTGCTGGATATGCTGGTGCTCAAACCAGGACATTGGCCAATCATATTTTATTCGCAACTCGACTGCTCTTAAATCTTCCGATGGTGACATTCGAGCTTGGGTGAAGTTGATGATCACAGCTCTTGCGTATCAACATAGATAGATGAACACGAGTTCTTCTCACCACTTCTTCTACCGAAATGATCACGCACATCGTGATCCTTGATGATGAGGAAGTATGCATCGTTACGATCCAACAAGGCGCTGGCGGATCATTTGTTTGCTGGCTTTCCCTTTGTGGGTGAGCATGGTAACAGTTGGACCTGTGGAAGGCCAGACGAAACCGGTTACCAGGGTTGATTCCGAGCAGGCACGACCTGCAATATGCATCTCCTGAGAGCTCAATCGAAAGGCGTCAGCTTCCACGGTGCTACAGCATGCCTGCGGTCAGATCTCTCACTCTTTGGGAAGGATTGATGCACTCCCTTGCACCTTCACCGCACGGTTCCCCTTCCGCTTGCAATCCACACGGCGTTATCTCATCAAGGACGAAGCATCGGAGCCGAGGCTCAGACCCCTTCTGTATGCATATCTCCACCAGCTCCAAAGGCTGTTGCTACCATGCACCTGTGCTGCAGATTTCAGCGGCAGATCACGCATGCGAGAGCGTCCGAGTCCCTGTTCCTTTTCATTCCCTTCCACCGATGGCTGTCGGTGATCGAAACGGCCACACACACGCACCTATTTGGCCGCATGCATGGGAGTGCTGGCTCCTGTTCGAGTTGCTGACAACCTCACTCCGTCATGTATCGAGCGATTGCGTCTCAAAGCTGCGGTCGGCCCTCTTTTCCTTTTTCCACTGATGAGACGTCACCAAGCGCATAGTTCCGCCGCTTGTGGGCACAGCGAAAGAGTACTGCAGCATGCACATGCAGCTCCTTTGACAGAATGCGGGAAGCGGGTGTGCGGTATAAGAGGAAGGCGTGGAAAATTGATTGACCATTCCTGCCCCCTTTAACGGTTCAAACCAGACGCCAGTTGCTCTCCAATCCCTCCTGCCGCTCCCTCCAAAGACGGAAGATGACGTCCCTCTTTCTGATGTACGCCAGGATGGTCTTCGCCTTCGTCTTCGCTTCGCAAGCGGCTGCCCTCTTCCGTCCGAGCTGGTTCAATCCCGGTGGCTCAGGCGGCTCATCAGGTGGATCAGGATCGTCAGGGTGCAAGGACTATCTCCTCATCAGCGCGCGCGGCACGGGTGAGCTCCAAGGACCATCCGCCGGCTTCATCTCTGCGATCCGACAGACCCTCAGCGCGGTGCCCAACGGCCAAGAGGTCGACGTGCAGTATCCAGCTGCATTCACGGAGTGGTACCAGCCCGGGACCGACTGGACGAATCAGTTCTTGGCGCAGCGCCGGAGCCAGTGTCCGGAGGAAAAGCATGCACTTCTGGGATATTCCCAGGGCGCCATGGTGGTCGCGTCTGCCGCGGCAGCCCACCGACCGGATGACGAGATTGGATCTCGCATCGCCGCCATTGTGGTCATCGGCAATCCTTTCCACGTACCGCGTCGGACCGGAAACGTCGACGACCCTTCCCTCGGCCTGACCACGGATGCGTTTGGAGACATTCCGAACCGGGATGGGACCTATGAAGAGTATGCGAGTCAGGGCAAGGTGCTGGATTTGTGCTTTGCAGGCGATAGTGTGTGCGACATCAGCAATGCGTTTGCACCCGCTTTGCACCTCACGTACGGACAGAATGCGGGAGTGCAGAGCATGATTGCTCGCTTCCTCATCTCGAAGCTGCAGGGCGGTGATTGACCATTGGCTATGGCCCGACCAACCCCACCCGGACTTGGCCCTCACCTCTTGTTCCTGCTGTCCAACTCCGTGCTCAAATATCTCAAGTGTTCAGCAATAGACGTATCAGTATGAGCGCTGACTCTACAGCACTCGACCTCGGCCATGGATCTGCCTTGCTTGCTGGCAACGAGGGAATAAAATACGTCGGTTCCTCCCACGTTTGGGCAGCATGTTGCACTGCCGCCACGTGGCCTGGGCCGTTATTTAGAGTTCTGAGTGTGGTATGCTCATCCAACACCTTGGGACCCTGCTGAAGAGGAGGGGGAAAGAGCCAAGGCCGAGACAAGCCGGCTGAGGAGGAGCACGTCTTCCACCAGCAGTGCTCTCGTTCGCCTTCCTCTCCTCCTCCTCCTCCTCCTCCTCCTCCTCCTTCCCCCCTTTCCTCTGCACCTCGACATTCCTCAAGTGGACCTCATCCCGCCCTGGTGGCTCTCCCTACGCACGCACGTCCATCTCCTTGCCCCCTCTTACCTGCCTTCCTCCTCGCCACTTCCCTGCTGCGTGACACACGATGCGATCTCTTGGTGCCCTCGCCCTAGCCCTCGCCCTCGCTGGTCTGGCCGCCTCACCTGCTCAGGCGCTTCCCTCCTGGTTCTATCCACGAGCAACTGTATGCAACGGCTTTGCTCAGAACTGTCAAAAGACCTTTAGCAACTTTACTTTTATCGGCACCCATGATTCATACGCCATCAGCGCTACCAATCGTCAGTATCAATAGTCCCGCTCGCATCGCATCGTGCTTGTGTGTGCCCTGGCTGATACTGCCCTCTCTCTCTCTCGTCTGCTTTTGTGCATCCCAGTGGCAGCAAATCAGGACGTATCCGTGACTGCCCAGCTCAATGCCGGCATACGCATGCTGCAATCCCAAGCCCACAAGTCGACCAACTCCACCCCTACGGGAGCCGGCATCGATCTGTGCCATACGAGGTGAGTAGCTCCAACACCCTACCTTCTCCGCGTCCGATCTTGCTCTCATTCAGCTCATGGTGCCATCTCCAGCTGCGACCTCTTCCAAGGTGGCTCCCTCGAGAATTACCTCTCCCAAGTCAAGGCCTGGTCCGACAAGAACCCAACCGAAGTCATCTCGCTCCTCATCGTCAACTCGGACAGCTTGCCTGCCACCCAGTTTGCCAAAGCGTTCGAGTCGACCGGGCTGGCTTCCAAGTCCTACCAAGCGCAGGATGCCACCGGCGGCACTGCCAAGTCGGCATGGCCCACACTCGGACAGCTCATCGACGCTGGCACGCCCTTGGTCACCTTCTTGGCCTCGTATGCGGACAACTCTGTGCCATACCTGATTGCTGAATTCAGCTCGATCTGGGAGAATCCGTACAATCAGCTCACCACCCCTTTCAACTGCTCCGTCGATCGGGTCTACCAGGGATATGATCCTTCCAACCTGATGTACCTGACCAACCACTTCAAGGACACAAGTGTCCTCGGATCGACTACGATAGTCATCCCTGATAAAAAGAACATGCCCACGACAAACTCGGCCACCCAGGTCTTGGCGGACGCGAACAATTGCGCATCCAAGCACGGAAATTGGCCGACGTTCATCCTCGTCGACTTCTTCAACACCCCTTCCACCAACGGCCCTCTCACCGCTGCGGCAGAGATGAATGGCACACCTTGGACATCAAACTCGACGGGCATTCCTCCTTCCTCCATCTCAAACTCTGGCAGCTCCTCGGGCGGGACCTCGAACAACAGCAATGCCGCCGCGCCCGTGTCACGCACCGGCGCGTCGATGCTCTACACGTCTGCCGCCCTCTTGACGTCTGCCCTGATGGCTTCCTTCTGCTGACCCGGACTCCCGGCCTTGCCTCTTTGTACATAATCCCCCGGACATGCTGTGCGTGCTCGCTTTTTCGGAAACTGTAGGACAATCGGACAATCCTTCTTCTTTTGCAATCAAATTCCTCTCATTTGTTTTGGTCTTACTCTTTTGCCTTCATGGGAATACGTGATTGTCTCCTCTTCTACGCATCGACTGAATGGGTCAGTCTGCGAATCGAATCTGGCCACCGCCCCACTTGCCGCCTCCCTTTACGGGACTGCTACGGACAGGCGAGCCTTGCACAGCTCCAGCGCTGGCTTCATCTAATCCCAGTGACGCATTGGCGAAAGCGCTGGAGAGCTGGGCGACATCAGTGTGTCGACTGTAGGCCCATTCCTGTGGTGCACACGTCGGAGAAAACCCCCGGGCATGCTGTCAATCTCTCTGTTTGATCCCGCACAGAACCTCCGCAAAGCAATCACTCACCCGAACCTGGTCCCTCCGCATGCTCAAAGTCCTGGTCAGCTGGTTGTAGAACTGTGGGAGATGCTCGTAAGTGATGCGTCCAAGCTGGGATCTGGCTGGCTGGCTGGCTGCTGAGGACGTGAAACCCACCTCTAGTCCATCCGCAAAGTGGCGGCGGAGCTCGATGAATTTATGGAACGCAGCGTCCATATTTTGCAGAGCCTGCGCCCGTCGCTTCGCAGTTGTATCGAGCTTGCGCGCCGCAACGAAGTCCTTGTTCCGTTTCTGAGTGATGGAGTCGAGCCAGATCAGTACATCAGACGAGGACCTTCGCAGATCAACATGCTTTTCCAGCTTACCTCGATCAGCTCAAGCTTCTCCTCTTGTGATTGTGAGTTGACGGTGAGCTCTTGGGCATACCTTGAGTACTTTTTCATTTCCCGTTCGAACAGGCTCTCAAAGTCGGCCGCCGAGATCTCGAGCGGCTGGCTCACGCCACCACTCCCGCTCAGTTGCTGAGACAAGACTGCCGCCTCCTGAAGCACAAGCGGCCGAATATCGTCCGTCGTCTCGGCACGACTCGCCTCGCTCACTATCGCGGCACGGGTGAATTGGAGGTCCTCGAGATCTTCGAGTTCCTTTCGCAGCGCCCTGGCAGCGAGAATCTGGGGCTGTTGGAGCATCGAAGCATTCGCGCTGCTCCCGCTGGCCGGTTTTGGAAGGTTGGCCTCGAGAGAATCCTAGAGGAACACAGTCACAGATTCTTGGAGATCAGCTCAGTGCATCGGTCCCCGTCCCTCTGTGGCCTTACTCACCCTGCCGCCTTCCAATACTCCGATCCGATCCTCCCATTCCTCGAGTTGTTCCTGCACGTGTCGATCACTGGTCGCCGCCTGTTGGAAGACATTCACATGCGCATCAAGGTCATGTCGGAAGTCTCCCGCAGCTAGTTCACTGGGCGGTCGCGTCCAGATCTTCGTAGAATATCGCGTCCGGATTCCAGAATCCTCTGCTTGTTCTTCATCAAGTACATGACGGATCTCGTCTAACAGGAATTTGGCATGTTCGGACTGTCGAATCACGTCGTCTCGCAGCTGGTAGAGTGCTGCAATGCCTCCTGAACCTTGGACCTTCTCACTATGTTCGAGGAGACCTGGTGGTAGACCCATCGGCTGCTCCTGAGCCTGAAGCGAGCCCGGCAGTCCCAATGAGTTCAGCGTGCTAATGGCGCGAATTCTCTGGTGTGAGCTGCGATATTAGGTCCACTTGGGGGTCAGGAGGGGAAAGAGGGCTTTGGAACTTACCTGGCGGCTATTCCATCCAGCTCGTCTCTTCGTCTCGCAATGTTGTCCCGAACAAATGTATGCTTCCTGTCCTCGTATACGCTGATGGCCAGATGCACGCCCAACGGTGCCAGTTCTGCAAACAGTGGTCGCCCGAACTTGGTTTCGCGCAGGAATGACAACGGGTCTTTCACTTCGGCCGGGACATCAGCTTTGACCATGTCTGTGGCCGGCGCAATTGGAGGCAAGTTTGATGCTGAGGTTACTGGCTCTAGATAGATCAGATCATTGTCTTTGGTGCCGCGCTTGATACTGTCGGCAATCTTCTCTTGAAGCCCTCGGAGGTCTGTCTTCAGGGCGTCTGAGAGTCCACTTCGCTTGGAAGCATCCAGCGCTTTCTTCACAGATGTCTCCGCTACATGCAGTCTGCCGAGCTCGTCACCGTACCTTGGCAAGGACGTCAGAAGTGCATCAGTGAGAGAGCAAGCCTTGCCATAGGAACCTCAAAGGCCTACCTGTTGGCAGATAGATCATCACAGCTCTTCCGATACTCGGCTGCCGCGGCAAAGTGCCATCGTTTGACTGTCATGTGCGCAACCCAGTTCTGAAGGAGAGAGCTGGTGAGTGAGCGCCCGGCTTTGTCTGACGAGATCCTGTGACTGCAACACTAACACTGGGCAATTCACAGCCAGTTTGACCTTCGCTGGCGTTGAGAGACGCTTTCGCTTTTTCAGCGTGCTCAAGTGCTGAGGCGTATAGCTCAGCTACAGCCATGGCCAGACGGGCGATCGTGGAGTCCTTCATGGTGTCTATAAGGGTGGGCGTGATCAGCTCTGATAGCCTCGTGGGTGACTGGCCGGCTTTACTCACTAAGAACCGCTCGCTGCCACACGCATTCCATGGCCTGAGCCAACATCAGGTCTTTCAGCGTAAGCAGAAGCTCGTTGTTGTAATCAGGTGAAGCAGGTCGAAGATGACGCATTTGCCCTGTCAAATTCTCGGAGATGTGGAAGAAGAGACCAGCCGCGGTCTTGAAGAGCGGTAGGACAAGACGATGCCGTCAGTCGTTGATGCTGTGCAACTGTGTAGTCAAATGTGCAAGCTGACGAAGCTCACCTCAAAGTGTTTGATAGCGCGCTTGATGCTCTCAACTTCGCCCCTTTGCTCCTGATTACCGAGAGATGAATGCAGCGCCGCCAGCGAGAAGAGAACATTCGCGCGCTCATACTGCCAGCTAGGCTGAGCAATGATAGAGGCTGTCGCATATGCTTTCTTGCTGTCCACCTCGCTTGAGACCAGAGCGGAAGTCGAGGCTGCAACGCTACTGGTCCACAAGGGCATTGACGGAGGAAAGGAGATCGACCAAGGGAAGGACACCTCTAGCTATGGAATCGAAGACGAGAGGAGGTGCAGATCGTCAAGGCGCTGAGGATGTGACGAAGCATCTTACACGGATGGTGCCAGTTGCTCACCTGATCTGGAAGCTTGGTGCTAACAAAGACGAGCTGGGCATAGTACCTGGGATACGCAGAAGCAAAGGTGCGAATGCTGGGTTTCAGACACACTTGGAGGTGAGCGGCTACAGGTAGAGGGAGACAGAGGCTGACCTTGTAGCATCCTGGGTTGAGAGCAAGTGAAGCTCAAGATTGACACATTTGTCTCTGAGCTTGCAGAGCGTCGCAATGTCCGACTTGAAGGTGTCCGGATGAGCGTCGATGTGGTTATGGACGATGTGGGATCGGACAGCTTCTGAGAGCTGCTTCGTCACCGACTTGGACGACTTTGCTGGGACGGCCAGCAGATTCCTGGCTGACATCGTTCCCATGTCAAGGTGGAGGTGGTTGTACGCGCGGACAGACGGGCTGGTGTTGAACTCTCCAACAAGATGATTGACGTCACCATTTTGAGAAGAATGGCAACCAACACGCGACTCAGGACGACAAGGAGGCAAGGCAACGGAAGGACTTCATGGCAGATGGTGTCCTAGCACAAGCCGGACATAGAGGACAGGATACAGGTATGCTACTCTCAGAAGGGGCCGGTGCCCCAACAAGCTGTTCAGTCGTCGCCCCCGGCGGCACCGTCTCCCTCTTTGTCTGCCGCGTCGTCCTTCTTCTTTTTCGCCTCTTCAATCACCACATTCTTATCCGTCACATGCCCCGCTGGCAGCTCGTTGAAAGGCTTGGTCCGTTCCAAAATCATCTTTCGCACGTCGTCAGCCACGTCTCCTTGAATCACAATCTCGTCGATTTGAGGATTTTGAGTAGACTTCGAGACCGAAGCGCCTGTTGCGAGCCGTGACGATAGTCTACATGCGGCGAAAGGCCAAGAGCGCACGACGCAGCGTGATAGAACATGTCAGCTTCACCTCTCTCTCTAGTCAATGCTTGCGACATTCGCATGTGAACTTACCCTTTTGCTACGACCTTCAGAGCAGGAAGTGGAGGCTGGAAGTGATGCAAGCCGAAAATGCTTGTGGTAGCTTTCCGCTTCGTCCGTTGCGACCGTGTGAGAACGATGCGAGAGCCCTGAGTAGACAGTAAAGACAAATGAGCTCCTCCTGTCCAGTCCTGACCAGATTCCGATATGCTACCGATCGAGACTCACCGCTCTTTGCGCTCGATCCTTCTCTGCTTTCGCCTCCGCCTTGCGCTCTTTCTTCTCGACTTCCTTCTTCAGATCCTCCGCCTGCTTCGTCGACAGCTTTTCCAGACCCTTTTGGATGGCCTCCTCGGACCAGATCGTGGGATATACGTCTGGGTGGTTTTGCTCAAGCCAGGACCGACACCTGGACACTGACGATCCGAACTCGCAGTACTCAACGGGCCACGTGCAGACGCCGCAGTACATGACTTGCTTGGGGGCGGGTGCCTGGGGCGCTTCTCCGTCTGGGCCCGCCGCAGTGGAGGATGATGCCGTTGCTGAAGCCATCCTGACCTGCTCTGTGGTGTCGCGGCCTGATCGTGATTGGTGGTGAGTGCTTTGGCTTGCCCAGACGACACCTCGTCGAGCTCGAATGAACACTGCAGCAACCCAAGAAGATCAGTGCCGGAGCCTTTCCATCCTCGGCTTCGCGGCCCGCGACATGACAGCGCACGTCAAGCACACAATCACGTGACTTTAACGCGTCGGCACCCTCGGAGCGTTTCGCGCATGAGTGGATCGGGCTGCACTGAGATGTTGTTGTCATTTGAGAGCGATGGACAGACCAGCTTGATGTTGTTGGACCACTTCCAACCACAGCATCACCCAGCTTAAAGACACAACTTTGGATTGGCAAGCATCCTCAGAGTGCTCAGCATCAAGACAAGACCACAGACACACGCGCGCACCCCGGCTGAGCTCGAACATGAGTGCAGATCGATCCTTGGGTCAATCAGGCGGGGCACAAAACTTTGTTGTCTGCGTCCGGGTTCGAGGCGGAGGTCCGGGCGCAGAGAGCCAGTCGGAGGACTTCCTCACATCTGGAAAAGGTATCTGGGCTCTCGATCCGGCCTCAAACACTCTCAAAGCGACAGAAGCACACCCGTCACGGTCCAAGCGAGGTGGATCGAATGCGGGCGAGGCGAACAACACTTACGAATTCAACTTTGACGCCGTCCTACCTCCGACACAGACCACCGCAGATCTCTTCAACTCACACATTGCCCCCATCGTGGCAGCTGCGGTCGATGGCTTCAATGGCACAGTCTTTGCATACGGTCAGACGGGAAGTGGTAAAACATACACCATGTCGGGTACGGAGGCAGAGCCTGGTGTGATTCCCAGAGCGATCAACGAGGTCTTCCGCATCATTGGGGAGGTAGGTCCAAGGATCAGTCATATCTTTCAGGCGCATGAGCTTACACGTCCAGCCCATCTTTCCTCATCAGGATAACGCCCGCGAATTTCTGGTCAGAGTCAGCTACCTCGAACTTTATAATGAGCAGCTCAAGGACCTACTCGCGAACCGACCCACTCCCGCATCTCCTATCAAAGGCGGTCGGACTCACACAACTCAGGCTGATGGACAACTGCGCATCGTCGAGGAGAAAGGTCGAGTGGTGATAACGGGCCTCCAGGAGGAGATCGTCACATCTACAAAGGATGTGCTCAGCCTCATCGACAAAGGGCAGGAAAACCGACACGTTGGGGCGACAGATTGGAATGAGCACAGCAGTAGAAGCCACTGCGTCTTACAGGTCACAATTGAGAGCAGGGATCGAGATTCGAGCAAGGCAGGGAAAGAGGTCCGGATCAGCCAGCTGAATCTGATCGATCTTGCTGGGTCAGAGAGGGCGGCCTCGAAGGTTGAAAGGCGGAAGGAAGGTGCTTTCGTAAGTCGCATCATTGATGTTCAAGTTCTGATGTCGCCAGTGCTGACCATGGTAAAACTTCGTAGATCAACAAATCTCTTCTCACACTCGGCACAGTCATCTCCAAGCTCACAGAAAACACGTCAGGAGCCGGGACGCCGACAGCAGCCAACTCAAATCACATCCCCTATCGTGACTCCAAGCTCACCCGGATCCTACAAACATCACTTGGAGGCAATGCACGCGTCGCTGTCATCTGCACAATGTCAGCCTTGCCAGAACACGCAGCGGAAGGATTGTCCACCCTCTCTTTCGGAAAGCGGTGCAAGCTGGTGGTCAGCAACGCCAAGAGGGGAGCCATCATGGACGACAAGGGGCTGCTGAAGCGATATCGTCAAGAGCTCGACGAACTTCGGAAGCAACTGGAAACCAAGGAGGCTATGGCGATCTCACCGAACACGTCAGTGGCGGATCTGCATGCGGAGCAGGAGGACCAAAAGAAGGTCATCGAGGCTCTCGGAGCCCAGAAAGCCGAGACCGAGAAGGAGGTGGAGGCGATGACTGCAAAGCGATCCGAACTCAGATCGCAGATCGACCATCTGACCCGTCTCATCTTGACAGGTCAAAGGATACAGACAGACACGGACAAGGAGGGACAGGAGTCTGGGAACAGCGGCATGCTGGATGTCATGCAGTCGCCCCGGAGAAGAAAGGGACGATTGACGGAGTCCATGCTACCTCTCGGCGCAAGCCCAAAGGTCCAGGAGATGGTTGATGTATTTGGCAGCACAGCCCGAATCCCTGCGAACGGAGAGATCCCAGCCAGGTCAAGTGACTCTGCTGGACCTTCTCCTTCTAAATCCACCAACTTCCGAAGCTCGGTCGTCGAGGGCGATTTGGCCCTCCTCCGGCGTGGCTTGCGAGATGCTCGAGATACCCACAAGTCAACCGAGACGAACCAACGCGCAACGATCTCCTCACTCGAGGCCCGCAACGCGGCTTTGCAGGCTCAAATACTCTCACAAGAGCGCGAACTTAACGACGCAGAGGGCGCCTGGCTTAAACTCAAGGCAGAGCGGGACCAATACCGAGATGCGCTGGAAGATGCCTTGGAGCAACGAGACGCCTTCGAGACTGCCGCGGACACGGAAAAGGAGGCGAAAGATCAGGCTCAGGCAGAGCTAGAGGCAGAAGCGGCTCGATACGAAGAGAGGCTGGAAGAGGAGGCGACCCGTTTTCAAACTCGGCTCGATGAGGAGATCAGACTGTTGAAGCTGGTTGGAACATTCCGAGAGGCATCCGCAGGCGACGGTGCTTCGATGTCTGCTCTGAAGGAGGAAGTGGAACGCCTGAAGAAAGCCAAGACTGACGCTGAAAACGAGCTCGAAAGACATCGTAAACAGATGGACACAACCATCGCAGATACGGAGCGAGCCCGACGTGACGCCGAGCAGGCAGCTGAGCGGTATCGGTCCGAAGCCTCTGAGCTGGGTCGTCTCCGGGGGGATCTTGAAGAATTCAGATCCAGGACCAGTGCCTTGGAGATGGAGCTGGCGCAAACTCGTAAGAGAAACGGTCAAAATTCAGCAATGGACACATCGGGCAACAGTGAGCTGGCGCGGCGGAAACTTGCTCTCGAAGAGAAGGAACGAGCTCTCAATCGCAGAGAGGCGGCGCTTGCTGAAAAGGAACGCGCGCCACCCCCATCGCCGAGGCCGTTGCCGGTACCCAGTCAGCTCTCACCTGGCAAAACATCTCGACCTCTGCCCAGCCCAAGCCAGAGCTCTTCTTTCGGTCGGACGCTCTCCGATCCTCCGACGATGGTCGCCAGAGCTGCAGAGCTTCAGCAGCAGAATTCCAAAATGGCAGCCCAGATCCGTGACTTGGAAACAAAGCTGGCGCAAGCGGAAGCGGACGCTATGAATGCCATAGCAGCGCAAACCACAGGAGGACGGTCGTCACCCTCACCAACAGTTGTGGAAAAGATGGAGAAACTTGTCGAGCTCCAGCTACAAGTTGACGAACAGACGACAAAGATTGAAACACTAACCCGTGAGCTGGCGGAAGAGCGGTCCAAGAAAGCGCGGCCGCTTCCTAGCATCCCAATGCCAGGATCTCCTACTCGCAGTCCCAGCAAACTGTCTCAAGACATCACTTCGACTTGGGCAAGACCTAGCTCAGAGGCCGGAACCAGTCCTTCAAGATGGCCTGTTCCTTTGGTCTACAATCGGACGAGAACGATGACTGCTTTAGGACAGACACCACTCGAGAGACCGATCCCTCTCCGTCCATCCTCCATGTCGCCCTCTTTGAGCATGGGCGGCGTTGTCGGCAAGCCTCATCGTGCTGGTTCGATGCGGGAGTGGAAGAAGTATGAGAGCAGCTCATCGCTCGCTGATGCGGCAGCGATCGAAGGCACACGCAAAGTTGGTGGAGGACCAGGCGACCCTGCTGCGCTCACCATCGAAGACGCGGTCAAGGCGGAGCGAGAGGAGATCTCCCGTCTGAACGCGGTCATCGCTTCCCAAAGGACCCTCATGGCCGATCTGGAGGCGAGTGTGGAGAAGTGGAAGAACAGGCTCGGTGCGCAGCAGAACATCATCGACGAGCTGGTCAAGCAGGGCGAGAACGACGATAAGCTTCGCAAGAGGGCTTCTATGTTGTCGATGCCTGGGTCTCCGGTCAAGAGACCATCCAGCATACTGGCCGAATCTCCTGGCCCCGCATCGCCCGCCGCGACCGTCTTGAATCACTTGAGTGACTCATCGAACAACCCCCGACCCCTCCCGGTCCCTCAAGCTGTACCACGCGAGCTTGTAAACCCTTGGCAGCCCTCGCCGGCGCTGTCCGAATACTCGACTGCGTTTACAGGCTCGCCAGTCTGGGGCTCGACGCTTTCCCGAGAGCAGAGCCTTCGATCAGCTGCTGGATCTTCTTGGCAGGAGAACCGACCACTGGGCAGACAAGGATCCGTCAAGGGTCTGATGATCGGTCAGCCTTATGTGGGCGAGTACGGCCTGAAGAACCGAGGTAACGAGGGAACCCGAGAGGGCAGATTGGAAGACCAATCGTCGTTGTACGGAGCAAAGTACGATGTGCTTGCGGCCCACAGCTCGTCACGGCCAACCCCAATTCCAATCCCAGAAGGCGGTCTAGAAGCTTCAGCACCGTCTCCAGGATCACAATCCCCGCGCAAACGTCGTCTCACCCTGGAGGCAGAGATGGCCATGCTGGAGGGTCAGCCTCTGGTTCAGCGGAGCAAGAGCAAATTGTTGAGCAGTAGTCCGAGCACTGTTGGTAAACAGCCTCGCCCTCGCACAGCATCCAAGGAAATTCAGGCGCTCCTGAATGCGAACGGCAAGAGATCTGCTTCAGAATGGTACATTTGAGAGCCAGACAGTTACATCTGCTTTCGCGCCGCCTTTGTCCAGTGATCACGGTTCCCACTACTGTATACTTTATGTTCCTTGCTCTGTCATTTTTCTGCGCATTAATCAAGTGTCATTCTGTTCTGAGCCGTAAGTTCTCCCTCAGGACGGGCTGATCCTTTCGAGCGTGAATGTCACGGCTTCTTTGGAATTCTGGTCGGAGAAGGCGAGGAACGCGGGTCAGTCTCATACATAGTCACACGGAGTGCCGGACCCTTCTCGTCCCTGCCGGGAGGATGCTCACCACAGGAATGAGTCGGGCCTTGGTGTCGTCGTCCTCGGGCTCAGCGATGCCCCAGTACTTCTTTTCTCCATTGACGGTGTGACGGATGTGATAGCCTGCAGGCTGGGAGGCGATCAATTCGACCTGAGCTCCCGCCGCACCGCCGTCGATCCAATCGTCGTAGTGGTGAGCCTTGATCTTGCCCTCGTGCGCTCCAGCGACCCAGCCGAGCACTGCCAACGAGCCCGAGGGCTGTTCAGCAGTCGACGCGCCGCTATTGGGAGTCCATCTCCACCGCGTCTGGTTTGGGATTGATGACCAAGGAAGGAGGTTCAACACCGCTGCCTCCTCCCACCCTGATTTGACCCACCCAGACTCACAGCGTGCTCGATTCGATCGTCCAAAGGGACATCGTGCACCATGATCAGCTTCGGCAACAGGCTCCTGTCTTCGAACCAGTTCCGGCCCACGTAGGCCCCATCATGATGTCTTCGCACTCGGTACTCGCCAGCCTGAGCAAATTCAGCGCTCGAGCTCATGTTGATGGTCGTGAGCAGTACCGAGCCAATCCGCAGATTTGAGCTCCAGAAGAGCAGAACAGGTCAAAGATGCATTGGCATATTGGATAACAAAGACAGAGGCCGTTCGACTGATCAAAGTGAGTGAGATGATAAAGACCACTTCTGAAGATATGGGTCTCCGAATGGGGATGTGTCGCTGAAGTGAGGGCTCTCATGCCATGGGAACGGTCACGGAGGAATCTCGATACTACGGAACAGGAGACCTTGATCGATCATGACTGCAGAAGGGAAGCCACAGAGTAGAGTCAGCACGCAGCTCCGACCGTTTCCCAAAAGGCAAGCTTGGTTCTGATTCCTCACCTTGCGCACTCTGAAGGGCGGCTCTGCGTTCGGCAAACTTTTCTGCTGGCGTGCGGATTTTCTTGCCTGGACTGTGCGCCCCGCTCGGACTGTCAGCCGTTCGGGCACGCCTGGGGCTGTTCTCTGTATTGATGAAAGGATTGTGTTCGTCTTCAAGCAGATAGCCTCTGATCGGAGGACTGGTCAATGCCCGTGTCAGATCCGTCGTCCCGCCGCCGTCGTCATGACCGACAAAGTCGTGCTGATGCTCCGTCTTGGAAGGCAAATGCCGTTCGTGCCTGGCCTTGGCGGGAGAGCGCCGTGCCAGAGCAGCACGACGCTGCGGAGAGGACCGTCCCGAAGACGCAGTGGTGACCGAAGTCTGCCCTTCGCTCGTCGTGGTGTGCGTGCTGCGTCCGCTGCGTTCCGAATTGGTTCGGGAAGCAGATGGACTGGAGGAGGAAGTTGCCGATTTGATCTCGAACGGTGCTTGCAATCCATAGGACTCAGTAGTCGGAATCTCTATGAACAGTGATCGATCCATTTGCCGCTTCGTCGGAGATGACGGGGCAGACGACTTGTCTTGTCTATGGTTGGATGACGCATTCACCCCGATGCGAAGCTCGGCTGGAAGGCGAGCGGGTATGGGCTCGCAGATCGGCTCGACTTCCACGATCGAATCTTGCCGTCTTCCAGTATTTCGTCTTTGAGTTGGCTTCCGTCCCGGTGACTGACAGGAGTGGTTGCTGTTGATAGTGTCTGAGCGGTCAATGGAACCTCCCCGGGCCGTTGACGAGATGGCCGAACGGCAATGCCAGCGTATCGGCTCATCTTCCTTGGTAGGACTGGCGGGGGGAGAGTGTACGATGATGGACCCTGCTTCGTCTTCGGCAAAAGGGAAGTACGAGGTGCCAGGACGGGCAGCTCGCGTGGGTGAGTCAGGATCGTACTTGGTGGGAGACTTGCTTCGAGGAGAGTCGGAGGGCGAGCGCATCGATGGAGTCATTACTGTGCTGGTTGATAGCATGGTCGCCTTCCTTCCCACGGTGACGATGGGGTACAAGGTAGTCTGCATCATAGGTTCATCGGTTTCGTCATGAAGGTCGGGTCGGGACATGGCGCGTTGGACATGGACCTTCCACCATGCGTTTGACTGTACAGGTATCGAGTACTTGTTTCCCGCCCGATCGCGCGTCGTGGGCGGGATAAGTTTGCCCTTTGCGCCCAAGATGCGTGCGCCAAATGCGTGGAGCATGCCTGTGTTTCCATCGTCTGGAACCAGGTTCTGTTCACTACGGCGTTCACGAATGCGTTTCCTTTTGGGGGCCACTTGATCAACCTCATCGTCGTCAGACATAATTGCATGCGGTCCATCGGCACTCAGGTCTGGGTCGAGGGCTTGATGTTCCATGTCCCTGTCGAGAGTCTGATGATGTTTGCGACGACGCCGTATTTCCCGCTGCTTGGATCGCCAGGCTGAGCCCCATATCTTGCCGCCAATGGAGAAGATGAGAAGGAGACCGATGAGAACAAAGAGGGGGGTGAGGTAGGCGATTTTGAACGATGTCCCGCCGCCGTCTGTCGCGACGCGGGCGTCCGACTGGGCTTGTGCGCTGGTATTCGCATTGTTCACCGGTGGAGCAGATGTTGCCGAAGCAAAGGGACTTGGTCCGGAGAGGAGGGGGGTGGGCCCTCCAAAGAGCTCTGAAAACAGGTCTGAAGGCAGGAGGACTGGGGTGGGCGAGTTCTGGATCTCCATGCTGGAGAGGATCTGGCCTGCGTTCTCGGGAGGAATTGCAGGGCCGATTCCAGTGACGGGTTCGACGACGAGACCTTGACGAGGACGCAGATCTCGGTTGCTCCAGACGTGAGCTGGAAGAGGTTGGAGGCCGTCAGGCATGAGTCGAGAAGTGCTGGGTTGGCGCAAGATGAGATAAAGAGAGTGTGTAGACTTGGAAGGACGAAGAAGCTGACTTCAGTGATGACTTGGAGAGGCAGTTTGGACCTCCGACCAAGAATGTATGTGTGCAGAGGGATGGTGCTGCAGACTGAAGAGTTTTAAAGAGGAGCAAGAAAGATCAGCCGGACTGCAAGGCACTGCTGAGCACTGGAGCACTAGATGTTCAGCTGTCGATCCAAGTTTGGGTATGGTCAGCTGGCTCCAGCACATGATGCACGATGACGAAGCGAGATCTTGGTCGAGACGCTGCAGTTGTGTGTGGGTGCAGTGAGGGAGTGGGATGTTCCAACGGTTCTTGATGATTTGGAGGACCAAGTCAAAGTCAACATCTATCCTTACCCGCCGACTCGGCGTCTTTGGTGAGTCCGTGTGAGCGATGCACAGCAACTTGCTCGCAGCCGGCGGCAGCGGCAGTCAGCTATTGCACAAAGTACTCCAAGTAAGCAGCGATCTCGGTCCGGATGGAGAAGGTGGTGGTGGGACGAATGAGGGAGGGAGGGAGTGGTCCTAGCTCGGGGGATCGGATTATCCGGTCGTGCATGATCTGCAACAAACAAAGCAGCGAGAAGAAGAAGGGCGAGCTCGGCCGGGGCCGGCCACCTTGTCGATGCCATCCAGAGCACGAGTTCGAGCTCGTGGGAAGCAGAGGCGTGGGAGTCGTGGCTGATGAGTGTTCCTCTCCATCTGTATTCGCACCTGCGCATCCACCAGGTCTTTGGGGCCAACACCGATGTCGGCAAGACTCTCTTCACCACCGCCCTCTGTCTGGCCGAGACCGAGTTGGGAGCACCGGGCAAACAGGTCCACTACCTCAAGCCTGTCAGCACCGGGCCAGCACACGCAGCGGATGCTCGCCACCTGCGAGCACATGCTCCACTCCTCAGTCGCGCATCGACCCTGATCCAGTATCCCGATGCCCTCAGTCCTCATCTGGCCGCCCGCAAGGCATTTCCCAACGAGCCTCACAGAATCCCCAATGACCATCATGTTCAGACTGATATCAGTTCTTGGATATCAGAGACTGCCGCAATCTCCGCAGCCTCCTCCTCATCTTCTACATACTCGGCCCTGACCGAAGATGTGGGAAGGAGGAATGCACTCTATGTGGAGACAGCTGGAGGAGTGCATTCGCCTTCTCCTTCCGGCTCGTCACAGGCCTCTTTACTCAGACCTTTCCGATTCCCCACCATCCTCGTGGGTTCCCTCCATTTGGGCGGTATCAGCGCGACCATCAGTGCCTACGAGAGCTTGATGCTCCATGGCTTTGATGTAGATGCCATCTTGCTCCTGTCCGAGCCACACGGCTCGGAGCGCTGGGGAAATTCAGAATATCTCGCCAAGTGGGCAGAGGAGCGGGCGCATCACGGTCTGCGGTTCTGGTCCATCGGCGGACCGGCGCAACAGCCAGGCTCCTCGAGCTCGATCTGGGGGCCTCCACCCGAGAAGGGCAACAACACCGACGAGCAAGACTTTGAGAATATGCAACACTGGTACCGCGGCCTCGTCAGCGGCGACCCCGGCGTGGAACCATCAGGGGCCGATCCCACCGCCACTCGCGGTCTCTTCGATGTCATCAAGCATCTCGAACACAGACACGTCTCTCGCTTGCAAGACTTGGACACTCTCGCCCAACGGACGCGGGAGGTATGCTGGTGGCCATTCACCCAGCACGAACAATTCAAGACCAACGACGATGTCACCGTCATCGACAGCGCACACGGAGACATGTTCGTGTCCTACCGATCCCCTCTCTCCTCCACCGCGGCATCTCAGAGTTCACTTCTGTCACCCCTCCTTGACTCGTCGGCTTCGTGGTGGACCCAGTGTCTCGGCCACTCCCATCCTCAAACTGCACTCGCCGCCGCCAAAGCAGCGTCTCGATACGGCCACGTCATCTTCCCCGGAGCAGCCAATGAGCCTGCCACCAAGCTTTCAGAGCACCTCCTCGGGCGCGACTCGGAAAGATCGGCTGTGGCGCCCTGGGCCTCCCGCGTCTTCTTCTCAGACGATGGATCGACGGGCACCGAGGTCGCATTCAAGATGGCGATCTCCAGTGCCGAAGCCCGCTACAGCACATCTGCGGGTCAGACTCGCCAGCCTCTCCCTCGTCAGGCCACCTCGGAGAGTGCACCCTCTGCGGGAGCGCCCAAGCTCGAACGCCCCTCTGCTTCGTCATATCAGGCTGCCCAGACCTCCGTCGCGCGTACGCCCTTGACGCCGGCCGTGCTGGGCCTGCGAGGATCCTATCACGGTGACACGATCGGCGCCATGGATGCATCTGAGCCGAGCGTATACAATGCACGGGTGCCCTGGTACACTGGAAAGGGCGCCTGGCTCGGCGCTCCCGTCATCCGATACAAAGACGGCCTAGCCACAGTAGAGGCTGATCTCGAGCAAGGTCACGAAACCGAGTGGGACCTGGTCAGCGAAAAGCTCAGCGCAGTCCCAGATAAGAAAGCCAAGGTCGCGTGGAAGACGAGCTATGCATCTCTGGCACATGCGTACGATGTTGCTGCGCGTCTTCAAACCGACCCATTGGCCGAGATTTATAGAGCGCACCTCCGGAGGCTGCTGCGACAGATCTCCGAGGAGCATGCCGTCGTCGGGCCCAAAGACTCAGGAGCCGGCTTCCGCTTCTCCGCGCTCGTCCTAGAGCCGATCATCCTCGGTGCGGGAGGTATGCGCTTTGTGGACCCCCTCTTCCAGCGAGTTCTGGTCGACATCGTCAGAGATGAAGGGGAGGAAATCTTTGGAATGTGGGATGACCTGCCGGCTCTATCGAGGAGCGGACAGGGTAGGAGGACCCCTGATCACGCGAGCTCCTCCGATGGAAGCTGGCGTGGTCTTCCTATCATCTTTGATGAGTAAGTCTTGAATAGTATCAGAGTTATCCAAGGGTTGTTCGTTTGCTCACCACCAGTATGCATGTTCTTGCAGGGTCTTCACCGGTTTGTATCGACTCGGATTCCAATCACCGTCGCGGTCCATCCTCGGGGTGAACCCAGACATCTTAGTGCTGGCCAAAATCTTGACGGGTGGTCTCGTGCCCATGTCCGTGACCTTGGCTTCTCAGTCCATCTTTGACACCTTCACCTTCGCTGGCGGCACGAAGATCGATGCTTTGCTGCATGGGCACAGCTACACTGCTCATGCTGTTGGGTGTGAGGTGGCGCGGGAGACCTTACATATCCTTGGCAAGATGGAGCGAGAAGGCGATTGGAAGGACGCTCAAGCTGCTTGGACCAGCAACAATTCTTCGAGCACGACCCCAGATGCTGGAAGTGGTGCCCAACCCGTTTGGTCATTCTGGTCAGCCGAAGCGGTAGAGAGACTGTCCAGATCAGAAAAAGTGCGAAGCGCAATGGCTCTTGGAACCGTGCTCGTCGTCGAACTTGTAGACGAGAATGGAGGTGAGTCACGTAGCGAAACCTGCTAGACATCGGCGCCAACATGCATGCTAAAGCTCCTTTTTCTCACCCTCGTAGGCTATGCATCCTCCGCGGCAACGGGCATCCTGCAGACCTTGCGCACACAGCCAGTCCGGAACATCATTGATGAACATGCGAGCGACGCAGAGTTCTCAATCCACGCCAGACCATTAGGCAATGTGCTCTACTTCATGAGCAGCCTGAATTCACCAGCGGCAACGCTACGAAGGACGGAATCGGCTCTGCTCCAATTACTGGCCTGATTCATGAATGCTACAGGAGACAAGCTTGTTCGGCGCAGCTCCGGCGAATGATCGCGCGCACAATCTCCTCGTGACAAGTCGCAGTCCCGAAATAGGGTCCTTGCAACAGGTGTTGACAAGTGTCGTTGAGACTGTATGTTGCTGGTGGCCTTGCAATCAATACGTGCTCCTCGTCCGCTGCGAAATCGACCCGATCGAAACGTCTGACTGCAGGCTCGAGCGGGCAGCGGAACCATCCGGTAAACTTGCCCTTGCGCACGACCTGCACCCCTGGCGGATACGAGGTGACCACCTCAAACTTGGCGTGAATTTCCATCTGGGAGCTGTCGGTGGGTCCGCAAGGCCGAGGCCATTCGATATCGGAAAAAGATGTGCTGAGGCGGCTAGCAGGTGCAATCTGGAAGCGAATCTGTACGAGGCTGATGATGCCTGCCACAGTAAGTTCTGTTGGACTTGTGCGAGGTCAGCAGGGCTGACTGAAAACGGGGAGGGAGGCAAGTAGGACTCCGAGGAAACCCACCATAGCCTCGACCTCGAAAGGATACCGCGACAGTCGATGTGTCATGCAAGAATCGCATGGCATTTGTCTTTGCCACCTCTGCGGCCCGCGTTGGATCTGGGTCATGAAGGCGTTCGAATGGAGCATCACGATCACGATCAGCGTAGGTCTGTACTGAACACATGTATGTCTTGTCTCGACTCACCGTACCCCAACGGCAGCTCGTGAACTGTGGGAGCCAACCAACATGTAGCAATGGTGAGGTAAACGTCCAGAAGATCCATGAGGGGCTGGAAGAGGAGTGTAAAGGGATGGATGCTGGATCGCCGTCAGACTTGATCATCTTATACTTGCGAGCGACCTTCCCAAGCTTCCCTGCGCAGTCCTTGGCTGTTCCAAGGTCATTTCATATCAACACGACGCCAAGTGAGTCCTCCGGGCTTTGCACTACGAACTGGGCATCGACAAGTTTGTTCCATTGCGAAAGATGAGAGATGATGGATTGCGGAGAAACGTGTAGCGAAAGGGAGGGAGCGGAAAATCGCAGGTACCATGACAGCGCTGACCCGCTCAAAGCGACAGCAACACCGTCTCAGTCGACTGTTTTTCCGTCTTGGGGGGTGCAGAGGCCGGTTGAGGGGCCGGAGATACAGGTTTCCTCTTGACTGGACGGATCGAAGGAACGTCATATTTCCGCTCAGCGTGATCTGAAACCACGAATGGAACAGTCTCAATGTCGCTGCGACCGACCTCACCACTGCTGCCGGCGCGGCTCTTGACTTCGCGTTGCGGCGAGGCACCTGCACCAGAGCTCGCTGCTCCTGCTTTGGAGAGCTGTGCCGACTGCCTCCTGCTAGCCAGCAACGCAGCTTCAGCGGCACGATAGGCAGCCCCAGCCGCCACCCGCTGTTCTTCCGCAGCGGCCAGCATCGCGGCTGCTCTGATGAGGGCAGCTTTCTGTTGGCACGCCACTTTGACATCTTGTAGGGCTTGGCCTTTGAGCACCAGTGGAGGAGCGGCAGTGGTCGACTTTGGGGGATGCGGATGTTTGGAGAGCTTCACAGCGGCAGGAACAACAGATCTGGCTGTACTGCGCGAGGACTGACTTGTAGCTGAAGTCTTGGAGGATGTCTGCGAAGAAGACGGTTCCATTGGCACTGACCTCGGATCAGCTTTCGAAGCTGAAGTGTCAGTGGATACGACAGTCGAAGAATCGGCTGGAACTGAAGCTGCCGATGTTGCAGCTGGGCACCGCGGAGAACGACGGAAGGCTTTGAAGATTTGCCCACTGATGCTGACTCGAGACGGGCTGTCCAAACCCGCGGTAGCAGAAGCTGGCTTTTCACGTTTGGCACTTGCTCTCGTCTTATGGAGTGTCACCGGTACATTATGCTGAGTGGGAGAATTCGACGACTGCCCCGGATTGGTATCCAATGTCGCGGCGCGTTGACGTCGAAGTTCTTTGATCAAGGAGTGATCATTCACCATCTGACAAGCACCCAGCCCGCCAGCAGTCCCAACTAGCACGTCCTTGGTCTCTTTCCAATAGGCGGCTGGTGAGCTGCCGCTATCGAGAGTACGGGCGTGCTCCAAGGCGTCAAAGTCGAGGTCGTTTGCTCCATCCATGGATGTGCTCTCGTCAAGCGTGTCCATCGGCTCTGGGCTGACGAGGATGTGCCCGTGGGACGACTTGCGCTGTGGGATGGTTGGCTTCGCTTCGTCTGCGACCATCTTCGATGGGAGCGCGATCGATCCAAGACTGCGACTGGCAGGAATACCCGATAGTTCCGCGGTGGAAGACCTGGACGGTGTCTTGTCGGCGGTAAGCTTGCGTTCAATGTCTCGTCTGTTAGTTCCGAAGAAGGAGGACGCCTTACCACCCCTTGGCTTTGGTCGCGGGCGGTTCAAGACGGAGTGCATCGAAGCTGGTGTGTTCAGCAGCGTGGCATCCGGAGACCTCAAAACGGTCGAAAGAGGTGATGAGATGGGCTGTGGGCTGTTCAAGGCAGTTGAGGACCCCACTTGACCCTTGACCGACATTGTTCTGGCCAGGCCAGGCACCGAGATCGTGACCCCTACCGGTTTTGCCGAATCAAGTAGCTTGGCGATACTAGCAAGCGCAGAGGAGGAGCCAGCTACCTGCGGGTCTGGAGTCGGCCAGGCTTCCATGACGGGAGGAGTCTTGAGCATGTCGAAATCTGTCAGGGAAGGCGCTATAGGGCTAGCCTCGAGATCAGGGAGCGTCTCAGAAGCGGGCAGGTCCATTTCCTCAATCACTCGACTGTTGCCCGCCTCCACATCGTTCTTCTCGTCGAACGTGATATCGGCCACGTGCTGACCGCTCGAGCTTGTCGTGAGCTCGATACCTTGGAACAGATCGTCGACGGTGATCTCTGCGCCAGAGATGTCATTATTATCAAAGTCGAGACGCGGCGGAGAGGCAAGTGCGATAGGGATGCTGAAGAGCTGAGCTACCTCGACAGGGCTGAGCTCGAGTCTGAGAATCGCTTGCTCTTGCTGTGTTGGTCCGTCACCGCTCTGCGCGTGAGGTTCGAGCGCGATGTCTACCTCCCAGGGAGTCTGCGAGGACGCGGCACTCAACAGACCTGAAAGGATCGGGCTTGCGGACAATGAACTTCCTTGAGGGCCAGAACCTGGAATGATGTTCGCCGCGTCCTGTGTGGCCACTTCCTTCAGATCGTCGTTATCGTGATTCAGCGAAGTGGGCAGGCCATGGAGCAAGGAAGCTAGGCGCTGCAGATCATCTTGGTCAAAGTCGAGTGGGCCGTCCGGCGCCTGTTCGGATCCTGATCTAGCTCGCTGAGAGTCGCTCAGCTTGTCGTGACTATCCAGCTGAAGTTCGAAATGTTGGTGCGGATGTGCGTGCGTGGACTCGGCGGGCAATCGCAGAAGTGAGTAGCTAGCTTTGAGACGTGCCACGTTTGCTTGCTCGCGCTGAACCGGGCAGTCATCAGGTTCGGACCCGTCGTTCTGGTCTTCGCCATTCTGTATGTATGGCGGCGGCTCGTGAACGACTAATTTATGATCTGGCGCAGGAAACAGGGCGGATGCGGGTTCTCTGACATCCTTTGGTGCCGCTCCGGGCGGGAGGGGAAACGAGAAAGTCAAGGAATGGTGGCGATGTACCGAATACGAAGGCAAGGATGGCGAGCTGGACTCAGAAGAGTCACTGTGACCACTGCCGCTGGAGCTGCTGCTGGTGGGAGTCGATGTCGACGCCAGATGGGACCAGCTGGGGAAAGACTTGGATATGGGCAATCCCGCTGACGCAACCACAGGTGTAGGCCTGTACTCGAAGTCCATGATGATGTCCTTGTCCGCAGTCGCAAACTCGTGGAGTGGTAAGATACGATGAGGGAGGGATGGGGCTGGGAGGGAAGGAGAAATGATGGAGTGAAATGGTTTTGCAAGCTTTGGCTCTACCGAAGCGCTGTTGCAGAAAGCAAGGTCAATGCAGCCTGCTGCGACTGGGAGGAAGAAGAAGAAGGGGAGGAGGAAGACGGGCGACCTGAGAGGGAGGCAACGGCTCAGAACGCTGAAGGTCGTGGAGAGGTGAGAGGACCCAGGATGGAAGATGCTATGGGGAAGTGAGTAGACACCATCAGCCTTGTCCCAGCCTTCTGTGACCCTAGTGTGAGGATCTATGGAAGCCTGTTAGCCTGCCTCAGTTCCTGACGAGTGCGCCAGTGTTGTAGACATTGCATGCGGATGCATACATTGTCGGTCAGCGAGGAGCTCGTTGCGAATACGAAGCGGCAAGAGGAGATGTTGAACGCGTTGACGTTGATTGCTGCAAGACCGTTGAGAATCATCACGACCTCAGATCTCAACCAAGTCAGCGCACAGCAGCACCTGACCACAGACCGGAAGTGAGCCGCTCTCAGCTGGGCACGGTCCTGCACCATGATCGAGGCAAGTCAGTCTGTCGCCCACATTGTCGCCCGCTTCATCGAAAGGTGGTCCTTGAACGACGATCATGCTCCGGTGGCCGCCGTCATTTCCGACAGCACCTCGCATTTGGATTTTTTTGGAAGACTGTGATGAACCACTCGTACTTGTTTCCAGCATGCATGACTGACCCCCGGAGCATCGCGAGCATCATGCAGGCAGAGCCAAGTTCATCGTCGAGCACCCTGGCGGTGACCAGCAACGCCCAAGGTAGCTCCACAGCTCCGGCCAAGGCGAATCAGAGGCAAAGAGGCTCAATGCAAAATGCAGCACATCTGACATTCTCATCAGCGCCTGCACCTACCGCCCATGTCCCAGCAAGCCTACAGCTTCCCGTCGACCAAGCATGTGCCAGGCTCGACTCCGTCCCGGCACATCTTCCCATCATCCTGCGCCTACCTTCAACCAAGCACAAGGCTCTCAACCTTGTCCCCGGCAAGACTGTGTCCCTGGGCAAGTTCGGCGCATTCCAGGCGGATGATCTGATTGGTATGCCCTTTGGCCACACATACGAGATCGTCGGCGGAAACGGGCTGAAGAACAAGCCGGGGGAGCTCCGGATGGTGGCCAATAAGACCCTGGCCGAGCTTGGTATGTTGATGCTCCTGGACCTGACAGACCAGGCTCCGTTTCTCAAAATCGTTTGCGCTTCTCCGCGTCGCCAGAGGAAACCGATGCCACAAACGAGAACATCAATGACGACGGCGAGTCGCAAAAGCTGACCTATGTGGACATCAGGGACCTCAAAGCCGCTGGACTCGGAGGACGAGTAGGTATCTTCTTTTGCTTCGATCAAGGACAGTGTAAACTGGGCACGCTCATCTTCCTTTCCTGAATCGTCGATCCTCAGGAGCTGGTTCAGCGGACAATGCAGAGCAACAAGAACTTCGAGCAACGAACAGTGTACAGTCAGGACAAGTTCATATCACGCAAAGAAGCCAAGTGCGTCCCATCGCCTCTCTGCGCCGCACCGGGGGGCATCGAGCTCACCCTGCCTTCCCTTTTACTGTTTTCTGACCGCTTTCTCCACACTGTAGACACATGAAGCTGTTCACCCCACTGCATCCTGACCCTTTCACCTTATGCGCCTACCACTTTGAGAAAGGACCAGAGAAGATTCGATATCTCAGACCCGATGCTCTGGCGCACTGTCTCGCATACGGATCGATTCGACCGGGCGGAAGATACATCGTAGTGGATGGAATTGGGGGGCTTCTGGCCGGCGCTGTGATAGAAAGACTCGGTGGTGAGTTCGATTGATGCTCAGCCGAATCAGGCAGGTCCCGTTTGCTGACTGGCAACCCTGCCTCAGGCCAAGGACGGGTTTTGGTTATCAACGATGCCGACTCCCCGCCTGCGTTTGACATCTTTCACACCATCTCGAGTCTACCACGCTCATGGATTGATAATACCCTACGGATCATCCATTGGGCAGCAACAGAGAAAGACTGGCAACCCAGTACGTAGAACCTGTACATGTGTCTTCCGAAATGCGCGACTTATGCACTGTGACCGCGCACTTTTGCGCATTTGCAGCACATCCTCCTCCAGCGCCAAAAGAGCCCGGCAAAAGTAACATTGAGCGAGATCGGGCAAGAAGTCGAAAGCGCCGCCACATCCTCGAGACCCTCCAATCCACCCGGGACGAGCTGTTTGCCGGATTCTGGGACGGCTTCCTCATGGTGTCCAACTTTGAGACGCTGAGCGTACTGGAGAGGATCGAGGGCTACCTGGCAGGAACCGCCAGGATCGTCGTGCACAGTCCGTATCAACAGCCACTGATCGAGGCACAGGCTGAGATGCGCCGACAAGATGGCTGGCTCCACATCGAAGTCACAGAGCCGTGGGCTAGAAGATATCAGGTGAGTGGGAGGATTTCCTCGCTGTGGATGCTGGTAAGCGCTCGAGGGAAGCTTCTTTGCTCACGCTGCTTGGTGATGGTTCGGGCTTTCAGGTCCTGCCTGGTCGAACACATCCAGAGATGAACACATCTGCCTCGGCTGGATACATCTTGAGCGCAATCAAGGTGTTTAATGCGGAGACCGCAGAGGCGTTAGCGATGGCTCACAGGCAGAAAGCCGCTGAGGCGGCTGTCAAATCTACAGCGGAGGCGGAGGAACCTGCGATTTCGACGACGGCGGAGGATACAAGAGTCCGAAAAGATGCCCATGCAGTTGACACGGTTCCAGAGCCGAGCTCCAAGCGAGCCAAAGTAGAGCAATAATCTGAATGTATGCCCTGGGTCTGCAACGTCACAATGTATTCATATCACATCTTCGCGAGATCAGGGCTCGTGATGCAAGTGCAAAGGGCTGGAATTGAGCAGATGGGCATGTCATAGGGGAAGCTGATGTACATGTTCTGGCAATCAACAGGGAGGCGCCTTCTCTTCCGACAGAACTTGAGCATCCCGATGCTGGGGGGTCATGCCTAAAAAAGATGGACTGAACTGGTGCCACAGATGAGCGAGCCTATGGACTTCGACATCGGGTGCCTGTCATCGCAACGTCGGATGAGATGACTGAACCGCTTAAGAGCTGAGGATGGTGACCTCGACCTCTACTCCGGGCTCGAGGGAGATGGAAGTCTGCGAGCGCATAAGAACAGGATGGAACAGTGGTCAGCATATGTAGCGAACGCGAATCTGCAACGCCCAAGAGGTGACAACGTACAATCTGCTTAACGATCTCGGAGGGGGAGTGGAGGTCGATGAGACGCTTGTGGATGCGCATCTCGTAGCGGTCCCAGGTCTTGGAACCCTCACCACAGGGCGACTTGCGGACGGTGTGGGTGAGGACCTTGGTGGGCAGGCGGACGGGGCCCTTGACGCGGAGGTCCTTGTCCTTGGAGCGGGTGACGAGGTCGCCGCAGACCTTCTCGAGGTTCTTGACGTTGCGGCTGGTCAGGGTGATGCGAATCTTGTGGACCTTGGACGCGGGGACAACACCCTCGACATCCTTATCTTTGGCGACGTAGCTCATGATCGTAATGGTGAATAGACTGTTGGATTTGTTAGGATCAGACCAGCGGTGACCAAAGTGAGGGTAGAAGGAGACGGGACGAGCGTTGAGCTGCTTTGTCTGCTTCTGGGTAGCTTGCTTCTTGTGCGTGATGCTGCTGTTAGCTGAAGGAGCAGCGGGGCGGACGAAGAGAAGAGGAGGGGCAAATTTCTCGCACTCCACAAAGTTCCCACGCTGTGCTTGAAAAGTGCATCTCTTTCGGAGCGTTTTGAATTTGAAAAGATCTTTTGGTTTGAAAATTTGGAAGCAACCTCACGATTCAGCAACGTTTCTCAGCGACTGTGCACAGGTGAGAGGACGACACCGCGATGCCGATCAGCTGAGGAAAGGGGAGGACCGAGTCAGAAAGGAGCACAGCAATGGGTGAGGTCGTCCACTTCGACATCGCAGAGCTCCTGAGCTCACCCGAACTCGGACCCGCTCGGGACTCAGCCGGCAACAGCTGGACAGAGTACACTGGTAAGCCAGGACCTGATCTAGACCGTCGTGACATCGCTTGCATGCTGATTCATTGCCCACGTCTTGTCGACGGCAGGGTACGAGCCCCGTCCAGGTGACAAGGTCCTCCATGTGCCGTCGTCCATCTCCCCAGAGGAGCTCTGGAATCGATTCATCTCCAAACGCAGGCCAGTCATCATCGACGGCTTCCCGACCGATCCAGAATGGCAGGCTCACAAATGGGTGAGTATCAATCTTTGGCCTGATGTGTAGCGAGACTGACTCAGTAGAATCTATGTCTGTCTGTGTAGACCGATCTCGATCGGCTCCGCGAGCTCGCAGGCGACTCCCACGTCAAAGTCGAGCCCATACATCCCTCGTTCGGTCACTTTGGCACCGGCACAGCTCGCACACACACCACGTTCGGCCAGTTCCTGGACGTCCTTCAAGATCCCGAGGAGGCGGGAAGATGGTACCTCACCACTCAATACGACTCTGACTCGGATGCTGAGGATGAAGAGGAAAGCGACGGTAGCAGCGACGCCGAACAAGACGATTTCGATGCCATCGATCAGCAGCTACAGAACCTGGAGTCGGCGATTGAGACTGAAGCATTGGCCTCTGTCATTCTCGCAGAGGGTGATAGTCGCAAGCGCAAGCGCTCAGAAAGCTCTGAACCGGAGTCGGCTAGCGCGACGGACCAGCAAAGCACCTCAAATTCAGAAGGGGTTGGTGCCTCGAGCATGGACGATGACGAGATGGGGGACTTACAGGACGGCGATGAGGATGAGAATGACGAGGAAGATGATGCTTCCGTACAGCTCAGTGACTCGGAGGAGGAGCCTGATCTCGACGACATCCTTCCCTCACCCACTCACGCCCTGGTCACCGATTTTCCAGCTCAGCCGAAGTTGACTGGCGGCCTCGTCCTGCAGCAATGCAATCTCTGGCTCGGCAGCAGTGCCTCTTCTACTTCAGATCCCTCATCTCGCTCCCCCTCTGCCTCTGGAAGCCCATCGAGCCCAATGCCTGGCAAGTCCTCAGGTCTGCATCACGACTTTCACGATAATCTATATGCATTGCTATCAGGCCGGAAGCGTCTACTGCTCTTTCCTCCCAGCGCACACCAGTTCTTGCATCCCCGAGGCCCCATTCTCCGCGTTCACAAGAACGGACTCATCGTCTATGGTCCACGCGATCATGAGATTGACCATGGTGTCGCTCAGGACCTGCTCAATTCTGCCTCCCTCTTTGGTCCGGATGGGCCAGACCTCGAGACGCTCGAGTATCTTCGAGATCGTCATTACAGCATGGGTCGCCAAAGGAGCCTCGCCCTACGATCGGACGGCCTGACCCCTCTCGACGCAGCAAAGTGGAGGATCCGGGCGAGAGCTCGCGCTTTGGCTGAAGCGAACGAACGAGCCGCGGCTGCGGCCGGTGAGCATCGGATACGTCGCGACCGCAGAAAAGGAAAGGCCCGTCAAACCCGCGAGCAGGAAGAAGCTCTACAGCGATACCAGCTTGCGAAGAAGGAGTTCCTCCTACAGCGTCTCATAGACGAGGATGATGACAACGACGACAATGATAGTGATGAAGACATCTATGGTTATTCAGCGGACGAGACGAGAGACCAACTCACTGCTGCGCAGGTCGATGCAATACTCCACGGCCAAGACGATTCGGACGAGATCGACAGCGATATAGCGGGCCTGATGGAGGACGATGATGACGAGGACGACGATGACGAAGTTTCGTTGGACGTCTCCTCGCCCGGATTCTTTGATCTAGAGCAAGGGGACAGAATTGTCAGCATCGATCTGGAAGATGTTGATGACGAGGACGCCTCCTCTGAATCAACGCAGGACTCGCTCGATCTGATGGAGGATCTGTTCGAGCAGCAAAAGGCGGCCATTTTGGCTCTACGCGCTCAGGCGGAGACTTCAGAAGATGAGGAGTTACAGACACGTCGACTTCAAATTCTCGTACGCCGTCGTCAGGAAATTCTGGAGGCACGCGAGGCCAAGGCACGGGCTCAAGCCGCGGAGCAACCACCGCAACGCGAGGGCAAGAAGCAGCGAGGAAATTCTGTCAAGCACAGGATGGAAAGCAAGTCGGGTCGAGCAAACGGTCGCGAACCAGACTCTGAAGTCGAATTTACGGCAGGGAGCGACGACGGTGACGATGATGATGGGAATACCTCTGAAGCCGAAGGCTGGATGATGTTCGATGATCTGGAGAAAGAACGTCGAATGCAGGAGGATGCTGCGGAGGAGGAGGACGAATCCGAGTCCGACGATGTAGAGGAAGAGAGCACGGAGGAGGACGAGGATGACGAAGACAGCGAGCGCAATTCTGAAGACACGGATCTCACTGCGCTTCAGCGAAAGAATAGGAACGACGGTGCACGTCAGATCCGATCTGATCAGAAGGTCAAAGTAAAGAATGTGGCTAGCAAGAGGCAGCACCTCGTGACATCAGCGCCGATCAACACCAAAGATGCGAACGGCCTTGTCCAATACTCGGACGAGAATGATGAACGTCACGACACCACGTCTCCCTCAAACCTTGGGGACGGCAATTGCACCACCGGCAGTGTGGAAGGCGAAACAGAGCTGGACCGGGCTCTGCGTCTGAACGGCATCGACGATTCGAGACTGCTCAACGGCTCCGAACCCCAATCGGCAGAAGATGACGATGAGAGCGAAGACGAAAGTTCGGGTGATTTCTTTGGAAGTGATGAAGGAGATGACGGCGATGAAGATGAGCTTGACATAGCCATGATCGAGGATGGCGAAGCGCTGTTGCAAGCTCTAGAACGGAAAGCGCAGAAGCTGGCCAAGAATGGCACAGATCCAGCGGGGAAACCTGAAGAAGAAGATGAGGACGACGAAGACGAGGAGGAGAGCGATCAAGATGATGACTGCGATCTTGGCGAGACGGGAGATGAGCGGCCACGGTCTGCAGAAGATACTGACGAGCAAAAGGAGCCCTCGAGCTTCTCACGCATCAAACCTCACATTTTGCACGCCTTCTACGGTCTGGACTCGTCCCCTGCATGCGACGTTGACAATGAGCACGCGAATAACCACAAGGCAGGCTCGAAAACGAAGCCATTCGATCCCAGATCGGAACTCACGCCGCGACCGGGATGTCCGCAACCACTGGTCGTGGACCTTGAACCGGGACAATGCCTGTACCTGCCTGCATCCTGGTGGCATGAGGTGTGAGTAGCACTTGACAAAGCGATGCGTCAGGACCAAGTCGGAACGAATTTGACAAGTGACCTTCTCTTCCTGCGCCTTGCAAATGGACAGCACGTCGATGTCGACGGCCGAACACCCCTTCCACTGTGCACTCAACTTCTGGTTCCATCCGCCGAACAACTTGGCGCCGAAACAGAAAAATGTAGGCAAGAAGAAGAACAAGAAAGGCAAGGTTTCGAACGGAACTGCACGTCAGAAACAGGCTGGATTGGAGGTTTTGGAGCATGAAGACGGACAGCCGAATGGGAGCTCAGCAGCAGCAGCGGCGGCTGGTTCACATGCAGCTGAGGAGGAGGAGGAAGCAGTCGATACACCATCTGCGGCCAACCCGTATGAGGACGCCGAAGTTTGGGACGAGATTCGTCGAACGGTGGCCAAGCTGGTTCGCGATGCTCGACACAGAGCGGAGCTGGCTCAACTGGAACGGGTGGAAGATATTTCCGAAGATGAGGCTCCCACACAAGATCTGGTCGCACCGAGCGCGAGGAAGGCGGTCACGAAGCGACGCCGCAAGGGGTAGACTCACTCCCACTTAGATGTAATGCATGCTCTCCTCTCTTGCTTCTTGCGCTGGCTCTGTGTCTGTCGACGCTGCTGCTGTTGTGTGTTGTTGCCACAAGCTCTGTGAATTCCCACGCCTGCAATGCCCTGCTGGACAACAGCCAGGGCCTCTTGGCGCGGTGTGACGTCTTCATGCATGGCAACAACCTCGAAGCACAGACTCGACTTGGTGAATGCACATCATCAGGACGACCATCCGCACCTTCTCGCACCTGCCACACCCCCTCTCTCGCCTCTTCTCCCCTGCGCCTGCCCCCAACATGCCCGACCTCGTCGCGTCCATCGATGCCGGGACCACCTCCATCCGGTTCATGGTCTTCGACAGCAAGGCCGCCATTGTCGCCTCCCACCAGAAGGAGTTTAAGCAATACTACCCACAGCCAGGCGTGAGTGAGATCGGGAAAGAGATGCGTGGTGAGCTGCTGATTCTGCTCTCCTGACCTCACACACACTCTCTCTCCCGACCACCAGTGGCATGAGCAAGACGCCGACGAGATCATCAGTGTTACCCATGAATGCATCGAGGAAGCATGCAAGAAGCTCAAACAGGGCGGCACGTATTCGCCCTCAGACATCAAGGCAGTCGGCATCACCAACCAGCGAGAGACGACTGTGGTCTGGGACCGGGAGTCGGGCAAGCCGCTGGCCAAGGCGATCGCATGGCCCGACACTCGCACCGCCTCCACAGTTCACAAGCTCTCCGCCAAGAGTGACAAGGGACAAGACGCCGTCAAGGAGGAGACTGGCCTTCCTCTCTGTGAGTTTGTGAGACTTACCAGGAAGAGGGGGGGGGGGAGCGGGGGAACCAGCCACCAGTCAGGGTTTGCGTCGGATTCGGTCATCTGGAAAGCTAATGCGACGGTTCCCGCTTCTCAACCCGTTTACCATCTAAGCGACCTACTTTGCTGCTGTCAAGCTGCGCTGGCTGCTCGACAATGTGGAAGAGGTCAAAAAAGCCCACGACGCAAAGACGATGCGCTTCGGAACGATAGACTGCTGGATTCTGCACGTAAGTAGGCGGCCGTGAAGCACCGGTCTCAGATCCCGGGGTCTTCCTCTCAACCCCCTAACGAATGAAAGTTGCTGATCATCCAGTGGGAGAGTGCCTCCAGAACTTGACCGGACGAGCGGTGCACATCACAGACTCGTCCAACGCGTCCCGGACAATGTTTATGGATCTGCGGAAACAGACCTGGGACCCCAAGCTGCTCGACTTCTTCGGCATCGACGGAGATTGCCTTCCCGAGATCCGGTCCTCAGCTGAAGTGTACGGTGAATTCGCCGAGGGTCCGCTCAAGGGCGTCAAGATTGCTGGTATGGCGGGCGATCAGATGGCTGCCCTCGTTGGAAACAAGTGCTTGAAGCCTGGCGAGGCCAAAAACACGTACGGTGAGTTACTTTTGTGGAGAACGTAGGATCACAGCTCTCGCGCCGCTTTCCCCCGCGGGGGGAAGGGGGGGGGGGGCAAAACAACCTAGTAAGAGTGGCAGATTAAGACTCACAAAGGAGTCTGCTGTGCACTTGGATCGATCTTCTTTAGGAACTGGCGCCTTCCTCCTCTACAATACCGGCACAGAGCCCGTCGACTCCAAGTCTGGCCTGCTCACCACAATCGCTTACAAGGCTGGCCCAAATGCGCCTGTCCACTATGCGCTGGAGGGCAGCATCGCCGTTGCCGGAAGCGCGATAAAGTGGATCCGGGACAGTCTCGGGCTGATCAAGGAGGCAGCAGAGATTGGACCGCTAGCGGCAGAGGTGAAGGACACGGGCGGAGTGTACTTTGTCACGGCCTTCAGTGGTCTCTTCTGTCCGTACTGGGACGATACTGCGGCAGGAACCATCGTGGTGAGTATGCCTGCTCATCCAACTCAGCGCAATCTTTTTTTTTTCTTTCCTGGAGTTCCTCTAAAACTAAACCCCCAAGCAAACTGATTTCTCAGGGTCTGACCGCGTACACTGACAAAAGACATCTGTGCCGTGCGACGATCGAGGCCACCTGCTACCAGACGGCCGCCATCTTGACCGCGATGGAAAAGGACTCGGGCGTGAAGCTCAAGAACTTGCAAGTCGACGGCGGCATGACGAACTCGGATGAGGCGATGCAGATCCAAGCGGACATCCTCGGCATTGCCGTCGAGCGACCCGAGATGCGAGAGTCGACGGCCTTGGGATCTGCCTTGCTCGCCGGCTCGGCGCTGAATGTGTTTGGCTGGGACCTGAACAGGCCCGAGACGCTCTCGGAAGTCAACACGGCGGGTAAGCAAGAGTTTGCGCCCAAGTTGGATGATGCTGAGCGCAAGAAGCTCCTGGCGGGCTGGGAACGCGCCGTGGAGCGTTCGAAAGGATGGAACGAGGATGTCTGAAAGCTCTCCGAAAATTTCGTTCTACGGCATGTTTGGGCATGTGCGGGTTCGGCAACAACATTGGAAAACTTCTTTTTCTCTCAGACAAAAGTCATCGTCAGCCTGTATCACTACCTCTCGTTCTCTCCAGACAGACTCGGAATTCTCACGACGCAACTTCTGGGACGCGAAAAGAACAAGCACAGGAAGGGCCGTGATAAATGATACAGCTTGGACGTGATGATTATGTGAATTGACCGACCATGTGCGATCAGAAGAAGGAAACCTTGGCGGCGAGGAGAAGAAAAGGGCTAAATGATACAGTTGTGTGAGGTTGGCTGAGACGTGGATGGAGAGCAGCGTCATGATGGGTTCAGGTCGCCTGATACTCTCAAATCATGGCAAGACAGGAGATGGAAATGAATGTGCTGCGACAGCCGGCGCGCAGGCTCGAGAGGCTTTGCTGAATGGGCCAAGAGAAGGAGGTGTTGGAAAAAAGAGTGGGACTGCGTGCTCGCCTGGACCACGCTATGCAGTGGAGACGACTGGGAAGACCGGCGAGGCGAGCCTCGCATCTGCTTGCTGCTGCTGCTGCTGCTGCTGCTGCTGTTGTCGTTGCACGGAAGTCGAAGGAGGGTCGTGGTCCAATGGGAGGCAGAGTGAGTGGTGGTAGCGGTGTCCGTTCCTACGACCGACTCGACTACCCGGTGCTGCTGAAGTAAACGAGGTAGGAGGAAGTCGATCGGTTGCCGGAGAAGGGGGATTGGAAGACGAATTCCCGTTCCGTGGGTATCGGAAGGCGTTCGCTGCAGCTGAATCCAGATCGGGCCGTTGCGCAGCATGAGCTGCTGGCGACTGGATGTGATAATGAGGATGAGAATGCCGAGTAGGAGACGGAGCAGGTTGAGACGACGAGGACCAAAAGTCGGAAGGAGTCTGAGAGACCTGCGTGCTCTTCTCAGCAACGACATGGTGTTGATCCTTTTGGCCATCCAATCTGCCTCTGGATACAAACTGGCCCAGCTCTCGTGCGATCTTGTACTGTGCCAGCAGCACTGCCGCAATGGGCAGTGCGACTTGAGCGGCGAATAGGGCCAGGAACTGGACCTGAGCGAAGGTAGACCCGACGTTGGAATCATGCGCATGCTCTTGAGCGTTGACCTGCAGCTGGATCGTCTGCTGTTGTTGCCGTCTGGCTTTCGCGTGAGCTGTGGCAGCCAAGTTTTGTATCGCGATGAGGGCTACCAGTGCTTGGACGAGGACGTGAATGCGCATGAGCCGTGCGCAAAACGAGGCGACGGGTGCATATACGACGCGTCCGAGTCGGCGTTGGCCCGGGCCGAGCAGAACAATGACGGACAAGATGGCACACGTAGGCTGGGCGAGCGCAAAGCCGACCAGACTTGGGTTGGCCACATCTGGATCTGGAAGAGTTTCATGGCGCGTGTTTTGAGTATATTCCTTCCGGAAGGTGCTGAAGAAGACAGAGAAAGCAGGAGCCAAGCGGGAGGGCACATACCTTTGGAGACTGCCCATGCACAAGCAGAGAAGAGAGCGGTGGAGAGAGCGGTGAGGGCGAGGGCTAGTGTGCGGCGAGTCCATCCTTTGTCTGGCTGTCCTTGCCTTTTTGATTCCAAGTCGCCTGAGCGTTGGTGCTGGGTTGGAGGCTGGATGATCGAGTAGGAGGTCGTTGTTGGGTTGTCAGCCGCAGCTGAAAGCTTGCCTGGTCTGGCTGAGTCGAGTCTGCAACCGATGTGTGAAGATGGAGCAGTGTCGGCGGAGGACAAGGGTGATGAGCGTCGTCCGACTGCGGACAAGTCCCGCCTGAAGGCGGCACTGAGCCTGGCCTCTGCAGACGACGTGGGACACGGTGCTGCTGCTGCGGGGGCATCTTCTGACTCGACAGGAGTGTATGCGCGTGATCTGCTTGTGCGAGCGCCGCGATCGTTTTGAGAGCGACTGCGGGCGAGTCCGAAGGCATGAGGATCTGCGATGCCTGAACGATCGATTGCGCTCCGTAGTCGCTCTGAGACTCTGTGGGCCTCGTCGAGCCGATGGGCCAAGACTGGACCCGGCCCTGGCGAGGAGAGATGATCGGAGTCGAGCCGGGTAGCGGAGCTGATGGAGTGGTACTGGCGTAGTTGAGGGCTGGCTCGCTGTGGTGATGAGGGTGAGTGCTCTGGTGGACTGTGTAGTAGTAGTAGCTCTGTGGGGGTATGCAACGGTGATGAGCGGGTGAGGGGCGAGCATGTGGGCAGCAGTGGTTCGGCTTGTGGCCTTTGGTGGGTGACCGAGGGCAGACTGTCGAGCGAGAAGATGTCGTAGAGCTCGTCGAGACCGGCCTTGAGGTAGGGTCGGGCTGAGTCGGTGATGCTGAGGGACCATGCGCGTTTGTGGCCGAGCTTGGGCTGTGGTGATGACTGCATTTGTCGTGGGTGCTGGCGGTCCCAAGGTGGTGAGGCAGGGCTGCTGCTGCTGCTGCTGCTGCTGCTGCTGCTGCTGCTGCTACTGCTGCTGCTGTGGTGTGGTGCTGCGCTATCGTGTGGTGAATGCTGCTGGCGTTGAGAGGAGGACAGGTTGAGGGTGCGAAGGGGCGGTAGAGAGGGAACCATGATGTTGTGCCGGCTCCTCGTAGATGAGGGCCCTCCTTTTCTTTGTGAGAGCCCGTCAGTTGAGCCCGACCTGGGCGGTGACAAAGGCAGAGTTGATGGTGGTGATGATGATGAGAGTCTCGCCTTTGTTCCTCCGTTGCTTCCTTCCCCTTTCTCCTGTGAGGAGATGATGGGCTGACTTGTTGTCCCAGGCAGCGGCGTCTTTTGTACTGGTGTTGGTGTGTTGCGGGACGGCAAGTGGGCCGATGCTTAAAACAAGGTGTTCGGCTCTTCTGATACTCGTACCCCCGCTGTTTTCCTCAATCCTCCGCTTTGCAAAGAGAAGAAGGGTTGATGGAGATGGACCGGACAAAGAAGTGAAGAGTGTGGAAGAGATTGATCAGGTAGGAAGGCAGAGCGATGCTCATCGAGACCGATGATCCCTGTACCTACCCGCCGTGCGTCATGTTGGTCTCAACTGCCCCCAAGAATCGAAATGCTCGTCTGACCAGTGACCACGGCAGCCCCGTCTTTAACCCTGCTTAAACCCCACTCCATCAGGTTTGATCGACACCACATCGGACCCCGTCCCAGCTTCCTCTGCCGTCCTGCCGTCCTGCTGTTGTAATGAAGAAGCCGGCCCTGAAACTTGCATATGTAGGGAAGGGAGGCAGACGCGTTGGAGCGTGCCGTCATGGCCAGACGCAATAACGATTACATACAGCTTGTGACTCTCTCTCTCTCTCTGCCTGCCAAGCCCAAAGCCCTGCTGCTTCTCTTCGGTGTGTTTGAGCTTACTTGCATCTGACCTCAGCAGCCACGCCTCGTCGATACCAAGACGGAGCTGGCAAGATCGGAACACAGAGCAGCCGTACTGTATGATTACATGCCCCCACCCAAGACTTGATACTCCGATCGCTGCACATGCCCCACCTTGACCGACTCCTCCAGAGCCATGTCCAGCAGAGAGGTGCAGAAAACGTCCCGAGGATTCAACGCCAGCGCCTGAAGTCGACCAACAACGTCAGCTTCAGACCGATGAAACAGGGCCACAAAGAAAACTACCCACATCATGGTACCAGCTCATCGCCCCAGACAGGTTCCCCACCTTGTGCTCGCACATCCCCACTCCCACGTGCGCCGCAATGTTGATCGGCTCCAGCTCAATCACCCGCAGGAACCGTCGCTTCGCCTCTTCATCCCGGCTGGGGGGGGGGGGGGGGGGGGCGCGGGTCACCCAGATTCAGACCCACATGCCACAACACCTCTGTCTGTGAAAAACTCACCCAATCGACCGCAATGCACACGCCAGATTCATGTGTGTCACCGTCCACGCTGAAGCAGGTTCTTGGACCTCTTCTGACACCGCAAGCGCCTTTTCAAACAGCCTGATCGCATTCTCCACACTGTTCCAGCCCACCATCCCCCAAAGAAATGCGATCGGGGCATCAGCATGGCTCGGGGGACAAAGCCTCTCGATACCCCGTCTGTGTGTCTCTGACAAGGCACTCACTGGTCAGTCAGGTATTCCAATACCCCGAGCTCATTCAACGCCAGTGGGTCTGTTGGAGACGCATTCAACGCTCCCCGCAGGAACACATCCGCAAGCTTCAAGTTGCCCTGATGCACATGCTCCATCCCAATGAACAGCCGTGGAAGATGCGAGAACGGGAACTTCCTCGCCGCCGTCGCATACGCCGTAATCGCCTGGTCCGACTCGCCCTCGTTCGCAAAGCTGTGTCCAAACGCGATCCACGACGGGGCAAAGCGCGGGTCTAACAGCGTCGCCTTGCTGAAATATCGCCGCGCCTCCGCCCACCGTCCCGCACTCGCGTACCACGCTCCCACCGCATACCACGCCGACGGACTCTCCGGGTCGTCGTCCACCAGCCGATGCGCAAGCACAAACAGCGCCGGCCGCATCTTGGGCATGTAAAACATGCACGTCACATGCATCGGCATCGCTCCCTCGTGATCTTTGCTCAGCTGCATGATCCGGCCCGTCACCGTGAACGCGTCCGCATACCGCATCTGCGCAAACAGCTCCTCCGCCAGACTCCACAGCACGTCCGCATTATCTGACAGCTTGAATCGCCCCACCAGACAGGCCCGCGCCTGGCTCGCTTGCTCAATGTGTTCCCCATCTCGTTTGGGCAGGCGCGAGGTGTACATGTGCCGGATGAACTCGGCATCCTCGGGGTGTTCCCCAGCCTGAGCAGAGTACTCGAGCGCCGACACAAATCTCCACTGCTCCGCCACGCTCTGTAGGTTGCCATTCACCAGAGCACAGAAGGCTTCGTAGTTCTTCACATCGATCGCAAGCGCGTGCTCGAAGCATTCACGAGCCTTGGCCAAGTCGTCCAGACGCATATAGATCTGCCCACGCAGGAAGTGGGCAGTCGAGCCGAGCTTGATCCCGCCGTCGGCAGCAGGTTCTCGGATCGATTCTTGAGCTGCGGGTTTTCCGAAGAAACACAAACTCATGCTTCAACTTTTGCACAAGTTTCAAGTCGCTTTTTCCCCCATCTCGGGGGCACTCACCCTTGACATTCCATGGTGCCGTATCTCCTCCGAGAGTCTCCAGCGCATCATAATACCTCCCTAACCGAACCTGACACTGCGCAGCCAGGCATCGGCAAGCCAAACTCATGCTCGCCAGTACCGGCCCGTCCAGTCCCGCAAGTCTTCGATCGGCAATATCTTTCAAATTCCGACCGTCCTCAACATCCCACCTCGCCGTCTCGTCCTCGGACAAGTCGGTCGAGTCGTGCGTACCGTTGCCGTCCACCCCGCCGTGCACATCCATCACATCGTCGTCGTCGTTTGCATCGAGACCCGAAGACCCGCCGCTGTTCCCGCTCTCTATGCTTGCATTTTCGCCGTCATGATCGCCCACCGAGCTGCCTGTGCCCGTGCCGCTGACCGTGAACGTCCGCTCCTTTCTCTTCCCAGCCAGCGAAGACGAGGACGCAATCGTCGACAGCCCATGTCTGGCACTCGAGCTGCGACCGAACGCTGGTGGTGGTAGTCTATCCGATTCTCTGCGCGCGCTGGGATCACTCAAGCTTTGGCGTCCCATCGGCGGTAGCTTGTCCAGAAGCACTTGGGGCAGCACCGCCGTTTCCCGTGCTCGACTGATCGCCATCCCGACCACGTCCACCGCTCTAGACACTGGCTGTTGCTTCTTGTAGTCATTAATGCTCAGTCCAGCCAATTTCGAGCTCGTTCCGATACCAAGGCTGTCCGTCATCGAAAGCCCCAGACTGTCGGCCTGCTCCTCTGCAGCCCGACGCGTGTGCGCGGAGCGGAGCGGCTTGACGAGCAGCGCCTCTGCTCGCGCGTACTGATGTGTGATAAAATAGGCTTGCGCAAGCCAGTATGCGTCGTTCCATGCAAGCTCGCTCTCTTCTAGTGACAGAATCTTGTCGCCCCAGAAGATGGCAGACTCGTAAAGGTGGTGATGCATCGCATCTGTTCTCCACATGCGCATGCGTTGTAAGAGGCCAGTCATGTCCACGCTCGTCTCTTCCGCTTCCACAGCACGTTCCTGAGAGCGAGTCCTGGCTGCTGCTGTTGCTGAAACGTTCCGCCTGCGCGAGGAGGGTGGGAGCACGCTTGGCAGCACATGGTCGCCCAAATCTAGGCCGCCAGGAAGCTGGACATTGAAGTTCAAAGCTGGGCTTTCTTGCGCGCCAACAATCGCATTGCCACCGGTTCCAGCTGCAGAAGCTGCCGAGACCCCGCCGCCGGCGACGGCCGCCGCCGCAGGTCTGAACACCAGCGGACTCATGCCCAGCAGGCCCGACCTCGAAGCTTCCGGATCGTCCCGCATCAGGGAGAAGCTGCTCTCGGCGGCTGAGGCAGGAAACAGCGAGGCTGCTGCATGAGTGCTGCTGCCGCCGCCGCCGCGCTTGACGCCACCCGTGGTGCCCGAAGGACCAGCAGGACCGGGAGAGTGAGGGTCACTGTCGACAGCGGCAGCGGCGGCGACTCTGGATTTCGCGAATCCTCGAGGTGGTTGTCGAGGAGGTGCTGCCAGGGATGGACCGGCAAAGGCCGTGGGTGGGGTGAAGGGCGTTCTCCCGTTCATGGCTGGATCGGAGCGACTGGTGGCCACAGTCTCGACCCGTGCTGGAGCTGATGGCTGCCTCTGATGTTTGATTGACTCTCTGTCAGGTGGTGTGAAAAGCAGCCAGTGCGAGGCGCGTAAGTTGGAAGTGGGAGAGTCCAAAAGGACGCTTACGTAATCAGTCCCGGCTCGACACCCATCACTCTGAGCCAGCATACCGCCTTGCACAGACAAGCGCGACGAGGGGGATGAGGCTGTTACTATACAGTTCGCATGGGCTCTATCATTACTACATGTTTCGCTCCAATCAAGACTCAGAGGGCCGTGGGCGATTGATCTTGAGTTTCAGCTTCGTGGGTGCGGACAGAGTCGGTGCCGCAGCCGCAGAGCCTGGCGTCGAAGCCGCGAGGCTCGCCCCACTAGCTGAAGGCGAACCCGCGAGAGGCGCGGCAGGCGGTGACATTGCTCCCGTGGCAGGTCTAGAAAGACCGGCGGCTCCAGGCATGCGGAATCCAGCAGCTCCTGGGGCCACTCCTGATGATGATCCGGCCACAGGCGCACCGGACGGGCCACCAAAGGGAGCATACATTGGCGTGGGAGGAACGGCGCCGAGTGGGCTTGGCATCGTCGGTGGGAAGAATCCAGCGCTGGGTGGACCCGATGTGGGCCACATGCCCCCAGGTGTGGCACTGAGTGGAGTACCCGGAGCGGACACTGGAGTGTCCGTCGCCCGATTGAGACGATGTTTCGGGTGCATGGGACATGCTGTGTTGGTAGACATGTGCCCCATCTGACCGCACTTGCCACATTTGCGAACCTGTATTTCCCAAAGATGCACGTAAGCCAGGAGCACTGCAAAGCCATGCACAATCTTCATCCCTTACTTTGGCCTCTCCTCGTCCGGGCAGTGTCCCTGCCAATGTTATGTTCTTGCGCTGCAATCTTCGCTCCTGATTTCGTATACGAGATGCGAGTTCCTCTTCCAGACGCCGCTTGCGATTTGCGTCAATCGTCTCGTCACCAGTCGGCACTAGCGCCTCAGTCGCGGTGCTCTCGTCTTCTATCTTCTGCCGCTGCCGCACATATGCATGCCAGACATTGGGGTCACGGACGATCTCCGTCTTCCAAACGCCATTGATCTGTCGAGATCACGAGACAGAAGATTTAGAACTCTTGCTTTCAGTCTTGTGACAACAGGGCCTTTTGACTTACCAGGCGTCGAATTTTCAATACTTTGTTGGCGTCGCCTCCAGCCTGACTTCCGCCGTCCAAGTCCGGGGTTGCTCGAGCGCTCGCAAGGGCGCTACCAGCAGCATTACGCGAGCCGCTCACCTGCTGCTGCTGCTGCTGTTGCTGCTGTGATTGCTTCAGCTCAGCCCGCATTCTGGCAATATCTTCTTCGGTCACAGTGGGCGGCACTGGGTTCGACAATGCCTTGCGTTGCGCAGTCCAGATCCGTTCAATCTCAGCGCGGTATATAGCCTGTTGCTCCGCCACGTTGTACTTCTGGCCTCCTTTCTTCAACACCGGTTCTGAGAAAATAACACTTTGTTAGTGGCTCTAGATCGTCAAAGATGGTTGAACTGTTCGGCTTACCTGGTGGCTGGACCTCTCCAGCACGGACGAAGACCTCCTTCATCGAAACTCTGAGGAAACTGAATGCCTCGCCTCGGCCAGTCGGGTCACCATCACCATGCAACTTCAGCATGGCTTTGTTTTGAGCAGCATTGAGAAAGTTTTTGGTCGTGAGCCACGGGGCGAGCAGTTGCTCCAGGTCCATCTTGCTGTCGTCAGCCGCGTCCTCGTCGGCTCCTTCAGCTGATTTGGTGTAACCGAGGTCGAGCAAGTAGCGTTGACCAGCTTGCATTGCTTCACATAGACACACATGTTCGGGAGGTAAGGGCTTGTACATCTCCAAATCCGAAGGAACCGAGACGCCGGATTTGAGCTTCCAGAATCCTTGGTTGGGATCGCCCGCTCGACGATTGTACTCCATGATGTCCTGCAAGTTCCAATTGTCAGCGTCAAGAGCTATGCTCAGTACTGGGAAACATCAGATTGACCGTACCTTCAACCTTTGACGCATTTGCAGCTCATTTTGGTCAGGGAAGTACTTCATTATCTGAGCGATTTTCAGTCGCTCCAACGGATTTTTCTGAACCAGCTTGAAGGCAATCATCTGCATACGCCATTTGATGACATTGCTGACCAGTCGCGCGTGTGGACCGGGAATCAGGACAACCGGGAACATTTGACCGACCGTATACAAGTGCTTGATCTCGCGCAGAACGTACTTGACCTCCTTCTTGTTCGTCGAACTGCCAGGGCCATCATCAAATGGTCAGCAACTAACATCGCCAACTTGACGCCTGAGCAACTCACCGGACGAGGAGAAAGTCTGTGTGCGCAGGCTTGTGCTTGAACAAAGGAGCGCGGACCAGGTTGTTGTAGAGAGTCGGCTGGATCTGGCCGGGCTTGATTGAGCCAAATTTCATGAAAGGGGATTCATCCGTCACATCAAGTACGAACGGTACGCCAAGTTCAGCCTGTCCAGAAGGAAGATGTTCAGCTTCTGCTGTGCTTCGCGCGCAGACTCAAAAGATTTCCTCACCTTTGGCACAAAGTCATCCTTGCTATTTTTCTTGCGGTAGTAGTTGACCAAGAGACTTCCCATGCCCAAGTTGCTGAGGATTGCAGGGTACTCTTCCGAGTACTCGTACAGCACGAAATTACTTGTGTCCTTCAGCGTCAGATCTCTCGTTGACTTGAGCAGCTCCCATACATCTTTCTCCTTGTTTCTGCCCGCGACCGTGCGGCCCTTTGTGACCAAATCCTTCTTTTTCTTGGCCGATCGGACTTTGGAGAACTTGATGGGGATGTTGAGGGGAAATTGCATCGCAGGACGATGGAACGCTCTCGTCTCGCTCTTCGACAAGCGCGTTTTGAACTGATGGAGGGGCGTTGAGGGTGAGCTTCGCGAGCGAATGTAACTCGCGCACGTGCGAGAATTACTCACAAATGGAAATTGGAGCTTGACAGCTGGCCAAGCGTGCTGTACCTCCAGCTGTCCGAGCGTCTGCCTGACGCGCTGTCTCTGCTCCCTAGATACCTCATAGAACCGATCATTGGAGAGGTTCATTGGATCCAGCTCCACGGGTGGTCGTCCGGCGCGGTGAGCCAGAACAGGCGCGGTTCTTATCCGAGCAGGAGCACCTGGTTCCTCTGCTCGTCGGAGGTCTGCGTCAGTCAAGGTCCTTGCTAGATGAAGTAGCAGATCATACGTACCATTCTCTGGGTAGAATTCTTGCAGGATCAAGTCAGGATCGTTCATGTCTAGCATGATGCGATTGTTTCGGCTTGGCGCATCGATGTCCCACATGATCCCATTGGTCCATGATCCGTGCTCGATATCGTAATTACGGGGCCTCGTCAGGGATTCAAAAGCAAGCTGTTCTGCATCTTTTCGACTCGAGCTTGCATCCCACTGGATTGTATCCTCCCAGTCCTCTAGCTCAAGCGCTCTTAGCCCGGCATTATGGTTCTGCAAGGAGAGATGAGCAGCGTGAGCGCTGCAACTCACTCAATCTGGGCACTTGCGGCACGTACCAATGCGACACTGGATCCCTCATCTATCCACTCCTCCTCGGCTGTCTCATCGACAACAGTTCCAGCTACCAAAGACTTGATGATGTGGAGTCGCTCAGACCCGCTCCAAGCGCCCTCATGTAGTATATCCTTGGTGCTAAGGGGATATTGAAGCAATGCTTCTGGCATAATTTTGACTGTGTGGGCGTGCTTGCACGTCAATGGCTGGCTCTACATCTTCCGGAGTCAAGGTCACTTACACTTTGGCTTCGGGGCGACTGTCTTCCTGCGCTTCAGTGGCGGCTCATAGAAGATGTCGGTAAAGTTGAGAATGGCACCCTTCTGGAAAGAGGGCCAAAGAGTCTCAACACTCTTGAAGACCGGAGCAGCTTGTGAAACGGCATCCGTGACCTCGGTGCCGGCAGCTTGCAGCGCATTGGTTGAGTCAGCCTTCGAGTCGGAGACCTCGTTGTTTCGCTGCGCAGTAGTGTCCGCTTCTTCGTCCTCATCCTCGTCCTCGTCATCGTCGTAACCCACTTCGCCGCGGACCTTAGCTTTTGAAGGGCCGAGCACTTCGAGTCCTTTGCGAAAGTATCTCTCGAGATCCGCACCTCGACCAGCCTGTGCGTCCTGCTCCAGCTCCTCGTCTACCTCGCGCTCGTAGTCGTTACCCTGCCTTCCTCCGCCCAGGCTGGCGCCATCGTCGTCGTCAGCGTAGCGATCATTGTAGATCTGATCTCTGTCGAGGTTGGAACTTCCTCGGTCCGTGCCCAGTCCGATTTGCCTCAGGCCATCGCTGGTTCTGTCGTCGTCAACGCCGAGCTCCGCAAGGATGTTTCCGAGCGCGAGGCTGTCCAGCTCTCGGACTGCGCCGTCCTCCATCGGAACTGCTCGTTTGCCAGGCTTGGGCTATCGGGTCCACGAACTGAGCACGCAGTGGAGCTCATTCTTATACCGTCAACAGCTTCGAAGCTCCGCTGAGGTCTTCCGGCCGAGACAGCTACAATTTCGGTTAAACTGATGATCCGATTCCGGGAGGCCGTGAGAAAATCGACCTCCACACTGGCTTCATACACTGCACTTCTTCAAGACTGCTGCACGCTGCATGTAGTGATCTGAAGGCGAGATGCAAGGGTAGGCCTCTGTACCGACCGGCTTCAGACCCGAAGGTCAACGATGCCCCCGTCGAGTCTGAGGGTGGTGCGATGCTGAGATTTAACTTTCCGTGTCCCACGCCTTTTCTTGCTGGCTTTTGTGCCATAGCGCCTTACACCTCACAAGACTCCCAGGGAAGGCGAGTCAGCCACGGGGGAGAAGAACCAAGACTCCAGACTGGGACGCACCCGGGACTTGCTGGCAGTGTTGCATGTGCTTGCATGCATCTGGTAGACCCAAAGCTCTTGGTGATGGCGCGTCCGCCGTCCATATGTAGCGCCGAACTCTCTCTGTCTCAAGCGACGCTCGCCATCTCATGCGATGTTCGTCTCCTGCATGGCCAGCTTTCACGTCTTCTGTTCCTTGTCCCGTTGATGCTACGCCGGATCCCGAACAGACACGCTCCTTCACAAACTTTGGACGAGCAATGGACGTGCAGAGCCGACCTGCTCGCCCTGTGGATTTCACAGGCAACCCCGATTTGTTCCTTTTCTTCTTAGAATATCTTTTGGTCAGGAGGCTGACTTGCAGCATGGCAAGCACACGTCCTCCCTCGAGCCCAAGCTCGGATCTGCACACATGCACAAAGCATATGCGTGCAGGTTTTGACTTTTTGCCTCACGCCTTCTCCGGTCTCCCTGGTCTTACTACTTCAGCCGCAGGCGGAAGCAATCCAGTAGACCATCTTCTTCCCAGCTCTCCAGGCTGAAGATGCTCCTCTTTAACAGACAGGACATGGAGTCCCATCTTCTCCCTGCTCATGTTGCTTCCTTTCCCGCATCCGCCAATTCCCTTCTTACCTTAGGACTCTTGCATTTCCTCCATTATCAGGCATATATGGAGACATGGACATCTACGCACAATTCGACTTACCGCCTCCCCCACCGCCCACAGCTTACTCTTTGTGGTCCGGGCCCAATCGAGCAAGGCTACCCGACTTCACAAATGTCACATCGGCAGCCGCCTTCCTGGACAAGTTGACAATCTACCAGCACCCCAAAGCCTACCAAGCACAGTTCCTCATGGGGATCGGGTACCTCTCATGCCTTCTCTGCCTGTCGATAGCGATCATTCACAGGAAGCTCCAACAGAAGGCATGGTGGCTCTTTCGGATCGTCCGGCGCAATCAAGGTATACTCATCGTTCCACAAGTCCACAACACATGGGCCCTGGGCGCCGGTTTGTTTGGCTTGGTGTGCATATCGAGTTACTGTACGGAGTATATTTACTGGCGAAGAGCGGAGCCAGTGCCTCATCTTACGATGTGGATCGTCCTGCAGTGGAGTCCTCTATCTTTCGCCTGCGCCTGGCAGGCTTGGGGTATATCTGTAGCCCGATCTCAAAGCTCGTCAACTGCCCCAAGCCCTCAGAGTGGGAAGCGAGCTTCGAGACTAGCCGTCGTCAACTACATCTGGCTATTTGTCCCAGTCGTCCAATTCCTGATCTGCCTCGCCATCGGAGTCCAGGCGGACCACTATTGGGAAAAAGCCCGCCATGAGCGAGATCGGTGGATCTCAGATTGGGGCATCGCCGCGCAACTGGAACAGAAAATGCTGCTGGATTTGACCGAAGTGAGTGTACGATCGAATTCGTTCTCAAGTCCAAATACTCAACCACTTTCGTTATCAGATCTGGTCCCACATTATGAAGTCGTGGTACTTTGTCGGCATCGCTATGACCATGTGGTCGGTGTATGCTTTTACGCTATGTTGCATCTACACGACGGTCTCGTGGCATCTGGTCGCCAGCTTGCGGAAGCATATCCGGCTCCTACAGCGTGGGCAAATAACGACAACAGTCGACCGCATGTCTCGCAAGGAACCAGGATCTTTCAGCTTCAACAACAGTTCTACACTCTTGAGCGGCACTACCGATGTTTACGATACGCCCCAAGACTCGCCCTACCTCGATCAGCTCAAATCACCGAGCTCGGCCATGTTCTCAGATATGAATACTCCTCCGGTACTCAGCCCAATACGTCGATTCCGTGGTCACCCAGCTGATCAGCTCCGATCATGCCTCTTCACCGAAGAAGAGGAGCGCAATGATAGATCAAGGTCCTTTTTCCCGCCCGTGGCCCCTTCCGCAACCGTTGCTCGAACATCCACCCTGAGCTCTCAAGCAAATTGGGTGCTGAGATATTTCATGAGTAAGTCAGCGCGTTCGATTCGGAGAAAGATGCGGAGCTAACCTGCTTTGGTCTGCTCTTCAGTTCAATCCATCAGCATCTCTTGTGGAATCCTTTGTTTGCTATCCTTGGCCATCTTTTTGGCTGCAACACTCTATTCGGCTTCGGAGTTCGTACTGATCGAACGCTACGAAGGCATCGTGTACCTCGCCGCCTCGTGGGTGACATTCGTTTTCGGAAGCATCACGATATTGTCCATCTGCCATGCGACGTACGAGTCAAGCTTCAGTCAACTGCTTCATCACGCGGACGAGCCCGGAGCGGAGCCCGGAATTGGCATTCGCACGTTGGATCCTTCTCTCAGCTCAGAATTTACCCGACCCACCCGACCACCTCCCATCTGGTCTGGGCAGGTCCGGCGAGGCGACGGTGCTCCTGCAAATCCAGTAGACCGCTACCAAGAAGACTCCGCAGGCACGGATGAACTCAGGCGCTCCGCAGAACAACAAGCGATTCAAGGTCTGCTGTCGCCTGAAGACTTCCGAACATATCCGCGGCGAGAACACGGGGCTGACCGCATGTCAGTACGCAGTTCTGACTCTGCGCATCTACCTGCGTCGCGCAAACGGACTTCGTTCGATATTCCTGGCTCCGATGCAGGCCATCTCAGAACAAACACCCTACGGCGGAACTCAGCCGCCCGCATGTAAACCTATGGGAACTTGAGATTTCACCATGTCATGCCCTGCTCCCTCTGTCTCTGTGTGACTGTATGGCGTGATTAAGGAAGGCTCCGATGGGATGCAACCTCAGACGGAACCCAGGTTCAGAAGACTGGAATCTCTCACTTCTGACAAGTGCGGATCTGCAAAGATGGCGGCCTCACAGACCCATGCTGCTCACCAAGAGCCTACTGCCGAAGCTCCAGCCCTCCCTGACCTGTCCACCCTGCTCATCCATTCCGATGATGTGAGAACACATGTTGTGGCGAACAGTGTCCAGGAGAAAAGAAAAAGGCTCACCTTCGACCGCGATTGCTGCCTTTGCAGGTGGATCACAGTGCGCAACCCAATCATGCTGTGGCACAGAGCATCGAGCTCTCCACTACGTTCAGGTGGGTGTGAAAGAGTCTTGCTGTGTTTTGTGCTGCGTAAGATGTTCACCGTGGCCCACTGCATCTCTCCCGACAGGGCGCCTCATCCCGAGTCCGAACTCGGTATTGCCATGGCAAATGGGGAGCTCATGAACACGTACGACCTCCAAGATCCTCAGCTACACATTTACTCACGATACACTTCAGAAACCCGGAACAGAGCTGAGCGAGTCCTGTCCCAGGCTACCGGAGGCCATGCGGTGACTTATGGTTCTGGGTAAGCGCTGACAGCTTTGACTTGTGGAGTGCCGTTCAGTGACTCATCGGCCGTGCTCATTCACACAGCATGGCCGCAGTGTATGCTGCATTGATGCACTACAGTCCTAAGGTCATTGCTATCAGGAAGGGCTACCATGGCGTCCACGAAGCCATCCGTGTGTACAAGAGGGCCAAGTCCGATCTGGTGAGTGAAATGACCAACTCTGCATTTTTTGAGGCCCCATGCTGAAGGCTTTTCACAGACTGTCATCGATCTCGATGATGAGTATCCGACAATTGAGCCCAGTAGAGAAGGGGTGCAACCTGTGAATGGTCTGCTCGTGTGGGTGGAGACACCATTGAATCCAACAGGCGAAGCTCGAGACTTGCAGAAGTACTCCGACAAAGTAAGTACGAGCGGCATACCAAGCATTTCTGGCCCGTTCCCCCCCACTGACGGACTGTGCTTCTGCTATGACATCAGGCACACAAGGCAAAGGGCGTGGTCGTCGTGGATTCGACCTTTGCCCCTCCTCCCTTGCAGAACCCTTTCAACCAAGGCGCGGACATGGTCATGCATTCTGGTGAGTGTCCTTTAGATATGTCACGGCTCGATTCCTGCATAGCCAACGCGGACTGAATCAATGTGACTTGTCGACCAGCGACCAAGTACTTTGGTGGCCACTCTGATCTACTTATCGGCGTGCTGGTGGTGACCAATCGCAAGGAATATGATATCGTGGGTTCATGGCAATTCAAAATCGCTTGAATGGATCTTCCGGAAGCTGATGCATCAGGTCGCTTAGCTTCATTTTGACCGCTGCTTCCTCGGGTCGAACCCTGGAAACCTCGAGGCTTATCTCCTGCTCCGTTCCCTCAGGACTCTAGACCTACGTGTCAGACGCCAGTCAGAAACAGCTACCGCGCTGGTACAGTGGTTGCATTCACTCACAGGTACTTTCGATGGCCAGCCTCTCGAGGAAGACGTCAAGCTTGGGATCACAAAAGGAGCCGTTGTGAATCGCGTGTGGCACGGTAGCTTGCAACCACGAAAGGACAAAGACCCACTTCCCGTCGCTAGACTTGAAGAGGGCGCTGGCTTTGACCCCAAGAAGCAGATGCCTGGTGGCTACTCGCCGACCTTCGCTATCCGAGTGAGTGACCTCGCGAACAGAAACACACGCGATGTCATTCTAAGTAGGATACTCTTACAGATGGCCGAGTCGAAGTTTGCCAAACATCTGCCACACATCACAGAGTACTTCATTGTGAGCACAGGGTGTACGGTGAATGCCTGATATTGCAAGTATCTGATGACCTTGTCACATGACAGCCTGCCACCTCCCTCGGTGGCGTCGAATCGCTCATGGAGTGGCGACGAAACTCTGACCCACGGGAAGAAGACCAATCGCTGGTCCGTCTTTCCATCGGGCTCGAATCCTTTGCAGATCTTCAACGTGCAATGAGGGCATCCTTCAGCTCTCTTCTGCGAAAGAGCACATGAGCTTGTCCTCATTCGGCTGCGTTATGCATGCTGCAAACCACTTGGATGACATCAGAAGTCTCATTCGGATCCCCGCATGGGTAGCTCATTGAAATAAGAAAAGAGCCGTCTGTGCCATTCCGACATGCGTGATCCATCTTTGCGAGTAAGGTTCTCCTACGCTCTTCGGCCTTCGCACGGCACAAGGGTCGAGTCGAGGACCGGGGTGATGTCCTATCTGATGAGCACATGAAGCCGCGGATCCCAGATTCTTCCTCATTAACTTTTCTCTCTCTCTCTTTTTCTCTATCTCTCTCTTTCCTTTTCAGTTGCTCATACGGATCCTCCCTTGGTCCAGATTCACACATGTGACGGACTGACGGCCCTTGCCTGACTCCACGCAGGCGAAATCCGCCGCGGACCGTCATCTTCCTGCGCTGGCACGAGAGCAGGAAAGGGGAAAGCTCATATGAGAACGATGATGCGATACTGACTTCCCCAATATGTAGTTTTGCCTTCTCCATTCTCCCGCCTATCGGATGTGCTGATCAGCGTGGCTAAGGGGAGAGGTCAGGCATCTGATCTCAGGACTCGCACAGGAGTCATTCGAGCACGTTCCTTTCTCCACCTGGACATCAGTAGCCATGAAGCATCTGGATTTGGTCAAGTTGGAGCTCATCCCGTCTCTTCACGCTCCCCTGTCAGCATCAGTTATTCTTGCCCGGTCAAATCCTCATACTGACTGGGCCATGAATCACACTACTCCTCCTCCTTTTCAACGTCGTCAGCCAAGAAATGGTTTACCGCCCTTCGCAGATGCTCACGAGGCTCGTGCCTTTCTGGACAGCCAACTCCTAGTCGACCCGTCTCCGGCAATGAGGCATATGCTACTTGTGGACATCATCTATATCGGTGCATTGCTACTCATCGGGATCGCCATCCTGATCCGTCGAGCTCTGACACGCAAATGCTGGATCTTCCGATTGGTGCGCGTATCAAGTGGGTTACTTGTAGTTCCACATCTGCACAACTGCTGGTCTCTCGCCTGCGTCGCTTTCGGCTCGATGTCGGAGGTGTATCACATCATGACGTTTACCGACTTGCACGCGAACAATCCGCCTCGACACATCTGCATTACGCTCATCTACTTGTGGGTCTTCCTGTTCGTCGGGGTGTCGTGGAACGCATGGGCTGCTGCGGTGAGTGCAGCACCGGATTGAGTGGTCACATCATCTGATTGGGGCTGACTTGATTCTACTCAAATGCTGGGTGCAGGTTGCGAAGGCGCAAGACCTGCGTATTAGCCTCAAGCTGGGACGACTTTTTCGCATCCAGTTGTGTTTGCCTGCATGGCTTGCAAATTGCTGCGGTCTGCTTCTCCCGGTCGCCTGCGGAATGTTGCTGTTCATTCCCTCGTTCAGAGCCGACATTCACGCAGAGCGGGCTCGACATCTGCTGAACGAATGGCGGACTCGGTTCGACGACACGGCAAGCTTGGATCAGGACATGGTCGCAGCGGTGCAGGCTGTAAGTTGACGCATCCTCTGATCAAGTATGAACACACGCAGGCTGACCGACCAAGTTTTCTGCTTCCATCCTGGCAGATTCAGGACGAGATGATACTGGCCGCTGAAAACCTGGCGATCGCGGCGGCGCTGTGGACACTGTTCGCCGCGATTGTATTTCTCATCTACTCGTACTTCGCAGCCGGTCTGATTCGCCTGCTGTTTCGACATCTCAGCCTACCAAAGCACAAGCACCGGGCCGTGCCGGTGACGAACATTGTGACAAGATCGCTCGGCTACCCTACGGCTGCGCAGGGTAATGCCCGGCCTGTTGACGAGGAGACTATGGAGTTCCTCCAGACCACCATCCACGATCCTGCCCGCGATCAGGTGTACGAGTTACCGGGGAGCCGAACAGGATCGTCCCGTGTCTGTGAGATGGGGTCGCCTCGGCCGTCCCGGGAAGGATATCCGCTTCCGGTCCGGATAGGCTCGCCCCCTCCCTCTCCAATCCGGTCACCTCGTCTCCCGTCCTCGCATCGCAGATCAGAATCCCCAAATCGGGCCCGTCCGTACCCTAGGACAGGCTCACCTCATTCCTCATCTCACTCCAGGCCCGAAGCGCTGCCGATGCCGGTGGGAAGGGTCCCAGAGCGCCCGCCAAACAATGCAACAACAAACTCGGCGGGCCGGGCGGTGCGATACTTTGCGGTGCAGGCAGCGAGCATCAATCTTGGCACCCTGCTGATGCTGTCCGTTGCCGCCTACATCACCGTCACCGTCGTTCCCGAGACGCAAAAGGGCCGCTTTGCAGAGGTCTACTTTCGGTCCTGGGCCATGCTCAACTCGGTCTGCATCGTGTTTGGAACGACGACTCTATGCTCAATGTGAGAGGACATGGAAGAAGCTATCAAAAGGCACCCTTTTTGTGTTCCCTCGTCCCCAAAGTATAAGATGAAGTGGCTGAAACATGTTGAAACTCCCTCCCCGACTTGCCGCTTTTCTCTGCAACCAGTGCACAGGAGACCTTTGAAGAAGTCATCTCGAATCTCGTGCACCCCAACGCGAGCGATATGAACGCAGCGGGCGAGCAAGAGGGTGGTGCGCGCAACTGAGCAGCTCCGCTGGCCAATGCATGCTCTCTCAGATTTCGACAGCCGCAAGTCTCGTCGTCGACCGAGCGGGTGGGCGCGATTTGAGAGGAACGATGGGGAGGCGCGAGGCTACTCCACTTTCTGCGACCGCCCCCCCATTTTTCTCCGATATACCCCCCCAGATGTTGATGGGCAAAAGATTACGATTCTATCAATTTGGCTTGCTCGAGTCCAGCGCGTGCTACACGATTGATGAACTTGAACCTATCAGCGCCGAGCAAGATGCCGCCATACCATCTGGTAACCACCACGAGGGCATTGGGGAGTCCCTTTTTTCGGGGAGGGGGGGGGGGAGGAGAGATTGATCATAGAGCAAGATGTCAGGATTGCGCACACTGGGACTTTCACCTCTTCAAAGGGGAAAATGGGACTATTTGTCTTCCTCCACTCACCAACAGGTCGAGGAGATGTGCGAGGCGGCCGCCGGCCGCGGTTTCTCCGTCATCATCGTGGTCCCGATGGACAACCTCGTGGGTGGTGCAGACCCACGCATGAATGATGGGGTGGGTAGCGCGCGCAATCTTGCGATCGGACAAGATGTGGGAGAGCACGATGGAGACCTCGTCCGGGTGGTCGAGGCGGGCCGCATGTGCGACAAAGACGCTCTTGCGCTCCGTGATGGGCTCGGTGCGGACGAGGCGTTGCAAGATGGGATGCTGCTTGGCGGTTTGCAACGGCCGACTGGGTGCCGCATCTGTGAAGGACTGCTGCTTTTCCTCCACATCCGGTGGAAGAGCGGTGTCGTTCACGCTCGGAGGGTCTGCATCTGCTCGATGGCCACGTGCCTCGGTTCGTTCTCGATCGCGTTGGCTACGTTGGTTGTACCAGTCGGTGACCAATTCCCTGACAAATTCGATGCCCTCGTATAGCACTGGTTCTCCGGGATGCCAACGGACGCCGTTCAGTCTTGTTTGAGCCTGGTCGTACCGTGGGGTCAAGGGACGCTCATCGGAGGGCGAAGAGGCGAGCTCGGTTTCCGGACGTAAGGAGCTATTGCTGCTAGGTGTGGTGTTGGTGGCGTCTGGGACTGCTGGACCGATAGCCGGGTCATAGTGAAGAAAGGTGCGCAGGATGCTGCCGAAGAGACTTGGGTCTACAGGATAGGGTCCTACGAAGCGGTTCAGAAGCTGTAATTGCGGTGGTTTGTTCGGTTCTGCAAAGGAAGAGCTGTTTGTACTGGCATTGGCTGGATACGAAGATGGTATGGTGATGGAGAGCCGGATAGGAACTTCTTCTGGCTCTGGAACTGTGCTCTGTGTCTGGAAACTGGTGACGAGCAAGAGCCGAATCTTGGAGCCTGGCGACCACTGAGCGACTGTGATGAGAGCACGACAATGGGATCCTGGATCAGCGTTCGCTTGTGATGTCTCGGCAGCGAGCATCAACGACGTGGAACACGGAGATGAGAGGAGGAAGACGGGGCCGCTCACCTTCGTCTGCCTTTGCCCCTGCCTCTTTTCCCTGACCAAAACAGTGGAATAAAGGTGCGAAAAGGGTGTCTGAGTGGGGTCCGTTCTTTTGTCATGCTACCATTTGCCGGACCTCTACTGCGGGTGGATTTGTGTGTGGGAAAGGAAGTCGCTCACCATCGATGGCTCAATCTGGGAGACGTGGATACCTCCTGGAACTGCATCGGCGCCAGCGGTTTCAGCTCGGTCATCTGGGTGGTCCACTGCAGCGCCACGGGCGATGCCATGATGAGGCAGTTCTGTGGTAAAGATGGCGCCGAGAGCCTCGAGTTCCTCAGCCAGAGCCTCGAAGTCTACCGAGCCAGAGGCGGGGGCTTGCTCTTGGTGGGCTGCGGCTTCGGTGCGGATCCGAAGGACTAGATCGTCGAGAGACATTTGGGACCGCCAAGGGGCTGTTGGGGTGAGGAAATCTTGAGCTTTGGGATGGCAAGCTGCAAACGAGAGTGAGCGGAAGATGACAGCAGAGAGGTCATACAGTCTGTGGACGGGCGCCAACGCACAGAACTCAAGCTGGGCCACGCTAGCGGTGAGGGGGGAGAACACCCAGTGCGAAGAATCGAACCTTGGTCTGGTTCGTCACGAACGAAGCCGGGGCGATGACCACTTACAGTACTCGTACTGGGGAACACGGACAAGAAGGTTTTCGTGGTCTCACCGCTCGGCCACTCGTACGAACAGCTGTCAGTCGGGTGACAGCGACCTCCACTCCACCTCGGCCAGCCCGGATAAAATAATGGGCGGTTGCTCAGAACGGGCAAACTGAGTCAAATGAGGCTCAACACGAGGCTGAGCTAACTTCCGCTCCGTCCCAAGGAGGCGGTCAGACAATCCGATCTGGCATCGAAACGTACCACACCCACTTTCCCTCCTTCCTTCTCCGTCGTCGTCCCCAGAACACCTCATTCTATTCTATTCTCCGCAGCACACCCCGCGTCTGGCCGTGTTCACAGCACAGCATCTGCTCTCTCAGAAGGTATGTGATCGGAGCGCCCACAGGGCAGTGATGAATCTGAATGGTGGGTGTTTGCTTGCTGGCTCACACACGTGCCTGCCCGGCGGACGAGCGAGTCCGAGAACAATAAGCCCCTCCACTTGCCACCCCACTATGTATGCACATTTGAAAAGCTCACTAGCCTCTTCCCTCGCTCCCATCTGGCCTGTCCCAGCTGGGCTGATGGAAGCTCGCTCGCGCAGTGCAATCCACAACACACACCTCTTCTTCAGCTCCTAGCTTCCCAAAAAATTAACCGCAGCTACAACAAAAGAGCGGAGCCAGGGTCCGCATCCCAACCCTTTGCCAAGACGTGTGGAGGAGCAGTCCGGCGTGGTTTCCAGCACCAACCACATCCTCAACCACTCCCTCGGGTCCCGCCCTCATCCAATCACCTCCTTCCACAACGCCAGCACAGGACTGCTGCGTGTGTGGGAGGAGGGGATATCGTGAATCGGCGCTGCCCTGTTTTGTCCTCCACTTCGGATGTGCAATGGAATTGGCAAAAGGGTTGAGGAGAGGAGAAGAGAAAGGTTGTGACTGACTTGCCTACTGAAAGTGGTGCTGGTGGCCCTCGCGAGACTGTGTCCTGGATTTCCCTCTGTTCAGGCAAGAGGATGGCGTGACTGACAGTGGGATCAGCCCACCCTCAACATCTTTGACGCTGCTCTTCCATGTCCTTTGCTCTGCTCTGGGGCCCTCTTCCCTCTCCAATCCCTCCCATTTTGCTTCACAGCCGCGTGGGCTTTTTGTGGAGCGACAACAACAACAACAACAATCGCCCTCGGCCGCTTCTTCCATATCGGGATCACACACCGCGAGGTCGATCAGGACACGACTCTTTCATTTTGGCCCCTTCCTTTTGCTCCACTCTGCTTCCACAGCAAGCAGCGCGAAGGAACAGAAACTCCAGGGGAGATCGCCCATATCGCAGCCGGGTGCATGCATCTGGGCATGGTACGGGCTCTGAGCATGTTCGGTTATGCATCACACAACTCAGGGTTTGGCAAGGATAAGACCACTTGTGCAGTCATCCGCAGGGTTGGGCCCATCCTCTCGAGTTGTGAGACGGCAAAGCGGGAAGGGAGGTTGGGTCGATTGTCCATTTCGATATCCATAGACGGCTGGACGCAGCGCAGATCTTCGTGCACTCCCGCCATCAGAGAGCACACGCACAATGTCGGGCCAAGGCACACAGCGCCGTCCCGTGCATGGGACTGAACCATTGGCAAGCAAAGAGAATGGGTAGACCACTCTCTCTCTCTATCTGACACCCTGACTCGTCCACAACAACAATAACTCGCAAACGCGTTCTCCACGCCACCTCTTTTTCTCGTTCCCTGAGCGATGAAATTTTTGTTTGTCAACTGCATGCGTTTCCCTTCGCCCACCTTCATTCCGACCGCAGTCAGTGGTGGGCCTTAGCGCGTTTTTTTCTGGGGGCAAGTGAGTCGCTACTTTTTTTCTTGTTTTGGGAAGACATGCCAGAGCCAGGACAGCGCTGGGTTCGAACTCCGACAGCATCGAGAGAAGGGGGGGCCCACCCCTCGGCCTTGGGTGGGCTGTCAGGTCAGCAGCTGGGTGCTGAAAGCGAGAATCAGCCCCGATAGCACCCCCAAACCCCCTCCGGTTGCCGCGCCCGAGGTCAGAAGACCAGGCGTGGAAAGCGGCGGGTGCTCGTGAAAAGCTGAAAGGGGTCCGGCGACGAAGGGGAGAAGATGTATGATGGCACCACCAGCACAACACCACAACATCACCGCCAGCTTGACCCAATCGTCAACAGGATGTACTGTATCTATGTCGTTGCCCCCCCCCCCCCTCCCCCAGTCTCGCCGATACTACATTGCCGCTGGGCGTCTTGCTTCCCAGACTGGACTCAATTACCTAACGTGCCAAAGAAGCATCCTCGTCCTATTTGTTTTGTTTTTGTGTGCTGGGTACGTGTCTCTGAATCGAAGAGAAGGGGGGAAAGCTGCAGCTCCTTCTCCCACACGAGGTGGTTCTGTGTCTGGAACACGCGCGGCGTCAGGAAGGCTAGTGCGGGACCTAGGCAGGGAGTGACGATGCGACGTGTTGTGCGGATTGTTCTCTGCGTGTGTATGTGCACAACGTTTTTTGTTTTCAGGGGCGGGTCGAGCGATGTGTGTGTGTGTGTGTGTGATGAGAGAGAAGTTGAGCGGCACAGCAGACAGCAATGCCGGATTTGGATTCGATCATGTCCTGGAGCGCACTTGGACAGAACGTCCTGGCTAAAAAGACCTGACAACAGTCGGAAGACTGAAGCCCCCATTCCAGATCCCATTTGTGTTGAGGCAATGGCGCTCACGAATTGAGTGCGCATTCATTTGTCTGTTAAAGATGCAGCAGAACCACTTCCGGAAGCATGGTGTGCAACGCGTCGGAAGATAGGAGAAGAGAGAAGGAGAAGGGGTGTTGAGTTCAGAGACTGTTCAAGAGAGACAGACAACAATGTGGAACAACCCCCAAGGCGCCCGAGCGGATGAGTGCTGTGGTAATTGGGACGTGGGAAGACAAACAAACAAAGGGAATTAGCGCGTCTGGCTGGGCCGGGGGAACAAGGGGGGCCGGTTGGACAACATCGGCGCTGGGCCTCACTGATCTCGGGCCGAGCATGTTGTGTTGTCCAACGCTTGTGGCGGAACGGTCCAGACTCTGTGTCCATGGATCCGACTTGGCGATGGGTGAGGAAGGGAGGGGAGGGGTGTCTTGTTCCCAGCCCGGAGAGTCAGGGCGGGCCACACAGGACGCGCGCACGCGAGGTTCATCATGGGGTGCACCGTGGTGTGTGTGTGTGAATCGGTATTATGTATTGATTCAACGGCACATCGCCGCAGGAAGACGGGCGCGATGTGGCTGACAAATTGGCCGATGGGCCTCTGTTGGCGTTTTCTTTTCCAATTCTAGCCTGCTTCCGATTTCACCCCGATTCAGATTACTTCACGTCACGCGCGCGTGGACCCTTTCCGGTTTGTTCGTCCTAGGGTTCGCGTCTTTGCTGATCGCGAGCACGCCCAACCAACCCACGAACGACCCCAACCCCAAGCGCGTCGTGTTTGTTGTTTGTTGACAGTGGGTGAGAACAAAAGCGCTTAGCATCCTCTCGTCCCTCTCTCTCCAAACCCACACACTGACAAGTGTCGATGCTCGCAGAATCCGCGGCGGGCCTCCCTCCCTGCCATCACACACAAACACTCATCCATCCAGCGCACTGCCTCTCATTTTGTTGTTGTTGCACAAACAAGGGCTGCACCCATGACCTGATGGCGAGGGGGGGCGGGGGCTGTTGGAACATGCTCGCACCTAGGAGGTCGGCTCCCGTCCGAATGACTTTGGGCTGTCCGCCGTCCGTGCCCAGAGGCGATCAGCACCGGCCTGCGGGCTGCTAGCTGCTGAGAACGAGTAGTCAAGAGGATGGACGATTATGGTAGAGGTGACAGGAACAAGGTGAGGATGGGGGAGGGAAGGAGCTTATTCTATGATTTTCCTAATTTACACTGTCGATTTGCACATACATCATTATTATCGAGCTGAGGACACAGCACAGGGTCCATTCTGTCCTCACACACACATCTACCCGTATGCCTAAGCTTCTCGCACTGCATGCATTATTCGCAGACGAGGTGGCCGCCCTCATATAAGCAAAGAACCATGGCCTCGCGCATCTTTGACAGCCTGTTCTTTCCCCCTGCTTTTCGTATCGTGGAGCACCTCGCATTCTGAGCCCATCTCTCTCCTCCTCTCACACAGCAGCAGCTTCCACAGACGAGGACGCAGTTCCCCTCTCATCATCCCCCATACCGTCAGATACTAAACCTCTCCCGCGTCGGCGCTGCACCGAACATCTCTCATCTGCCTAGTCGCCATTGTGAGTTTTGGCCTCCCACCACTCCAAACCGCATACATTCCACATCGCCAGCTGACATCTGCCGCTCCATTCCACTTCGTAAATGTAGAAATTCTGACATCTAAGGCTCCCCACTTACCTCCCATCCTCATCACTCACAGACCTGCGCAATGGACACCTTCAGACCAAAGCCCTACAGGCGAACAGACTGTTCACCCTTCCCCCTTCCACCACGCACCAGAGTCCAGCAGAGAACACCACCAACAGAGACCATGTCGGCCGACTTCTTGCTCAAGTCTCTAACAAGCCACGCAGATTCAGCCTCCGCTCGCTCCCGCTGCTACTGGTCTCTCCTCGCCCTGCCTCCCCACACTCCGCAGGACTCCCATCCAGAGCTCCGGGCCAGCATCGACGCCCTCGAGATCATCTATGTAGACCCCCTTCTTCAATCCCATCTCGGCCCACAAGCCACCGACATCCTTGCTGGCCAACCGTTTTTCGAATTTGTCCACTCCCAAGACGTTGAATCTGCCAAGGAAGACATGGCGGATCTCCTCGGCCCTGCCAGAACCACCTTTGGCAGTGTCGTCCGCTGCCGTTTTGCCACCGCCTCGGCGATGCGCACCAAACTCATCCAACAGGGCCAGAGCCCACTGAAAGCTCGCAGATCAAAAACAAGCAGGCATACACACCTCCAGACTCAAGAAGATGCCATCGACTTTCCACTTGTAGACCTCGTCGTCAGCTACATTGGTGAGGGCTTGGCGCTTTGCTTCATGCATAATATCATTGGTGAGTAAGAGAGCATTCAATGTCTTTCTTGAGCTCCAAGTCTTGATGCTCACTGGCTCTTGTCCGCCCACAGATGAATGCCCTCAGGATCATGACGAGTCACATCGATCGAACTGGTCAAACTGGTGTGGAGCACAACCTGGAACCTTTACAGAAGCAGTACGTCTTTGCCAATTATTTTTCTCAATTGAATGCAACAGGTGGCTTATATGCGCTTCTTTTTTCGGATCGTATTCAGCAAGCAGACCTCCTCTGGCGTCAGATTGCCAGCAGGAGACTACATCTTGCTCGCCCCTCACAACCGGAACACATCTTCCAGATCATCCGCTCAGCAGACAACGGATCCGACATTCTCTTCAGCTGGCCGCCACCCCGGTTGTTCCCCCGGCTCGAGACGTCCGACAACATTGCCTCAGCTCAAGCTGCGTCCGTCGTAGTCAATAGTCCTATGGCATTCTACGAGGACGGGAGCTACTTCGCCGACGACTTTGCCTCCTTGGCTCAAGGTCTCCACCCATCCCTCTTTGCACTCTCGGATGCGAGCACAACTTGCACCCGGAGATTACGAGCAAAGCATACCCTCACCACCGACGGCCTCATTCGCTCCATCGAGAGCGTCGTCATCGGCTATGGGGACATCACTATTGCTTTCTTCACCAATGTCTCGCAAGAGCGCATCACTCAGATTCCCGCCGCACCAGCGACCGATCCGCACAACATCAACGTGCCGTCTGTTGTACCAACCCCCACTCAACTTCAGACCAGAGAACTCAACGGCGACCTCGCAGCAGCCCTGGAGGCTCACAGTCAAGTTGCACTCATGTCTCAGTCCTCCACCAACCTGAGCCCCATCTTTCTGCAGCAGACTCTGTCACCCAAACAGGTCGTTTTTGATCTCAACCATGGCCTTGGCCTGCTTCCAACCGTCTACGACGAGCTTACGACTCAATCTGCCCCTGCTCACATCGTCGACTTTGCCCAGGCCAAGTCGGCCCAACACGACGTCAGACTCCGGCCTGCGAGCCAATCCGCTGCTGCTGCATTAAGGCGAAGCTCGGACGGTAGTCACCTAGCTCCTCACAGTCGATCCCATACCTTTGACCCGTCCGACTCGCCCGAGGATCGACGAATGAGCGCAGGCGACCTGCACCAACGAGCCAACTCCTTCAATTCCCGCGTGCTTCCCACCAATGCCGCCATGTCGCAATATCAGCAACTCATGCTGGACTCAGAGTCTGACAGTGCAGCTACAGGTCGATATCGGACAGACAGCTACGCATCCTTTGCTACCACTGTCGGGGACACCGCATACAACGGCGTATGGCCCTCGAATGGTCGCCAAAACAGCATGGCTTCTAGCGACACGATGTGCTCTCCCCGCCAAGGCTTCAAATGGGGCAGCGTTTCTGCTGCTACCCATCGCGACTCGCTCGTAAGCTCATCTGGTACCGCCTCGGCACTGGATGCAGCCGCCATTGCGGCAGCTTCAGCCGCCGCCAACGCTGCCAGCTCCAAGCGCAGAAATCGACAGGAAACCTGGCCTCTGGCTCGTATCGAGGACGAGACCAATGCTGCTTCTCAACACACCTCGACTGCTGCTCTCGCTGCTGCCATGGCGGCTGGCGTGCCACTTCCGTCCTCGGAGCGGACTCGCTCGTTCTCGGCTGTGGTCAATCACACCGACCCTTCCCGACTCTCTGCTCTGACTGGTGGCGCTAGCTCGACAGCTGCCGGCAAGCGCCTGATGCCTTCCATGGGTCCCTTGGACCCTTCCAGCGCTGCAGCCACTGCTGCTGCCGCCGCTGCCGTAGCTGCTGCAGGTTCCAACGATGCTTCTGCTGTTTCGGCCTTCGCTTACGGAGTTGCGGGCAACAGTGTGAATGCCTCTGCGGCCGGCTCCGTCTCGTCCGCTCCTACCTTCTCCTTTGGAGCCTCGCCCGATGTTCGTCCCACACACGATCTTCCCAGCGTTGATCCTTTTGGACAGGACCCAGGCCAGCCTTCGAGCCGACCCTGCCAATCGCAAGTGGAGCTGCACAACAGTGGCTCTCCGATCATACCCCTTCAAACGGAGCACTTCGACAACGCAGGCCCTTTTGTCTCCACTTTTGGTGCTCATGCTCGCGCAAACAGCGCTCCGGGTCTGGCTCTGATGGGCGGCATACAGAGCCAATCACAACAGCTCGGAGTCGTGCTGCCACAGACCTCGATCAGCTACGGCTATGCTCCTCCGGCTCCCAAACGGTGCGCCAGCTGCGGTACCTCGAACAGCCCCGAGTGGCGGAGAGGGCCTACAGGCCACAAGACGCTTTGCAATGCATGCGGGCTCCGATACTCTCGAAGCGTCTCACGAGCAAAGAAGCGTGACGAGAAGCGCAGGGCTTCTGAAAATTTGCTGCGACGATCGTCGGAGGCTGCTTCTGCTGCAACCACTGCGGCCGCAGTCTCGTCGGCGGCTGTCGCTGTAGCGGCCGCGGCCGCGGCTCAGAACAAGAAGAAGCTGGCGAGATCATCTCCCATCGAGGTTAGCGGGGATGCATTCGTCCAAGAGGACGAAGACGAAGACATGTTCGCTGCTGGACTGACAGCGCAGCCAATGGCAGGCGTAGTCAGCACCGACGGTCAATCCTCGCCTAGCTTCCTGATTCAGCCCGATGGTTCCGAGTTGATTGGCCAAGGCTCGACGATGAGCCTCGAAGGTGGCAACATGCTCGGTCTGGAACCTCCTTTCCTTGTCAGCCGCGCTAGCGGTGGCAGTGCCACGAGCCCTTCTTCCGTCGCCAGCTCCTTTTACGGAGGCAGCTTTGGGATTCCCATTCCCGGTGCGAACGAGATGCCAATGTTCCTCGGAATCGACGACGCTCCAGGGTCATCCATCCGGGGCTCGTCAGCGAGCACTCTGAACACCGTCTCTTCTTCTTCTACTGCTGCCTCCCACCCACACGAACTCAATTCCAAAGGCGACGGAGGCGAGGACGAGACGATGCAGCTTGGGAGCATGATCCCGCCTTCAAATCCCCTGTTCCCCCTCAATGTCGGCATGGAGCGCGCAAATACGGCAGATTGGGCACTGTCCACACTTTCCAACCTGACTTCGAACGATGCCTCCGAGATCGAAGTCACCGTCTGATTCTTGCTACCCTTTTACCATCGCATCCACACCTTTTCTGATTTGCATTTGCTTGGCTTACCACCTAGTTTCCCTGTTTGTCTAACGACCCACTCATGACCAAGAAGCAGACATGTATGAAATCTTGCAACCACCCTAATCGCTCTCCCATCCCAGCTGTTTCCCCAACCTCAACCTACCTCAACCTACACACACTCGCACATTACAGTATTTGGCCTCTGAGTCAAGACAAGAGAAACAACGTCGTTATGTTTTGAGGTTTTGCTACTTTAAGGCGAGATCTGCGAGTTTGCGATGTTGGTGAGAGATAGAGATGAGAGGAGAGGAAAGGAATCGAAGCCCAAAGCAGGAAAAAGAGGAGGAAATTCCGGACGAATCGGAGCAGCTGTAGTCAGGGATAGGCACACGAATTGAAGGGTGGAAAGGCCGAAGTTTTTTAAAAGAAAGAAAAGAAAAGGTTGGGGTGTCAGATGGAGGAGAGGTGGTAGGGGCGGGGCTGGGAAGGGACGGCAAGGAAGCATTGTCCTGAGGTGGTTTGCGCGGCGCGTTGCTGTGCTGATGTGACGCGTCATTTGGTGGTGGTGGCACCGCTGAAGATGACGACCCCCGTCCTGGGTACGAATGGCTGCGTCGTGGTCGCCTGAGAGGGGAGGGTCGGCGGCATCTTGGAAGAAAGCATACCCGAGACCGTGACCGTGCTGGTCTCGTCCTTGTTTTTATTCTCGTGTAGATAGATCGGGAATCCAAAGGACGCTTCTGCATCTTCTGCATCATCATCATCATCATCATTGCCAAACTTGGCTCCTTCTTGCAGGCCTGACATGGTCGCTGTCGATCTGTCTTCGCCATCCTCCACAGGAAGGATTCGGGGAGACTCGCTCTCGGGAGCGGTGACAAACGAAGCGTCCGGGCTGCGCGTACCTGCTGTTCGCAAGAGGCGGACATGCAAAAGGACTCGCAGCGACTCATTGGCGTCGAGAGCAAAAGTGACATTGCTACCATGCTTCTGAAGGCGGGACGAGGAGTCGTCGAGTGTCGGCTCGGGGCTTGTCACTCCACTGGGAGCACGAACCGCATCCGCTCCGAGGCTCATTGTCGTGCTGACGGCAGATGTTGGCTCGGGCTGCTCGGCGCTCTGTAGCCATAAATCCAGGTCAGAACCCAAATACGTCGTTGCTTCCGCTCAGATGCTACAATCAAGCGCACTTACCTGCTCGGGTTTGGTAATATTAGGAATGGGCACCCCAAGTTTTGTAAGACGCTCTTCGTACTTTTGTATCTTGTCAGTCTGTCCCTTTCGGTGCGCCACCTTGAGCTTCTGCGAAATATGCTCGACCTCCTCTTCCTCCGCAGCTGTCAAGACTGGACGAGAAGCTTCTAAAACCGTTGCCACCGCAACATCCAGGGACACTTCATCACCTGCGACGCCGACCGGGAAACGCAAATCGGCTTCGTCAATGTTGACCACAAATTTGCGCGTCTTGTTGGTGACATTGGTGACCAGGAAGCTGAGTGCATCACTGGCTGTGCCCAAGCAGATTGTGCCCAGATCAAGCGAGACCGGTTCGACGGAAAAGTTGGGCAGCTTGCGGACCTGGGCCTTCAGCTGAATTGTCTGGTCATCATCGTGATCGGCAATGTCTTCGATGATAAGCTTTTCTTGCAGTTGGCCAATATAGGATGGCGTGAAGACAAACTCGACTTCTCTCTTGCCATGCCCCGGTACGACGCCGTATCTACCACTGCCCAGCTTGATGTCTCCACTGACAATGCTGCCGCTTTTCTTAATGCAGTAACGCAGGGCCCATTCACTGCGGTTCTGGATGAGGATCTTGCGAGCTTTCGTCTCTCCTTTTTCCATGAAACCAAGGTTGATATGCGCTTGTCCTAGCTCCATGATGCTCCGACATAGCGTTGTGCGCACCATGAGCTCTCGAACCGGAAGGGGAATGGCTTCGTCTTGACCCTCAGCCTCACCAAATGGCGTACTCTGAAGGACGACTGGGTCGTATTCTACCAAGCGAAAGTTGACGCGCAAGTCTTGCTTGCGTGCGTTGCCCCCGATGTGTGGTCGGGTGCTCGCGTTCGGACACAGGACAACGACGACTTGTCTCTCGGCGCCAGGCTCGAGCTGGAGCAGATCAAAATGCTGCAAGCGTTCGTTCTTGATCGCCTTTTGTAGTTCCTTTTGCAAATTGATTTCGGTACGGACGTGGCGTTCCTCGGCATAGGGATTGTTGAGGTAAAAGCTGCTGAGCTTGTCAGGCTGGCTCTCGATGGCGGCAATTAGCTCATCGAGTGAGAGCTGTGAGAGGTCGGTCGGATCGGCAAGGGCGTCCGGGGCTTTGCGTTTCGCGGTCAGGGCCGGCTTGCGTTTGTTGTTGCTCAGTGGGACGGCACTGCTGTTGCTCGAGGCCTCATCGGCGTTCGAAGGATCATTCTTCTCGATCAGTCTCTGGGCCAGCGTTTTGGTATCCTTTGTGCCTTTGGGTAATTCAATGTCCGTGCGCTTGGACCGGATGCTTCCTCGCGCTCGAAGTGATGTGCCACCTTCGATGGAGTCAAGTTGGTGTATTCTCTTGCTTTTGGGCGGCATTCTTCGTGCGTCGAATGGTAGGCCAGTCGCGAGGTCGAGGTACTCGAAATCCCGGAGTAGTGTTCGATCCTTGAACGCTATCGACTTGCCATATTGCACAGTGACCCGGCCCTTACCACCCTTCTTCAGCGCGGCCAAGAGATTGATTGGCGGCTTCGGCTTTGGAGGAGCAGCATCGCCGTTTGCATTGGCATTCACATGGCCAGGCTTACCCTGTTGAGCTTTCCGTTGTGCTTGTCGCCAGGACTTGTTCTCCCTTCTCGCAGGCAAGGTGGAATCTGTCGCCAGTGCCTCTAGGAAGCGTTCCTTCAGATCGTTGCAGTCGGCAGCCTTGGTAGCAGGAGTCTTGCCGTTGGACTGGGATATTGCTGACGCGCCAATGTCTTTAGGACCACCGGTTGCAGACTGATCACCAGTCAGATCATTGCCTGTCGCAGGGACCACAGTTTCTGTCTCTGCTTTTTCTTCCTTCTTCACGTAGAGGGCAAGATCTTCGGGCGTGTTTGAGTACAGCTCCAGAGCTATTCTTGATGAAGAAATGTTGACGATCGTGAAGGTGCGCACGCGAGAGGAATTGATGTTGACGTCTCCGAAGTCCAAGAAGTTGGCGCCTGTGGGAGTGAGGATGCTGTAGAACATGGAATGTAGACTGATGCCCTCGGAATCGACGTTCTGGGCCCGAACCTCCACAATCTGGTCATTGGACCTGTTTGACAGGTTCGCGATTGTGATCTGCTTGCGATATTTGTCATTGACACGACGAGGGTAGAATTGCAGCTCGAGTTCGTACGGCCTCTGAGGGGTCACCAGTACTTCGTCCGCAAACATGCTGATGACTTTGGACACCACGCGTGTGTCGATCCGCGTAGTCAACGCAGATCGGTTAGTGACGGTGATGATGGCGCGTTTTCTCGATCCGACATTGACTTCGCCGAAATCAATATACTTTGGCTCCACCGTGATGAAGGAAGTGCACGTTCGAAGATGGCATGTGACGGTCTTCCGTTCCCTGCCGCCACGAACCCGAGCACCTCCCATCCGGGCACGAGCATAATCGATGGCGATCGAAAATGTCGTTGGCTCCAATTGTCCCGCCGTGAAGTTTTCATCGGCTTCAGCACGAGGTGGCCGGTAAGACACAAGCACCCGGTACTCGGTACCTGGTCGCAAGAACAGTTCCTCTACTTGTGTGCTGTGGGGTTGCTCGACAGGTCGCAGCCCAGACGATGTCGCTCCATGCGGGCCACGATAGCGCCCGTTTGAGGTCACTCCCGCGCTGTGAGTTGAGGACGCTGGAAAAGGCCCTATTCTGCTATCTTGTGATATCGCAGTTGCATCAGACAGCGACGAGGTTCCATCCTCGTGCCGATCACCATCGTCTCTGATCGCTCGAGACGCGCGAGTCATGGAAGAAGCTGGCCGCATGCCCAAGTGGGCTGCCGCCCAGTGCCTTGTGAATCCGCCTGGTGTGCTTGGTGTCGTGCCTCGATGAGCCACACCAGGTACCTTGCCGCTGACACTGCCGCGATCGCTCTCATGGCCTGAGGCGAAATATCCTGACATGATGCTGCCATCGGAGCCAGGGCCGGTAGTGTTGTTACGATTCCTCAATCGGAATGCCGCTGCCCCGGCGTCGCTGTGTGCACTGTTCTCGCCCTGATTCACGCCTTGACTGGAGACTGCATGACTCGCGGTCGGACTATGGACAGGTGCTGGAACCCAAAATTGGCGGCCAGTTGGTTCGTGTGTACTCGAGTGCATGCCTGGGGACGAGGGTCTGCTGGAGCCTCCTTGTGATACGAGTGAAGCGGCATCCATGTCACTTTCATCATCTGTGCCACCAGCGCGAGAGCGCGAGGACGGTCTTGGCAGCCGTAAATGCGCCCATTGTCCCCTGGAGCTCGATTCTGATAGATTTAATTCAGACGGAGGGGCCACGGGAAAGATGCCTGGGGGGTTCCGCGGCGTTTCGGCCATCTCAAGAGGCGAGATTGGTTGATGTTCTCCAATCTTGACTGACTCGGCATCCCGAATGCGCTCGTGTGATAGCGCCAGCGGCGAAGTTGATCGTCTTGAAGTTTCGCCAGTGGATGTCGCTTCGATCTGGTTCGGATTCTGGAAAAACTCTTCCACCATTGGCGAGCCACCGGACTCGGATGGGAATTCGTCTGTGTCCAGGGCATCATCCCGCGAGATGGCTGGGTCCGGTAATTGGAAGACGACCTCGGCTCCCTTTTGAGCGCTGAATGCTGCTTCGAGTACCACGTCTCCCAGATTCTTGATTACGATTATGCGCCGAGTCCATTGACCCGCAAAGCAGTCCCCAAACTCGATGGAGTCGCCCGAGAGGACCGTCAAAGCGTCGTTCTTGGCATTGCCCAGCATGTTGGCTCGTACGACGACTCGGATTGGATTGACGCTGTTGTGAAGATTAACAAAGGAGATCGTCTGCTCATAGTCGCGACATGCTTCGGTAGGCGACAGTCGTATCCGAAACGGTCTTTCCTGCAATGGCCCTAGGGTACTGAACGCTAATGATGCTTCGGATCCGACGGAAGTAACTGCTGCTGGTTCGCCTGTGGTTGAGTCTGTGATTTCCAGAGGTAGCACAGCGAGCATGTTGTCGCTGTCTTCTAGCCTCGCGACCCAGACACAGGGGATCTCGGTCGAATTGGTAAGATGGATGATCCGATCTTGGACTGAGCCTACCATGACGTCGCCAAAGTCCAAGGTGAACAGGTTGTACGAGGAGGACTTGTCGCCTCCTGTTCTTCTTCCATCTGCGTCCTCGACTGTGACATTGAGCTGCTGTTTGGTATTTCGGCCGTAGGAGGGGGCTGTCGAGCTCTGGGATGGAGTCGTGCCGAGAGTTTGGGAGGGCGTTGGAGATGGTCGAGGCTGAATGGAGCGAGAGCGCCGCTCTGAATTCAGCAGCTCGGCTTGATCGCCCATGACTCGCTCGAACGCTCCGACCCATGTCGTCCGCGGTTCGATCGGCGAAGCATCTGGACTGTCGGTGACCACATCGAAGCGACCCTGAGAGTTTGTCTGATGTCTTGTAGAGCTCCGTTCGCGATACATTTCGATCCAGGAGCCCTCTCGCTCAGGGAACGGATCCTGATTCGAGGCAAAGATATCCGGCGACCAGCGGTAAAGCCAAGGAAAGTGATTGAATGCGGACCGTCAGAAGACGAGTAGAGTATCGGGATGGATGTGTGGGAATCGTTGAGAGATTAGAGCATGTCCGACATTGGGCCTCTTGTTTGATGCTGGCCCCCGGGTGCTGGGTTGCAAAGTGGGATGTATGCGCGGCGGGAAGGGGATTGCTCCGTACCTATGGTCAAATGCCGTGATTGTTGCACCGCAATGAGTAGGTGGGCTGCGAGAGGATCGATGCGGTGCGTGCTGTTCCAGAGGAGCTCAGCAGCTGCTACCGTTGCCGTGTTGGACAGCAGATTGCGTGTGTGTGTGTGTGTGTGTGTGTGTATATGTGTGTGTGTTCTGTGTGGGAACGAGGATGCGCAGGCGGGCGGAGGGTGTCAGACGAGAGCGGGGAGCGCGCATGCGATTGGAGGGGATCCAATCTCACTCACCGATGGACCTATCGAGGGCAGCAATGGCTCCGTCTGTCGGAGCAGTTGCGCCGCTGATGGTCGACGACAGCCTTCCGCTACGGGAATGCTCAGTCGAGTTTTGGCCTGCCCCTCGTTCCACGCTTGATGGGTTTCTCGGACGAAGGAAGGCGCCGGAGGGGGACCAAAGTTGGACAAGACCAAGGCTTCGACGGCGCAAGAGCCCAGAGGTTCTCTTCTAAGCTGTCGAGACAGCCAAAGCCAGGACCTGGTGAAGGGAGAGAGGAGTGGGTTGCTGATGATGGGGTTGGGACGTGTGCAGCTGTGGGAATTCTCTCCTCTTTTGTCTGTCCAGTGCTCTCGGCTTTCAACCCGAGAGAAACGGGATTGCGGCTTGATTTCTCATCAGCCTCGCACCCACACACACACGGCGAGACGACTCGTACACAGCATTTATCCTGGCATGCCTTGGCCAAAGCGGCCCTGTCTTCATTGCATGCAATGCCAGGAACGACAGCAAGCGGTCCAGCAAGTTGTCCCGGCTGTCCAACGTTAGACGCCGCGACCGCTGCCAGACGGCGGAAACTGCGTCCATAGTGCGCGTCATCACTCAACACGCGTTCGGCCGAGAGCCAGAGTCACACGACACCACTCAGGCACAACTACTTAGGCCGAATTGCACACGGTATCAGGTGATGGGGATGGGGAGGCAGAAAGGTACACAGAGGGGGCTGCTTGCCTATTCACTCCAGCTCGAAGATTGCCTCGTCGTATTCTTCCTTCGATTGAGCAGGGAACACCATCGGGCTGTTGTTCGCGCCGCTGCCCAGACCTCCACCTCCAGACCCCTGGTTCCGATTCCGGGCGGCCTGCCCTTGCTGCTGCTGCTGCTGATGGGCATGGTGCTGCGCCAACAGGTTGCTCAGCTGGCTGGGAGAAGCGCCGGACATCACGTGGTGGCCAGGCACAAAGCTGTTCCCAGACCGGGGCATCGAGGACGCCGAGCCTGACGCAGCTCCAAGACCGCCGGGAATGGCGATGCCCCCCCACCCATGCTGACCACCCAGCGCATCCGAGGGAGCCAGACTGCGGTACCCAGCTTCGGACGACTGTCCACCAGCGGAATCGGCCATGCCAGATCCCGCCGTCATATTCGAGACGAACGAACCCGATGCAGAAGTGGGAAGGGCCGCACCACTGTCGTGCCGCATGCTGAGCGGACTGGGCCGATGTGGAAGTACTGAAGAAGGAGCAACAGGACCTAGCTCGTCATAGGACCGATTGAGATCCCCGAGATGACCTGATCCGATCCTGCTGCTCCGAACACTGTCCCTGTCCGACAAGCGCAGTGCTGCATAAAGGCCACCGTTGGACAGACTTGAACCCGTCCCTTCAACCGGCTTGGTTCCTGCCATCGTCCCTGCATGATTACCAAGAATGCTGTTCCAAGGCGTCGCTCCAGTACCGCCTGTTAGTCCAGCTGGCATCCCGCTTGGCAAGTGACCCAGACTCTCCTCGACAAACTCTGGACCTGTCGAGTGTCGTTGAGACCAACCAAGACCTGCTGCCAGGCTCTGTGGTAGCGAATGGGACGTCTCATAGAGCTGGTTCCCCGACGAACTACTCGACAGGAGTCCAGAAGAGCCGTTGCTGTGCAGCACAGGAGTTCCAAGGTTTCCCGTCGTCGTCCGTCCAAGTCCAGAGGCACGCGTAGGAGTCAGCTGGTTCCGGCTGTGAGACGCAGCCTGCAGCGCCGAAGAGAGATCGGCAGGTGTCAGACTCGAGCTGCTAGGTCGCAAGCCACTCCCACTCGGCCATCTGCTGACCGAATTCGGAGAGTGGCTGACAGAATCGTGGTTACCGAACCGGGACGAAGACGAAGACAGTTGACCCTGCCGATGGCCGGTCTGTGAGTTCAAGGTGGGGTAGCCGACGAACGACAATGGTCTTTGCGAAGCCGTCTGGCTGGTCGTCCGTATCCGTCTTTCCAACTCGGCAGGAGTGAGCAGCTCGGTCAGGGAGGAAGGCACAAACTCCTCTCCATTCTCGTCATGACCGTTGTTCGTTCTGGAACTGACATCCGCAGTTCGGCTCACGCTCGCCCACCGCTCCCGCGCCTCGACATCATCAATTCGGCTCATGCTGTGAGCTGTATTGTCCTGTTGATGCCTCAGGAACGCTGCCCGGCTCCGTGATTCTGGATCGTCGTGGCTAGTGCTGAAAAACACGCTGGTTCCAGCGGGATGGCTGAAAGGACTTGTCCCAAAGGCGCGAGTCTCGAAAGCAGGAGATCCCGAGAGGCTATTCGTGCGACTGTCTTCGATCGCTCGAGAATAAGGTACCGAGACCGGACGGGCTGCTGCCAGAGGCGATGAGCCGGATGGGACTACGATTGACGATGCTCCTCGCGATAAAATCGCCTGTGAGCTACTCAGGTGCGGAGCAAAGCTGGAGTCTGAGAAAGCCGCGGCGTTCGGATGCGCATGAGCCGCTGAGAGACGCGTATGCGGTTGTGAAATTTGTGCCTGAGTGATCTCGTGAGCAGGTGGGTAAAGAGAAGACGTGGTACTATTGTGAGACGTGAAGGGTATTGTAGACCGAGCAGAGTTCGCTGGAACATTTTGAAGATCGTCAGGTAGGCCGAAAGGTAGATCCATCCCAGTGATAGCGTCCACATCGAAGTTCGGTGGGCCACCGAGTGGAGGCCTTGAATTGGGTTGCGGTCTACTGCCGTTCTGGAGACTAGCCAGGAGGGCGGCTGCGGCCTGGGGAGGTACGCCAGCAAACCAAGGAGCGGATGATAGGCCCGGACCGCCGGGTCCTTGGAGGTCTTGGAGAAATTCAGGTGGTAGAGAATCGAGTGGATTGAGAGAAGGCTGCGGCAGAATCGTAGGATGTGGGCCCTGGTGAAGGGGCCAAGGTTGTAGTTGTATCGAAGGGTTATAAGGAGGCTGAGATGACTGAGAATGCGGTAAATTTTTTGAACTTTGTCTTTGATGCCCTCGAGAATCGAGACGCGCCCCGGTCCCAGGCATGTCTTGTTGTGGGGTGCCGGAATTTTGTGCTTGCTGCGCAGCACGTTTATTTTTGCGATCCATCTACAAGTCGAAAAGTCAGAAGGTCGAGACAAGGTCAGCGATTGGCTCAGAGAGTCTCTGCATGAATGTTGGGAGGAAGGGAAAGGCGAGACTGACGCTGACAGGCTGCCCGGGCAGAATGTGTAATAGTGCGCATTTGTGACCAAATTTGCACTGTCCCTTGGCCCAGTATGCACAGATGGCCTTTTGATGCCCATCGCCCGGCATGGTATGGGCAAAGGGACAAGCCGCGCCAGCCGAGCAGCCATTGCTTCGATAGAATTTGCACGGGACTTGGCCGAGGGCCTGCTTCTTTTTGTCAGAAAGCTGGGCATTTGACAGTGTGCTCCCAGCTCCGACGTTCTGGCTAGAGTTACCTTGATCTAGGATGGATCTAGAATCGGAGAACTCCGGCCCTGCAGGCGTGCCGTCCTCGTCGTAATCCAGAAAGGCAGAATTGGGGTCGGACGTACCTCGGAAGGCTTGCTGGCGACGCTGCAAATATTTTGGCAGCACCGGTTCACCATCCCAATCGCTCAAACCAGTCTTGTTTTCCCCCGTCTTGACAGCTTGTGGCCGATTTGTAGACTCGTCCGGCAGCACAGACCCAGATGCCGTGGCTTCTGCCTCTGCCTTGCGAGCAGCTTGGATGCGCGCCAACCTGCGCTGGCCCTCGGTGAGAAGACCTGCCTCCGCTTCGAACTCCCATGCCTCTCGCTGAGGCACTGGCTTGGGCAGCGCAGGTGCAGATTGGGATGCGATAGGGTCAAAAGTTTCGCTCGGCGCGTTGCTCTGTGAAGAAGTTGAAGTGTTGTTCGCATTGGTGGGCCCTTGAGTTGAGATCAGACTTGCGCGCCCTCCCCGCTTTTGCCTGAAGGTTTCTTCTCGCAGAGGATTGCCTTCGAGGAGAAGGCCGAGACGAGGCAACCCTGCCACTCCCTCCTTCAATGGCGCTTGGGATCGATCTGAAATGCGGATAAGCTCCCGATGCGGTGTGTTCGTGCTCTCGGAGATAGTCTGGGCCGACGAAGCTCCGAAAAAGGATTCGGTCTTTGCCATATCATCGATCTCACAGCGTCGCAAGTCGAGCACAGTGAGATTCGCGAACCCATTGAATCCTTCAGATGGCGCAGCGCCGTCAATGTCAGCTTGACGGAACACCTCATCAGTGACCCCGTTGCCCGCAAGGATCAGCGAGTTCAATCCAGGTAGCTGAGCGAGTGCGTACGAGCCGCTATGCAAGACGACGGGTGAGAGGATCGCATTGTCACTCAGGTCGAGAGATTCGAGTAGAGGAGGCCAGGAGAGGGACCTAGAAGTCGTCGCGGCCAGGCCCATGGCAGCATTTGACAATCTATTGGACGCAAGGTTCAACGTCTTGAGGGCCCGGAGCGGAACGGTGCGAGGCCATCTGGCCGCCAGGGCAGCAGCTTCTGCTTTTTCTCTTTTCTCCTTGACGAGGTCGCGTCCGAGGCTGGCCCAGATACCCTGGTGTTCGTTCTCCTTTTGCTGAGCGTCCCATGCATCACGTTGCTGCCTCGCCTCCAGCACGGACTCGTCCGACCAAAGTGACTCGAGCTTGTTGTGCGAAATGTCGAGAGTGACGAGGTTGTCCAGGGCCAGAAGCGCTTGGGGCCATAATGTAAGATTGTTGTGGGAAATAGTGACGGAGGTTAGGTTCTTGAGCTGAAACAGGCTGTCGGGATATGTGGTCAGGCGATTGTTGTGTAGCTGCGGACGTGAATGACTCTCCGATAAGCACACGCGATGGCGCCAAGGGCTACGCCAATAATGCTGCTGAAACTCACATCCAACGCTGTCAGTGCGCGGAAGAAGGCTAAGCGCTCATCTAGCTCCTCGAGTTCTCCGTTTGCAGCGATGAGAGTACGAAGGTCTTGTCGCTCCCACCATCGCAGTCCAGGTGCTGAGAACCAGGACGGTGCGTCGTCATCGGTAAGCGTGAACACCAGCTGCGGTAGCCTCTTCAAGGCAGGAGAGCGTGAAGATAGGTTAAGGCGTCCTGTAAGCAATGCCGCACGCACACCGTAGTAATCCATCCGTCATTCATCAGTCCCGGCTTTACCAAGCTTCAGTATCCGGAAAGTGAGACACGTACCATTCTGGCAGGCGCGATTCAGGAGTCCCTCGATTGAGGTCTGGACAAAGCCCAAGTCGTCCGCAGCAGCGCTCAGATTGGAGATCCGAGCATCATCGGCCAGGTGCTCGTTACGCGCAAATGAGGATGTCCCTTTGCCGTCCCTGGATCCAAGGGGCGGGAAGCCAGACGAGGCATCGTCTCCTTTCGTTGGCGAGGACGCTTTTGCGCGTTGCTGCTGTCGGGCCGCTCTGATGGCAGCCTTGACTGCCTCAGACATGCTCAGAATGCGCGTCTACGTCTCCAATTGGGGAGTGTTCACAGCGTCGCGCAGCATCATCTCCTCGTTCGAGCTCTTTCGACTTTTTGGAAAGGAGGCCCTGGCGCCAGAAATGTCTTTCGGCCGAGAGATTGCCAAGATGAAATGAGAGAGTGGATTGACAAAAACAAGAGGGCTCTATGGAATGCTGTTTCCTTTGCAATATGCGCTGAGAGAAGAGATCACAGTGTGGACCTGCCCAGCCGTCCGGGAGTTTGGAGGGTCCGAATGGTAGCTCAGTCGACGTTATTGTGCGGCTTGTCGATGGTGTTGGCAGGCTGGACGGACAGAGGAGCACGCTTGCGTCGGAAAGGGATCAGCTTCGAAGTAGACAGGTGGAAGCTAGGCTGGCCGAGGGCGCGACCCTTCTTGTCGACCTTGGATTGACTGCGTGACCAGAAGCCATAGCCAAAGAGGATGAAGAAGAAGTAGCGAGTGCGACGGGGGACGACGAAGATGAAGCCAACCAGCCAGATGACGAGCTCGGTGTATGTGAAGAAGGTCAGGCCCGGAGCTGGAGAGTTCTCTTTGACGTAGCGAACCAGATCCGTCCAGAGGCGCATGTTACGGGGCGTCGGGCGGCAGCGCTCATCCATGAGAAGGACCATCGCGATACGAGCGTAGATTCCGATGTGCCAGTTTCCCACAGTTCCGATAGCGTTCTGGTAGGTTGCGTTTGTGAGCAGCACCGATGGGTCTGTTACCGGGAAGACCTGGAGGTAGCAGGAGGGTGGGTGGTAGTCTTCAGGGAAGAGGTCCTTGGGCAGGAACTCAAGCGTGGGTCGGGCGAAACCAGTGGCGACGACGATGACGTCCGCATCAAACTCCACACGTTCTCCATCATCGCCCTTCTTTTGGTGTTTGGAGCGCTTGTTGAACACAACACCATGCTCCGTGACTTCGATCAGATCACCACGTTGGTAGTCTGCCTTGCCCTCACGAATGTGCGCCAGTGCAGAGTTGTTGACAATGGGCGTCCCAGCGAAGAGGGGCACGTTGACAGGGGCCATCTTGTCTTCAAGGTCGCGATAGTGCAGCTTGCGCAAGAAGAATTGCGCCACAGGTCCCATGATCAAGCCTTGCCTACCGAAAGGATTCAGGGCGAGAAGTACATCTGCACAAGATCAATCGAGTAAATACTTGGAACGATCTGGAGCCAGTCATTCCGTAGAGCTCGGCACTCACCGATGACTGTGGAACGTGGGATGATCCACTTGTCCGATCGAGCAAGGATAACCGCGCTCTTGGCCTCTTTTTCCACGGCCAATTCGAGAGCCTCAATACCAGAGGCGCCGCCACCAACAACGAGGACTCTCTTGCCGTGAAGATCAACGTCATCCAGCTCGGAAGAGTGCATGATTTTGCCCTTGAACTTTTCCTGACCCTTGAGGTCCATGCGGTTAGGAGCTCCACATGTGCCGACCGTGGCGACGACTGCATCAAAGATCTCGGCTTCATTTCCATCGACGATCCACCGGGCATGGCCGCCTTCCTTGGGGTCACTGGATGACTTGTGTTTCGTCACTGAGGTGACTTTGTGCTGAAGTGCGACAGAAGGCATCAGCTTGACTGGACTCTAACACGTCCCGTCATCAGTCTTACATACGTTGAAGCGGGTCTTCCTGTCAAGACCGTACCGACGCCACACCTGTTCCAAGTTGTCCAGAATCTCATCGCGCTTGGGGTAGCTGTGGGTGTACAGGCAGGTCGGGAAGAAGCTGGATGTAGACCGTGCAAAGAGGGCTATCAGCGTCAATTTACGCACTAAAGCTGTGTGAATGTGTACGGCCAGCTCACCGGTACATGAAGCTGTTCAGTTGAAGACCCGAGGTTTTGTTGACACGCTTCGTGCCCCAGATACCGCCGAGCTCTGTGGCCTCCTCGAAGATGACGACGTCGAATCCATGTCCGATGAAATGAGCACTGTGGGCAAGGAGCGGCGGAAGTTCTATGTCAGAATCAGCCAATGATACTTGTAGGATAGGACCTGTAACACTCACGCAGTCGAGATGCCGGTGACACCTGCTCCGATCACAGCAATGTGGCCGAGCGGCTTCTGGCGGAGCTGACGATCTGCACTCACCCATCTCAGTCAGCAACACGTCTGTTTTGACGATCAGGCCCAATGTTCGGACTCACCGGGCACAGGAGGAGAAAAGAGGAAGGATACAATGCGCTGGTAGAGAAGGTAGAACCAGACAATGATCTGGACGGGCTGTTGAGCATGAATCGGGAAGAAGCTGATCTGTCAGCATGCTGATCCGTGGGACCAACCCAAGAAGTCTTCAAAGTCACGTACGTGGAGCGGGTGGTTGTTTGGGTCAGGAGCGCCCATATTGAACGTGGAGCCGGGACGTGGGATGCCAGGAGTTGGACAAGTCTGAGGGATGCACGTCGTCGTCGGGCAGATGCTTCGAAGACGGACACAAAGGAGGTGGCATTTTGACATCTCTCACGTTCCTCTAGCAGAGGAAGGGTGCGATTCTCTCCTGCGCGGTGACGTATTTCTAATGACGTTGATTAGAAAAGCCGGAAGCTTATCGTTATCTTATCTAATCTAATCTAATCTTGTGCAGCGAAAGGCTCCGACTTGTCCACCACCTTCTCGAAATTGAGGCAACCATTGCTTGGACCGGGAGAAAGTTAGGCTCTCGAATCCGTTCTCGCGTCTGTGCTTGGGTTGCCCAAATGTCAGGTTCACAGGACTCAAGCCTACTAGCTCTACCGGACGAAATCACTACGGAGCAGCTCGCAAGCGGATCTCAGAATGAGGGATCGATCTCTGATGCGGCTGTGGAACGCGCGTATCGATTTCTCCAGGCCATCAGCGCGTACACAAAGGTCTCGGTGGAGCGGCAGCTCGCAGTGACCGAGCTGAACCGAATCCGAGCTTTCATTCGCTCCAATCCCGCCCAACGCACCTCCTCCACCGAAAAGGTCACGGCCGCTGAGGACAAGCTGAGTCGCGCAAAGCAGCAAGAGACCGACGTGACTTCGGCAGTTGGGATCCGGCTCGTTCAAGTCGTCAGAGCAACGGTGCAAGATGAGTTGGAGGCCGCCACAGCTGCAGTGGTCCGACGGACGGAGGAAAGGTGCCGAGCGGAAGCGAGGGAGGAGATGGACACGATCCGACGGGAACATCAAGTGCAGTTGGCTCAAGTACGGAAGGAGGCCGCAGAGGTAGCGGAGGCAGCGGTTGCCAGGGCAATCGAGGCATTTGAGAAGAAGAGGACACAAGCGGCCTATCTGATGGTAGCCGAGCCCGCCGTCGCGGTGCCGGTGGCTGCACAGCCTGTGCTCGCATCAAATCAGCATGCTCAAGAGGTGGCCGACTTGAGAATCGCACACAATCGGCTGTCAGAAGCATTCGAAGGGTACACTAAAGATGCACCGTTCAAGATGAAAAAAGTTGCGCGGCAGCTTCTAGAGGAATTGGACGGGCAAGGAGGCGAAGGATCTGGTCCTGGCTTCGGAAGACTACGGTCTGCGGAAACGCTACTGTTCGAGGCGATGACGAATCTGAATGAACGGGTCGTCCAGATGGAGAATTCTGCAGCAGCGATGGCGGCGGCTACTTCGGCCACACGAGCTTCAATATCGTCTGTGCTCTCGAGCACAAACTCGAACTCGGAGGCCATGACAGGGCCCAGCACGGAAGCGGGTGGACAAGGGCAAGGGAGGAGGAATGGGCCATCGGGTCGATTACGGCCGGAGAACGGCATGGCGCCGTTCTGGAACGATCCGTCCCCTGCTGGGTTCTCTGCCGCTGTTCGGAATGGGTACGAGGCGGACGGGGACGTTGTCGCGCTGCTTGCTCAGATCGGGGAGATGCAAAAGCTGCTGGAGTGGCTGACGGAGCAGCAAGCGGAGACGTGGGCGCTTGTGCAGCTGTCGCACTATGCGTGGGGAGTGGATCGGCTGAGTGTTCGGGAGTTTGTGCGTGCGTGGCTGACGGGGCTCGGGGAAGGGCCTGCCTCCAAGGGCAGTGGCGGGCCGAGTCATCGAGGCGGTGCTGCAGCAGATGGGGAAGGCGATGAGGAGGATGAAGAGGAGGATGATGAAGACGACGACGACGGCGGTGTTGCCAATCTGAGGAGGTCCAACCGATAGCCGTCCCGGAGAAGGTGTGCATGCTGGGCTGGGTTGTGGTGTGGTTGGCAGCCGTTCTAGGACTGTTCCAACAGGATGTTCCTTCACGTTCTGCTGCTGTTCGAACACAACCGCTCTAAAGAGAGCTCGAACTAGCGCAGTGCTTGCTCCGAAACAGCTTGGGCCAGCCGAACAGTCTGCGGGTTTCTTCTGTGTTGCGGTGCGGGGCGGGACGAAGCGAGAGGTTGATGAAGCTGTCGGCTTAAAGCAACCATTCTGCTTCCCTGCTTGACCCCAACACCACCATCTACGAGTACACCATCTCTCTCTCTCTGTCTCTCTCTCTTGGACGCCCTCTCCCTCACACCTTCCCACACTCAGTCAGTCACTCCTTCACCCCAGCAAACCATCACACCATGCAGGCAATTCGATGTGAGTGCACCATGCCCTAGCCCTAACCCCCAGCTAGCTAGCTCGCTCGCTCACCAATCTCAACCCCCACTCAAACGCACACACACACACCACACAGACGCAAAGGCAAAGACGGCCATGTCCGTCGTCCGCATGTGGGTCGGCTCCCTCTACCCAAACCCACAGTGGATCGAGAAGACCCCGCCCACCAAGACGGTCGAGATCCCAGCGACCAAGGTCAAGAAGCACAAGATCGTCCTCAACATCTACGAGCCAGCCGGCAGCAAGAAGCACACCCCCGGCGGTCCCGTGCTCATCAACTGGCACGGCTCCCTCTTCGTCTTCAACACCTTCTGGGGCTCCACGGCCGCCTACTGCCGTCGGATCGCAGACGACCTCGGCATCATCGTCGTCGACGCCTCCTACCCACAGGCACCCGAGTACCCTTACCCACAGGCCCTCCACACCGCCGTCGACGTGATCAACTACGTCTGCTCAGACCCTTACTTCGGAAACCCATCCGTCCTCGCCGTCTCCGGCTTCTCCTCTGGCGGCAACATTGCCCTCAACATGGCCTCTTCCGAGCTCGCCCCGCTGCTCGGCCTCGGGAAGGAGAACCAGGCGAAGATCAAGGCCTGTGCCGTCTCCGCTGCCCTCACCGCCTTCCACGTCGATAATAAGCAGAAGGATCCCAATGACGATGGCTTGCCCGACGGCATTGCCGGACTCTCCATCGGCCGCCCTGCCTTGGAAATCTTCACAGACGTGTACACCTTGCAGAACTTCCCACGGACCACCCCAAACCTCTCCCCTGCCCTCGCCGATCCCACCTCGTTCTCACAAGCCCAGCTCGGCTTTGTCACTGGCTCGCACGACCCTTACCGGTTCGAGGGCCTGGCCATGCACGAGGCCTTTGTCCGTGCCGGCCTCAACTCGACCCACTTCCGCGCAGAGGGCGTCGGGCACGCGTTCGAGCTCCAAGGCGGAGACGACCAGGTCGCCTGGGGCAACGACGCTTCCACGGATTCTCCCTTGGCCAAGGCGCGACTGGAGAGCTACGCCACCATGCGCAAGGTTATCGGTGAGGGTGTCGGAAAACCCTACACTGCCTAGATCGTCCGCATCTATGGTCCAACAAACTCCCTTGCGACGGGCGAACAAACCCATTCTTAATCTCAAATCTCGTTAGCACGTCTACCTTCCCCACTGTTCGCCAGTCGCTGGGCACCGTCCCATCGGCATTCACCACTAGCATTACGGAGATCGTTCGGTCAAGGCATCACATCAATTCCATCATCACTTGTTCCACCAAATTTATCTAACGTCAATCCAAATCTCTCTCTCTCTTTTGGATTTGAATGATGGTTCCACAGTTTGGTGATGAAAAGGGTTGGGATTACCGAAGAGCCATTTCAGAAAAAGAATGAGATGTAGATCTCATGCGATTGTCGCAGTCGTCTTCGAGGGCACAGCCGCTGCTGCCTCCGCCGCCCTGGCCAGCGACTCGACTCCATGCTGAGCAGCGACCTTGGCCGCCGCCTGCGAATCCCTGATCATCTTCCGGATCGCCTTCACATCCACCTTGGCAAAGCGCCTCTCCGTGGGACTGCCCTCGGGCGCCGGCAGCTGAGCCTCGGGCTCGAGCACCACGCCTACATACCGCCGGGCGGTCCGCTTCTTGCTGCTGGGATGCGAACGCGTGTGCAGCCGGGTCGTCGAAGCTGGGATCGCGTATTTCAAGCTGAATCGGCCAGACTCGCTCCTTGGCAGAGCCGCCTGGCCGGGCAGGATGGGCTGGGGAAGTTTCGGGTCGCGGGTATACTGGGGGATCGTGTAGCGCGCGACTGCGTCGGCAGGCGGAGAGTAGAATCGCACCCAGCCCGACACTGTCGAGTACAGGGTGTGGTCTCGGCCCAGACGGACGTTGTCGCCAGGGTGCCATTTGGTTCCGCGCTGTCGCACAATGATCTCTCCAGCATTGACGAATTGGCCTGTTTGTTTTCCATTTGGGGGAGGTTTGCAGCAACACAAGTGGTATTCGGTCACGATCGGCTGAGACTCGCAAACTCGGATCCCAGGTTTTGTTGAACTCACCTCCAAATCTCTTGACGCCTAAGCGCTTTCCAGGACTGTTTCTGTTGTTCTTCGTCGAGCCTCCTCCTCGCTTTGTCGAGTTTCTGGTCTGGATCACAGACGGCGCTGACAGCCGCAGAGGCGGTAATGGCGAGGGGGAGCGCAGACGGGACTGTGGTAGGAGGAGCGTTGAAGAGGAAGCTGTTGCAATCGCGAGGCTGTGATATGAGCTCGAGGAGCCCGAGGAGATCCCTGAGGACCGTCTCAGCGCCGCAGCTAGGCACGAGCCTGACCTTCCTGTGATCAATGTCATCTTCGTATCGTTAGGGCGAGAGCAAGCGGATCGAGATGGTCTGAAGCCGAGGTTCGAGCATCCTTCTTTCGTCAAGCAAGCAAGATGGTTCACAAGATACGGCCGAGAGAGAGAGACAGCTGTGAGCCACGTGACCGACGTAGAAAAGCTCCGAGTTGCCCAAGATCGGGGGCCGCCTTCACAAAAATTTGGACAAGACGTGCTGCTGCTCGTCCAGGAAGAAGTAGTGGATGAGGCAGTCGTCGATCGAGACGATGGCGAGCTCGAACCCGAACCCGAACCCGAACAAGACGGCGCTGCTGTCCTCCTTCTCCCTCGCTCACTCCTTTGCGCCCTTTTACACCGGCGGCCCACTCGCATTCTCCACCGACCCCCAGGCGAGCATCGTCTATGCCAGCTTCGGGGACGACCTCAAGATTGTCCGCACCCAGGACGCTCACACCCTCCACACCCTCCATGGGGACTCTCAGCCCATCACCGCCATCGCGCTCAGCCCAGATGGCGCCCGCCTGGCCGTGGCCTCGAGGTCGCTCGCCATCCGCATCTACGACACCTCGGCCACCCAAGCCAGCGCAGGCCTCGCCAAACCCACCCTCGCACGCACCCTCGCTCGCACCCACGACGCACCGCTCACCGTCCTTGAAATCGATCCCTCCTCCTCCCTGCTCGCATCCGGAAGCTCAGACTCCTCCGTCAAGGTATGGGACCTAGTCGGTGGCTTCTGCACCCACATCTTCCCCGGACACGGCGGTGTCGTCAGCGCGCTGTGCTGGTTCATGCCAGGCTTCCCTTCCACTGGTCGGACTCAAGCCGACGAAGACGGAAACCCACTGCCTATCCACCTTTTCACTGCAGCGGTAGATGGCAGAGTCCGAGTCTGGGATCTCAGAGCGTCCGCGGTAGGAAGCGGAGGTAAAAGCGGTCCCAAGCGGAAAGCGCTCGCGGTGCTGCCGGCAGGCGCTCACGACTCCGTCGTCCGAGGACTCTCCATCTCCAAGGATGGTCTACGACTGATCAGCGGGGCCCGAGATCGGACGGTTGCCCTGTGGACACAGTCCAAACCAAACACACCCAGTAATCCCCTCTGGACGCTGAAGGAATTGCTCAATGCCAATGAGGGTGTGGAGTCAGTCGGCTTCCTGCCCCCCGCCGCCTCGACCGCCGCTGCCTCGTCTTCGACTAGCCACCAACAAGACTTTTTTTACACTGCTGGCTCCGAAGGCGATCTCAGAATATGGAGCTACAACCAAGCAAAGATGATCCTTCGCGCATCAGATCGAGATCCCACTTCGGCAGCAGCCGTGCTTGCGTCGGGCTCTAGATCCCAGAGTGCCAGCTCGGGAGATCCGGAAGACTACGAGCAAACTACGAGATCGATCACACAGGTGTCTGTCTTGCCAGCTGCAGGCGCCCTGGCTGTCGTGCGCGCCGACCAGAACATTGATCTGCTTTCCCTTGGCCCTCACATCGGCAGCACATCAACAAGCTCCGAATCGAGCTTGGCCTCCGACCGGCCGCTGTTGAAACCCATCTGCAACCTCGTTGGTTACAATGACGAGGTCATCGATCTGGCCCTCCTCTCCCCGGCTTCCTCAAGCGAAGGAGACAAGCAGAAGGACACTCACCTGGCGGTCTGTACCAACGCGCCTAGCCTGAGAGTGTACTCCCTTCCTTCCTCTTCTACTTCTTCGTTGACATCTGCGACAGCTTCGAGCTTGTCTTCCTCCGCCTCGGTCAGTCTTCTTCATGGTCATACCGACATTGCGCTCTGTCTCGATCGCTCCGCCGACGGCAAGTGGCTGGCCAGCGCAGGAAAGGACAGGACTGTCAGAGTATGGACCCGGTTGCCTGTCTCGTCCATTTTCAATCAAGGATCTCATCCGGTAACCCAGATTGATCAGGCATGGACATGCATCGCCGTGGCGGAAGGCCACACCGAGTCTGTGGGTGCGCTCGCATTTGCGAGAAAGAATGTGTCGGGCGAGTCGGGGTCAGGGGCAGCGTTCTTGTGCAGTGCCAGTCAAGACCGAACGACCAAGCTCTGGGACCTAGCCCCTGTCCAGCGTGTCCTCAGCGCCGCCCTTGGGCGGCAAGACGCCATCGCGCTCCCTCTCCTCAAGGAGCTCTTCCCACTGAAGCTCAAGTCACTCCTCACTTTAAAGATTCACGACAAGGACATCAATACGTTGGACGTTGCGCCCAACAATGCGTTCCTTGCGTCGGGCTCGCAGGATCGCACTGCGAAACTGTTCAGACTCGAATACAGGCCGGCCCAACCGAGTGAGATCAAGCACGCAGCCACGATTGCCTCCTCGTCCGTGTCTACAGATCTGTCGTTAGCAGGCAAGAAGAAGGGCAAACAAGACGCGGACTCGGACTCTGTCGGACCGGAAGCGAGTCGGATCTTGGGGGCTGCTGCAGCCTCTGTCCACGCGACTGCGACGCTGACACACTTGACAACTTGCACAGGCCACAGGCGCGGGATTTGGTCTGTACGCTTCTCGCCCGTGGACCCTGCGTTTGTTACTGCCTCTGCCGACAGGACGATCCGGATGTGGTCCTTACTCGGAGCTCCTCAAGGCTCGCTCACCACCGCGACAATGTCGACGCCGGCGCCGGCGCCCGTGGGCGGCGATTTTGGACGGTGCGTCAAGACGTTTGAATCGCACTCCAATTCGGTCCTGCGCGTGCTCTTCTTCAACCGCGGCATGCAGCTCCTGTCGGCAGGAGCGGATGGAACGTGTCGAGTCTGGAACGTGCGCACAGAGGAAAATATTGGTGTGCTGGATCCGAGGCTCAGATTGGAAGAGATTTTGGGCGAAGAGAGGAAGGAAGAGGAGGAGGAGGATGACGACGATGGAATGAACGGGCGAGACGATGGAGCGAGCGAAGACGAGGACGAAGATGACGATGGCGCCAAGGTATGGGCACTCGCTGTTGGTCGTGATCTGATGAGCGGACGAAAGACGGCGGAGAAAGGGATTGGTTTGATCAGTGGTGGAGCAGACAGTGTGATCCGGTTCTGGGAGGACCAAACGGCTGAGATTGAGGTGGCGAAGGCGAAGAGGCGCCAGGCGGAGGTATCAAGGTGAGACAACCTTTCCTCCGACTGATGGGGTGGTGCTCGCCTCTCTTCTCACAAGGAACTGAACGCCCTGATCTTTTGCCCCCACTACTTCTTCGTCAGGGAACAAGAATTTTCCAACTTCCTCACAATGCGAGACTATCGCAATGCGATTGCTCTAGCTCTCGAGCTCGACCAGCCCCGTCGCCTGCTTAATCTCTTCACGCGCGTGTACGCGTCCAGACCCGACCCTACCTCATGCGGTCTCCCATCTCACGCAGCAGGACCGAGATCATATCTATTGGCGCGAGAGGGGCTTCTTTCCGAGAGTCATACTGCCATGGCTTCAGTCCTTCAGACCGCAGGCATCATCGACGCGGCACAGCTGCGGCCACGAGCGGCTGTCAAGAGGACGACGAAGAAGCATCAAGACGAGGAGGAGGAGGGAGAGGACGAAGGGGAGGCTGCCGAACGCGAAGCAGCCGCCAACCTGGAGAATGCAAAGAGCGTGACTGGTCTCGCCGCGGTCGATGAGGTGATCCGCAAATTGCCTTCGCTCCAACTGATCCAGCTCTTGCTCTTCGTCCGAGACTGGAATTCAACGGTGCGGACGTCCTCGATTGCGCAAGTTGTGCTTCACGCCATCTTGCGCTTCCACCCAGCATCGAAGTTGATGGCCGCCTTTGAGAGCGCTGCACCCAAGCTGCGGGCTCGAGCAGCGACCAAGGGTCGAGCGGCGGGCGTGAGAGCGGTCGGGGACTGGGGTAGCGTCCTGGACGGACTGTTGCCGTACACGGAACGACACTACGCGCGTGCTGATCGGACGCTGATGGAGAGTCGGACATTGGAATACACGCTTGCCGGCATGGATGCCATCCTGGGTCCTGCGGAGTGGGATGTGCCTGTGGAGGGGGGAGATGCCGGCTTCTTACCGCCGGACATTGTCAATGGTGGTCCCATCAAGGGCCAGGCTGTGGCCTTGACCAACGGGTTTGGCAACAACGGGAACGCGTGGGAGGACGGCGATGACGAAGGCGCTGGCATGGATATAGACAGCGCTAGCGAGAGCGATGCCAGCGAGGAATAAATAATAAATAAAAACGTACACATTGTACGCTTCTCATTGCAACAGACTCTACGGAATTGACAGTATGAATGAGGTGTAAGCAGTAATGATTCGCTGCGTCGTTGTTCAGGTGAAGAACCAAATCATACTCCCACACGCCACGGCAAGTGCTGGCACGTCGGGCTCATCGACGCGAGCATCGTTCAGGTCTCGGTCGTGCATCTGCTCTGTTTCCGGTGCCATGTCTTCACGGATGGGCCTATGGACCCATTCCAGAACCCGCGGAGGGGAAGGGAACACGATCTGATGCACCGCCTTCCCGGCCACGAAGCTATTCTCGTCTTTGACCACGGTCATCGAGGTGGTATCTGTCCACCAGGCCTCGATGTCCTCTTCGCTCTTCGCATCTTCTTCGGTCTGCTCGGTGGCGGAGGAGCTGCTGTAGTTTGGGCGAGGAGAGCAAGAGGTTCCCACTGGCTCTCTGGCAGTGAAGAAGGAGCAACCGTAGAGCCTCATTTCTTCTTCACATCGTATTTGAACTCGCGGATGACCTTCTTCATCGAGAGGCTCCATGGCTCTGGAGTTGTCAAGGCGCCACATTCGTACTCGTCCATCAGCACCGGCGGCTGCGAAGATGCGGCGCTTGCGATGGACCGCAAATCCGAGTGGTTCGAGAGATGGAGGATGACCCGCGAAGCTACGTACTACGCCTTCGTTCAGGCTGCCGAAGCGATACAGCAGAATCTGATTGGATAATGACAGGAGGAAGAGCCACCATTCAGACTGATGAGAGAAGTGCAGTGCGAGCAGGACTACTCACTTCGCCAGACGCAAGCACTACCAGAAACTCCTGGTCACTCGCCATGACAATATGGTGAACTGGAGAAGAAGTCTTATCGTCAACGCAGGCTTCCTTTCGAATGCAGTCTAATCCCGCAATCCATTCTTACCTCTGCTCGGACGTTCCAAGACGATTTCAGTCGGCTTCAAGATCGCCGATCTTGCCTCCGCACGTCGGGTCTTGCATACTTCAATCGTGTCTACGGTCCCCGGGTTGAGATTCTTGACCGCTGCCCAACTCCGTTTGCGATCTTCTTCCCAATCCAAGATGATATGTTGAACATCCCAGAACAAGATGGCCCCGTTTCTCAAGCCTGCGAGGACGTACTTTCCATCGATCGAGACCTCGACCGTCATCGCGTCCGAGGGTGTGACCAGTGCGGGAAAGTCGATGAGCCACTTCTCGGCCTTCCATGTGAGTCCGAGAGGCATATTGCCCGCCGGTGGTTGATCACGATCCAAAGTCTGTGCACAGACGGACGGAGCTGGGTACGGGATTGAGCGTGAGAGGATGAACTGGATATAAGAAGCTCTGTCGGGCCTACAGGCAAAGGCTCGGATCGTCCTGGGTTTTCCGTCCTCGTGAGGTGGCAGCCAAGGTGCGGTCCGGATGGTGGAATGTCGCACTTCGGAGTGAAGACCATCCCATGCGACCTTGTTGATGCTGGGGGACCAGCTCCGTGCCTCTGTGTCCGAAGGTCTAACATTTGAGCGGTGTTGCCCCTCGATCAGCATTCTGACCGGCGAAAGGCTTGCACTGATGAAAGTGAGGACCCAGATACCTTTTCAGCACGAAGTACGAAATGACACCGTCCCGGTATCCCATCCTGTTCCGTTCATCCATCCCGGTCACTTACCTGAGAGCGCCAGCAATCAAATCGAGTCGGTCTACGTTGAGCTCTCCGTTTCCGAAGATGAGGTCGGCCAGCCAGTGAGGTCCCGATTGGTCCTGGGGAGACACTAAAGATCGGACGTTCCCAATCGGCTTGGCGGGGGGTGTTGCCTTGATGTTTGTCGTCCAGGCAAGGTCCGGTGTCCGAGGCCCGTAGATTGCAGACCCGGCCGCATGCTGGGACAGCAACGGGTGGGATTTGAAGGTCGCTAAGAGAATTTCGTTGGGAAAGGCTGCCCAGTAGAATCCATCTGGGGTTGAGCAGATGGCCCGGATCCGATGCTGGCCTTCTGGCAAATCTGTGAAATAGTAAGCGGCTGAAGAGCGAAGGCCGTTTGCGAACTGCTCCGTGGTTGCTCTGTGCGATTGATCTCAGCCTTGTGAATGACCTTGACACGGGGCGTGAGGCCCCCCGGAACGGTATAGGAAGCACTCACTGGTTGAACAGCGTTCGATGTCGCGCACCACCAGTCCTCAAGGTGTGCATGGCATGGAAGTGTGATCTGCCGCCTCCCCCCCATCGACTGACCTGTGGCAATACATCGTCATATGCATCCTCTTCTCTCGCCGTGTTCGGGTCCACGAACGCTTCGGTTCGCTCGCGCTGCCCTGTCGCCTTCCGTTTCCCAAGCCGATTTGGTACAGGCTTGCTCTCCACTCGAGAAAAGGCATGCGGTCTTGAATCTGGCGTGGTCACCGCTGCAGCTGCCTCCGCTGCTGGGTTTTTCTTGAAGAAACGTCTCAGACTGCGGTTTGTTCCCACAGTTTCGATCAGAAATGCAATGCCGAGGAGTCAGCTTCTCTGACTTGGACTCTCTCTCTCTCTCTGCGCTCGTCCACGGCATGTTTCCTTGGCTCACATCGGGTCCCAGTCGTGTCCTGGCACTACGAAGGGTGGTTCATCTGTACTTGCTGTGCCTGCACTTGTCGAGGCAGACGGGGCCGAGGCTTGGGCGGACCCACCACGACCACGCCTTTGACTTGCTGGTGGCATTTGACTGGAAAGGAATTGGTGGTCCTCGTCCACCAACCCGGGAGAACAAGCTGCAAGCTTTGGATTTCTTCCAACAGTAGGCAACATCCTGACACCACACTCCACGCTTCTGCTCTATGCCGTCGTGTACGGGACGAGGAACATATGAGTACAGGACCTTGCAAGGATCTACACATGTATTGACTTCGGAACCATGAGCAAAGTCGCAGAAGAGAATGCCCTACGGAACACCAAGCAAGCTTGCAGCTGAAGGATCTCTGTTCAGCTCATGGTGGGCATGTTGACCGAAGCTCGCTCGCTGGTGTCGGCATCATCAGACCGCCACATCGAAGTGACCGTCTTGAACTGGGTATAGAAGTTCAGCGCCGACTTGCCGTAGAAGCCAATGTCGCCAATGACCGAGCCCTTGTTTCCGCTCCAGGCAAACATTGGCAATGGGACGGGCACAGGCACGTTGATTCCGATCTGGCCCGCATTGACCGACTTCTCAAACAGTCGAGCTGTTGCACCATTCTTGGTGAAGATGGCTGTGCCGTTACCTACGATTTGCATGCCCAAGACCGCGTCAGCGTATGAAGGAATTTTTCAAATTTGCATGATTGCACACTTCCAAATCGACACTCACCATACTTGTTGTTGTTGACGAGGGCAATGGCCTCATCCAAGCTCTTTACCCGGACAATGCAAAGTGTTGGTCCAAAGATCTCCTGGTCGTATGCCTCTGAGCCAGGACCAGCCTCGACGATGGAGGGCCCAACAAAATTTCCGTGCGGGTAGTCTGCTGATTGGAACGAGGTGCCGTCGAGGAGGATCTTCGAGTTTGGGGAGTTTCCTGCTGAGCGAGTCAGAGAGATGACACGCTCACGTGCCGCTGGCGAGATCAGGGGTCCTCTGGAGGTAGAGAGGTGGAGATCAGCCAAACGGTGCCAGACCTCGCCTTGATGTTAATCAGCACATTGGATGTATGCTGCTGCTGCTGCCAACTCACAGATCGGCACCATCTTCGAATCCACCAGACACTTTGAGACCTTTGGCCCGCTCGACGATCTCAGGAATCCACTGCTCTGTCTCTCCGACACAGACCACCACACTCAGTGCCATGCATCTTTGACCGGCCGCACCAAAAGCAGCTCCGGCGATACTGTTGAGCGCAAAGTTCTTGTTGGCATCGGGCATCAGGACGGCGTGATTCTTGGCTCCCAAATTGGCCTGTGCTCGCTTGCCGAGGGCAGTAGCTCGGTGATAGATGTGTTTGCCCGCTCGGTCCGATCCGACGAAGGAGACTGCCTTGATGCGCGGGTCGTCACAGATTGCATTCACGGTGTCTACGCTGCCGTGGACGACGTTGAGCACGCCTGCGGGCACGCCGGCCCGTTGGGCAAGCTCGGCGAGGATCATGCTTGCGCCCGGAACCCGCTCGGACGGTTTGAGAATCAGAGTGTTGCCGGTCACCAGGGCCATGGGGATGGACCAGAGCGGGATCATGGCGGGGAAGTTGAAAGGGCAGATGGCTGCCGTGACGCCGAGCGGCTCCCTGCGGGCATGGGTGTCCATGTCCTTGCTGACCTCGAGCCTGTCCTCGATCATGGATGATGTCACCCCACAGGCGACCTCGACGACCTGCAAGCCTCTGAGGACATCGCCTTTGGCGTCTGGGAAGGTCTTGCCTTGTTCGAGGGTGATGATGTTTGCGAGGTCGTCCATGTGTTGGCGAATGAGGGCCTGAAGCTTGAGCATGACGGCCTGTCTGCCGAGTATGCTCGTTTCCCTCCATTCTGGGAAGGCGGCGTGGGCGGCGCTGACGGCAGCTTCAAACTCCTCTGGCAACGTCTCGGGCACCTTGGAGAGCACGGTCTGGGTGGAGGGATCGTGGACGGGGAGCCATTGGGAGGTTGCGCTGTCGGTGAACTTGCCGGAGAGGAAGAGCTTGGTGGTGCCGCCGCTGGTGGAGATGCCTGCCCATTTCTGTTCAGCCTCCTTGGCGATGGAGGCTGCGATGGGTGACAGAGAGGCCTTGGGAGGGGCAGGGGCAGCTGAGGATGAGGATGAGGATGAGGCCAGCCCTCTGCTGGTGGAGGCCAGCCGGACGACCGTAGCTGATCTGTTGGCGAGCGCGAGGCTAGAGCGACTGCTGAGAACGAGCATGCTTGGGCAGACGAGCCAGTCAGTCAGTCAGTCAGGCAGGCAGCACGAGGTGAGGATGGGATGGGATGGGATGGAAGAGAGGTCGTCGGCCACAGCTTCCTACTCAGTGTGGAGCACGACGACCGGCTATCAGCGGAGCACCACCCAACGCCGGTCGCGCGGGAGGCTGAGGCGGGAAAGGTGGGGGCGGGGCGGGGAGGAACGTCAGTCACGTGAGCCACACTCCCTCCCTCCCTCCCTTCTAACGAAGCCCAAATCCTAGGGCTGGGCTCAGAGCCACTGGCGAGCATATGTACATATATTAGAATGCGCAGTGCTATGATCCGACGTCGATCACTTCCTTCCTCTCTGCTGTGCATGCCTGAAGCAGGGCAGTCTCGAGTGTCGAGATGCGCATCCTTGATAGTGACCTCGAAGCAGACAAAAAGGCTCCGAGCATGACTGGCCCGCCCTCCTCCTCTTGACCTCTCCCTCTGTGCGCGATGGCTCCAAAGGGAGCATACTCCAGATCCACACGACCCCTGAGCAAACAGACTGACCATCTCACGGAGCTTCCGAAGCAGCAAGCTGCGAGCACTCGAGGTCGGCAGCCAGCAAACACCCCAATCGCAGCCCGGGACTGCGCATCATCTCCGACACGATGGCGTTTGATCTAGATGCCTGCATCGAGACCTTGCTCCGGAAGGAGCTCCTCCACGAGTCCCTCCTCAAGGAAATCTGCATCAAGGTCAAGGAACTGCTCATGCGCGAATCCAATGTCATCCACATCTCCGCCCCCGTCACCGTCGTAGGCGACATCCACGGCCAGTTCTACGACCTCATCGAGATCTTCAGAATCGGCGGATATGCTCCACATACAAACTACCTCTTCCTCGGCGATTACGTCGACAGAGGCCTCTTCTCTGTCGAGACCATCTCCCTCCTCACCTGCCTCAAGCTCAGATATCCAGACAGAATCCAGCTCATACGGGGGAATCATGAAAGCAGAGCCGTCACACAGGTGAGCTTTCCATCTCAAACCGCCCTCATCCTGGCCGGCCAGGGCTGAGACTGGCCTATTCTCCTCTACGTTCCTGCAGACGTACGGATTCTACACGGAATGCGCGAGAAAATACGGCAGTGCCAATGTATGGACTTACTTCACAGACATGTTCGACTTCCTAACATTATCAGTCGTCATCGACGACCGCATCTTCTGCGTTCACGGTGGTACGTTTTGCATCTCTTCCAAGATATGGGCACATGCGCACCCAGATGCTCACACACACTCTCTGGGGCGACTGCAGGTCTATCACCATCGGTCCACTACATCGATCAAGTCAAAATCATCGATAGATTTAGAGGTGAGAGCTGCATCTTTACCTCCAAACTTCGAGATCAGCAACTCAAACAGCCTGCCCTCCCTGATCGCCATGCGATCGTCAGAAATTCCACACGAAGGGCCGATGGCAGACCTTGTATGGTCAGACCCAGATCCAGACAAGGAAGAGTTTGCGATTTCTCCAAGGTGAGTTCTCAGAGCACAGCAAGGTAGCTTCGACTTGTCCGGTTTGCTGATCTTCAGGACCCCGCATGTTCCCCTCAGAGGCGCCGGTTACACCTTTGGCGCAGCAGTGGTCAAGCATTTCCTCGAACGCAACCAGATGTCTCACATCCTCCGCGCGCACCAACTGTGTATGGAGGGATTCTCGGTCCTGTATGGCGACCGACTGTCGACGGTGTGGAGTGCGCCAAATTATTGCTACCGATGTGGAAACATGGCCAGCATCTTAGAAGTCGGACCGGGAGGCACAAAGCATTTCAACACATTCGAGGCCGCCCCAGAGAACGAGCGGGATGGACCTGCTCAGGCTAACAATCAAAAGGTGAGTCTTGACGGGGACAGCTGCCTTCCAGGTCGTTCTCTTTTCTTTTTGTTCCCTTTCTTCGTTGGCTTAACGGTCTTTTCCTGCCCTTGTCTCCCTGAAATCGTCAGTACGACAGTGTAGATTATTTCTTGTAGCAATCTTTCCCTGCGCAACGACCCGAAAAATACCCAGTTCCCTGCAAGTTTGCACCTTCTTTGTCATTCGGAAGCTGATCACTGGCTGCGTGTGTGGACTGCGCCGGTCGTCCAACGACTCTCTCAGAGATGATCGCACTCATGCGTTGGAATGCATTGAACTTGCAGATCGAACAACAATGTTAAAATGTATTATCATGATGCAGGCTTTGGCCCCTCTTGGTATCTCCCCGCCGCATCCTCTGCCTCCTCTCGTTCTCGCGCCTCCGCAAATTCGTTCCTTGGACCCGCAGCCGCCCGTCCAGCCGAGGATGACGACGTCGAATAGCCAGCAGCAGCAGCAGCAGCAGGGCGACGTGCTGCTCTTCTCATGAGCTTGTCTTGGTCATCCAGCTTGCGTTCTCGATCTCTCAGACCTTGCTCGCCTGCCTTGGACAGGACGCCGACGATGAGCTCCACTGCGCGCAAACTGTCATCATTGGCAGGAATAGGGTAGGTCACTGTTCGAGGATCGACATCGGTGTCGATGATGACCATCGTGGGAATGTTGCACTGTGTAGCTTCCCGGATCGCGTGCAGGTTCTCGGTCGGGTTCAAAACGACGAGGAGATCTGGCTGGAGAGTGAGAGCGGCAAGCTTGGTCGCGTTCGGATTCGAGCTTTCCCTCGATTGGGTAAGCGAGGTGGGTGTGCTTGAATCGAGCACGTGTGTCACCGCGCCGGACAGGATCTTGGGCGCATTCGTGATCGACCCGGGCAACCACCGATCCGTCGTCACATGGTATCCGTTCTCGCCCAACCGCTTCGCCGCCGCAATGACGGCGGCCTGTTGACCGGGTCTGGTACCCAAGAAGAGTACCACACCGTCCCTCTCACACACCGACCGCACCACCGCCGCCGCTCGTCGGAGCGCAGGCAACGTCGCCTTCTCCACATCGATGATGGCCAACTTGTGCCGGACACCATACACATTCGCCTGGTTCGCCCGGGCAAAGTTGGAGATCGAGTGTCCGACCTGGGCAGTCGCGGCCAACAGGTGGGAAACGGCGAGCTCCTTTGCGGTCAGAGGCTCGAGCCGGGTCTTGTGTGGTCGATAGCTGTTTTCGCGAGTTTGGGTGGAGGAGCCTATACTGGAGACGTAGTCGAGCAGGACGCGGCGGGCTCCCCTCCGCGAGTTCTCGTCGAGCGGCCCGCTCCTGGACTGCGCTGCCGTGTCCGTGTTCGAGCTAGAGGAGCTGCTGCTGCTGCTACTGCCGTGGAGCGGACCATCGTTGCGGTCGAAGGCGGATCCTTCCGAGGTCGAGCCCACTTCGGCTGAGGAGGGAGTCGAGGTCGAAGCTGAGAATGATCTTGCGCCAGCTGCTGGCAGTCTGGAGGAGGATGAGGAGGCTAGAGCGCGTATCTGAGTTCTACCGGCTGCCGCCAGCGCACCCGCTGCTGGCCGAGACATGGTCAAGTCGAATACTGGAGGTCAACCACGCCGAGTAATCAAGAAGAAGACCAGGATGAGGAAGGTCAAGCTGGGAATTCAAAGGTAAATACAGGACGGTGCTCACGTGATCAAAACTCCAAATTCCGACGAGGTTGAGATAATTGTCTGCAATCGAAAAGAAAAGGAAGAACGCAAAACGCAGGCGTGGTGAAAAAATTTCCTGATCCTCGAGCATGGACAACAGCCACGTGGCCGTTGTATTGACGATTGTAATCGATCTGTAATGGGAAGCTCCTGCCCTTCTTCCTTTCCCAACTTCCTCCTCCTCCTGGCACCTTCCTACCGTCACACATCCTACCAGCACACCACTTCCATCCCTTCTCCCCCGACGTATATATAACAAGCAACAGTCACAATCATGGCGTCTGCTGAGATCCCTGCCGCCGAGAACAACGACGACGTTTACCAGGGCGCCATCGGTATCGACCTCGGCACCACCTACTCCTGTGTCGGATGGTGGGTCAACGAGCGAGTGGAGATTATCCCAAATGACCGTGAGTAGCCATCTCTGCTCTGCACGGTATCCGTGTGGATCCGTGGCTGACGCGGGTCGGCTCTTCTTCCTTCTGCTTCTGTCTTCTCTCCAGAGGGTAACCGTACCACTCCCTCGTACGTTGCCTTCACTGAGGCCGAGCGTCTCATTGGTGACGCCGCCAAGAACCAAGCTGCCATGAACCCCCGCCAGACTGGTGAGTCCGGCGCCGCGGCTACTGCGCATCTCATTGCCACACGCTGCGTGCTGATCTCTGGCCTCGCTATCCTCATCTGTCAGTCTTCGATGCCAAGCGATTGATCGGCCGACGCTTCGACGACCCCGATGTCAAGAAGGACATGCAGCACTGGCCTTTCAAGGTCATCGACAAGGACGGCTCTCCCTTCATCGAGGTCGAGTACCTCAAGGAGACCAAGACTTTCAGTCCCCAGGAGATCTCCGCCATGGTTCTGACCAAGATGAAGGAGATTGCTGAGGCCAAGATTGGCAAGGAGGTCAAGAAGGCTGTCGTCACTGTCCCCGCTTACTTCAACGACTCCCAACGACTGGCCACCAAGGATGCCGGTGAGTGTAACAGAGAACACCACCCCCTCTTGCAACTTTCTTGGCGCGTGCGTGGTGAATCTGCGGAGTGAAGGTCCACGCGTCGGACATCGAACACCGACAACCGCGTGGCTCACTACCCAACGCAAAGATTCAATCTGATATTCCATGCTAATACAGGAGGCCTCTCTCGAGAGTGTCCGTTGGCGAAGCCAAATCATATTCTAAGAACGGCCGTATGAGCGTTTTGCGGTTCCTCTCCCGGGTTCCAGGATCACCACGCGCGCCGCTTATTCACAACCCCTCCTTTCCACCCTGGGAATCACTGGTACTGACCCCAATTTTCGCTGTTTCGAAAGGATCGATCGCTGGTCTCGACGTTCTCCGTATCATCAACGAGCCTACTGCTGCCGCCATTGCCTACGGTCTCGACTCGAAGTCATCAACAGAGAAGAATGTCCTCATTTTCGATCTGGGAGGAGGCACGTTCGATGTTTCTCTCCTGAACATCACCGGTGGTGTCTTCGCCGTCAAGGCCACCGCTGGTGACACCCACTTGGGTGGTGAGGACTTCGACAATGCTCTCCTCGACCACTTCAAGAAGGAGTTCGAGCGCAAGAACAAGGTCGAAATTGGTGACGATGCCCGTGCTATCCGCCGTCTCCGATCCGCCTGCGAGCGTGCGAAGCGAACCCTGTCCAGTGTCACCCAGACCACTGTCGAGGTCGACTCTCTCTCCAACGGCATTGACTTCCAGGCCAGCATCACCCGTGCCCGTTTCGAGGAGATCAACGCCGCTGCCTTCAAGGGCACCATTGACCCCGTCGCCAAGGTCCTCAAGGACGCCAAGATGGCTGCTGACAAGGTCGACGACATCGTCCTTGTCGGTGGTTCGACTCGTATCCCCAAGATCCAGTCCCTTGTCTCCGAATTCTTCGGTGGCCGTCAGCTGAACAAGTCCATCAACCCCGATGAGGCTGTCGCCTACGGTGCCGCTGTCCAGGCCGCCGTCTTGACCAACCAGACCTCTGACAAGACTGCTGACCTTCTCCTGCTCGACGTTTCTCCTCTCTCTCTCGGTGTGGCCATGCAAGGCGACGTCTTTGGTGTTGTCGTGCCACGAAACACCCCGATCCCAACCAACAAGACCCGTGTCTTCACCACTGTCGAGGACAACCAAACCCAGGTCACCTTCCCTGTCTACGAGGGAGAGCGCACTCAATGCAAGGACAACCGTCTGCTCGGCGAGTTCGAGCTGACCGGCATCGCTCCTATGCCCAAGGGTCAGGCCGAGCTGATCACCACTTTCGAGCTGGACGCCAACGGATTGCTCAAGGTCAGCGCACAGGACAAGGCATCCGGCCGCAAGGCAAACATCACCATCACCAACTCGGTCGGCCGTCTGTCGTCCACCGAGATCGAGCAGATGATCAAGGACTCTGAACAATTCAAGAACGCTGACAAGGAGTTCCAGGCCAAGCACGACTCGAGAAACGACCTGGAGGCATACGTGCACTCGATTGAGTCCATGATCCAGGGACCCACCAACATCAAGCGGGCGGCCAAGACCCAGATTGAGCAAGAGCTTGCCAAGGCTCTCGAGGTGCTCGAGATTGACGGATCTGCGGACGACTACCGAAAGTGCAGCCTGAGGTTGAGACGCGCTGTCCAAAAGGGTATGGCCCAGGCTGGCGGCCGTTAAGCGAGGCGCTGTGGGAAACCATGCAGGGATCTCCATTCTCTCTCTCTCTCTCTCTCTCTCTCTCCCTTCTCCTGAGCATACACTTTCTCGATCTCTGTCTGCGCATCCCTCCCTCGCTCCCCTTCCCCCTGCAGTTTTGGCCTTGTCTTGTCCACATGACCTTTTTTCACCTCTTCTCCTCTCTTAGTTTTCCCGACTGGGGGCAAAATCAAAAATCTCCACCGCAGCTGTGTTGTTCCCTCATGTCGACTGTCAGGTCGACAGATCCGTTTGATGAGGTTCACTGCCACAAAGCGGAACGCTGCAGTTGCGACCTGAAAGACACGAGTGGGGAGTGCCGGCAGTGAGAGATCAGAAAGCGTCCAGACGGACGTTCTCTCCGATTGACGCGCATCCAGTTGGGGCAAAGGATCACAATGCAGATTCCTGCCTCATGAAAAGGTGCATGGGTCCATGGTGTCGGTGCTGAACACGGCCTCGTCGCCGGCGTCGTCGGTGACGAGACGAGACGGAGGGACTGCCGAAAGGCTCCGAGTTCGAAGCTTTGACCTGGGCTCATCCATCGTCCACGGAATGCACATACGAGCACTACAGGCATTACACAAGAAGTCAAGCTTGGGCATCGGCTGCAATCATGTTCGAGCGGACGCTGAGCTCCCTGATCAAGGGCCTGCGCTCGCATCGAGGCACCAAGGATGAGGCCCGCTACATCGCAGGCGTCCTGGACGAGATTCGCGAAGAAGTCCGGAGTGGGGATATGCAAGTCAAGACGGAGGCCGTGCTCAAGCTGACCTACGTGAGCATCTAGCCAGGAGTAGCCAGACGACAAAGCTTCCCAGAGAGTCATCGCGCTCAAGCCTGAAAGCTCGCGTCTTTCTCCTCTTCCTTTGTGTTTATTCTTCTTCCACAGTTGCAAATGCTGGGCTACTCGACTGCCCAAGCGTCATTTCACATGCTCGAAGTAATGGCTTCGCCCAAGTACCACCTCAAGCATGTCGGCTACCTCGCCGTTTCCCAATGCTTCACTCCTCAGACGGACGTCCTCATCCTGGCTACAAACATGGTGAAGAAGGTGCGTAATCATGGCCGCTCCATGTCTCAGTCTTGGTCGGTACTGACGAGCTGCGCTTGATTTCATACACAACGCAGGACCTTCAATCTCCCGATCCTCTTGAGGTAGCAGCTGCACTCAATGGTCTGTCTCACATCATGAACGCCGACCTGGCCAGCCATCTGGCAGGAGACATCGTCAAGCTCCTCACGCACTCCCGACCGGCTGTCAGAAAACGTGCGATTCTCGTTCTGCATGCCGTCATCACCCATTTCCCAGATGCGCTCGCCTTGGCTTGGGATCGGCTGCGCGAGAAGCTGGAAGATCCAGATCCAGGAGTGCTCTCAGCGGCCGTCAACATCGTATGCGAACTGTCAAGACGCGATGCCAAACCTTTTGTTGCGCTATCGCCGCAGCTGTTCAACCTTTTGACCACCTCGACGAACAACTGGATGTTGATCAAGCTGATCAAGCTCTTTGGCATCTTGACACCCCACGAGCCTCGCCTAGTGCGCAAGCTGCTGCCTCCCATCAGAAACATTATATCGACCACCCCAGCCATGAGTCTGCTCTACGAATGCATACATACGGTCATCATCGGTGGCATGCTAGTCGGTCCTGGAGGAGACGAACTTGCTCAGACCTGTGTCGACAAGCTCTCTCACTTTCTCACCAATTCGGATCAAAATCTCAAATATATCAGCCTGCTCGCACTCGTCAGGATACTACCGACGCAGCCTCACCTCCTTGCCGATCATCACGAGACGATCCTGGCCTCGATCGAGGATCCGGACTTGAGCATTCGCCTGCGAGCACTGGATCTGTTGAGCGGTCTGGCGACGCGAGATACTTTCCGAGACATTGTGACCAGACTGATGCGACAACTCGATCCTGAGCAGACTCGCCAGGGCATATCTTCCACACCCAAGGGATCGGCCGCAGCTGCGCTTCGGGCCACCTTGGGCCAGTCTGCTGGCACTAAAGGCACGACAAAGGAGACTGGCTCCGTCAGTGACCCTTCTGTGCTGCCTTCGTACCGGCTCGAGTTGGCCAAACGGATTCTCGACCTTGGATCCACACAAACGTACGCCAATGTCATCGACTTTGAATGGTACATCGACGTGCTCGTCAACCTAGCGCTACTGCCAGCCTCGAGATTCGCACAGTCTGGGACTGATGGTCGGCTTGGCAGGAGGGTCGCTCGACAGATCATCGACATCACAGCCCGCGTACGCAGCGTCCGCGCAGGGTTAGTCACTAAGATGGTGCAGATGCTCGCACAGGGCACGCTCCTCGCGTCCGAAGGGGTCAATGGCGCGGAGGTGTTGAGAGCGGCGGCGTGGATTGCGGGCGAATACTGCACGTGAGTTTACTCCGTCTGACCGCTTGCTGTCCCGTTTGTAGCTACTCATCTCGTTAGTGTCTTCTTCAGAGAATTGCGCGACCCGCGCGTGACATTCAAAATGCTCATCCGTGCTCCAATCGAGGACGAGGAACTATCGCCAGTGGTTCCATCAGCCTCACTCACTGCCTGTGTGCACAACGCGGTCAAAATTTTCGCGCACTGGGCTGGTGATCTTTCAGATTCGTGGGAGTCAGAAGAGATTGATTCCAGAAAGCAGGTGGTGGAGACAGTAAAAAGCAACAGCGAGGAGATGGTCGCTTCTCTGCAAATCTACGCCGCTCACGGGGATTGCGAGGTTCAGGAAAGGGTCAGCAGCTCAATCAGATCTTAGGACAGCAGGCAGAAAACTGACCTGGTGTCGTCTTCTGCAGGCCTCGGAATTCTTACAGATATTTAGGTTCCTACAAGCTGAACTCAAGGACTACCAGAACACGGCTGCACCGCCAAAGAGTCTGCATCTGCTCAGTCCCCTGTTCTTTGGACATGCGCTCGGTCCAGTGGCAGAGAAGGCTCAATCGCAGGTTCCAACTCCAACAGGCATTGACCTTTATGTCTGGATTGTCAAGCCCAACTCTTGGCTTGTCGCAGGCGAAGACGCCCCCGCAGAGCCTGAGGAGACTGAGGACACGGCGTCGGTCGGGCGCTCGACTCCACGAATACATGACGAGAAGGTAAGCTCTCTTTCCGCCATGCCTCTGTGACCTGACTCGACTGACACATGCGCCCATGATAATGCACCATCCAGACGCCTGGCATGTCAAGGAGCAGTTCCAACGTCGGAAAGAAGGCAGCTGTTGGCCTGTTGGATGCCGAGCTGGACAAAATTCCCATTGTCGAACTACGGCTCGATGATCTGCCTGTGCCTGGTGCACTCAGCAGGAGCGCAGGGGCACCATCCGGGCCAGCTGCAAGACATTCGGCCCCCGTCTTTGAAGAGGAAGAAGTGCCGGAGGGGGCGGCGGTTGCGGCAGCGGTATCGGCAAAGAAGGTGGTGCGGAAAAAGGTCCTGAACAAGGAGGTCAGCGGTGGGAGTGAAGTGGGATCGGCGAAGAAGAAGAAGAAACGGCGAGAAGTGCCCATTGAATAGAGATGCAATGTAATTCACCTGGTCGCAGCACATGTATCAGACCCGTCTATCGAGAGCCTTGATGAGCTGCGCGCGATGGGGGTGCTCCAGCTTTATACAGACATTTTTGTGAGTATATACTAAATGATTGGGTGAGCAACACCATCAGACGCTATGGTCTAGAGGTATGATTGCTGTTTTGGGTTCACCCATACGCATACAGCGGGTCCCGCGTTCGAACCGCGGTAGCGTCCTTTTTGTCCCATTTCTTTGGAAAGCCTTACGGACGTTCTTCCGACCCAAACTTTTTGCAATCTTCTCAACTCCCAACCATCAACCATCACAACACGCAGTCATGAAGCTCACCCCGGAGCTGATCGCGGCGAGTCCATCGCACCTAAACACCCTCAAGGATCGCGAGGTGAGTGCAGATTGACGAGGATGTCCGGGATCGAAGGCAGGGCGCTGACTGACCGAGCAACCTTCTGGCGCGGGTCAACAGCTCATCTTGAGAGGAAACAAGATTCCTGCGATTGAGAACTTGGGCGTGACAAAGGTGAGCCAAGGCAGCTGTTTTCGAGTGCTTGCGACGTCCTTGATTGGGACTCAACCATACCATCTTTGGTCGCATCCGCCGTTTACGCGTCATCTTTCTTCATCCCTGTTCTCTTTCCTGCGTATATTCGAATCTGCCTGTGCTGCTGCCTTGCATCATCCTCACAGGATCTCAACGATGCAATCGACCTGACAGACAACGATATCCGCGCACTCGCGGGCTTTCCACTTCTCACCCGCCTGACCACACTCACAGCTGCGAACAACCTCATCTCCCGAATCGATCCCAGAATCGCGCATTCATTGCCCTGCCTCGAGTCGCTCATCCTCACGAACAATCAGATCTCAGAGCTAGGCGAGCTGGCTGCATTGGGCAAGTTTCCGAATCTGACGTACGTGTCGCTGCTGGGTAATCCGGTTGCAAGGGAGAAGCATTACAGGGACTGGATAATCTGGAAGTGTCCTAACGTGCGGGTGCTGGATTTCAGGCGGGTGAAGGACAAGGTGAGTGCGAAAGGGCGAAGGAACCCGGAAATCACCAGTGTGTACTTTTTACTGATAGTCAGATACTGGCGGCGCGTACCGCTTCTGACCGATACCAGGAGCGGCAATTGGCCAAGTCGCTGTTCGAGACAGAGGAAGGTAGACCCTCGTCTTTGGCGGTGACGTTCAGCTACCGGTCTGCACTCAAGCCGGGCGAGTCCTCTTCCGCCGCACCAGTACCAAGAGACAACACCTTTGAGCCTGGTCAAGCTTTCAATGGGACAAGCGGACGGACGCTCACCCCTGCGGAACGGAAAGCGATTGAGGAGGCCATCGACCGGAGTGATAGCTTGGAGGAAATCAGACGGCTGGAGGAGAGGTTGAGGTTAGGGTACGCTTTGGACGATCTGCTCCCTCCTGCTGCTGAAGGGAAGGATAAGTCGGGTGCAAGTACGATCGAAGAAGCGGAGACGAAGCAAGCTGGTACAAGTGATGCGGAGCAGGAGGAGCCAGAAGAGCCGGAGCCAGAGGCGGAAGCAGATACCACAACTGGCAAAGGACGGAAGAGGAAAGCGGCGCCAGCGGCGAACGGAGGGGGCGGGAAGAAGCGGAAGTAAAACAAGTACGGGCTCGTGCCCCCATCCTGTTCTCGTATGCAGTGGATGGGTGCGCTCATCCACCGGCAAAAATTCCTACATACTCGACAAAAGCAATCGTGTCTCCTCACTTCGCAATTGCATCACTTCCATCTTCTTGCACTCAGTCCTTATAACCAGTCTTGAACTCCGAGGACGGACGGTATGCATTGCGTGGAAAACAAGACAGAGTAGCACAGAATCTCTAGTCGTCGTCCCAGTTGACATTCTTTTGTGGTGCCTTTATGCCTGCGGGTTTCGACTGTGCATGGAGCGCGCAGAACGAGACAAGGACTGTCAGCACACGTATCACCACATGTAATGGATGGACAGGTACAATGCTCACCATGATGATGGAGTCCACATTCAGAATGTTGATAGCTGCTCCGGTGGCGTACCGAATCGCCCACAGCTTGGCCGCTAGCACATCGAAAATCTTGGCTGGTGTCGTCGCCAGCGTTCCATCCTCCTCGTTCTCAATGTCGACTCCAACATCGGCACCCTTGCCATCGCTGGCTCCGTGCTTGGCGAACAAGGTACTGATCGTCTCCGTCGCATTGAGACCGGCGTTTTCTGCGAGAGTACGAGGAATCACCTCGAGTGCCTCTGCAAACTTCTTGATCGCGTGTTGATTCAGACCTGCCGTCTTCTCGCCGTACTCTGCAATGCGCTTGGACAGCTCGGTCTCGGTCGCTCCCGCGCCGGGTACGAGACGAGGGTCACGGGTGAGGGCCTTGATGACGTTGACTCCGTCGTCGATGGCGCGCTCCACATCGTCCAGCAGGTTCGAAGTCGCACCGCGGAGAATGCAGGTGGCCATCCTTGGACGAGCCTTGCCTCCCTTTTGCCCCTCCTCCTGTTTGAACACGGTGACACGGTCACCACCGATCTCTGTGGTCTCCACGCTGTCGATCCAGCCAGCCTCTTCTGCCATCGGAGCGCCTAACCGAGCAAGCGGGGTGGCACCCAGCAGGCGCGAGAGACGTCGCAGTTCGAATTTGGAAAGGACCTTGATGCAGAGGATATCAAAGCGATTGAGGAAATGTAACGCGAGCTCGCCGACTGTGCTTCCGGCAACGACAACACGAACGCCCGAATCTGCAATCTCCTGGATGATTTTTTCCAGCTGTTGCTCCTCGCCGCGAGAGAACTGGGAGAGCTCCTTGGCGTTGTGGAGTAAGACGGTACCCTTGGTCTCCGTTTGGGAGATGTCGATTCCGGAGGTATATACTGCAACCTTGGCCGCCTTGATGTTGGATACAGTGCCCTCTGGCTCGCGCCCGAAGACCATACCGCGCACCACCTTGGAGTCGGCAAGAGTGCCGCCCATGATCTTCACGACGCGCACATTGTCTACGTTGAAGTTCTCGAGACCAATCTTCTGCTCTGCTGCCGAGACGCTGGCTGGTGGGATCACGAGGGAGACTGCCTCGGCTACAAGAGGCGCGAGAATGTCTTCAGTTCCGTATTGCTTGGAGGCGATCGATGGCCGTAATGCAAGGGCGAGAGATTGGACTGTCGGGGGTGTGGTGAGCGTTGCAACGGCGAGTTCTGTATGGTCAAGAAGAAGAAGCAGGAAGTTTCAGCTGTTTGATGTGGTATGTGATCTCAACATAGCAGCACCGTTACTCACTCTCTAGCTCCTCTAGAGCCTTATCCCTAGCCATCTCATATCCGATCAAGATCTCGGAAGGATGCAGTCCCATGGTGATGAGGTATTCTGCTTTGCGCAGAAGCTCTCCAGTGAAGATGAGGACAAAGTTGGTGCCGTCACCCATTTCGGTCTCCTGCTGCTGGGAGGCCATGACGAGAAGCTTGCCTGCCGGGTGGACGACGTCAAGTTCTCTGATCATGGTGGCAGCATCGGAGGTGACAAAGAGACGCTCGAGATGGTTGATGATCATCTTGTTCCTGCCGTTGGGACCGAAGGAGGTCCTTGTGATCTCTGAGAGCTCTCTGACAGCCTGAATGTTGCGCATGACGGCCTCCTCGACACCTTGGAGGTGCTTGTAGCCCTCCTGCGCAGATGGAACGACGACAAGGTGTCAGCGCGGTCCGGCTGGCGCGGGGCACGGAGACTCACCTTGAAGAGGTTGGGGCCTCCTGCCTTGGGCACTCTGAGGGACATGTTGGGCAAGTCTGTGGGTGGGTTGTGACTTGTTGAGGAAGTGATGGTCTCCGTTCAGAAGATTGTCCAAGCGTCGTCGTCTTTCTTCTTCCTCAAGGTTGGAAATGTTGGAGTCACGTGATCGACTCTCAGACCGGATCGTCGCTCAGGCCAACATTGCTGTACCTGACCACCTTGCTCCATCCCAGAGACGAGGCAGAGGCAATGGCTGAGGAAAGAAGCAGTCGCCATCGTGACAGGTCAAGGTCGAGGTCGAGGTCGAGGTCTCCCGCTCGAGAGCGGCGGGATGACAGACGTGCAGATCGCCATCGCACCGATCTCAGGGACCGAGACCATCGGGACCGTAGAGGACCGGATGAAGACGATGAGCAAAGAAGACACTCAGACAAGGGGAAGCACAGAGACAGAGGCACAGGTTCTGATCGGGAACATCAGGACCGGATATCGTCGTCTCAACGCAGTCATCATCATGGACGAACCCGAGACGAGCGCGAGAGTCATGATGAAGACGACGACCGAAGGGAGCGACATCGAAGCAGTTCACACAAACACAGCGAAAGCAGCAGGAGTGAGAAACGTCACAGACATCGACGTCGATCCCGCTCCCTCTCCTCCGACTCGGGCTCCAGCTCCGACTCGGACTCAGAATCGTCCCGAAAGAGACACCATCACTCTTCAGAAAGATCACGCAATCGAGACCGGGACAGGGAGCACAAGCACAGAGAAAAAGACCGGCATCGGGACCGCGACCGGGATCGAGATCGAGACGAGAGAAGAGAAGAGAAGAGACGGCGCAAGAAGGAGAAGAAGAGAAGAGAAAAGGAGGTGCGTCTCTCCGTTTCGCCCTTCCCTGTCAGCTTGTCTCATGGCCGGATAGTAATGCTCATCTTCTTCTCCTCCTCTTTGTGACTTTATCTTGGGGTATTGCAGAAGTCGACAAGCAAGACGGCTGCGGTCACTGAATGGGGCAAAGTGAGTGCCAACATCTCGATTCCAGCATCAATCCCAACCGTTCTGCTGACGAATGCTGATCACCTCAACCACCGGCGACCTTGTAGTATGGCATCATCAGCGAACACGATCTGATCTCCCGTCTGCAGGCCGAATTCCGGGAATGGCTACGACACGAGAGGATGTTGAATCCAGAAACGATCAACAAGGCGGCAGAGCGCAAAGAGATGTCAAGATTCGTAGAGGTGAGGACTCGGTCCCTGCGCGTCGGCTAGCGTCCACCTTTCGTAAGACTGAGCGCTTGCATTTGAAAATGTTCCCTTCAGGACTTCAACACGGCCACACTGCCTAGCGAGAAATATTACGATCTGGAGAAGTTTGAGCGTCGGATGGAGCTCATTCGACAAGGCGAAACTGTACCTGACGACTCTACCTACGATCCCCGCGCCGACGAGGCAGCAGCCAGAGCTAGTTTTAAAGCTTCCCAACTGAAAGCGAGTGCCAGCACGAGCACTGGCAGCCATCTCAGCCAGCAACAGATCGAGGAACTTGCCAGAATCAGTCGGGAACGCACCCAAGCTGGCAAAATGAAGGCTCTCGGCATCGAACCCACTTCAAAGTCCTTCGGCGTCAGAACCGAGGCGCGTCTCCCTGGCACATAAATCCAGCCCTCCAGTCTCGTTTCTCTCTGTGTAAATGCACATAGGCGGTCGACGAGCAGCGTTCATAAATCCAAACACAGGACCGCAGTGTGAGATGGCTTGGCTCATATGATTCGAAGAAAAGAGGCCAGAAACGGAAGAACAGTATAGGAACCGAATCGGCAAACGGCCATTTTGGGATGTAAGATGTGAATGCTATGTAGCGTCGACGAAAGAGGATTTATAGAAAGGGAAGAATTGTCGCAAGTAGGGATAAGCTTGGGGTTAAGGGGGAAGAGGAAGCAGAAAAACAGGTGTCTTGGCTTGCTTTTTGTCGATGATGCTCGAACAGGAAATGCTGTGTACCATGAGTGTGAGAATCAGTGTGGGAGACCGGGGTGGGAGGAAAGCATGGGACCAAAGGGACGGAATGTTCGAGCGTAGTCTTCTGCGGTGGCTGCATATGTCATTCGAGTTCTGCATTGGCAATGCAAGGTGAGCGCTTTCACTTGAGGTGCCAGAGCAATAACATCCCGAACTCACAATTGCAATCAAGCACTTCTTCTTTCATTCACTTTGGCGAGGAGCTTCTCTTTCGGTGGTGGCGACACGTTGTCTTCGTTCTCGATCGTGTCGGCCAAGGATTCGATCCGTTCTTGGGAGAAGCCAGAAGCGACGAGCATCCCTACACATCCAAGTCAAAATCGAAACCGAGTCAGTCTGCATGCTCAATGTAGCAGTGGAGCGGCAGCGCAAACTTACCCGCAATCCAGGAGAATACATTAGGCATATCGATTTGGAAGTCTTGCAGGTATGGCATGGTGTCTTTGAACCCATCGACAAGCTGCTCTTCAGTGCAGACTTGCTGTTCGTGGAGCGCTTGCAACAGCTTGGTGACATTCTGCACATCAGCTTCCTTCTGTTCGATCGCGGTAGTCACAAAGCTCGCTACTGCTTGTCCTCTTCTATCTTGAGGGAGCAGCTGTGAAGAGGTACAGATACGGGAGGTCAGATGAGCATTGCGCACAATTCTTGAAATCAGCAAGAGCGGCAACCCACCTTGAATCCTGTCACTCCGCTCTCTACATCCTTGACCGCCAAGAACTCCTTCACGTCATTGTTGATGCGCTTCTCCGCTTCATCGTCTGTCATGGACTCAGGAGCCCGAGGCTCGTCATCCTCCTCGTCCTCATCATCCTTGCCATCCTCCTCATCATCGGCCTTGCCTGCTGCGGTATCTGGCTCCGGCAATGGCAGAGTGCGAGGAGCAAGTTGGATCTTCGGTCTGCCCTTCTCTTCTTGAGGTGGAGCCGCAGTTCCGTCGGTGTCCTCGGTGTGGCCCAAAAGGGCAAACCTGCACATCATCGGACCCGTCGGGTCAGAAGTGCATAAGACGTATGTGCGATCGTTCTCTTTCACTTACATGTTCGATGACGAGTTGGTCCGCGTTGGTGGCGTCGAGCCATCCTCAGATGGTCCCTTGTTGCGCTTTCCAAAGACAGTGCTAGGACCGCCAAACAATGGTCCTTTCGAGTTCGTGCGCGTAATGCTGTGTGAAGATGGAACCGAAGCATCAGTCTTCCATTTACTTCGATGTGAGTTATGCTTCTAATTCTCACCTTCCGAAACCCGAGAGATCGCCTGCCTTCGCCCTTGGTGGTGGTTGAGCAGGAGCTCCGCTACCGACCGTGTTCCAGCCGTCACCACCAGGCCCAATGCCGGCAGGTCCACCATAGCCATCCCGGGGCTGACCACGACGAGAGCCACCGCGCGAGACGGGTCCACCACGTGAACGGTTGTATGCCTCGGCCTCCTTGGCTGCCGCCTGTGCCTTGGCCTCCTCGTGTACCTGGGCAATTGTCTTGGGTCCAGTGTTTGCTTGCGCGTGACGGGGAATCCAGTGTTGCTTCTCGCGAAGCTCGATCACATCCTGAATACACGCATTTAGTCAGTTCATGCAATCTCTCGCGTACACCACGACTGTTTTATCACTCACGATCAGCATGAATCTCATACGAGAGTTGATCTTGCCGGAGTCGACGATGTCCTGCATCCTCTGGAAGTAGATGTCCATGAGGCCAGAATACTTGGGCGAGTCCATCATCTGACCGACAGTGGTCAACAGCTTGCACAAACTCTCGATGTCTTCTTCGTCCGGGTCGGTGGTGTTCGACAGTAGTTGCTTCACACACAAGTGCATGATTCTCTCTGTCAACATCGCCTTCTTGCACAGCTCACCAATGAACCGCACAAGACCGAGACCACGTCGCTTGGCCTTGGCCATCTCGTAGTACTCGTCTGAAAGGAGCTCGGCATCCTTGTCAGCCGGTTTGGGTGCCTCGCCACGCTCCTCGGCTGCCTTCGCTTCCGCCTCTGCAGCCTCGATGCGCTCCTTCTTGGCCTTGTCCTCGGCCTCCTTGCTCTTGGCCGCATCCTTGGAAGATTCACGGGCTGCCCATCCGCGCTCGAAGTCTTCCTGACATCTATTCAGCAGGTACTTTCGGAACAGAGGGCCACCGGATACGGCGTTGCCATTCGCATCCTTGAGATTCGCATCCGAAATCTCAGGATTGAGCTCGCCGTAAATCTTCTGACACAATCTCGCATACATCTCTGAGAACGCGGCCTCGTCGGTGGCCTTCTCAAAGATGAGCGCGATGACTTGGCGCAGAGTGCGACCATCGGTCTCGTTGATCGACTTGTTTGCCCACTCGAGAATCTGAGTCGAGATACTGTCGAACTTCTCCAGCGTCAGCTTGTTCAACAACGCCTTGACCTTGCGCTGAACCATCTCGGGCGAGTCTGCCTTGACACCCGAGCTGCGGCCCGCGCCAGCCTGAGGCACCCATCTGTTCTCAGAGTTGGCCAGAGGCACGACCTGATCCATAGGAATAGTAGGCCCGCCCTTGTCGGGTGGGTTAACAGGTGGTCCGCGGTCACCACGGCTAGGGTTCGGCTCTCTTTGTCTGCCACGAGTGCTCTTGCTCCTCCCCCCATCATCGCGGCCAGGGATCGCATTGCTGCCACTGCCACCGCGCGACAAAGGTTGGGACCGGTTGGCGACGTTGAATGCGCCCATGGGACCACTGCCGAAGCTGCCCATTCCGCCAGGTCCGGGCCGGCCAGCGTTGGAAGCGGCGAAGCGCTCCTCGCTCGTCTTGAGCGGAACACCACCCGCCTTGCCTCCGAATCCGGAGCCAGGGCCACCCATGATGCCAAGTCCGGCTGGAGGAACACGTCCCAACGCTGAGCCGGGCCCTCCCATGATTCCAGATGCGCGTCGGCCGGAGCCGGTGCGCGGAGGCATGCCGCCACCAATCGAGGCGTTGTCCATACCAAGTGAGGACAAAGAAGGCAGGGTCGGAGGCTTGTCCTTGACCACGTCCATAAATTGGAGCAGGAAGTCCCGGTCATATCTGTACTTGCCCGGGATTGCGTCTTCGTTCAGCTCAGGCTTGGGGCTCAGCAGCTTGCCGTAGTCGACGCGTTCCAGGTTGATCAGCTTGCGCGCTGATCCCAGGGAAACACTGGCTGCACTCAGAGGGCCGTCATCGCGGACCTTGTTGGCCGCAGACACATCAAGAGCGCTGATGATCGGTCGCTTCTTTCTCTCAAGGGCCTCCGCGTCAAGCTTGATTGAGGTGTTGCTTATGTTAGCTATCGAGCCGGCGGATGTGCTCGAAGTCATCGAGGCGAGAGGCTTGGCAGGCAGACCAGCAAAGCCTGGTGTGCTGGGAGTCCGGGGAGTGGCCAGAGGCAATCCAGGTGTACGCGGGGGCAGACCCTCGTGAGGGGTTGAAGGGACAGAGGATGCTTCCCGAGCCAGTCTCTCAAGGTCGGCGGCAGAAAGAGTAACAGAGCGCGTCGAGCCGCCCTTGGTGTCGATCGGCTTTGGAAGAGGTCTCGGGGGAGTCTCCTTCGCCTTGTCTTCCGCTGATTTGGACGAGTCGGCGGCCGCGGCGGCCTCTTTCTCTTCCTCGACTTTCTTGGCTGCTGCCTCTTCTTCCTCTTGTTGCTTGCGCTTGGCCTCCTCGTCAGCTTTCCGCTTGGCTTCCTCTTCCTCAGCCTTTCGCTTCGATTCCTCTTCCGCAGCGGCCTTAGCCTTGGCAGCCTCTTCCTCCTCGGCCTTCCGCTTGGCCTCTTCAGCCTCCTTGGCCTTGCGGTCAGCTTCTTCCTTGGCCTTACGCTCGGCTTCTTCTTTGGCCTTCTGTTCCGCTTCTTCCTTGGCCTTTCGCTCTTCCTCTACCTTGCGGTCGGCCTCCTCTTTGGCCTTGCGTTCTGCCTCTTCCTTCTCCTTCTTTTCCTTCTCCTCATCGGCCTGGCCCGCTAATGCTTTGCTGGCAGCGGCGCGTTGCTTTACCAATTCCATGAAGTTTTCGTAGTTCTTGGCCTTGGCAGGCGTGGCAGCAGCAGGTACCGGAGACGGTGCTGCACTCGAGGTAGGCGTTGTAGAAGAGGTCGAGGCAGATGCGTTCGCCAGGAACTTTGTGACGGAGGCGGATTTAGGTGCCAGTCCACTGATGTCCAAGGCAGCCTTGGTGGCGGGATTGACAATCTTGATGGCGCTGCTTCGCTTTGGCTCGAAGTTTCTGGCGGATGGGCTCATAGGCGCCACACCACCAGGGAGAGGAGTCTGCGGACCACTGGAACCGCTGAAGGATCCATGTTGAGAGCCTGAATGCGCGTGCCCGTGAGCATGTCCGTGAGGGACAAAGGTACCAGAACCCACCGAAGGGAAGCTCGGTGGTCTATTATGTGGAGTAGGTGGCTGGCCGAGACCGATAGCACCAGGGCCTCCGGCCTGGCTGCGAGTCTGACCCGGTGAGTGCATAGGCGAAGCTGCTGGGGCTCCGTTTAATTGATGGGAACCCGGTGGCATCGGTGAGGTCGGCACATGCGGGTGTCGCGGCGACCGAGGAGCGCCGGCTGCGCCATTCTGCATGTCGTATCCTTGATGAGGCGGTTGCCATCCGCCAGGTCCTTGGTATGGGTATTGAGGATGGTAGCCAGCATACTGACCACCAGGATACTGGGAATTGAAAATAAAGGAAGACGGGAGGTGAGTGCTATCCTCGCGGCACCGAGCACAGACGAACCAGAGAAAGCGTACTCACCATTGGCATCCAGTTCTGCTGTGGCATATGCATAGGCTGCAGACCCGCGTTCTGAACGCTCGGACTCCTTTGCACCTGACCCTGAACCGCTTGTCCCTGTTGGTTGTGAGGCACGAAGGGAGTCGGAGGAACATTTCCGGGCGCACCAGAAGGGAGCCGCGATCCTGGACCAGTTTGTGCCCCTGAGGGAGCTCGCGAGGCCGGTTGGAAAGGCTGGGAGCCACTCGGCCGCAGATTGGAGGAAGGCATTCTTGGTCCTGGAGATGGCGTCGCGTTCTGCGGCGCCGGGGTATGTGCGGGCGTGTTCTGGGTAGATGGAGCAGGTGTCGTTGTAGTGCTCGAAGAGGGTGTCTGCGATACGGTAGATGGAGCGGTCGAAGTAGCACGCGAGGATTCCGCAGTAGCAGAAGTCGCGGTGCTGGCAGATGCGGTCGTCGGGGTGGAAGCCGCAGATGATGCGCTGTTCTGGAACAGTTTGTGGAAGTTGACAGTCTGTTTCGCTGTCCGCACCGCCGGAGTACCAGACGAGGCCGAGTCAGCCCGGGCTGAAGTTGCGCCAGAAGTTTTTTGGGTGGCAGATGCGCCGGCATCAGTTCCGGCAGTCGAAGATCCGGCAGGGCCGTTCAGAGCCTCAGGGATGGCCTCGACTGAGCCAAACTGCTTGGGTGGTCGAATTGCCTCCGGTCGGGTGGCAGGAGACGACGAGAGAAGCGCGTTGGCTTCAGCAATGGAGCCAAAGTTGATAGAATCGCGCGAGCCTGCGCCTGCAACGGGGATCGGGAGGGTTCCAGTTTGACCCTTTGCCACACTTACAGCCGACTGCCTCCTGTTGTGGCTGCTGCCCTGGGGGCCAGTAGGTCCTCCATTTGCACTTGGGGCAGCAGCTGCTGCTGCTTGCTGCTTGCTGCCGTTTTGAGGAGCGGCGGCGGGGGTGCTGGAAGAGCCAGAGGGCTGCGATGTGCCAGCTGTGGATGCTGATGGTGTGGTGGTACCAGAAGCACTCTGAGAAGCCGAGGACGCACCTGCAGCAGCGGCGGCAAAGGAAGTGGCTGCTGGCTTTGACTTTGCTGCGGCTGCGGCGTAGTTGAAAGTCGCAGTCGTTCGTGGAGCTGGCGAAGGAGCTCCGGAACCGGTGACGGGAGTCGAGGCAGACGTGTTACCTTGGGAGGAAGCAGCGGCGGCGGCGTTCTGTTTGGCTGAGGAAGAGGTTGGGGTATTCACTTTGCTCATTCTATGTGGACCGGGTTGGTGTTTGTGGTTTGGGAAGAAGTCGACCGGCCCTGTAGCAGATCGATGATGAGGTTGCTTGAAGGGGTCAGGGGTCGGCAAAACGAGGTATGTCAATGAAGAGTACCGTGGTCCGTTGTGCTGAGAAGAGATGGAAGGATGAGCTCTGCGTGGATGAGAGACCTGCTCCGGAATTACGAGCGGCCGGTATCAGACGCTTCTGTTAAGGTTCGCTTCGCGCTGCTGCTGCTAGCTGGTGCAGACGATAAGCTGATGTCCCGCAGTCCGAAGGGTTCCGAGCTGTCACCAGAGATTCGACCAGGAAAGATGGCCGAACGGAGGAGACGAAGCACAGGTTCTCGAAAAGTCCGGAGAGAGCGAGAGCGGTGGGACGTGGGCTGGACGGCCGACGGCGGGGGATCGAAGAAGAGGCGGGACCTGTCTTGAGCCAGAAACGGGACTTGTTCAGACAGTTGGAAGTTCCCCCTTTCCTGCGCCGCGTTGCCGTGAGGGCTGCTTGGGATGTCGTTTCCCCTGCGCTGCTGTGGAGAGCGAGCGATGTGAGGGAAAGAAGAGAGGGGACGAGGAAGTCAGGGTATCTCCTCCGCCTGTGTGAGGGGAAGGACCGAGACTGTGGGTGGTAGGTGTTGGATGGTCGATGTCTACTTGGTGGTGGAGAGAGACAGGCTGGCTGTGTCTATGCTGATGCTGCTCCTCCCCCGGGCACCTTTCTCTGTGCCTTGCTCATCCGGCTTGTGAGAACAATGGGTCACAGGAAAATTTCTCTCTCCAAATCCCTCGCCCACCCAAATTTTCGTGCCTGTTTGTGTCATCACGCATTTTGACGCGCAGGTTCCGAAAAACCATTTTTTGAAAATTGCACACCACAAGCAGCCTCTGCAGATCGAGGATCGAGAGCACAGCGTCCGAGTCCTGCATATGTATGTATGGACGCACGTTGTTCAGGTCGATGGATGAGCGGCTTGGAACTTGTGCTGAGCCCGGAAAGGCCCGTCAACGCAGTCCGTTCCTGTGGGATCATAGAGCGTCGCAAGTGTCTGATGACGCGTGACCGCGTTCTCCACTTCCACCCTCCAACGTCGATATCAAAGACAAGTTGTGGCGCAGGGAACTCGGCGCAGGTCACGTGCACGCGACCTTCCCACGCCTGCGAACCATGCTCCCTCCCCTGCTCGGTTACTACACGGCACAGCACTAGAGGCCATCGTTCCGGCGCTTGTCGAGCGAGAAAAGGCGTGCGAGTGTGCTCGGCCCGCTATAGAAGCCTGCGTGCGTCGTGTCAAGGCACAGCTTCATCGGTCCTGAACCCGTGGCGAGCCGTTCGAAATCCGTGCCCCGACATGCTGGTGCCTCCTCCCAACTTCGGCATTGTCGAGGAAAACCTCTACAGAAGCGGGCAACCCGACCAGCTCAACTTTCCCTTTCTCGAGAAGCTGAACTTGAGGACCATCATCTGGCTCGCACCAGAAGAACCAGATCTTGCCTTGTAAGTGGCCACTGGATCAACGTTTTTGGTCCGAGTTCCAAGCTCTTTCAACGCACAGGGCTAAACCATCATGGTCTTCCAGCTCCGATTTCTGCAAGTACCAAGGAATCGCACTCCACCACCTCGGCGTGCTGTACCAGACCAATGCTTCCGATCCAATCACAGAGCAGATAGTCTTACAAGCACTGCATTACCTCGTTCAGCCTTCCACGTATCCGGCCTTTGTGATGTGCAACCTGGGCCGACATCGCACAGGTACTGTGGTCGGGTGTCTTCGAAAACTCCAGTGCTGGAACCTCAGCAGCATCCTGGACGAATACAGGCGATATGCTGGCACAAAAGTGCGAGTCATGAACGAACAGGTCAGTCACAGATCCTCTCGAGCGTTGCTCTCCCGTATCACTAAACGCCGTCGCTTCTCTCGTAGTTCATCGAGTTATTCGATGTCGAGCTCGTTTTCTGACGATTTGCCACCCATCCCGACGAAAGATAGGAATGATTCTACTACATAACCTCTCTGCAGGTTCTGCTCGCCTGTATTTTAATTAGTTCTCAGTCCGCCTGCGCAAAATACTGTCACCCAAGTTTTGATCTTTGACCGTCTCTACGGCATTCGTGATCTCCAGTCCGGCTGAGCCCACCATGGCATCTCGTCCTCGTAGCTCCACTCATCGGTCTCGTACTTGATCGCATGCAAGTAGATGTAGAGCTCCGACGCTTTTGGGTCAGGATGAAGCGGTCTAGTATTGTCACAACCATACAATCAGCCTTCGTTCTGTCGAGGTCGGTGTATCGAGCACAAGCTTTGAAACACTCACATTTTGCACTCCTCGCAGAAGGAACCCAGCCCGCTATCAAAAGGAGTTTTTCCCGCCAGCTTCGCCGCCGCCCCCTGCTCGCTTCCTCCTTCGCTGCCCTCACTCAGAACCGGACAGCCCGCCAACAGGTACTTGGGATCATGCATCACACTTTGACCGTTGGCGCCAGGCACATCGATCGCCTCAACACCTTCCTTCATCATCAGCTGCGAGAACAACATCTCATCCCTCCATCGCGCCCAGTCCTCCTTCGAATCCCGTTCGAGCTTGATCGCCGCAATGACGGCGTCCGCAGCCTGGTTGCCCGTCATCCCGCCGGCCTCTACTTTCCATCTATCGGGGTCGATCTCCAGATGCTTGAAGGAGGTGGCTGGATATCTTTCCCAGATTGGGTGTGCGTACAATGGGTCGTTTGGGATGGGATACCCTAGATACTGGACGTGCACGCGAATCTGATGAGTGCGTCCAGTAATGGGCCGGCCTACACACGTGAATGATCAGCCGCTGATCTCCTGAATGTTTCGAATTGGCCAGGCTTTACTCACAGTGCAAGACGCTGGTGTCTGTTTCCGGATCGTAAGACAGTCTCTTGAAGATGGTTTGACATTCCTGAGACGATAGGAAGTTCAGTGAAGCACTGCGTCAGGAAGCAGATCACAACTCACCTTGCCTAGCGGGTGCACGAGGTTGACTCCTGCCTGGCGATCGATGGCCAGAATCGGTTCTTGACAGTCGATCTCCTCTCTACTCAGGATCAAGAAATGAGCATGATCAGAACCATCCATGTCGTGTCAAAACAACCCAACTAGACTCACTCCGGGAAACAACCCTGAACTCGACAGACATACGCCTGCGATGGAAAAGCTGTCAGCATGTGGCAGGCAGGGGTTTATCGTGGATCAGTCTTGAATTCACCTTTCTGACTTGACCGCGATTGAACTGGTCCCCAATTTTCTGGGCAGCTTCCTTCGTTGTCGAACAGACCATGAGACCAGAAGTAAGGCGATCAAGCCGATTTGTAGCTGCGGTTTCAGAGCCGTGGATAAGTCCCGCAATCTGACGACACAGAGCATTGGACACTCACTGTAGATTACAGGCACTCCAAGATCATTCTTGATCATGTGGATCAACTTTGAATGTGATTCAGTCAGACACAGAAGTATGACTTTTTGGTCCGCGCAAAGCTTCTTACTGTGTGCTTTCCGTATCGGCCTGCTGCATGTACAGGTATGCTACCCGGCTGAAAGGGTAACGGGAGAGACGTGAGCCAACATGTATTGCCTAGCCGCATCAGGCTGAGGTTCACCTTTCTTACGACTAAATGTCCTTTTTCGTCGTCTTGGAAAAGAATCTTCACTGGCTCTGTTGTGACTGGCGGTTCGTGTCGATGAACCCGATTGCTGCAAGCAGGGAGTCAGTCAAGAGGTAGCGCCTCAGGCATGCTGTGATGAGTCTGCATACCTCATCACGTCCCCATTTTTCAAGCGATGGCGAGGATGTGTTTTTTCATGATTGACCCGACACAGACCTGGAGAAAAGTGGAAGTGCTCATCAGCGCAACAGAAGGACCAAGCGTACATCAACAAAACAAACCTGTGTGAATGGCCCAGTGCTGCAACAGGATAAGGGAAGAATATATCAGCCTGTCCGCTGTCAAGACTGAATGTCGCATGCTCAACCCACATAGTACTCTTTGGTTCGGTCCCGAAACTCTGTTACGAGCATTTCCAAGAGCTCCCGACCATACCACCTTTGCTTCGCACATGTTTGGTATACATGCCTGTGGGCCAGAGAAGAGTGTCAGCACAGCCCGAAGCAGGAACAGAACACGCCCTGTGGGCTGCTACAGCAGATTGAACGTCTTGCCTAGCTGTGAGGCGACACGAACCAGTACGGAGGGCAGTGTCGAAGCGGGGGACCTTTCGGAGAGGCCAAAAAAAAAACATAGTATTCAGCAGCGGAGGAGCGCAAGTCAGCTCTGGTCCAACAAATCTGAAAAGCACTTTGTTCGCCCGCTTCCCACCTTCTGGCAAGCTCATGCGAGGTCGAGGGAGCAGGCGGGCGAAACTGAGCGGTTTCATCCACTGAACAGGTGTTTGGTGCCATTTGCAGCAAAGCGATGAGCAACAAAATTGTGGTATTGGGGCAGAAACAATTTTGGATTATATATGGCAAATAACGTCGGCAACATTCAACTGAGGTGATAGCTCAGTGGTAGAGCGGATGATTGCAGCTCTTGCGGAACTCATCAGGTCGGGTGTTCAACTCACTCTCGCCTCTTGTTTTTGCCGTTCTGCGCTGTGGCAGAGTGCCGAGCTTCTGTTTTGCGCTCGGAGCGTTTTGTCCAACACTCCAAGGTGCAACCAACACCCGGCTCCTGTCGAGGAGCGAGCTTCACTGGTTCGCAACTGGCCCAAGCGCAGAGGAGGGAGACCTTCACGCAGGTTCTCACGGGACAGCAGCATCGAGGTCGGCGAGAGTTCGCGCGTGCTGGCTCGGGAATCATGCACGCCGCCTTCACGCCCCATCAGATCCTCCGCGGCTACAAGGAGAAGGCGGAGTCACTTCTGGTCCATGGTCAGTCCCCCCAGTTCACACTCGCGGCCCAGCTTGCTGACACCGTGTTCCGAACCGCTTCTCAAACAGGGGGAAAGATCTTTCTCGGCTCTGCGCAGGGCAACCTGACCATATATCGGCTCAATGAAGGTCCAGGTAAGCAAGCACATCCGACTACATTTCGCAAACAGTGAGTATTGATTGAACGGAACCTGACTATGGCTCTCACCTAGATGTACCGCTAGATCAGCGAGCCAGCTTTCTGGAGACTCGCAAAGCATTCAGTCGACGTGCAATTGAAAAGCTGGCGGTGATCAAGGAAGCCAACCTTCTCGTCTCCCTGTCAGGTGCGTGCAAACGGATCTCCTTGATTTCAGGAAAGTGCTGAGCTTGCCTTCACCTCTTGCAGATGGACAAGTCTGCCTTCACGATCTCGCAGATCTGAGCGCAACAACACTGCTGCCGCAGACTAAAGGAGCCCTCGACTTTGCGATCGACACCTCCATCCAAAGCAAAGTTGCGCCCGCCGCCGCCGCCACGATTTCAGCCTCCTCAGCTTATCGACCCTCGAGCGGCTCGGCGACGTTACCTAGATCACGGACAAGTACTGCAGCCGCCTATGCAAATGCTAGTCTGCGTGGAATGGAAGCTCTTGTTCTCGAAAAGGAAGCTCAGGAGAAGGAGCTGCTCTTGGCCGAAAACGAGAAGCAAGGAGACGGGGTCGATTCCTCCCCAGCCGTGCTTTCACTGGTCACAGTTCTTGCTGTCGGTTGTCGGCGGAAGATCCTGATCTTTCGCTGGGTTGACGGTAGCTTCTGGGACACCAAGGTCGGTATCATGCTGGCAAGTCTGCTGTATCTGGTGGGCATCGTATTGATGCAGACAGTTCCTTTCTCACCCGTTCACAGGAGCTTGCCTTGCCGCACTCGCCAAGGTCTATCACTTTTCCGAATCCAACGAGCATGTTCATGAGCTACTCCGCTACAGACTTTGCGGCCCTGAAGCTTCCGCTCGCTTCTTCGAGTAGCTGTGCGGCAGTACACGACAGAGGTTCTTTATCAATCTCTAGAAGCACTTCCGTGCCAGGCTCGAGCACCTCGGGTGATTTCGTTGATACAACCTCTTGGACTCCTGCAAAAGATATTCCCATACCTACAGCAACGGCTGAGAACGAAGCTTCGGACAGAAGAGACAGCGATGCAGCCTCCTTGGCAGGTCCATCAGGTGGAATCGGCATACCGGCATCCACGTCGACATCAGCCGGCTTTGGCGCCGCATTCAGCGGGCTGGGAGGCTACATAGGCATCGGCAGAGGAGCAAACAAGACATCTGTCCATGCCATGGAGAAGGACTCGATTCTGATCGTTCGGGGAACCAACAGCATCTTGGTCGATATGGAAGGCAGGGCATCTCGACGTGATACCATCCAGTGGCCAGTGGCACCGGACGAAGTAGCATTTGCGACTCCGTATATCTTCTCCATTCTTCCCAACTGCGGCCTCATGGCCACACATTTCAAGGACAACGCGACTTCACCAGCGAATCAGCCAGTTGTGCAAATACGATCTGCAGGCACTTTGACGCCAGTGCAATCGATTCCATTCCCTCCTCATCTCCCAGAACATAGTCAGGAAGCACAGCTTACACATCCTCCCGTTGTACAGCTTCTGACACCGATAACGTCGATGAAGCCGCCACTCTACGTTGTCATGACACCAAGCGACCGTGAGCGCGGAGCCACCGCCCTGGACAAGAGAGGCGCGACTGTTTACAGGCTCGACATGCAAAGTTGGGCGTCTCAGATCAATGAGCTTGTAGACAAGCAAAACTTCAGTGAAGCATTGGCACTGTTGGACAGCGTTGACGAAGTAATTCTAGAAGAGAAAGTGAGTGAAGAGCTAAGTTCAGGACAACCGCTTGACTGGCCTGAACGCTAATCTGCATAACTCCTCTGAACAGCCCAAGCTGCGAGCGCACGTCAAGAGCCTGTACGGACTGTCTCTGTATGCGAACGCCGATTACGACAAGGCGATAGAAATCTTCATTGAGCTCGACACGAACCCGGCCAAAGTATTGGCGCTGTTTCCCGAATTTATTTCAGGGCCCTTGTCACGTCCCAGAGACCAATGGTTGACCTTGTTCGGCGGAAGGCCGTCCTCTTCAGCCGCACCAGCATACAAGTCAGATCTGAAAGAAGTGGTCGAAGGAAGTCCCGGGAAGTTAAAGCCGGAGTCCTTGGCAGACAGCGATAAGAGGTCGCTGAAATCGATGCGATCGGCACGCGACATGCGGGCCCATGGTGAGTCCTAGCATCGTCCGCATACGTTCGCACACCCCTGACACTCACCTGTCTTCACTGTGCAGCTACAAACGAGGAAAGAAATTTTGATGCGCTAGGAAGGTTTCTAGCGGACAGGAGGCGGATCTTCAAGCCTATTCTCGAATCCAGAAAAGCATCGCACTCGATACCCTCATCTGCCTGGCGTGAAGAAACCGACAGGCTCTTCGCTTTGGCAGACGCGCCACTCAACGCTTTACCAACGCAAGATCTTTCTGTACTAGCCCAAGCCGTCGACACGGCCTTGTTCAAGACATTTTTGGCGACGAAGCCTGCTCTGGTCGGACCCCTCTGCCGGGTGGAGAACTGGTGCGAAGTTGAGCAAGTAGAAGAGATGTTGAAGCAAAGAAATGTGAGTGAATATGTGCTTCTCTCACCGGCAGGTCAGTTCTGACGAGACGTGTGCATTGCAGAAAAGCTCCGAGCTGGTGGCTCTCTACAGCGGCAAGAACATGCACGACAAGGCGCTCGCATTGCTGAGGAAGTACGTGACTCTGGCGGGTCTGGGAAAAGCAAGATGTGACAAAGGTCTGACAGGTAGCACCCCATTCTGCATTTAGGTTGGCCGAAAACCAGGACGATGAAGAGGAGAAGCTGGGGCCTTCCATCCGATACCTGCAAAATCTGGATCCGGAATTCATCGATATCATCTTGGAAGCTTCTCATTGGATCCTGGATGAGAACCAACAAATGGGAATGGAGGTGAGCACTCGCAATCCGGAGCATTCATACAACCTTTTTGGCTCACTTTTCGAGCTCTGTAAAGATATTCACTGCCGACACTGGCAAAGTCGGACAGCTGCCAAGATATCGCATCGTAGAAGATCTTGCTGCCTACAACCGCGACATGTGCATCATTTACCTCGAGCACATAATTGGGAACCTCAATGATGGTGATCCATCATTGCATGAGCGCTTGGCCAGCCTTTACCTCGCCAAGGCTGCCGATCTCGCTCAAATAGGCGATGTGGGACTTCGATCCCAAACGATCGACAAGCTCGCGCGATTCCTTGAGCTCTCCGAGCAGTACCGTCCAGAAAGACTTCTCAACCAGCTTCCGGAAAATGATCTGTTTGAGCCCAGAGCCATCTTATTGGGTCGAATGGGTCAACACGAAGCGGCCCTGGGCATCTATGTGTACCGGCTGGAGGCGCACGACAAGGCGGACAGCTACTGCACTAACGTCTACTCATCACATAGAAGACCAGGCGATGAACAGATCTACCTCACACTTCTACGAATTTATCTACGACCAAAGGAGGGCCTTCTGGCTTCAAAAGCGACCGCGAATGACGGAAGCTCGGGCCCCTCCATGCTGCAACCAGCCCTGGCTCTGATCGGGCGGCACGGAAGTCGTATCGATGCGGATCAAGTCTTTGGTCTGCTACCCCCTCTCGTAACTGTCCAGAGTATCCTCCCGTTTGCCCAACAGACCTTGCAGCATTCCGCAGCGTGTCGGAACGGCCTGCGCATCGAGGCAGGTATCAGGAAGGAGCGCTCTCTCCAAGCTGACGAGCAGCTCAACGCGCTCAAGATGCGGAAGGTACGGGTGCAACAATCAACGATCTGCCTCAGATGTCATCGGAAGCTGGGCAACAGCGTGGTCGTCCTCGCTGAAGGCGGGCTCATGCACTACTCATGTAAATCAGAGAGATGAAATTTTATATCGTCGCTTCTAGCGACGGTGCATTGTCGAACATATGGAGAGAATGAGTGGGCAGACTAGGGAATAAGGAATGGCATGGGATTGGAAATGGTCAAAGTCTTCATTTGCGGATACCGTGACTCCGCCGTTGATGACGTTGGAGAGATCGTTTCTGGCTGTATTCGTTGCCACACACAGTGCAGACAGCTTTCGGAGGGTGAAGTTCGGCGGGCGCGTGGTTGTAAAGGTGTTCCATCTTGTTGCTTCGCTTCGAGCGGGACTTGTGGTCACAAATCGGACATCGGAAAAGGGCGCCATCCTTGAGGGAAGACCTGTTCACCTTGTTGACTGTGATCTGAGCATGGGCCCACATCCGGACCTTGTCGAATCGAGACTTGTTTCGGGGTATTTTGTGGTCGATCGTAGTTATAGGGGTGGGGGAGGGTGATGTAGGTGGATATGCGTAAGATGCCTGAGATGGCTGTTGTGAGTAGGATGCCTGAAAAGACATTTCTGGAAGGTACCACTCGGTCTGGCCGTCCGAGGATGTTGTGGGCGCCGCCTGGAAAGGGGTCGCAGCCGGAGCCAGGGCTTGCACCCAGCTGTGCAGAGGTGAGGGATCGGACTCAGGTTCGGGGCTGCTTGGCTCCGAATCAGCTACCCAGATGTAATCATCAGTGTTGATAGCAGTTTCAGTACTATCTGTGATGGCCTGTGTCAGCATGGATGCAGTAGAGACTGGACGTTCTGAGGAAGTCAGTGTGTTAGACAATACGTAAAGGCTCGCTCGGAAGAGGAGACACACCTTGCAAGTCATTTGACCGGGTTGTAGCTGGGCCAGTGGTATCCTCATCGAGGGGATTGAGATGGAAAGGCAGGTATGATGTCTCGTAGACGTCCGTTTGTGGTTGCAGGCTGTCAAAACCGGGTGCCAACGCGCTGACACAATCACTAAGGTCTCGCTCTGAGTCGAAGATCATGGGGGTTGATCAGTATGACGACGAGGAAGGGGAGGGGATGAGCGAGCAGACGTCAGAATATCGACGAGATAGTTGATCAGAGAGGAAAAATATCAGGATGTTGCAGGGAATGAGGGATGGGCAGTTGGGACGTTTCTGTATCCTCAAACTAAATACTTGTGCCGTGCCTGGCAGCTGAGGCATATGCCCCAGTTGTCCTAACATCTGTACGCCCAAAAGCAAGCCTCTGCCCTTGCGTGATGGGATGATGAAGTTTTTTTTTGCCCTTGCACTTGACAGATCTTCCATTAGGGAACCATGCGGATCAACGCAGGTCGGTTGGATCGGCCGGCGCGACTTAATCGCAGAGCATCAGCTGATTGGATCATCATCACAGGCTGCAGTCTGTGCGAGAGGCTTCGAGAAGCTGGCGTTCGACATGTTTGTCCTCAGTGTTGCAGGTCGATCGCGCCGAAACCGAGCCGAATGAGTTGATCCGCATGGATGCCCTGGAAGAACCGTAGTCTGTGCATCAAACACTCATCAAATCTCCAGCAACACGAGGTCAACACGGTCTGGTCCTGTCGGAATCCCGAGCCGAAAGAGACGTGCTCTCACAGATGAGAAAGAGAAGATGAGGAGCGTCTCAAACGTGGCTTGGCAGGACGAGTCAGTACTGATAAGATGAAATGAGGGCGCAAGAAGGAGCACGGAAGGACAAGGTATGTTAGCTCAAACCGAGGAAGATCTATTGCAAGCGTGAGAAGAGCAGCCGCGTGACTGGATTGGCCATGCAAGATTAGAGATCTAGGAGCAGGTGACCTTTTTTTGAAGATGAGATCGAACGCAGTTCTTTGTGGAATCGGAGTGAAACACGAGGTTCGCCAAGCAAGTCTTGCCCTTCAACGCATTGTTCGGAACAACCTCGATCCCCATCGGGTTTTGTCAATCAGTCACCAACGTCAATTGCTTGATTGCGGCTGCGGAAGTAGAGGCTACCCAAGCAGGTGGCATTGGCTGTGTGCATATCAAACGTGTGTTCCCATGTTGTTCTCGTTCTGAAGGAAGCGGTATCTCAAAATCTTGGGTCCGTGTCTTGAGTTGGTCAGGAAGTCATTGCTGCGCAGAGAAGTTCATTCGCTCAGCATATACTTCTTCCTGGCTTTGGAAAAGGCTAAAGGTTACTCACCAGTCCCATTCAAGTGCTTGCCTGCTACCTCTAGGGCTTTCTGTGCAAAGAAACGAACGTCCGCATCGGCATCTTCCTTCAACTTGTCCAGACCAGGAATGATTCGCTCCGTTGCCACCTTGCTTCCTTCTGGCGTTTGAGCGAGAACAGTTGCAAGTACCTCAAACGCTTTGGCGACGTTGAAGCGAATGTTCGGGATGGGATCCTCTTGCATGGGTACGACTGCGTCCAGGACATTCTCAGTAATGATCTCGGGAGTCAGCGAAGGAGCCATTGTCTGTACGGCGGAAGGATGCAAGTAAAAAGCGGTCAGAGATCAAGAGTAACCATAAAGTTGTGAGAGCAACAGTCGCTCGTCAAACTCACAGTAATCGCAAATATCGTAGTCATGCGGTAAAGATAGTTCGGGTGCACGCCCATCTGCAAAACCTTGGGTATGATCGCTTGTCGCGCCCATTCTGCGCCAAAGATCTCGGTCAAACGCTTCAGGTTGACCGTCGCTGCCTCTCGAATAGAGAAGACTGTGTCGCCGAGCCAGGACATGCAAAGCGTGCTGAGCTGTTCGTTGAAGAACTGCACGCCGAGCTGGTTCGCAAGGAGGGGCATGTAGTCGATGATTGCCTGTCGGACACGCCATTGCTTGTCCTCGGCAAGCTCGACGATGGCAGGGAACAGTGACTGCGACAGAAGATCGATCCCGATGACCGCGTTGACTTGCTCCAATTTGGAGATGATGTTCAAGCGCACGTCCGGGAACTCGTCCTTGAGCAATTGCAGGAACAAAGGCAAGAGGTGCTCAATGGTGGCCTCCTTGCCGAGGAGAGGTGCTAAGCCGCTGATCTGGTTGGCCAACGCTGCCCGAACGTGTTGACTCGTGTCTGTGGTCATGTCACGGACACAGGGCATAAGTCGAGCCAGGATGACTTCTTGGTCCACCAGCTTGGCAAAGCCTAGATGACGAAGCCAGAGGATGTGATGTTTAGCATTTATCGCAGATAGACTACCGGAAGACTGTAAGCGAAGCGGCAGTCTAGCGGTCGATGTTCACTGACCTGGAATTTGTCCTGCACCAGCGGTCCTGACTTCCGCCTCGTTGTCCTTCAGAAGAGAGACTAAGGACAGAACCAAATCATCCCGCACCACATCCTCGCCAACTGCAGAGGCAAGCTGCACAGCACCAGGGTTGAATCAATTGGTCAGTATTATGGTCACCAACTCTTGAGGACATGGAGCTGCGATGCTCTGCTTTGACATACCTTTACATAATGGTCAGCGACCATGTAGCGGACGCGCCAGCTCTTGTCCGCAACGGCATCGCGGATGGAATGAAGGAGGTAGTTTTTGGATTCCGCATGGCTCAGCATTTCAGCAATTGCGATGAGATCTGCTACGGTCAGGAGTCGCACGGAGTCCTGGTCGTCGGTCGACAGTTTACGGTACAGAGGGATGATTTCGGAGATCAAAATGTCTTTGGGAAGGTTCTTTGCGAAGGGCTGAGAGGAAGAGGAGTCGAAAGGCAACCACGTCAGTCCAATGATCAGGATGCAGGGCGGTACACGTGGGAGAGACGACTCACTCCAACTTCCTTTGCGGCCGCTCGGCGTACCATGGGGGTGTCGTCGTTGCACAGGGCAGCGAATCGCTTCCGGAGATCGTCTTGTACTGAAGGGCTGACTTTGGGATATACGGCGGCGAAGAGGGAAGCGGCAGAGGTACGAGAGGTGAACCAGTCGCCGCCCGACAGTCGCTTGACAAGAGGGATGTAATGTTCTTCTATTTGACTTTGTGACAAAACCTCTGCAATCTTGACGATGGATTCCGCTGCCTTGTCTCTGACCACTGTCTCTTCCACCACAGCGAGATTCTCAAGGGGTCCGAGGAGAAGGTGCGCGTACGGAGGGCCGCCAAGGTATTCCACGAAACCGCTGCCGAGCTCTTCGGCGAGAGCGAGGAGAACCTCGTCCTCATCATCGAGACTGTCCTGCAGGAACGGGATCAGTTCGTCGCGTGCCCTTTCGGGACCAAGGGCGAGGGCGATCGTGCTGATCCTGTGGATGGCATTCAGGCGGAGGGCGACATCGTCCGACTTGAGCTCGTCGATCAAGATCGCGATAGGGTAAAGGGGCTCATCGGCTTCCATCTTGGATGTGGTTGTGACCGATCAGGATAAGTGGGCAACGCGAACGTATAGGGCGCGCGTGACGACTGTGGGTGATGGAAGTTGTGCGGTTGAAGGCGGGCGGCAGATCAACAGCAGCAGCCTGGAGTACGCGACTGGTTGAAGATGGTATCAAAGTAGCAAGGACCCAAGGTTGGAATGAGGGTGTGCTCGAGTCTGAGTATCTTTCTGTGCCGAGCTCTGGTGATGGTGTGCTGGTGAGAAGGTGGTCTGGGCGTTTCCTTCTCCGCGACTTTCGCAGCTCCTTGAAGCCGACGTATCGCATTATTCTGGGTTGGCTCGACATCAGGCACACAACACGCACACACACACACACACACACACACACACATCAAGCGGTACTCAGTCTCCACCGCAGAGGGACCACCTTGACCAGCCACCCATCCATCTGGATGTATCAGGATGAGTGCTCCTGTGTTGCTCCCAAGGGGCAGGGCACGTAAGCCAGAGCTGGTGATCTGCTAGGCGGCGATGGAGTCTCCAGATCACGTGCTGCTGTCGAGTTTGCGCATGCGCCTAGCAACAAGCGCAACAGGCTGCATCCACTTGTCAAGTGGCTGTCCTACACAGACACGAAGGTCCGGCAGAACACTTTCACAAACAGCCTTGACAATGCTGGGTTTGCAGTGAAGTGACACGATGGAAGCGCCGGCTTCCGACCGCGTCAAGGGCAAGCAAAAGGCTGGCATTGAGAACGAGGCCGATACATCTGCCCGGACAGCACCGGAGCAGGATGCCGGGGATCATGCTAGAATCGGTGCAAGTTCTTCGAGCTCGACTGTTCATTCTCATGCCCCTGTGCAGCCCATCTCAGTGTCGTCTGAACCCCCTCCGTCGACCACGAGCTCCTACGAGCCCTTCTTTCGAATGAGATTGAACAACATTGACCACATTCTCGCTAGACCATCCCCTGCCTTTGATCGAATGACATCTCCATTCTCACGTTCTAAACGTCCCTTGAGACACGTCCCTGTTATCCGAATATTCGGCGCGACTCCAGCCGGACAACGCGTGTGCGCACATGTTCACGGCATCTTCCCGTACTTGTACGTAGCATACAAGGGCAGTCTTGAGCCAGAGACAGGTGAGTAAAGCCATGCGTAACGAGCGTGGGCTGCGCACTTCAAAGTTTGGGAAGAGCAGATTTGCTCATATTGGGGTGCTGGGTTCTCTTGCTTTCTCGAATTGAAAAGTCCTGAAGTACATCGGCAAACTCGGTCAGCAACTGAATCATGCGCTCGCAGCCTCTCAGTCGCTCTCGCTCGAGCAGAGGTGGCACTATTGCGGCATTGCAGCTATCAATCTAGTCAAGGGAACCCCCTTCTACGGATATCATGTTGGGTGGTCGTACTTTTTGAAGATTTCCTTCATCAACCCACGGCATTCATCTCGACTGATAGCCATTCTCGAATCTGGCCGTGTGATGGGCACTTCCTTCGCGGTACACGAAGGTCACATCCGGTACCAGCTCCAATTCATGCTCGATTACAATCTTCTGGGCTGCGGATATGTCGACTTCGAAGACGTCTTGTTTCGAACACCTGTTCCAAGTGCCGACGATCACGCCAGCTTGATGTCGGAACCAAGCATGCAATCATTCCTATGGAACGACCATACGATTCCCACGCGGTGTCTTCCCAAAGACCTCTCGATCGGTGGCGATCGGGATGCGCCTTCGAAGTCATCTTACTGCAGCTTGGAGCTCGACGCCTCATCTCAGAGCGTGCTCAACCGAAGGCTGTTACGACCTCGGCCGATCCACCGCACCTTCGGGGAAGCTGCACATACAAAGGCACATTCTCAAGGCAATGCAGACAAGCTTGTGCCCTCTCTCAACGGGCTCTGGGAAGAGGAGTCACAGCGTCGGAAAGCTGCGGGTCTTCCAGCGAGTATTCCGACTCCTCACACTCTTGGCGAAGACCGGCTCGACCCTCACAACGAACGGCGAGGGAAATGGCAAGACGAGGCCCGGTTGTACGCTCTGCTAGACGCAATGCGTCAGAAAGACCAAGCAATCTTGGAACAAAACAAGATCGCAGCAGGCGACTTTCTCAATCGCCACAGGATGGATCCCTACATCTTGACGACATTTGAAAGTGTTGAAGCATTTCAGCTCGAAAACGTGCACGGCGCACGAAAGAGGAAGCAGTGGCAAGCGCCGCCTTCAACCATAATCCCCAAAAATCCAGGACCTTCGGATCCTGGAAAGAACTATCATGACGGGGTCCATGCGCTCGACTTTGCCGAAGCGACAGATTCCGACACATCTGCCAGCCTTGGAGCAGAACCTGGGCTCAGTCAAGAGCGACTTGAGGCCAGCAAGGTGTACGACCTGCTTCATTTTCGCTCGCCTCTTTCCAGCACTGGTGCGGAGGAGCAGTTTGATGTTCCCGATCCACAAGCGAACCTGGCGCATGATGATTCAAACCTTTCAGTGCTCCAAGAGACTCTTTCACATCCCGGAGAACATGGACAGCCGCAGCGAGAGGTCGAAGAGGACAAGGATCAGGACTTGGACGTCGCTTTCTTCTCCTCCCAAAAGTTCTTCCAGGCGGTCAACGCAGCAGAGCTTCAAGTGGAGCAAGGATCTATGCTTCCAGATCTCGAAATCTCCGAGGGACTCGAAATGAATACGGATGACGAAAGTGAGGAGGAGGCTATTCCAAACTTCACGGGAAGGAGTGCGTCGTCTGGCCAAAATAATCTTACCCCGACCCGAGGCCTGAAACGTTTTCGAAATGGTCGACACCGTGGGGAGGGTGCTATGTGGGGAACTTCTCCAGACAGTACACCGCCATCTGGACAGCGGCCAACTCCAAAGTCAGGACCGCTTGGCAACCATGAGACAAAGCGGGCAGCTGATGACGCAAATAATACTATCACGGCTCGCAAAAGAGTCGTCACTTTCGATGCGACCCCTACCGAAGCACAACGCGGAGATTACGAACCGGAATCTGCTCCTTCTACTCCATCTAGAACCAAGGGAAAGTTATCTGATTTGGTCCTCGAGCCGAGCCTGCAGCCCTCTCCGCCGCGGAGAATTCTCACAAGCCCCTGGCAACCCACGAGCTCGATGAAAAGCCTTCGGACGCAGAAATTTCCCGCCACGGGTGTTTCCACATCGCACCCTCCGCAGCTTGCAGAGTCACCGACAGACAGCCCAAGAGACGGGAACAAGGACGAAAATGGTGTCCAAGGCTATCCACTCTACACTTTCTCTGTGCCACCACCCACACGCTTCGAAGTAATCAATTCTTGGGGCTTCTTCGGCCTGCCAAGTGTCGAGTATCGCGATCCCTTCTACTCCAATCCGAAAGATGTTCCCGCGGTACCCAAGGACTACGGAGGAAAGCTTTTCAGATTTCAGAGCGTCACTCTGCCGTATCTACGCGAATTCCGACACGACCATGCGGCAGAACTTGACCTGGCGCGTCATGCGCCTCCCGAAGCTAACCAGAAAGCAGCGGAGTTTTATGTCCACAGGCAAGAACGAGAAGAAGACTCGTCTCCTTTGAGCCGGCGCACCGGCCAGGAAATCATGGAAGTCCGAAGACCAAGACCTTTTGGAGCCACTTCATCATGGCAGTACGGTCCTCCTCCGCCTTCACGTGAAAGCTTAATGAAATGGTGCTCACAAGAAGACGTAGCCCGACAAGGTGAGCACGCATCAGCGAACGGCTTGAGGATCACGATTTGTGAGTACTGAACCCCTTCTAATCACACGAGCAGACGAACGAAAGCGTCGGCAGAAATTGTTCCAGTCTCAGGTAGGTTCCGTGGGTAGGCCCGATTTCTTTCGATCGTTATCTCATGCAGTGCGTTTCGTTACAGATCGCCAAGCCGACACCCAGCTCTTTCGGCTTCAAGATAAGTCAGAATCCTGGTGCAAGATTCTTGCATCGTGACAAGCAGCACATGACTGTCCTCATTGCCGAAGTTCATGGTACGTCCACACGTCCGAGGTTTGCAGCTCATGCTTTCACCAAGTTCTGAATGATATTGTGGCGACAGTCTGCACCCGTGGCGAACTTCTGCCGGATCCTGAAGTAGATGAGATTTCTGCAATCTTGTACAACTTCAAGTCAGAAGGGGACGACAACGATCTGATGCCGGCTTCGCGAAGCGGAGTGATCATGGTTCGACCTGAAAGATTCCATCCACACCGTCTCGCCCTCCCTTGTGACGACGTCTTCGTCTTCGACACGGAATTGGAGCTGCTAACAACACTGGTTGATGTCGTACGGGAGCTCGACCCTGAGATCCTCGCTGGCTACGAAATCCACAACTCGTCATGGGGATATATCATTGAACGTGCCGCAAAACACTATGGTGAGTCTGCGATTTCCTCCTGCTCTATCTTTGACCTGTTATTTACCCAGCATTGCAGAATTTGACATTATACCGGAGCTTGGCCGCATCAACGAAACGACAATAGGTGGCGAAATGAACAGCACAGGTTGGGACTTTGCCATGAGCTCTGCTTTACGAGTGACTGGTCGCCACATCCTCAACATCTGGCGTTTGATGCGCGGCGAAATGGCCCTTAACCAGTACACATTCGAAAATGTCACATACCATCTGCTACATAAACGGTGAGCATCGCGCTTGAAGGTGGGCGTTTGCTGTTGACGATGCTGAGGTCTTTGGTTCGTCCAGTGTCCCAAAATTTTCTCATGCTACCCTTACAGAATACTATACTTCCCCACACGTAGATATTTTCTGCCGCCCCCTCCGCTATTGGCTGGACCGGATCCAGCTTGTCCAAGACATGATCGAAGCGTCGGATCTTGTCTTTCGGACCGCGTGAGTTGATCCAGCGCCGAGGTTCCTCGTCTCGATTCCGGAGAAGCTGAAGCCCGTCTTCACGCCAGGGAATTTGCCCGCGTTTATGGTATAGATTTCTTCTCAGTCATCAATCGGGGTTCTCAGTTCAAAGTCGAATCCGTCATGCTTCGCATTGCAAAACCAGAATCGTTTGTGCTCTTCTCTCCTAATGTGAAGCAAGTGAGTCCCGGGAGTCAAAAGCACTTGGACTTCACCGCGTTGCTCAACACCTCTCCACACCTCCAGCGTGAAGCTCAGAATGCGATTGAATGCTTTCCTCTGATCATGGAACCGCAGTCTGCCTTCTACAAAGGCCCGCTTCTAGTATTGGACTTTCAGTCACTGTACCCTTCCCTCATGATCGCATACAACATTTGGTGAGTCGCACTCGTCGTTCCGGTCCTGACAGCAACTTCTTAGCACTGACATGATGTCTGTTCTCAGTTACTCGACATGCTTAGGCCGCGTCGAGCCCTACAAGGGGACGTCCAGGTTCGGCTGCTCCGAATACGATCCTCAACCCGGCGCTCTCACCCTCGCAAAGGACCGAGTTCACGGTAAGTGGAACGAGTACTTGTGCGTTCACCCGCAAGCAGGCTTGACAGACCTTTCATGTTCAGTATCTCCAAACGGTATTGTCTATGTCAAGCCGGACGTAAGGAAAAGTCTGCTCGCCAAAATGCTTACGGAAATTCTGGACACGCGTGTGATGGTGAAGAATTCAATGAAGAGTCAGAAAGACGACAAAGTAAGTCTATTTCGGTCTTGCCGTGCATCTGCAGGAACAAATCTGATAGTGACTATTCGCTACAGGCTTTCCAACGGCAACAAAATGCTCGTCAGCTTTCTTTGAAGCTACTCGCCAATGTCACTTACGGATACACCAGCGCGACATGGTCCGGTCGTATGCCCTGTGTAGAGATTGCCGATTCCATCGTGCAGTACGGCAGAGAGACTCTTGAAAACGTGGGTGCCGGCCGTTTTAGGGGCTCAGTGTGCGGTTACTGACCTGTCGACTTGGTTGATCAGTCCATCAAGCTCATCCATTCCACCCCTGAATGGGAGGCTCAAGTCGTGTACGGCGACACAGACAGTCTCTTCATTTCGCTGCCCGGACGGTCCAAGGCTGAGGCGTTCAGAATCGGTCAAGAAATCTCCGACAAAGTCACGGCTCTCCACCCACGGCCGGTCAAGCTCAAGTTTGAGAAGGTGTATCTACCTTGTGTGTTGCTGGCGAAGAAGCGTTATGTGGGCTACAAGTACGAGGCATTGGCGGACAAAGATGGGGTGTTTGACGCCAAGGGAATCGAGACGGTGCGCAGGGACGGGCACGCCGCGCTTCAGCGCATGCTTGAAACTTGTCTCCGGTACGTAAATCTCCGGCGGCTCACTACGCACCCTCAAGATGACCACTGACATTGCGGATGTGCTTAGTGAATTGTTCACGTCTCAGGACCTGACACTAGTCAAGCAATATTGCCAGCGGCAATGGCGTAGGATTCTAGAGGGCAACATCTCCATCTATGACTTTATCTTCGCGAAAGAAGTACGGCTGGGTGGATACAGGTGCGTGAAGCAATTTCTCCCCGAGCATCGCTAATGAGCAGCCTTGCTAACATCAGATCCTCAGTGAGAAAGGTGTGCCACCTCCAGGAGCTGTAGTGGCGACCCGCAAGATGTTGGCCGACAAGAGAGCAGAGCCTCAACATGCCGAACGGGTACCATACCTGATTTCCCAAGGAGTGCCTGGTGCGAAGCTGAACGACCAAGCTGTTCCTCCTGAGGTGATGTTACAAAATCCGTGAGTGTCTGATGAAAGATGCAGAGACACTATCGCAACGATGTGTGCATCATTTGACAGGTTCCCTCACCTCAGGTCTTTGCGCATCAATGCAATGTACTATATTACGCGGACAATCATTCCGCCGTTGGAACGAGTGTTCAACCTGCTCGGTGCAGACGTGGCGAGCTGGTTCCGGGACATGCCACATAGCATGAAGCGATCCGAGATGCCTGCCATCTTCGCTGGATCCAAGGCCCCTGGAAAATCGACGGTCAGCGACCATTTCCGAGAGGCAGTCTGCTCGGTGTGCGGCTACGAATCGGAGCTGAGTGAGCACGAATCGTCGTAGTGCTGGCAAAGCGTCTCAACTTGCTCATGTCCCAAACCTGCCCGTTTTTTTGTGTGCAAATTTTCTCTTTCTTTCGCAGACATCTGCATCGACTGCAGGGAGGACCCGAACTTGACCGAGCACATACTCGGCTCCCGGCTGCATCTGGTGGAGGCCAGACAGGCCGCAGCTGCGCAAGTCTGTGCGACGTGCTCTTCGCTACCCGCAGCCGAGGAGAGCCCGTGCGTCAATGTGGACTGCCCGGTGCTGTATTCGCGAAGCAAGATCCGCGGTGAAGCCGATCAGACCCGGTCGCTCATGACTCAATTCCGGGAAGAGACGGAGCAAGGGCAGCAGTCTCTCGTTGCAGATGCGTGGGAATGGTAAAGAGCGCGTACATCAAAGATCGTTGCGGACCAGGACTTTTGGAAGGAGAGAATCACATTTATCAATGATTTGGCATTGCGATGGTGTACTGGTTCCTAGACCAATCCGGTACAGGAGGCTACAAGAGGAGAGAATTGTCCGTTAGAGAAATGTGTTGGGTTTGGAGTTCAGATGCGATGTTGAAGGGAGATCACTTGCTGTCGAATGTATGGGGTGTATGGACTGACGATGATGAAGATGCGACCAGGCGGCGTATGTACGATTATTTGTGCGTGTGATGATGCTGTTTCAGGGTAGCCCAAGTCCGTCCCTAGGGCTGATGCTTTGACGTGACCTATGTGTCGGAATGAGTCTGTTTGGGACAAGAGGGATGTTTTGACCGTCATGCTGTACATCTCTCACAGGAGCGCAGCTGCGAAGAGACCGACAAGGCCTGCGAGTAATCCGCCAGAGACCTTGACGCCAGGAGTTGCGGAACCAGTCTTTGTGTTCTCAGAGGCTGAAGCAGCAGCAGGGTTGGATCCCGAGGGGCGTGAGGTGGTTCCGGAGGTGGATGTTGTGGTTGCCTCGTCCGAAGGGTTGCCAGAGCCCGAGCCGCCGGAGGAAGAGGCTGTGCATGCGCTGGAACCAGTACCGTTGATGGTGGTGGCCGCCGATCCGTTGGTGTTTCCTTGTCCGTCGGTAACATAGACTGCCACGGTGTCGCCCACTTGAACTCCCTTCGTCTTGCCATCAGGGCTGGGGAGGGGGGAAGTTAGCAGCGAGTTGTGTCAGCTTTCCATGCTCTCCCTAAGCTCGAGAAAAAAAGAGAGTGCAAAGACTCACGTGTAGACGATGTAGTTGTCCGAGGTGGAGCCGAGGGCTGCGAGCTGCATCTCGGGATGGAGGGGCTTGATCAGGAAGACGCTGTAAGGAGCCTGCCCTCCGGACCAGGTGAACCTGTTCGCGACGCAGACAGTGATGGTTGCGTTTGTGTTGACCACGAGGGATTGGGCTGCCACGAGGGCAGCAGCGACGAGGGTGGAGAGGCAGAGGACGAAGCTGGAAAGGTGCATGGTTGAGACAGGATGCGATATGTACTGGGGCTGATTCGGGGAAGCCTGGAGAGCGCGCGCGAGAGAAAGAGAGAGAGGGGGCAGCTGCTGAGGATCCAGAAGGAATGGGGGGAGCAGAGACAACGGAACGGAAGCGAGAAGGCTGCTTATGTACGATATGACACGGTGAGAAGAAGAAGAAGAAGAAGAAGAAGAAGAAGAAGAAGGAACGAGCGCGACTGTTGATGCTGGGATGGACCTCAAGCGGGGGTCGAGGCGGCTTCGACAGTTGGGAAGATCGACACTTTCCCAAAACAAAATCCACAGACCAACACCAAAATAAAATAGGAAAGTCTGAATTCCTCAGTGCAAGCCGGCATGTGGGCAGTCGTGACAGAACGGCACGTGTTTAATCCTGGCAAATCGGCTTGTTCCGAAAAAGGGGAAGGGGGCGATCGTCTGGAGTCGTCTCCCTAGATCTGTCCGGCCGTTGGCGCTCGAGGCGCAGTGGGCGCTGCATTTCAGTCCGCGGCGTTGTGCACAGAATGAGACCTATGCATTCCCGAACACCACCCCTCGGGCCCCGGGGCTCGACTCCGCCGTGGGCAGACGTCGGAGATGATCATTGAGATGTATCCACTCTACTTATACACAACCTTCTCCGTCCCTCGACCCACTGTCATTTCCGGAATGCCTGCATTGACGCCACCGCTCCCCGCCGCCGCCGAAAACTTGCTATGAAGTCCCGGTCGTCGCAGGCCGGGTCCATAGAACGACCCGGGCAACGCTGTCGTCGCAGCTCCCAAGGAAGCGCCCAGTCCCGCGCCGAACGCAGGCATGGCCGCAAATGGAGTCGATGTGCCACTTCCGCTGATCCCGCCCTCCGCCTTCGTCTTTGGTGCTGGCGCGGCGAACGAGGGGCCCGGAACGAGGTTGGGCAAGCCAAAGGCCCAGAACCGCGGCCACACGAATCGATCGAGCACAAATGCCCTCAATCGAGAGACGAGGAGCTGCTCGATCTTGGGGATGTCTTGCAGCTTTGCGCGACTCCCTATTAACGAGGAAGCGTGCGCTTCCAAGACAAAGTCAGGATGGAGTGAGATGTGCAGATGGTGTCGGCACTTTGGTTTTGGTGGAGGTGCAGACTTGTTTGTCGTTCCTGCTTTGCTGCTGCTGTCCGGACCATTGCCCGTGCTCGTCTGTTGATTGCTTTCAGTGGGCAGCACAGTCGAAGGCACTGTCGAAAACAGCTCAAGGGCCAGCTGCACGTAGCGTAAATAAGAAAATGCATGAGCGGCTTGTCAGGGATATGTTCAAACCCTACGGAACCACTCACAGTGCCTGAGAATCTGACCACCGTCAAGCTGAGCGAGATTGGTAAGACTGCAAATCGAGGCTTGGGAAAATTGACCACCAGCTTCGTCTCTATCGATAACGAGATCTGATCGTTGTAGTCGATGTCGACCTCTATTCTCTGCCCAAAATTGAAGAATTTGGTTCAGCAACGTCACACTCGCGAATCTCCTTCGACAACAGCCTCACCATCCTGCCAGTGTCATCCGCTGGCCTCACACGCGCGGCGCTGAAAGTCGGGAACTGTTCTCCAAAATCAACATCGATGACGTGAACGGGGTCCTGCCGCAGAAGAAAAATTTCGACACCACTGAGCGCACATACTTCTGAGGATTCTTCCCGGCCAGTCCCGGTATAGCACTCACCAGCCAATCGATGTTTGCCTTGGAGATCCGGAAGTTCAGAGCTTCTTGTACTAGATCTTTCGCATTTCGATCCCGCTTGCCCGCCGCCGCATCTTCCTCCGAAGCTTGGGCACCCAGATCCTTGCCAAGAGCCGAGGCCACATTGCTTCCATTCAGTCCCCGTCGTCCACCGGCCAGTCTCGAAATCATGCTGGCTCCTCCAGCCATGGCGTCTTCTCGATAGCCAGCAATGGCCTGAGCAAACAGGACGTTGATCCAGTCTGTGCTTTCCGGAGGATGAGTGCTGACATCGTAGCCGGTCCGCTCCAGAATGGCGGTCCACAGCGCTGCATATGCACCCGCCGCCGCCGCGGCTGACCCGCTTCTGCCCGTGCTGCTGGCCACTCCCAGCGCGGCTCTGCGCTGCTGCTTGCGCGCATTGGCTGATATGGAGCCCACATGGTTGAGGAACGGCGCCCGGCGTTGCAAGGTCTGAGCCCGGGTGTCTTCGAAGACGAGGAAGCGGATCAACACCAGACCGAGGACGACGATGGAGAGCTGGCCGACCAAGAAGCCGTGCGTGAAGGTGAAGGTCGGGACCGGCGAGCAAGGCGGACAGCTGGGAGAAGCAGTGGCAGCCGCCGCTGCTGCTCCTGCTGCTGCTCCTGCTGCGGAGGAAAAGGCAGCAGAGCTCATCTCTGGTACGGCACGGTCTCACAGCGGCTGATCTCAACCTGGTTCCTCTCTCTCTCTCTTCTTCCTCCCAACGGCATGCATGCATGGCTCTCCTGCTTTCCCGCCTCGGAGCCTTTTTGCAAAATTCCCCATTTCCCTTTGTCTCGTTGATCATCTTCCGCAAATCCCAATTGGCACTCCGGAACGCAATCGCTCGCTGCCTTCAGCCAATGCGAGCGCTTTGGGACGAGTGTCGGAATGGCGCAGAAACAGCCTCGTTCCGTGTGGGTCAGTACGAGCTGCTTGTGTGAGGGGTCGCGCAGAACCTGACAGTCGGCCGCGGACCCCAGGGAAGCTGCTCATATCGCGCCGCTCAAATCACATATGAGGGACGCCCGACCCGATAAATAAGTCACAGTCCTGGTCTGGGAAGGGAGGCAGGAGGACAACAGCACTTCAGATCAGGAAAAGGCGTTTTCAGGCGCCTGACACTCCGCTTCAAGTGGATCCGTCCGCTGATGTAGACAGACGACGGTCGCGTTCACATTGAACAAGGGGTCTTGGCGGGATTGGACTGTCGATCTCCATCATTGTCTCATTGGACCGAGCTCCCATCCCTGTGTCTCCACGGCCATGATCAGCTTCGATGGCACAGACCGCGGCCATCCTTGCCCGATCCACCACCCAGAAGATAACAGTCGGAAGCCCACTGAAAGCAACCTGGAGCGGGTCAGGCGTCTTAGGCTCTCCAGGCGTCCGAGCTTGTGACTGGGCGTTGATTCGTTGCTGTGGTACGACCTCGTCGTCAGGGTGGTGTTCAAACGGTGATGGAGGAAGAAAAAGGCCGGCACTGGAGCCTTCTGGGCGACTGTTTTCCAAAGAGCCCTCTTTTAAGTCTGTCCGTTGGGTATCCAAGCAAGAGGAGAAGTCTTATCCAATTCAGCAGGATCGTGCAACGAATGCTACCGTTTGGAAATGCAGTTCGGAATGCGCACAATGCCGCGTGCCGGGAAGGGCTGTGTCTTGGCACACCAGAGTCCGACTGCACGTCAGGCATGAGGATCGTATCTTTGGCACGAGGGCCAGGCATTCGAGGAAGTGTCAAGCATGCAAGACATCAGGATGCCAGAGATTGTACAGTCAGGACGTGAAGGAAAGCGTCAGCCACATCCGACTTAAGGCCGAGCCGAAACAGCCATTTTGACTGGCTTAGCAGCCTTGCAATCACGCACGCTGCACGAAGCATGCTGTTTGCCAGATACCCGTTTTTTGGTTGCATTCTGTTGGGGCAAGGCCAAGTTGAGCTGGTGAATGAGGACAGACCCCGGCCAGCGGTCGGTATCCGATTGGGCCGACATTGTTGAGAGGAGAGACCTCGGTGGAGGCCAGGCTGACAGATGCCGTGCGGGTGAGAGATATGTATGTGTGAAGAGGATTGCTTTCCGATTGCTGCAGTGTGGACTGTGCTTGCTCGGCGCCGGCTATCAGGAGCAGCCGAGTGCGGGACCCCCGCTCAGCCTTCCAAGCGTGGTCCAGCTCCATACAAGTATTCGTGCGTCTTCACTACCACTCACCACTGGCCACCATCTGAAGCTTCGCCTCTATCTCTGACTCCTCACGACTTCACCTTGTCCTTACCGCTATCACCATGCCTAAAGACGCTGCACCCGATGTCATGCCCGAGCTCGACTTGAGCACCCTCTTCTCCGTCAAGGGAAAGGTGGCTCTCGTCACTGGAGGTGCTACCGGACTCGGAAAGAGTAAGTCGTGCCTTCCACTTTGCGGTGAGCCAGAGGGCCGTCAACAGGCAGTCCTGAGCCTCATATCCCTCTTTGTACAGTGATCTCGGCTACTTTTGTCCGCAACGGAGCCAAAGGTGAGAAAGAGGTTGCAAGAAGGCGCAGGTTGACGGATTCACTGACGTTTTCGTCCCATCGCTGTTCTTGATCGGCACTGTGATCACAGTATACATCGCTTCGCGTAAGATTGAAGACATCAAGCGGGTTGCCGAGCAGCTTTCAGCTCTGTCGCCCAAGGGCGCAGTCCGTGAGTGAACAGCATATGCGCCCATTTTTCTTTTACCAGGAAGCCAAGGTGGGAAGGGACTGACGTTCGCTCCTCCCCTCATCTTTGACCACACAGAGGGCCCTGCATGCATCGGCCTTCAAGCTGACGTCGGTACCAAAGCAGGCTGCGATGCGCTTGCGGATCAGATCAAGGCCCAGGAACAGTCCCTTGACATCCTGGTCAACAATGCCGGCATCACTTGGGGCGGTGAGTATGCGCGAAGCCTCGATCCGTCATCGGACAAGGAGACTGACATTTGAGAACTTGGTGGTCGTCCAATAGCTCCTCTGGATGACTTCCCAGAGGAGAAGGGCTGGGACAAAGTCTTTCACCTGAACGTCAAGTCTCAATTCTACCTCACTGTCGCGTGAGCATCGGCGGACCAGCCCGAGCTGGAAGATCAAGCATTGACATCCATAAATTTTGTTCTTTGTAGCCTGCTTCCCCTCCTCGAGAAGGACAAGTCGAGCGTCAGTGAGTACATCAGAAGGAAGGCTTACCCTGTGCTCGATTTGCGTTCCTTTGACTGACCATCGACTGTGCTGAGCAGAGCATGCCAGTGTGATCAACATTGCCTCGACTGCCGCCATTTCTCCCCTGGCCGCCACACCTCTCGCGGCGCCCGGAGCAGGAACTTGGTCTTGTGAGCTGCACGATCCGGTTTTGACGATGCAGCATCAATTCCCATTCTGACCGCATTTCTGACATGGCTCCCGCGATGCGCCTCCGATGACAGACCAACCGTCGAAGGCGGCGAGCGTACACCTCACCCGTACACTGGCCAACTCGTTCGCGGAGAAGTTCGTGATGGTAAACGCCATCTGTCCCGGTGTCTTCCCGAGTAAGATGACTGCGTACGGACTGGAACAGAGCAAGGAGCTCTTCGAGGCTGGTCAACCCACAGGTGAGTGTGTCTGGAACACGCAAGGCGGCTGTATTTTGCACGTGACAGGGTTTCCACTTGCAAGGAGACGGAGCTGACGCGCGTTCTGGATTCTGGAACAGGCCGCATTGGAACTCCAGAGGACATTGGCTCGACGGCTCTGTACTTTGCGTCTCGAGCGGGTGCCCACACCACGGGGGTCGCCCTCGTTCTGGACGGGGGCCAGAGCATCCAGTTCACCCCTCGCATGTAATCTGTGGGCGCGCGGACCAGGTGGTGACGTGCGCGGCAGGGGCGCAGAGGGGGCCCCGATCGTGTGTAAAGAGACTTTGAGTACAGCATGCGGAATCTGAATGGGAACATTGACTGCGGACCCTAGGGAAAGCCGTTAGAGTGCTAGCTGCGCTGGGCCCACAGCACTGCGCCAGAGCCATGCTCGAGCTGCTCTGCCTCGTGCTGCACACAACAGCCTCTTGGCCAGCGTCATGTTGAGGCTCTGACGCATACATTCAGGGTTTGTGTGCGTGTATGACTCGATTTTTGTTTTGTTTTTTCTGGACGTTTGGCACCAAGGATTTTGGGTTGCACCGTCCCGGCTGAACCAAACGTCCGTCCAAGCATACAGCAGCATCAGGATCGGGCGTTTCGAGAAGGAGAGCAGACAGAGGACTGCGTGCTGCGCTTGTGACTCATGCGCAGCCTCCGGTCCCCACCGCGTTGGAGGAGAAAAGGCATATAAGCAGCCCAGCTCACCGTCTCTTCCCCAGCGCTTGGGACTTCTCTTCGTCACTTCTGCGCTCGACAACAGCCAGAAGTCCCCATCCAATCTTCAATCCCCCTCATCTCGAGCCCCAACCCTCGATAGACCTCCGAGACGCTTCTTCTTCGGACATCATGACCGGCTTCCAGCAGAACCAGTCCGCGGCCACATCCCAGGTCGTGATTCTCCCCAACCTGCCCGAGCTTCGTGACCCCGACTTCCTCGACAAGCTCCTTCCGCCTTCCCCCAAGAACGACGACCTTCTCAAGGACAACAACGCTGAGAAAGGCACCAAGGACAAGCGCACCCATCCCTTCATGGACGGCCTTCTCGAGGCCGCCCAGCGGACCAGGACGACCAACAATGCCCCTGCATACAACTCCACCGGCTCCGCCACGCTCGACGCCTTCAACTCCCTTCAACGCTGGACCTCCACCTCGGACATCAACCGCCTCCTTCGCGAGGCGTGGGCCGAGGACGAGAGCCTTACGCTGCGCATCATCTGGAACACGAGAAGCATCCCGGACGGAAAGAGTGAACGGATCCTCTTCTACCGATGCTGGTCGTGGCTGTTCGACAACCACCCTCGGACCGCCATCATCAACCTCGACAAGCTCGTCCAGCCTCTGTGGGAGCAACGTAGGAAGAGGGAGAGCAAGTCGGCGGCGGCGACGGCGGCTGGTGCCACCAAAGAGGGCGCTGACAAAAAGCCGGAGTACATCCGACGAAAGGCTCACGGCTATTGGAAGGATCTTCTGAACCTCGTCAGTCTTGTGGCGTGCGACCAGATTGAGGACGAGAGGCCAAAGTTCCTCAACTCGATTCGGTTGCCCTGGACCTACCCAAACGATGCAGTTGAGCGTAAAACGAAGCCATACAAGTGGGACGACGAGACCAAGCTTCGTGTCCAGGAGCACGATTCGATCAGAAAGCGTGCTCAAGCAGCGGGAATCTCAACACGAATGCTCATTGCCCAGGAGCGCTTCGAAGTCCTCCAACGCAAGGCCCAGTCGCCCAAGTTCCGCGCCCTGTACATCGCAGTGGCCAGGCTATTCGCGGATCAGCTGTGGAACGACATCGAGCTGCTGCAAGTGGTCAACAATTTGCCCCGAGGTGAGGAGAGGACCGATGCTGTCTTCAAGATTTCTCTCGCCGCCAAGTGGGCACCCTCCCCGGGCGCAGCCCACGATCGAGTGACGAACTTGAGCACGGCCATAGCCCTGCTGCTGCTCGAGAAGACGCCTGCATCGTTCCAGCCTGCTGGTCTTCGAGGAAGCCAAACAGACGCGCTCACAGAGGCGACCATCTCGCGCTCAGTCTACCGGCGCTGGACACTGACTCCGCTTCGCTCGTGCTTGCAACTGCCCGAGGTGGCAATGAGCGCAGGACAGTGGAACAAGGTGGTCTACACCCGCGTGGCATCGCTGGCAATGTCCCGATACAACCATCTCTTCTTCACCCACGACTCCGATCGCTTCAAGGAGTTCATCGGCAAGGTTGAGACAGGAACGAAGCAGATCAGCGGAGCGACCCTGATGCCTCACGAGCTGATCGCAAAGGTGCTCACCCCAGTGTCGGCGGCCAAAGGCAAGGTCAAGAAGTTTGGGCCTGCCGCGGAGGAGCTGTTCAGCGAGCTGGCGAAGATGGAGGCTCGAGTCGTCGAAGCGCAGTGGAAGTCCTTGATCAACCATCTCCAAGAATCGGGCTCACTGGGCGACGCACTGGCCGTGTGCGACGTGAGCGGCTCGATGGGCTATGCCTACTCGGGCATTACGAAGGGCCGTGTACAACCAATCCTGCCCGCCGTTGCCCTCTCGCTCGTCATTGCATCGCTGGCTCAGGAACCCTTCAGCAACGGCTTCATCACCTTCTCGGCCGACCCAAAGTTTATCAAGCTCGACCTCGATAACGCGCCGTTGAAGGAGTCCGTCGAAAAGACGCTCCAGTCCGGTTTTGGCATGAACACCAATTTCCGGGCCGTCTTCCTCGACTTGGTGCTGCCCATGGCCAAGGCTCGAAACCTGCGGAAGGAGGACATGGTCAAGCGCATCTTCGTCTTCTCGGACATGCAGTTTGATACAGCTCGAGCGACTTTCGACTTTGGCCGAGGATACCAAACCGAAGATCCTAGCTCATGGGAATCGACTTTTGAAGAAATTGCGCGAAAGTATGCGGAGGAGGGCTTCGAGGTGCCCCAGCTCGTTTTTTGGGACTTGGCGGGAGGCAAGACTGTCGAGGTCGATGCGACGTATTCGGGTGTGGCGCTGATGAGTGGGTTTTCCCCCGCCATGTTGAAGGTGTTCATGGGCGAGGCAGCAGAAGAAGAAACGGAGAACGAGGACTGGGAAGAAGTCGATGTGGACGGCAAGAAGGCGGCTGCGGACGACGAGGTGGTTGAGGACTGTTTCGATCCGCTCAAGATTATGGAGAAGGCTTTGCTGGTCAAGAGCTTTGATACCCTTCGTGTCGTCGATTGATGATCACTGACACGCATGTAGAACTGTACCCGCATTTGTATGATACCCACGCATTTTTGTTCCCATCTTGTCTTCGCGCCTACAGCTCAAGACGTGCAAAGGAGCATGACTGATGACCAGAGAGTGGACGATGAATTGCAAAGGAAAAGGTGGAAGAATATATGTGCAGGAAGCAGGTGGAACCTTTCATCAGAGAACGATTGCGTAAAAGGACAAGTTTGAGGAAGGAAGAAGTGAGCAATGAATGTGGAGCCGCGGTGTGAGAGAGCGTGAATTGTGCGAGACGATAGAAATACGAGACCGCACGCTGAGACGGAGACAGGGGAAAGGAGCGAAGAATGCCGTTGATTGGGAGACTGATAACCACATTTCCGAAAGTCCGTTGGAGGGTGAGAGAGGAGAGCCGGCGGGGCGAGAACATACCAAGGAACAGGAGAGTAGATGGGATATTACGAGGTTAGGATCGCGAAGGGGCTGGGGTGACGAACGCAATAGGCAGCCATAGTGCGGAAGATGATCCGCTGATGTCTGATAGAGATGAGACGACGTGTTTATCGTCGCGTTGTTCCGTCTTGAAGATCGATAGGGTCAAGGAGCGGTTCAGGAGAGCCTCTGGGTTGAGTCAACCCGTACTGTCGAGAAAAGCCGAGGGGCTGAAGACGTAGTTGGTCAGGAGAGCGTGACGCGGTGAGAAAGGCGCCTCCGCCTCCCGGAATTGCTGACAGGGTGGAGTCGCGCATCAGGTTGCCTGCATGCCGCGGTGGAAGGTCATCCAGCGGGATGTCCTCATTCCTGGGTAGGGACTGATTTCGAGCAAGTGTGTCACGCTCGTGTCGACTTGACTCCTGTTCAGGTCTGTTCAAATCTGACGCCGGCCCTTCGTTGGGCGTGATTGATTGGAGGGAGGGATGTCGCCGCAGGTAATCGTTCTTGATCGCCCGAGCCTCAAAGTATGTCGCATTCGATTCTCCAGACAAGGCATCCAAGCCTGCATTGCCAACTCCGAGATGGTTTCCATCTTCATCTAAGCCAATCACCCTGGGGCCCCGCAGATCCCGCGCAGGACTTGGTCCAATCAAATCGTCATCGACCTCGTCAAGATACACTCCATGCATCTGCGCCACAGCCCGATATTTAGGATCCATGGCCAACGTGGCATTGTCATGCTGTGTTGGCTCTTGTGGTGAATAGTTGTAGTGTTCGTCGTCATCCGCAAGGTGCATCTTGCTTCTACTCCGACTGCTCGACGCGAATGCGCTGGCACTGGCCTCTGATGGATGACGCCGGGAGACGAAGCCGCCTGTACTCTTCCGGCCCCCGAGGGTGTTTGTCCTCGCCATGGTGCTACCGGCGGTGGCTTTCAGGGTCGGTGAGGCCGCGGCTGCGGCATTTGCTGCATCCAGGCGCTCCTCCGCCTTGCGCCGGCGCTTCATCAAGAACAACAATCCCAGGAACAGCAGGACGATCACGACCAACGCACTGAGGCATCCAATCAGGACCTTGACCCCTGAGGACAGCCCTCCCGAATCATCCAAGAATGTGCCGCTGTTTCCGTCCGTTGAGCTGCCGAGGGCCTGTTTCAGAACACGAACCTTGTAGAACTGCTCCGAAGCTAGTGTGTGGTTGGTCACTGTTGATAGCATCCCGATACGTGGCCTACACGGCCCTGCAGCTCCAGGGGGCGGATTTTGGAGACCGTCACAAGTGAAGACGGTGTACATCGAGCGCATGACTGGGGCCGCGATGATAAAGTCCGCTGGCAGGGCGGCCCCGCTAGGGAGGGTGGCCAACGATTGGAAGGAACCAAGGCAGTTGTCGGTGTTATCGACGCCCGCGAAGAGGGAGGCATCTAGCGGATGGATCGGGATCACGGCGCCGTTGATAGTCATGCTGATGTTGAGCTGAGTAGCGCACGGCATGTAGAACCACCCGTTCTCGGCAGGATTGATGCCAAAAGCTCCGTACATGCTGTTCAGAACGGAAGATGGTCCGAAGCTAATGGGTGCCCCAGAATCGAGAATTGCTGAAGGGTAGCCGGTGACGGTGGCGCTGGACACGACGGAAGGGGAGAGGTTGATGGAGCTGGTGAAGTTGTTGCCCACAGTGACTACAATCTCGGTGACAGAAGTGCGCCAGTATCGAGCGATTGAGTCCGTATCTAGAACCACGGATTGATAGGCGATCTTGGTGGGATCGGGCGCATATGCTGGGTCATGAGCCCCGAAGGTGAGCACGCTGTCGCCCACCCCACCTTCTTCTGGCCGCCGCTGCAGACCGAGGGCAAAGAATCTGGTACCGGCAGGAGCATCTGACCATAGACCGGGTAGTGGACTTCCAGTGAAGGAGGGGTCTGACTGAGCATTGAGTGGATTATCGTTTTGCTCTGCTTTGTTGAGGACCTCCTGTTCGACGCTGTCGGCGGGTAGGCTGAGGCCGAGGACGCCGCTGAATTTGCCGGTACCCAAATCTTCATTGCTGACAGAACTGGCTGCTGCAAACGCTTGCTTGACAAGGGTCATGTTGCCGAGGGTGACGTTGGCAGTGTAGATCGGACCTGAGGCGGACCCGTACAGGTATTCAATGCCAAAGTTGGAGTCGGCCGCTTGGAATCCGTCCGAGTTTACATTGAGCAAGGTCGGCGGGGTGCCTCCTTTATTTCTGCATGGATCATCGTGGCAGCTGGTAGAAGCGATCCAAAGGTCTGCTGAGCCCGTGTCTACTTGGAGACCGAATTGTTGGTCCTGGATCTGAATGGGACAGACGTAGGTCTGCTGGCCGCCCGAGTACCCGTTGGTGAGCGCGATGCGAGTGCCGTTCCCGAGGGCGGTGACCTGACTGGCTAGATCTCTCCGATCAAAGGCGGAGCTTGATGAGGCAGCCTGTGAGTCGTGATTGAGGATCGTCCTGCTGCTGGCCTGAGATTGACGGAGGTGATGGGGAGAGGAGTCCGCTCTGTTGAGGGCCCCTACGGCCGCCTTTCTGTGGAGTCTCTCCGTCCTGAGAGTCATCGTGCCTGACTGAGGTCTTCCGACGGGCCGTGGGAAGCCTGCGAGAGTGTGTTGGTCCAGGGGTCGAGGAGGCCGTGGCCCAGGCAGACTCAATGGTCGAGTGGTGAGACAATAAATGCTGAGGTCGAGATCTGAGAGATGAGGAGAGGGGAGCGTGGTGGCTTTAGCTCGTATTAATATTCAAGTACTCGTACCATACGGTTTTTGGGTGGATCACGTGAGCCAAGCCCCACTGTGCTCCGGTGACGAGCGCAATGGACGGGCGGGTGAGACCAAGACACATGGCTCGGGGCAAGTCTTACACAGCCCCAGCGGGTGCGGGTGTGTGTGAGGGAGCGAGACTGTGACCCCTTTGTGAGTGTTCTCTTCTGGGTCTCCTCTGTTGGTGTCTCGTGTTTGTTGCCATTTGGGCCGCCCGCTCCTCTCGCAGTGGCATCATCAAGCCGGACAGGTTTCTTGGTTGTTGGGCTCGCAGCATTCAAGCAAGCCAGACCACCGCTCATCCCTCTCCACACACCATCGACTACCACACACACACACACACACACTCTCACTCTCATCAACCACCTCTCTATCCAACAGGCAGTCTGGTCAGACAGTGCATCTTCGCAACGCGCTCTGCCCCTCTTTGCCTTCGCTGCCATCCCTCAGCGAGATCACCAACCCACCCTTTCAGCTCGAGCTCATAACACCGCCGCACCCCAGTCACTCCCGGCCCTCGTAACTCATCTCCATCAGACAAAATGGCTGAGATTCGTCGAAAGCTCGTTATCGTAGGTGATGGTGCCTGCGGTAAGACCTGTCTCCTCATCGTCTTCTCCAAGGTATGTCTGCTTTCCCTGCATCTCTTGCGCCTAAGCATGTTCACTGATCTTCTCTGAACCCCTCTCTCCCTTCCGGTCTAAACCCCTCATCTCTCGCGCGTAGGGAACTTTCCCTGAGGTGAGCATTACTCTCTGTTGCGCGCGTACATCAAACGAGTAAGCTGACCTGTCTTTTCATCCGCTCTTCGACATCACCTGCAGGTCTACGTCCCCACCGTCTTCGAGGTGTGTTTTGCTCTGTTTCCGCTTCCCCAAGCCGGCCCGTGATGAATATTGACATATGCCTCCCGGATACTGTAGAACTACGTCGCTGACGTCGAAGTCGATGGAAAGCACGTTGAGCTCGCACTTTGGGATACCGCCGGTCAAGAAGATTACGATCGCCTCCGACCACTCTCCTACCCCGACTCCCATGTCATTCTGATTTGCTTCGCCATTGACTCGCCAGACAGTTTGGACAACGTACAGGAAAAGGTGTGTTGTGCGCTCATCTCCGCGCAGGACATCGTCATGCTTGATAGCTCCGATCGAATTACTGAAAGCATCCATCGTGTGCACTGTCCCCATCCATCCCTTCGACTACTTTCTCAATCTTGATCTCCTCGCACTCACCGGACAACAGTGGATCTCAGAGGTCATGCACTTCTGCCACAACCTGCCCATCATCCTTGTCGGATGCAAGATGGACCTCCGACGGGACCCCAAGATCATTGACGAGCTCCGAAAGACATCGCAACGACCAGTCAGCACGGAGGAGGTAAGCACCTGCCATTCCTGACCCTACTGCTCGACTCAATCGGCTGTGAACTGACTTCATGATACCGTTCGCGACTCAATAGGGCATGGCGGTGGCCCAAAAAATCGGTGCAACACGCTACCTCGAGTGCTCTGCCAAGACTGGCCAGGGTGTCCGCGAGGTCTTCGAGCACGCCACCCGTGCAGCACTTCTCGCCAAGCCAGGCAAGTCCAGACGCCACGGAAAGTGCCTGGTCCTCTAGACGATTCGCGACACATCTCAACATTGCCGTTGGTCAACCCGGACATGCTTCCAGCCCAAATCTAACTTCTTCTCCTCTATGTCGTCGCCCGTCACAACTAGCCCATCGACCGAGCGCGCCTTCAGGGATATATGCGCGTCACGCAGCGGCAAGAGTACTCATCACTGCATAAATGAACACCATCGTCTTCTGAATTCATTGAGCGAGCGAGGGTCTATCAGTGAAATCTTTCATACCCCAAGGCGGCCTTTTTCCCCTACTTCTCCTTTTTCTCTCCTCGTACTTCATCTCCCCGCCCCCTCGTACAGTGGTCCATCTTTTGGCGCCCTTCCTTTTTCCTTTGTGTTTCCTTCAGCGCCTGACGCCCATCTCATATTTCAAGAACTCTGTATACGTCGTCAGGTTGTGGGTGTGATCGCGAGCAGTTCGAGTCATCGGAGACGTCTCCCAATCAACTTCCTCCAGCAACATTGCTATATATTTTTTGCAGCTGAACGCCACACATCAAAGGTCGGTGTAGTATAGTGGTCAGTACGTATCGTTGTGGAAATCTTGCGAATCCCGATGAGACGGCGGTTCGATTCCGCCCACCGACAAATTTTTTGCATTTTTATTTTTTGTAATTTTACAACGAGAGGGTCCTGCTTTTTTGCCACCTCCAATCTCTTCTTCCGGCATCGAGCGTACGTCCACGAAGCTCCATCATCTTTGAGGCAGACGACCTTCTCTTCTTCACACTCCTTTTTGTCAGAGCAGAGCTTATGACTGACGATGTGAGAGATTCGATTTGACACAAATTCACATTCGATATCTGATTTAAGTTGATAAGGGTGTCCGAGGCCTGGGTCTTGTCTCGCAGGTCAGTCTGACTTATCGTTTTCGACAGACTGCGTGTAAATGTAACGCTCAGTGATATCGTCTGCGTCCTTCTCGAGCTTGGACTGCTCTCCAATGGACTGAGTGTAGATGTATCGCTCGGCAATATCGCCGTCCTCGTCCACAGACCTCTTGGTCGGGACATCATTATCGAAGGACTGGGTGTAGATGTAGCGCTCAGTAATATCGTCGCCTGCCTTCTTGGGCTTGGTCTCGTCATCGAAAGACTGAGTGTAGATGTAGCGCTCAGCGACGTTGTCTACCTCGTCTGTAGACCTCTCGGTCGAAACGTCGTCATCGAAGGACTGAGTATAGATGTAGCGCTCAGTAATATCGTCGCCTGCCTTCTTGGGCTTGGTCTCGTCATCGAAGGACTGGGTGTAGATGTAGCGCTCAGCAATATCGCCGTCCTCATCCACAGACCTCTTCGTGGGGACATCGTCATCGAAGGACTGAGTGTAGATGTATCGCTCAATGATATCATCTGCTCCGCGAACTTCGTTCTCGGCTTGAGCCTGTACGGACCGGGAGACGGGGGCTGCCCGAACAAGGCAGAGGAAGGCAGCAGCAAGCACTGTCAAGAAGATGTGAGATCGCATTTTGTGTGCTGGATTTGACGTGGTCGTTTTGGTAGAGGTCAAAGGTCGTATAGATGCGTGGGGGAAGAGAGAGCGCAGAGCAAAAGGGATGTGAAGGTCAGTTCTGGCGGGTTATAAGACAAATTGCACGAGTAGCGCCAAGAGAGGCTCCGTCAGCGTCAAGGTCAGATGAGGGCAACCGGCCCCAGAAACGGGTAACCTGCCTCTGCGTCATGCCTCATTTGGATCATGCTTCTCGATGTGAGGTTTCTCGCTTCCAGCAAGAGGTGGTCAAACAGGAGGCCATGCTGGCCATTAGTGGGCTGCTCTCGGCATGGCTTGGTCCTCGTGGTATGGTGATAGGAGCAGTGCTGCCGAAGCAAAGAAACCCAACTTTCGCCGCCGGCCATTTCTTTTGTTTCCTTTGTGGAAGTGGCTCGCATCTTGGTTGTACGAGCAACATCAGCATCATGCAAACCTTCTCTTTCTTGCCTACCATGCTCAAGACCGAAGTTGGGGGGCCACGTGAGACGCTGCTCCGTTGCTCTTGTCAAGCACGCGGTCGAAAAGCATGTTGGTTGCGCGGAGCGGTTCATTTCAGCCCATGCTGCACTCTGCCAGACAAAGGGTTCCCTCCCTTGTCCCACTCGAGATGAGGTGAAGGGGATTCATCTCATCTACCACCACATCACAATGCTGTCGAACAAAGGACTTGTGAGCGCAGGCTCCAAGCTGCGACCCCTACAAAAGAAGCTGCTGACTTTTCTTCCCGAGTCCCCCATGATGTGCTCGACGTCCGCTTCTCTCCTTCCCTGTTGAAAATGACTCCTGCTGCCCAACGCCTGCCCGCAAACTTGTCCTCGTGGCTTCCACTGATCCTACATTGCAGCAGTCTGGTCTTGGTTCTCCTTGTCTTAGTCAGTCCGTCACCTTTTCCCTTTGGCCCCTCCTTGATCAAGATCACTTCGGCGCCTGTGAACACTACCCAAGCACTTCTTACTGCCTCGCCCTCCAACTTCACCTCTGGCGGCGTCAACATCACCCTGAGCAACGTCTCCGTCGCAGAGGTCAAACCTTCAGCACCTTCCAGGCGCAGGCTAGTCAAGCTTGTGGCTCGTGATGCTATCCCAATCAACGCCAGCAATGGAACCACATCAACCATTTCACCAGACTCGTCAGTACCACCTCCCACAAGCACACCAGCTCCCGAACCAGCGATTACCAATGCGGCAGGACCAACTCCAAGCCCAGCCCCAAGCTCTACTCCCGCCATCACAACGCCCGTCACGACGACCGCACAGCAGGTGGCTCCCACCAACACAAGCGTACAGCAGACGACCACCACCAACACGAGCATCCAGCAGACGACTCCGACTCAGTCGAGTTCGGGGTCGACTCGGATCAAGATGAATATCGGTCCTCTCGGATCCTGCTTCTGGTCTGCCGCGGGTGTTCGGCAATGTACGGACGCGACATTGAATCCTCAGTTCAACTTGAGCGCGATGACGATCGGGACGCAAAACAGCATTTCGAGCAGCGGTCTGCCAAGCTCAATGGGTGGCAGCACACGGTCGTCCATCCTGCTGGCGGCAGTAATCGTTCTTCTGATCACGACCCTGCTGGCGGCTGTTCCTTGCCTTGCCAGTCAGTGGCCGGACTCATTCGGTTTCTTGCTCGAACCCGGATCCGCGGAGAGCGCTTACCGGTCCCTGAAGCGACTTTCGATCTGGGCGCTGGCGGTGATTTTTGTCCTCCTCCTGGGCACCGCGGTTTCCTTGCGCTTCACTTACAGCAGTGCTGTCACAGCCTTCAACGCTGTGAATCAGCATGCATCTCTTCCGGCAGCACTAACCCAAGATGGAACGGGACTCAATGTGGGCTTGCAAGCTCACACCGGAAACTCATTCGGGCTCCTGTGGATCGCTTGCTTCGGTCTTGCATTTTTGTTCTGGATGGAGCGTCGTCGCGCTGCTCAAGCAGATGCTGTGGCGCTGGCTCGCCTTCAGCTTGACGCCGAAGAAGCCAGGCGTAATAAACGGACGGAAGCAGCAAAGCAGGCTTCGGAGGACAAGACCGTTGGGGAGGTGGATGTCTCGCCAGGTGACGAGCATCCTGATGTGCAGAGCAAGACTGATTCTCGCCCGTGGGCGCACAACAAGGCAGAGTCAATTTCCACGAGCATTGACATCGATTCTATGCGGACTGCGCATCTTCGCCGCCAGCAAGAGTACGATTTCTGGTGTGCTATTGGACGACCCGTGCCGTCGAAGCTTTCCCCTGATACCAAGCCCTTGGAGGACACCGTCCGGCTCGACGCATCTCCTTCGTTGCGGCACCAAGCCATAGCCTTGCAATCAGTTCCAGGTCGAAGGCTCGAACCTCCTCAGTACTCATCTCCGGTTAGATCGGACACAAAGATGTACTTCTGAGATTTGATCGATTCAATCCTGGAGCATTCACAGATGTCTATGTGTCATTTGTATTTCTTCGATCTGATCGTGAATGTGAGCTCCGCTGTATCTCTGCATCCAGCAATGAGCTGAGGAAGTCGTAACGCTTTTTGGCTAGACGCAAGCAGTGATCTAGCAACCGTTCCGAATGAAGCCACTGGCCGGTGCCTTTCTCTGAGGTCGTAACATATGCGCGTTGTCGACCGGATGCATGCTGGGTGGATATTGTCAAATGTGAGCCCTTCTTGCGCTGGACTTGTCCTGTTGGTTGGGTCGGTGTCGGAGAAAGGGCTAATGTGATGCTGCCAGATTGTAAGGCTGTCTCAAATGCGGAGGGATCCGCAAGCAAATGCTTCCTACCGAGAGTGACAAGCCCGGAGAGGCATTCAGATGCGAAATCAGCGGAACAGAGAGAGAGACGATCGACTTACGAATCGTAGATTGCGAAGGAAAAGCTGAGGGGTGCTGCAACCGTTTGTAATCTCTTAAAGTCTTGACGTCGAGGCGAGCAAATGGTTCGACCCTTCTCTTCATCCCACCAAACCTCGGGTAATTGGACTGGTTCCAAGGGAAGAGGAATGAGGCAATGAGCCAGGTTCGCCGGACATGCCGTGTTTGCGTGAGTCTCTTGATCTTACAACTCACCATCTCTTAATGCACCAATGGCTGCGAGAATTGCAGCATCGCAAGCGTTTCCGTCGTACGCCAAGCAGACGATGTCGATATACAGACACCAAGCTGCTTTGGATCGTTCGATGAGCAAGCTCTCTGGAGGCACTGGATTCGCACTGGTGCAGTAGAGGTGTACAAGTGCGATTTCAGCTCTTTGGGCCCGTCATGCGCAATGATGAGCTCTTGAGCTCACTCTGCAAAAATGTCTAGTATCCTGTCCGTGAGCGCCTGCACCTCGTCCCCCGGCGGACCTGACTTGAAGCGTGGTGAGCAGCCGGCGGAGAGGTCTACGTTTGGAACTGCACATCAAATGACGGAGCAGACAGGACTGGTCAGTGTTACTGCTCCTTCATTCGATGAGGCAACGATGCGATGGGTTGCACGACTCACTGATCCAGCCCTGGGCGGGAGTATCCTCGTCAGGTTTTGCAATCTCTGCCTTGACACCGGCGATGACGAGCGTGCTGCCAAGCTTGACCATGCAGCTTCCGTCCGCCGTTTCGATGGCGCCGACATTGATATGAGTCGGTCGAAACTCGTCAAATGTCCGAGCGTCTTCCCGCACATTCTGGTCGAGGAATCGGCTCAGGTAGGCGGTGGGCCGCAAGCGCTTGAATGTGAGCGAGGCGATGTCCTGCGCCTGCATCGTGACCCAGGAGCTGTGTTTCGACTTGCTCTTGGACCTTTCTTCCTGGAAGCTGTTGATGATCGGGTTGAGGCATCGTAACCCAACCGCCCCAGCATGTCCGCCCTGAGTGGCCCCACGGGACGAAGCCCAGGGCTGCTCTCTCCCGCGCGCCCACCCAACCTTGGCTGGTGTTGGAAACCCCCCAGGAAGTTGCTTCCCTTGCTTCGAACCGATACTCGCACACAGCACCGCATCGTGCATCCACTCCCCACCGCAACACGCCCGTCAACACTCACTTTACGGCTGCTGGTCTGCAGGGCGCCTGTTGTCTCCAATACTTCCCCATCCTTCTCGTGCGCGCCCTTTCCCCGTTCAACCTCACCTCCAAAGTATCAGTGAGTTGTGCCGTGCCGCCCCGCCTCCTTGTTCCACTGAGCGGATAGCAGTCTCAGCGAAGCGCAACTGACGCTGGCTTCTTTGGCGACCGACACAGAGCAAATATGGGAGCCTCACTCTCCAAGGCCATGGGCAAGCTCTTTGGCAACCGCGAGATGCGAATCCTCATGCTCGGTCTCGACGCTGCCGGCAAGACAACTATTCTCTACAAGCTCAAGCTCAACCAATCAGTAACGACCATCCCCACCGTCGGCTTCAATGTCGAGACTGTCCAGTACAAGAATGTCAAGTTCAATGTCTGGGATGTGGGAGGGCAAGATAAGATTCGTCCGCTTTGGCGTCACTACTACACAGGTACCCAGGGTCTCGTCTTTGTCGTAGACTCGCAGGACAGGGACAGAATCGACGAGGCGCGTCAGGAGCTACACCGGATCATCAGTGACAGGGAAATGCGGGAGTGTCTGCTGCTGGTCTTTGCAAACAAGCAAGATCTTCCAGGAGGTGAGTCGGTCGCACAGTTTGAACGCGTCCGCGATGGCCCTGCTGTGGTTTCCGCCTGCACCATGCTGATCCGGTCGTGTTTGCCGCATGTGCGCTCCTGCCCTTCGCAGCCATGTCACCCGCTGAAGTTACCGAGAAGCTAGGGCTGCACCGTATGCGTGACCGCTCTTGGTTCGTCCACCCTAGCTGCGCAACCAGTGGAGAGGTACGTGCTCTCTTTCTGATGCTCGCTCACCGGCGCGATCGCATACTCACCCTATATGCGACTTTGCAGGGACTCTTCGAGGGACTGTCTTGGCTGAGCCAGAACGTCAAGCGACAGACACAATGAGCGAAACAACCTGCACCTGCACAAGCAACCCCTTCCTTCCTCCCCTTCTCTGACGACCACACTTCTCCTTCCGGGCAGCAGGCTTTGGGTCTCAAATCCTTTGACATATGACTTGAGCCGTTCAAACACTCTTTTAGCTATTCCCTTCACTTCCTCCTCTTATTCTTTGCGGTCATCCCCATCCTGAATGATACCATTTGGCTTTTTTGTTGACAGCTTTGCTCATCCATGTCTGCGCGTCTTCGAATGATTGACAGCCTCGGTCGGTAGATTTGGGCGTAAACGCAGTGATGCGCAACGCTTGACTTCGCTCGCGGCCTTCACACCTGCAAGACTCCTCGACTTCTGATGGCGGGTCAGCAACGAAGATAGGTTCTTTGGCAGATCACTGAGCTTCTGCCACTGGACAGCCTCAAACGAAGTCTACATGCGTGTGTTTTGGAAGCGTCAGAGAGGTGCAGACAAGCCTGTTCGGTCCGCTGCTGTTGCGCTTAACTTGGTGTCTTGGCTGCCGATTCTTGACTATGACCTTTGACAGCCTTCAGCCTCAGGCGGACATACATGCAGGACCACGTCTCAGACTCGGCGTCAAACATGTCGGTTCGGCAGTGGGAGACAACATCGTCGGCAGCCTGATCGCGCTCCTCTTCGCTCCCGAGTGCGTTCATGAAGGGTCCAGCGAAAGTCTGTCGCAGCAATCGAATCAGCATATGGCTTTCGTTTCAGAATGTCGCTTTCGAGTTGGACCCGGACAACGAGTGGAATCGAGGGCCTACTCACTTGTAACCAGCCGCGCAGTCCAGAGTCTGGGAGGGGTGTAATTCGAGGTACCAGTTCTGCAGATTGGACTGCGAATGGCGATACTGACGATGCTGACTCGACAACTTTGATGTATGCTTCCGGCGATGGAAAGTACCATGGGTCGACCACGAGGGGATCGACGCCTCGTTGCTTCATTGCGCGATGGAGCGCCATCCTCACACCGATCATGTTGAGATACCCTCCCATTTCCAGCGCAAGCGTTCCGCCCTCGCGCAGCGCTCCGTGAATGTTACGCATGGCGAGGTCAGGATGCTCAGACAGCCAGTGTAGCTGGTAAAGCGGAACACAGGTGAACTTCCGTCCCTGTACTGTGATGTACATTTGTGTTCAACTCACCGTTGCGTTGCTGAAGACGCGGTCAAATGTCCCAGTCAGCCCGTGTGCGTGAAGATGTTGATCGAGCTTGTAGCCATCGACGGTTTGGAAATCGACTTCTGCTGCGGTCAGATCCGTCTCGCTACGAGCGACACAGGCCTTGCTGACCATGTCATCACTGAGATCGATCCCGAGCACGAAACCTCGCCTTCCGGTTGTCGGGTGGGGCCGGCGTACGATTCGGGCAATTTGGATTGACAGAGTCCCATTGCCGCAGCCCACATCGAGCACGCGATCTCCGGGCTGAGGGTCGAGGAGTTGCAAGACGGGAGTGGTGTACTGCTCTGAGTAGACCTGAAAGTGTCCCAGCATTGAACGTCGCCCCCCAAGTTTCAACATCATCTATGCAGAAAGACTTTTGCTGACCCAACTCACGAAGGAAGCATTTTGCTTATAGACATCAGCGTTATCGCTGCGGAAATAGGAGCTGGTCATGTTCTCAAGTAGATAATTAGCCTGTCTGAGAAGGAGATGTGAATGAGAGGACGATTGCGAGTTTTTGTACCCTTTGCGTTGGAGGAGTCATGGTCGAGGGAGCTCAGCGAGCCGGCTGAATCGGGAATAAGCCCCCGTCTTGCACCATGACTGACTCGACACGAACCATGGCTCTGGACAGCGAGCGCTGGGCCCGCGGGTAACGCAGTGTTCTTCAGGTCCTTGCACTCGTCACGAGGCTGGAATCGACGTCTTTGTCTGCCTTGCCACGAACGGTGGGAGGCAGTCGGTACTCAATACTCTTCCTGACGTCGGAGCTTTCAGCTGGACGAGATTGTCGTTCTGCAGACGATCGACAAGGCTTGAGCATACTCCCAACGAGGATCTTCATGGACGATCTTCTAGGCGCCGAGGTGGTAAGGATCTGTCACAAGTGCTATGACTCCATTCCACTAAAGGGGGCCAAGCCAAGGACTCGAACCGATGGAAGGTGTGTAGATCAAATATTCCGACCCAGAGCGCTGCGGCTTCTTTTTTTGTGCAACATTCAGGACGTTCTTGTTCAGACTGCATAACATTCAGCACCGCTCCAGAGATCGCATCAGGCTGATGAAGCGTCTGGACCTCTTGTCACAGGCGCGAGTGGACGGTCTTGTCCGGCCTCTTGTTGAGAATATCAGACGACAGTACCCGGCACAGCACTTCGTCGTCCGATGCACTCCACCTCATTGTGTTGGCGACGGGAGTCAAATGCTCTCCAATAGACGCTTGCTCGCCTCAAGGTGATCGGCTGCACGATTGCCACGCGGAAATACTGGTCCGTCGTGCTGCTCGACGATGGTTCCTGCGAAGACTGTCATTGGAGCTCCAGAGCATTGGTGTGCAAGATAGTGACTCTTCGCTCCAAGGTCTTCCACGAGTGTTCGAATCCGTGAACGAGCCACGACGCTGGCGCCTCAAATCAAATGTCCAGGTCATCTGGTATATCTCAACTCTACCATGTGAGTGGACGCAGTCTCAACGCCCAGATTTGACCATTTGATTGCTGTCGCTGAAGGAACACGAAGGCGGAGATGCTTCCACCTCATATCTGCTCGCCAGACGGGAACTAGGTGACCACGCTGAGACCGGAGCCGGCGGAACCTCTTCAACAAGCGAAGTGCCCATTCGGTCAAGCCCTGAGACGTCTGACATCTTCAGTCCATCGGCAGCGGCCACAGTAGTCAAAGGGCGAGCGACCATGTCAAAGATGGGTGCCTTGCGGACTAAACCTGGTGAGCAAGACTCAGACACCAAATGCACATGTTTTGATGGTCGGGCTGACATTTGCGACTGTTCACATATCCAGGCAGAGCAGATTGCCTGCCTGCAGTATCCCACTCTTGCAGTGACAAGGTACAAACGTTATCAGTGAACATCAAAGGGATGAGAGCACTGACATGAGCTCCCTCCATCAGCTTGCATCATATTGTGCACTAGGTCTACAAGGCACTTTGTTCAGCAGCCATGTCCAACCAATCCTACCTGCGACTTTCGTCATCGGATTCGAACCGGTAGCGCACAGCAGCTCTGATATTGCCAAAGAAGCTCAAGCATTAAAAGCGGATTGTCGGCGCGCATTATGGGAACGGCTCCAAGGATCTCAACTACCAGAGTCGACGCCGAGTCCTAGACCACCCGAGATAGTGATGGTGGCCCACACAAACTTTGTGCATTCTAAAGAGGTCGTCGAGCAGCAAGTGCACGCCACAAAAGGAGACGACGTCTCATGGGACGACATCGAGCCAGTTCCCGCCGCCGGATGTGAGTTCATCTATCCAAAAAACTACAATTCAATGCTCAACAGTTCATTGCATAGGGCAGCTTTGATCTGGACTCGTACAGGCATCAGCAGCGGGATGGTGGAGAACGTGGTTGCAGGGATGAAAATGGGAGCCAGTTCGGTCAAAAAGAAAGGGCAAGAGGGCCTGCCCCTTCATCAAAGCAAGAGGTGAGAGGGTTAGCACTCCGAATAGCTCGTTGGCACGGTGTACTGATGCAACATTTCAGATCTGGTCTTTGCAAGCTCGACTGGTTTCAAGAACTTGATGTGACCAGAAAGGACATTCTCCAAACTGCTTTTGGAAGTAGCCTCAGCTACTACTCAGCAAAGCATGACCCAAGGAATCCGCATGCGTGGGAGTACCGCCGGAGTAAGCTGGTTCTTCGAGGCTGGCCACCAGACGGGCCGGACGGCACCGAGACTCCAGCAAGACGGAAAGGGCGAGAGACGTCCGAGCAAAGATGTGTCGACGCCTTTGTGTCGGGGTCAGATCCGCTAGCCTCTGTGGCGGACGGAGTGCCGAGAACTCAGGCGGAGGGACCAAGCTCTGTACCCATTCCCCGGCCTCAGGCCCCCTTCGCTGGGTGGCTCACCTTGGGCAGGCGCGGAGAGTCATTCTCACTGCAAGGTGTCTTATCAGATACCGAGCCAGCGCATTCAATTCAAAGGTGAAATTGCTAAGCTTTCTCGAATTCCATGTGATTGCCATTATGATTTCTGCTCCTGAGGGGTGTCGGTATCGCCTTCCTTACCGAGCAGGTGAGAGTACAGTTCGTATAGCTGGTAGACTTGCTCTTCAGAAAGCTGTGGAAGACTCGAGCAAAGATGAGCTTGATGCCGGACTGAAGGGTTGAAATATTGGGGCATCTCACCTTTTCCAGAAGCTCGGCGTTCAGTCTTCGGCCGTCGCTCTTCATGCCCAATCCACGGTCGACTTCTAAAGCGTCAAGGTACAGCTTCCACTGCGAGAGAAATCCGATCTGTGGGAAGATAGTGGACAGATCAAAATCTGGAATAGTGTGACCAACGATGAGTGACCGTGGCAAACGATGAAAGAACACTCACGATGTGAAGTGGGTTGTCGGCCTTCCTGTGTCTCCGAAACTCGTCCTTGATGTAGGCGTCCCCGAGAGACCGCATTTCTGGGGCGAGGGAGTGTCTATGTGCGCGAAGCAGACGTCTGTACAGCTGGATTGGGGGCAGCAGGGCCTGGGCCGTGGGAGTGAGATTGAAGTTGGGAGAATGAGGATTGTCGGAAGAAGGAGGTGAAGACGTGCCGGACGCCCTTCTGCTCTGCACTCGAATTACGGCACAGGGAGACACAAGTCTGTGTCCAGCTGGCTTCAGTGCATTGACAGTCCCTCGAAGCATTCTTTCTGTCTTTCCTTTTGACGAGGTATTCGGAGGTCACTGATGGTCCACAACAACGATTGCTAGGACTGTAGAGCCGGCTAAAGACCTGACTTACCTCAGACCGGCGACACTTTTCAATTACGTAGAAGAATGTTTCTTGCACACATTGATTTCCGCGGTTTATCTGTTCCAAGGCTGTGTGCGTCATGCTGCTAGCTGGCGTATGCGACCGCATTTCACTTCCATCCTGCCCACCGTCGTCCATCTCGAACGCTCGAAGTCGTGGATCAAGGTGCCTGTACGGACTGCATCGGCATTGCTACATACCCACGGATGCCCTCAAAGAAGAGCAAATCCAAGACTCAGGCCGCCCAGCCTTCGGCGGCCGAGGCTCTCGAGCAAGCGCTCGAACAGAGCCAACAGATCATCGACCAGGGAGTCGCCGACGGCAAGAAGCAGGTCCAAGAGGTCAAGGCTCAAGTCAACTCTGCAAAGCAAGATGAGAGCAAGGCATTCTGGAAGAAGGTCCGGGACCGTACCCTTTTCACCTTCATCATGATCGGTGGCTTCATCGGTGAGTACCCGACCCGAGCCTCGGCGAGCATCAGACGGGGATCATACCTGGGGCTAAGACCAAATATACACCTTTGACAGGCCTGCTATTGATGGGTCATCCATACATGATCCTGCTCGTCACCGCGCTCGAAACTATGGTCTACCGTGAGGTCGTAGGCCTCTTCAACCTCCCAAGTCGGCCCCATGTCACGGCCAAGAAGGGTTCAGGTGCAGAAAGCGCTGTCACCAGTGCTGCCCCAAGTGATGACGAGGACGAGGACGATACCATCACGAGCACGAGGAGGAAGGAGGAGCTCTGGAGCAAGACTCTGAGCTGGTGAGTAATCCCTCATCGCTCCCTTTCCGCGTACAGGTGTTGGACTGACGCGCATGATTGCTCGAGACAGGTACTTCTTCTCGGTGGCCAACTACTTCCTGTACGGAGAGTCGCTGATTTACTACTTCAAGGTGAGCACATCTTGCTTTGAGGCGTTTCGAGATTTCTACTGAGCCGCGCGTTCTTTGAGTAGCACATCGTCTTCGTGGACGCCTACTTCTTACCTTTCGCCTCCAAACATCGTCTCTTGAGCTTCTTGCTCTACACTTTTGGTTTTGTCGCCTTCGTCTCCGGGCTCAAGCGAGCCAACTTGAAGCGGCAATTCGGGTTGTTTTGTTGGGTGCACATGAGTTTGCTTCTTATCGTCTTCAGCAGCCACTTCATGGTCAACAACATCCTCGAGGGCTTGATCTGGTTCTGGCTCCCCGCCAGTCTGGTCATTTGCAACGACGTCTTTGCGTACGTGTGCGGTATGCTCTTCGGCCGGACTCCGCTCATCAGCCTCAGCCCCAAGAAGACGGTCGAAGGCTTCGTCGGCGCATTCCTGGTGACCGAGGTATTCGCAGTCGCCTGGGGTGGATTCTTTGCGCAATTCAACTACATGATCTGCCCTGCGGTCAGTCTCGGAATGAACGCGTTCTCACAAGTAGAATGCGAACTCAACCCAGTCTTTGAGTGGCACTATGCTGCCCTACCCGAGCCTTTCAGCGCAATCGCAACCAATATCGCCCAACTCGTCACTCGCAACCCCTCCGCGAGCATCACAAGCGTCGCCTACACTTGGTTCTTCTTCCACTGCCTTGTCTTCGCCGCATTTGCCAGCTTGATCGCTCCCTTCGGAGGCTTCTTCGCAAGCGGCTTCAAACGTGCATTTAACATCAAGGACTTCGGTGACTCTATCCCAGGACACGGCGGTCTGACCGATCGCTTCGACTGCCAGTAAGTACAACCGACATTGTGCGCTGTCCGGGCTCCCAGCTGACATCACATCTCCACAGGTTCCTCATGGGATTGTTTTCCTACGTTTGTGAGTGGATGTCGACAAATGCTTGAAGAAAATATGGGCATGCTTTATTGACACAAATGAATCTCTACAGATTTCTCTTCAGTTATCCGCGAGCATCACGTTACCATTGGAAGTGTGCTCCAGCAAATTGTGCAACATCTTACTCTCGAGGAGCAGAAGGAGCTGTACCGGGAGGTGGGCCGGTATCTGTCGGGGCAAGGTGTGACCGTGTAACTTTCTTTTGCTTACGATGCTCACGAATCAATACCCTCACACGTCCAAACCTCCGGCATGCAGCACCCGCGTGTTGACCATCTGTTGTGTTCCTGTTGGATGGAGTGAGCAACGGCGGCATGCTTCACAACGATGACAAAAAAAAAATAGGATAAAATTCGCAACAAAAAGGCAAAAAGTACGACGACGATGAGATTCGAACTCACGCAGGCAAAGCCTATACACTGACACTGCTCAATAGCAGGCGCACCCGTTAACCACTCCGGCACGTCGTCATTACTGGCAGCGGTTGACCAAGTATAAAATATAATCCACCTTTCTTTCTATGATCACGATGCAATGAACCTTCACGACTGTCAGCGCTTGA